>OW240913.1:25951255-26087453 GCA_933207985.1 Pelobates cultripes | reverse complement strand
AACCGAACCATTCTTCTAAATCGTACTGGGCACCCAACTCCGTCTCCCATGACAGCATATGTTTTAATTTAATTAAGGGCTTGGCATTATGAGATAAGTAACATAAGGATATCATACCTTTACTAGCGGGGCTGTATAAAATAACTTTCTCTAAAGGAGATATCTCAAGTGATTTATAATTTTTATCGGTTTCAGGTACCTGGTATAGTTCTTTCAATTTATCAATGATTATCATACATTCCAGTTCACATGCATTCGACAATCCATACTTAAGCTTCAATTTTTCCAAAGAAAGAATAGCATTGCCATAAAAAAAATTGTCCAGATTAGTTATAGAGCAATCCTTCAATAATTCTATTTTTAAGGATGGTATATGATCTTTCAATAATTCAATAGGCATTGCTCTATATAAACTGGGAGACTGGTCATTTTTAAAAACAATGTCCCAGGCCTTAAGCGTAGTCCTAGTGGATAAAAATAATTTTGTAATTCCAGGTCTTTTCTTAGGATTTAACCAAGGTAATTCTGATAGTCTAACCGGTGAAATTTTTGATTCCTCTATCTCCATCCATCTGGGTTTATCATCCTGGTTGTTAAAGCTCACAACCACTGCAGCATTAGTGGCGAAATAATATTTGCGGATATCGGGGACACCGATACCGCCGTTCAATTTATGGTGCTGCAGGGAAGTGAGCCTCACTCGGGCAGGCTTGTTCCCCCATATAAATTTCAACATTATCGAATGAACTTTATTAAAAAATGATAATGGAATGGACAGAGGAATGGTCCTAAAAAAATATAAAATTTTGGGGAGTATCGTCATTTTAATAGATGCGACCCTCCCCAGCCATGAGAGCTCCATCCCACCCCATCTCTCCATCTCTTTTTGTAGGTCTGACCATGCTTTCCTCAGGTTATGATTGTGCATATTGACCACATTTTTGCATAAATTAATGCCAAGATATTCCATATATTCAGTTCTCCAATCAAATAAATATGATTTCTTAAGGGCAATGGTTTCCAAATTGTTTAAATGAAACGGAAGGGCTTGAGTTTTGGACTCATTTAATTTGTAATACGATATCTCACCGAATTGAGTTAAAATATCCTTGAGGTGTCTCAAAGATTCTTTTGGGTTTTTGATAGATAGGATTATATCATCTGCAAACAAACCAATTTTGTGAACGGATTCGTTAACTGCAATTCCTACAATTTGTGGGGTTGTCCTAATCAGTTCTGCCAGGGGTTCTATCGCTAAAACAAACAAAATTGGAGATAAAGGGCACCCCTGTCTCGTCCCGTTAGTTAGGGAAAAAGTTTTGGATGTGAAGCCAGAAGCTGAGACATGGGCGGAGGGTGCACAATATAACGCCTTAATTGCTGTGATAAATGATGATGGTATGTTGAACCTATCCAATGTTCTCCATAAATATCCCCAATGTATCCTGTCAAACGCTTTTTCAGCGTCAAGAGATAGAAGCAAAGAAGGCGTTTTGGTCATATTGATGTGCTGAATCAAGTTTATGAATCTTCTAGTTCCATCTGGCGCCTGTCTATTCTGCACAAAACCTACTTGATCTTTATTAATTAACAATGGGATTAGTTTGGTTAATCTATTAGCGAGAACTTTAGAATAAATCTTGGAGTCATTATTAATCAGAGAAATGGGCCTAAAGTTAGGGCATCTATCGGGAGTTTTCCCTGGCTTTGGCAAAGTGACTATTCGTGCGCACAAGGACTCCTCTGGCATCTTTCCCTCGGACTTATAGGAATTGAACAATTTAGTCATATGGGGAATTAAAATTTCTGGAAAAGTTTTATAATATAAAATAGTTAACCGTCGGGACCAGGGGCTTTTCCAGATGGCATAAGTTTAATTGCCTCAGCTATCTCTGCTGCTGATATTTCACATTCTAAGCTTTCTAAATGTACTGGAGAAAGCCGAGGCAATGACACTCTGTCTAAGAATTTATCAATTATTGTTGTAGAAGGCTGGGGGGGGTCCAAATTACATTCTAAATTATAAAGTTTACTATAATACTCTGCGAACATATCACTAATTCTAGTTGGATGAAACACTTTTTGCCCCTGATCATCAATTAAATATGCTATTTTTGATTGGGCATTCACATGCCGGAGTTTGGATGCCAAAAGAGTTGAGGCCCTGTTACCTTTTAAGTAAAATGTTTTCCTGAGACGTCTCACCATGAGAGATGTACGATCTAAATTAATTTTGTTGATTTTAGCCTTAATTTCTCCTATCATTGCTGATAGGGAGGACGATGGACCAAATTTATTAGCTTGGTTCAAATTATACAGGTCTTTTTCCAATGTTCTTAAATTATTGCTATTAATTCTCTTCAGGTAAGACGCTCTAGAAATAAAATGACCTCTTAACACAGCCTTATGCGCATTCCAAGTCACCTCGTCAGGAACCTCGGGCGAGGCATTCTCTGAAAAATAATCACACAAAGCTTTCTCCGTCAGTGACTTGTTCACAACATCATTTAACAAATAATCACCTAATTTCCAAGTTCTGTTAGGGGCTGATGAGACAATTTCGTCAATATGCATTATGATTGGAGCATGGTCGGACCAGTTGATGTTTAAGATATCAGATTTCAAGATGTGCGGAATTAAAGCACCCTGGACCATAAACCGGTCCAGCCTGGAATACATATTTTTAGAGACAGAATAATACGTAAAATCTCTTTCATTCTCATGCAACAATCTCCAAGGATCGTATAAGCCACATTCAATCATATATCTGGAACATTTATACGCTAATCTGTCACTGTCCCCTCTAAGCTGTCGATCACGGTCTTCCCTAGCGTTATCCAACTCTCCATCCATCACAAAATTCGTGTCACCACACATTACCAAGTTGCCTCTCACATTCTCATTCACTAAGTCCATCAATTTCCTAAAAAACTGCAACTGACCGGTGTTTGGAAAATACATGTTCACAATAGTATATTCAATAGTATTAAGTGATCCTATCCATATTAAATACCTCCCGTCATCATCCTTTATAACTTTGTTTGTCAAGCATGCTACATTCCTGTGAAAAAAAATCGATGTACCTCTAGACTTGGATTTATAAGTGCAATGGTATTGAACTGGGAAAAGCTTTGACATGATTTTATGGTCTTTATCATCTTTAAAATGTGTTTCCTGTACACAAAGCACATCTGATTTGTTGGATTTTGCTTCTTTGAATAATAATCGTCTCTTGTGGGCGGTGTTCAGGCCTCTCACATTAAATGACATATATTTTAAGACCATGGTTTATATATACCTGATAAAGGGTAAAGGAACATTCAATCTTGTGAGAGTCCCAGCCACCACCTTCCAAGAGAGAAACATGCAAGTCCAACAAAGCTATTAAAGCAAACTCAAGCTGTGTACTTGTGTGTACAGGAATAATGAGTAAACAGATGTTTACAATTTGCAGATGCCATGTATTATGCATTTTTGTATAAAGCATTGCAGTGTTTCGTGGTCTAAAAACATTTCTACTGAACTTTAAATGATGAATGGACAAAAAATATAAAAGAATAAAAAAGGGGAACAAAAAACTTGGATATATACCCCTATCAGGGGTAAAACAAAAACAGTGAAAGAGGGCCATGAGGGAGAACAAAAAAAGTTTCTCCATCTCAGGGTGTTAGGCCCAGGTTGGGGGGAGAGAAGGCTACCGGGTGCAGGGGGAGCTAATATAGGTAGTAAAAATCAAAAAGCAACTTTTCAAGTATGACAATTGAAAAGGTAAAAAGCACAGAACAATAAAAAAAAAAAAAAATTAAAAAAAATTATAAAATTAAATAAATATGAAATTATATAAAAAAAAAAATTAATTAAATAAAAAATATTTTGATTGTATAAGTTTAGAAAGTTTTAAATAGAAAGATCGGTTTCTAAAATAAACCGAAAAGGCACAGGACAAATAACCGTTAGTGGAAGAACTCAGAAGTCTGTCATAAAAAGGAGAAACAAATCAAAATTCAAAGTAATCCCGATAAATCGCCGGACTGGAGCAGGACTCGATGATGACCATAGAAAAGGAAGACTATGCCTCTTTGGGCTGGGATCTCAGGAGGTGTCCGATTTGCTTCTCTTGCTGGCCTGAACAGGAGTAGATGGCGAGAGTCTATGAGGCGAAACCTGACGTCCATTCATAGTATTGATGAGTTCCATTCCTTCTTCAGGCGACGTGACTATAAAATTCCGACCATCCATACGGAAAAGGACTTTAACCGGGAATCCCCATCTATATCTTATCCCTCTTCGTCTTAGCTCCGCAGTAAAAAGTTGAAATTCCCTGCGTCGCTTCATTGTTTGAGCAGAAAAGTCTTGAAAGACCTTCATGCTGCTGTAATCTCCTGCGAGACCTGACGTGCGTACTGCACCTAGAAATTCTTCTTTAATGTGATAGTAGTGGAATCTCACTATCACGTCTT
Organism: Pelobates cultripes; assembly: GCA_933207985.1. Taxonomy (NCBI): domain Eukaryota; kingdom Metazoa; phylum Chordata; class Amphibia; order Anura; family Pelobatidae; genus Pelobates; species Pelobates cultripes. The sequence continues at coordinate 26,082,993 of OW240913.1, read as the reverse complement.
TGGGTGCAGCTGGAGGAGCATTGCTGGGTTTGGGCAATCTATGAATGCGATCCAGTAATAAATCCGTATTTTTTGCGTTTGGTAGAGCTGACTTCACCATTGTCTGGAAATAGCTTTGTAAATCCTGGGAGTCGATATTATCTGGGATCCCCCTGATCCTTAGGTTATTACGCCTACTTCTATCTTCAGCGTCGGCAAGCTTTTCTGCTTGTTGGTGCACTTGCTTTTGGAGCTCTTTTACGGTTTCAACCAGATCCAGATGAGATTGCTCTTGAGAGTGCAATTTATTCTCTATTATTTCTGTACGCTGATTAATGCCCTCCATGGCTCCATATAATGTGTCAAAGTCATTTTTAAAGTCATTTTTCAAATCAACTCTCAAATCTTTGATAAGTTGAATTATCATGCCAGCTGACGGTGGCAGGTCTGCTGCCAATTCAAGTGGCATATTAGGATTATAGGTCACAGCTTTAAATGTGGTAGTAGCCATATTGGAGGTGGCAGCGGCCATCTTGGAAGTGGAAAATACAGTATCCGGACTGTCAGCCATCTTTGTTGTGGCAACATAACGTGTTCTCTGTGGTAGTGCAGAGAAGGCACTTTTTTGGAGCACTTCAGCCCCTATTTCCATTGAATTATCATCTGGGCTTATTGTAGCCCTTGCTGCCCCTTTAAATACTTTGGGTCGGACAGCAGAGGCCCCCCCCGCCGGGACCGACAGCCTGGAGGCTGAGGATCCCGACGGGGAGCGTGACCTCACACTGCCCTCCCCTTTACTAGCAGCCCGGTCGCTTTTGTAAGTGAGCGACCGGGCTGCCCTGGAGTGAGACCGCGAGCGGCTTGCAGGGAGGTCCTTGCCGCTCGCGGGAGACACAGCACTGTGCTCCGAGCATGCCGAGTGCTCGGAGCACTCTGAGCCGCACACAGGAGTGCCGGCTAGTGCGGTCGCGGTCCCGCCGCCCTCAGGAAGTTGCGGACGGGTCGCGGCCGCACAAGCATAAGTTCTGGGGAGGGAGACCGGGAGGGAGGTAGGGAGGGATTTCCCCGACGCCACCAACGAAAGTTTAAGCGGCGAAACAAGCCGCGAGGCGGGTTTGGAAGCAGGGGAGCGAGCCTGGGAACCCTTACTCACCCCAGCCGCTCCTGCTTCCATTTTCTTCGTCCCAGGAACGGATTTTTCATTTTTCTTTTGTTTCTGCATGATCAGTGCTGATATTGCTTCTTGTATCTTCACTCAAAATTGTTCCATTCAAATTAAAATTGGCACTTTTGGTACAAAGTTGTCCCCCTTATCCAGGAGCCTCTCTATAACGTGGCCATCTAAGATGGTGGCCAAGACACGCCCCACTTTCTACAATTCTAACCATCACAGAGACCAAAAAGCTCATGTATGCCACAGCTTTAGTGTTCTACCAAATGTTTGACTACAAGGTCACCCTGAAAGAGAAACAATGTCCACCATGGAGGCTAAGACTTGTTAGCATATTTATGGGATGATGTATTTAATAATTTTTATTAATATCAAAAAAATTTATATTGGCACTGTTTACCCTTGATTGATTTAAAGCAAAGAGTTACTCACTATTTTAACTCTTATTGACCCTGGAGTATGTTTATTAGAGAATTTGTATTTCACACATTGATCACAAACTGATTATAAAAATATAATTTATTGTGACAAATAATTAATAATAAATAATAACATGTAACATGCGTGATAATAATCAGTAAATATTTAGGTATAACATAAATATACAATATGGCAGCAGTTATGACACAATTAACAACCTATGTTAATGTAACTTATAAAGGAGTTACATGCAAAATGACAAATAATTCTTCTAGAATTTAACTGACAGTTATATACACATTAATGAAATTTTAGCAAGATTACAAGAATCCTTCAGCTTTGGAATTCCTTTACACAAAACTTATCACAGCAGCACGCAGCTTCCAGTCATAAAACGTTTGCTGTCAGTATGAATCACACTGAGTTAACGCACTCACTACTGACTACAATTCTCACAGGAATCTCAATCTAGTAAATCAAAAGATTAATCCAACCAAAATGTTACATTGCAGATTATTAACTTTCCTGATTAAAGATTAAATATCCCTAAATTCAAATAAGTCAATATCTCTGGATAATAGCTTGATATGCTATACTTGGCAAATTACCAGTAAATATATTGTTCATGTATTTCCACCTGCAGGAATGGAATGTGGAACCATATATTTCCCCAGCTAATTATGATTTCAGAGGTCTGAAATCTGACCAGCCCTCTCCAAGTATATTTCTGATTTTAGTAAAAATTAATTAATTTAAATTAAATTAAATGAAACCAGCATATTTACCAGCTTTCTTGGTAGAAATTCTTTAGGCTTGGAAATGAATGGTGAGTGCACGTTAAAATGAAGATTGTAAAAATAGGAAACTTATCAAAAGCGCACCATGTCTCAGCGGCTGACATATGAGGACTCCTTGGCTGTGGGAAAGGGGAGCTGGGCTAGCAGGCATGAACTTGAGGGGAAATAGTGGTGATTATAGTCTTTTTGGAGGAATGTGGTGGTTGGGAGACATGTACCAGTCCTAGGTGAAGTGACCATGTAGTCTATCACATATTAGATGATTAGGCCCCGCTCACATAATTAAAAAGGTTGTTTTATGTAACTTTTGGCTTTAATCATTAAGATTGATTATTACAGCTTATCCATTGCTTTCCATAGGAAAGCATTGGGATGCTAGTGCAAAACGCCATGCTGCGCCAATCAGAAGGTCTCTACGAGACAATCTGATAGAAAAAGTGGGTTTTACTGAAAGCCACTGAGACAGGTTAACCCTGCTATGAAAACATGTATAAATAAAATGTTTTTTACTTTTTAGTCATAGTGACCTTTATATCAACTTTTCTGCCTGACAGTTTCAGAAGACTGAATGACTATGCATTTAGTATCTCTCCAGTCATTGGGAACCAACTAACCATTTGCCAAACAAACTGCAGTGTTAAAAATAATTTGGCATTGACAACTGGAGGTGAATCAGGTTGGACCATAGTCAGATACATCAAAAGAACTAGGTGAACCTGTTTACTTCTGGTCAAAGTACTAAATAAAATAGAGTAGAGTTAATTTACGGAGGACTGCACTAAATAAGAAAAAAAAAATTTGATTTCCAAGTATTGTAAGTCAATCTTTGAGTCAATAAACATTAAGTTTATCATGTGAATAACAAATAAGTAATGTATTTGAATTCTGGAAAATGTATTGCAAGAACTAAAACGTAAATAGATTTTTTTGTTTCCAGCTACATCTCTGCTATAACCATGGAGTTGGGCAAGTGATTTCTTCATTCAGTTCTGCAATCCCTGACAATAACCATTATCCAAGTGGGCATCATGTATAATTACAATATTACCTAATGGTGTAATAAGCTTAATTGATTTACATAAAGACACACAGCAACATGCTTTCACACTACAAACCACTAAGAGGCACCAGAGTTTAAATGAGTACTTCCAAACATTAATGATGACGCCACCGCCAAAAATCTTGAATATGCATTAGAGCCATTACATTAAAAAAACTGAATTGTACAACTATAACTATAACATAGTAGAAAGATACACATATTCATATACCCCAAAATGTCCTGGATCTGGCAAAATAGTCACAGTTTGAGGTTCTTGTCCTGGAACCCAAGATAATCCTTCAAAACAGTGTAAGTACAAACTATAAGCCCACTGGAGCACCTTTACAGCACTTTGCACATTCCCCAGTGTCTGGTTGGCTTGGCTTGCTGGTAATTTGGCAATGTGTCAGCTCTGTGCACGGACACGCCGCAATTTCCCACTTTATGGTCAGGTAGGACATCATACATGTCAGTTATATATTACTTACACAACCCATGGACATAGACAATCTCCTTAGCCTAGTTCTGCCCCATCCTGACTGGAACAAAGAGTGACTGATATATGTTTGACATTATTTGATTCATTGTACACATAATAACAAATGAGTTTTTTGGGGCCCGTGTGATAAATCTGTCCATTTCTTCAATATACAAAAACAGTCCAAAGGACACAAGTAAACATGATAGACACGTTAAAATGAAAAGCTGTAGAGTGAGGTTTCTATTGCAGCAGAATTAGCATCATTTGTCAATACTGCAGTTTAGCACAATTTGGAATATAGGGTACAGTTAAAGTTCTTAAGTATGGACTGATTCGTCCCTGTGATTCGTGCCTAGAGCAACACTTACATGTTAAAAAATTTACTCATTCTGAAAATTGCTAGGAATTCAGAGTGAATTTCTAATCTTAAAAACTGGAATTGGAAAAAATCTTCAATTCAGTTCTAGTTTGTCTATTTTGGCCTTGAATTTGAAATTCATTTTCAATTCACTTTGAATTTCCAACAATTCTTAAATCAGCAAATGACCCAGTGTTTTATGGAGTCTCTTTGTCTTGGGGTCAGCATGGACATTACTATTTCATATCCTGGCACACACATGTACAATTTCACAATATGTGAACAAGTTCTATTTTCTAAGGTATATATTGACGGTATTATAATTTTCCAGTGACAACAACTGGAAGGTAATGCGAAAATTCACCCTTTCAACACTGAGATTTTGGAATGGGAAGGAAAATATTAGAACACAAAATAAATGAAGAATGTTATTCATTAGTGGAAAGGTTTCAGTCATACCAAGGTTAGTTAGTGCCTCTTTTAAAGGACCACTATAGTGCCAGGAAAACATACTCGTTTTCCTGGCACTATAGTGCCCTGAGGGTGCCCCCACCCTCAGGGACCCCCTCCCGCCCGGCTCTGGAAAGGGGAAAGGGGTAAAAACTTACCTTTTTCCAGCGCTGGGCGGGAGCTCTCCTCCCTCCTCTCAGCCTCCGTTCGCCCCGCCGGCTGAATGCGCACGCGCGGCACAGCTGCAAGCATTCAGGTCTCATAGGAAAGCATTTACAATGCTTTCCTATGGACGCTGGCGTGCTCTCACTGTGATTTTCACAGTGAGAAGCACGCAAGCGCCTCTAGTGGCTGTCAATGAGACAGCCACTAGAGGATTAGGGGAAAGGCTTAACCCATTCATAATTATAGCAGTTTCTCTGAAACTGCTATAATTATGAAAAAATGGGTTAACCCTAGAAGGACCTGGCACCCAGACCACTTCATTAAGCTGAAGTGGTCTGGGTGCCTAGAGTGGTCCTTTAAGTCCACAATTCACGTCCATGACGCTTGCTAACCATTTCTTTTCTTTTTCAAACTGCATCAGTGACCCATTCTTCCACTGCTGTGTAGTATATATCATACAGTTAAAGGAAGGAACAGCACACAGACAAGAAATAAAAAAAATCTTTAAATTTCACAAATTTACTGAAAATCCCTCAGCAAACAAATATGGGGATTCAGTTCCACCATATGGCCATGTTTTGTTAAGCCCACTACATCACAGTACCCCAATATTGGTGGTTCCTACACTAATTTTAACATGGGAGATATACATGCTAAATTGAAAAATTTACAGCTTAAACTCCTCCAGTTATGCATTCCCATGATCACCTCCAAAGGGGCACCCATAGTAGATGGGTGGGGTACTCAGACCCCACCCATCTGGATTCCAAGTCTACACAGAAAAAATAGGAATTCAGGGCACACCCAGACCATGCATTTCTAAGAAGGTGTGTTCCCGTTAAGATCAAAATCTATACAATATTGGGGTACTGTGATGTAGTGGTGGGCTTAATACAATGGAACTGAGAGTGGTGGGCCATATGATGGAACTGAATCCCCATATTTGTTTGCTTAGATGAGTAATTTTAAGTAGCCTTGTAAAAATGAAAGCTGTATTTTTCTTTTTGCGTGCACGCTGTTCCTTTAACTGTATTTTGTAGAAATTTTGGTCTTTACGGCAGCACTAATACTTGCATGCTCTGGTTGTGCCACCAATTCCCTTTTTTCTGTAGTAAATAACAGATAATTAGAAACACCTCAATGTCAGAAAGGTCTTCATTGAAGCTACCTGGATACATGGTTAAAAAATAACTAATCTTTCAAACCATAGATCACTAGTTTTAGAAAAAGATTATATAATATACTTTTAAAAAGGTTAAATTGTATGGTGGTAGGAAGTAAAGGAAATATGTGAGACAAATACACACATCCAAAGCACTGTGCACTACAATTCAAAAAATAGAGGAGGCAATCAGAGCAAATAAACCGTGATTTAACAAAAACAAATGCAAAAATGGACAAAGTTCAGTAGTTGGTAGTTGTAATATAAACTCAAAGGAACTCTGAGGACAAGCACAGAGGAATCCAAACTACACAGAATCTGGCAACAACAGCTTAATCAAAGAACATAATGCTGCATAAAGTCACATCTTGAAATATCCAACAGATATAAAAAATACAAAATGTCTAGTATTCAAGTGAATTGACATTTTTAGGACAAAATAGCGAGATTTAAAACGAAGTTTAGAGACGCAGAGAATTCTTTTTCAGCTTAGCTATTTTATTTTGGTCTAAAATTTACTTTTATTCACTTTGAATCCTCACATCTGAATAGCATTATCATCAAAACAATCTTAACCCCTTAAGGACTGGACTGTTTTTGCAATGTTGTACATTTGCGACCAGGCCTCTTTTTACACTTTTGTGGTGTTTTTGTTTAGCTGTTATTTTCCGCTCTCTCATTGTTTTTTTCAAGACAAAAAGGGCTTTCTTTACATACCATTATTTATAGAATCTCATGTAATTTAATTTAACAAAAATAAAAAAAATATGATGCAAAAATGAAAAAAATGCATGTTTTTTGAATTTTACTTGAAAAATCTTTTACTCATCTACAAAACCTAATGAAAAAAACTGCTAAATAGATTTGAAATTTTGTCCTGAGTTTAAAAATACCCAGTGTTTACATGCTCTTTTGCAAGTTATGGGGCTATAGGTACAAGTAGGATATTGAAGTTTCAAAATATAAATTTTTAAAATTTATCAATAGTGACATTGTAACAGTATTATCTGTCATAAATCTCTGAATAACACCCCACATGTACATATTTTTTTTCAAAGTAGACAACCCAGGGTATTCAATATGGGGTATGTCCAGTCTTTTTTAGTAGCCACTTAGTTGAAAACACTGGCCAAAGTTAGCGTTTGTATTTGTTTGTGTGTGAAAAAAGTAAAAACTAAATTGAACGCTAATTTTGGCCAGTGTTTGTGACTAAGTGGCTACTAAAAAAGACTGGACATACCCCATTTGCAATACTTTGGGTTGTCTTCTTTTGCAAATGATATGCCATCATAGGGGTAATTCTCATTCCTGGGATAGCATACGCTCTCAAAGGCAACGTAACCAACCTGGCATTTTTCAATGTAAAAATATTTGACCAATATATTTGACCCTGTAACTTTCAAAAACGCTATAAAACCTGTACATGGGGGGTACTGTTATACTCGGGAGACTTTGCTGAACACAAATATTAGTGTTTCAAAACAGGAAAACGTATCACAACAATTATATCATCAGTAAAAGTGCTGTTTGTGTGTGAAAAATGCAAAAAAAAAGTCACTTTCACTGACAATATCATCGCCGTGATATGTTTTACTGTTTTGAATCACTAATATTTGTGTTCAGCGAAGTCTCCCGAGTAAAACAGTACCTCCCATGTACAAGTTTTAGGGTGTCATAGAAAGTTACAGGGTAAAATATAGTGCTAGCAAATTAAATTCTCTGGACTTTCGGCCTTGGTTGGCAGGCAGGTCCCTTAAATTGCAATCAATAAAATTACTTACCGTATATACTCGAGTATAAGCCGACCCGAATATAAGCCAAGGCCCCTAATTTTACCACAAAAAACTGGGAAAACTTATTGACTCGAATATAAGCCTAGGGTGGGAAATGCAGCAGCTACTGGTAAATTTCTAAATTAAATTAGATCCCAATAAAATTACATTAATTGAATATTTATTTACAGTGTGTGTATAGAATGAATGCAGAGTGTGTGTTTGTGTGTGTATATAATGAATGCAGAGTGTGTTAGTGTGTGTATATATAATGAATGCAGTGTGTGTGTGTTTGTGTTTTGTGTGTGTGTGTGTGTGTATAATGCAGTGTGTATATAATGCAGTGTGTGTGTTTGTGCAGTGTGTGTAAACTGGATGAAGGGAGGGCATTTTATTTTAATGTTATTATATTATTTTAATATTATTATTATATTATTATTATTTTAATATTATATTATTTTAATAATATTATTATTTTAATATTTGCATTTTTTTTAAATGTTTTTTTGTCCCCCCTCCCTGCTTGTTGCCTGGTCAGGGAGGGGGGACAAAAAAACATTTAAAAAAAAATAATGCAAATATTAAAATAATAATAATATAATAATAAAATAATAATATTAAAATAATATAATATTAAAATAATAATATTATTTTATTATATATATTATTATTTTAATATTTGCATTATTTTTTTTAAATGTTTTTTGTCCCCCCTCCCTGGCCAGGCAACAAGCAGAGAGAGGGGAGAATTTTTTTTTTAAATAATGCAAATATTAAAATAATAATAATAAAATAATATTAAAATAATATAATATTAAAATATTATTTTATTATTATATTATTTTAATATTTGCATTATTTTTTTTAAATGTTTTTTGTCCCCCCTCCCTGGCCAGGCAACAAGCAGGGAGGGGGGACAAAAAACATTTAAAAAAAATAATGCAAATATTAAAATAATAATAATAAAATAATATAATATTAAAATAATAATATTATTTTATTATTATATTATTTTAATATTTGCATTATTTTTTTAAAATGTTTTTTGTGGTAAAATTATAATTATAAAATATAATAATATTAAATCCCTGGTGGTCCAGTGGCATTGGCAGTTCAGTGGGGGGGCCGACAGTGAGCTCTTACTTACCTTCCTGCAGCTCCTGTCAGCTCCCACCTCCTCCGTGCAGCTCCCTGGTCAGCTCCGTTCTATTTACAGTGCAAGTCTCGCGAGACTTACACTGTGAGCAGAACGGAGCTGACCGAGGAGCTGCACGGAGGAGGAGGGAGCTGACAGGAGCTGCAGGAAAGTAAGTAACTGCTCTCTGTCAGCCCCCAACAGGACCGCCGGGCTTGTAATGAGCCCGGTGGTCCTGGTCTGTATTATGGCAATGTAAATTGCCATAATACAGACGGACTCGAGTATAAGCCGAGTTGGGGTTTTTCAGCACAAAAAATGTGCCAAAAAACTCGGCTTATACTCGAGTATATACGGTAATTATGTAAAAATATTACATAAATACGCACGTAGAATTTAAATATATATGCATATTTATATATTTGAAGTCTACGTGTATATTTATATAATTATTTATATAATTTTATATATGGACATATGTATATTTTGTATTATTTTTATTTATTTATATATACATAGATATATATACAATTTCATTCTAAGTGTATTTTGATATATATATATATATATATATATATATATATATATTACTATCAAAATACAGTTAGAATAAAATTTAATATAGATATATATTTTTTTAAATGTTTTATTATTATTTTTACATGTTTTTATTTAATTTAAATTACTTATTATTTGTATTTTATAATAATATTTATATACAATATATATAGTTATTATATATATTATATATATATACGTGTGTAATTTAATTATAAGTGTATTTTTATATTAATATATGTACATATTAATATAAAAATACACTTAGTATGACATCATATATATACACATATATAATTTTTTTTTTTTATTAACATTAACTTTTATTTTGTTTATGATTTTACACTAGCAGGGAGACTGCCTGTCAGCACAGGCAGTCCCCCTGCAGGCAGACACTAGGACACCTATTGTGACCATGTGATCGCTCTGTTGAGCGATCACATGGCCCTAGGGGTCCTAATCCACCATGGGGAGACTGTCTGAGCTGCAGGCAGTCTCCCCACAACGGGAGCAATGCCGATCGCCGCTGGGGGAACGACGGCGATCGGGTAAGTACATTGCACCGTTAGGGCGGTTCAGGGCCGTCACCGGTCGGCAATGCAAAAATGCTTATGACAGTCCTGAACCGTCCTCGGTCCTGAAGGGGGTTAAACTAGTTTGTTTACTAGTTACACTAACTCTGGAATAGCAGGGAAGTGAGAGGTGACCAATAGAGTGAAAAAAGTAGTAACATTTAAAAAAAAAAAAAAATCTGCATTTGAATATTATATATTTAATAAACATATTGTTAATATATAAATGTAGATTTTTGTACTATGTCTATTTTTCCCCTCTATTGGTTTCTTGTTAATTGTTTTTCCAAGAAACGATTGAATAAATGAAATCCATCCATACTTTTAAAAAAGTAGCATGTTGATGAGTGAATTAGGAATGCAGGTTGCTAATTAATAATCAACTAAAATGTGAATTGCCAACTACTATGTCTCTCTCTCTACATGAAACCGGAGTTAATGCATACTTGTGCTGAGAGCAACAGACACTATTGCAGTATCCCTGGCGACCACCAGAGGGCAATCAAAGAAAATATGGAACATATCGCAATGAAACGCACGGCCATGTTAGATGTTCCAAATGGTGGAAAGCACGGAAGTGCCTAATTATAAGAAGGCACCCATTTAACTGCTCATCATTCACCGGTAAAGATAAACAGCTGAGAAACTAGAGCGTTTGAAAGGAGAGGTGTGCTGAAGGAGTAAGTATTCAATCACAGGAGAATGTGAAGAAACGCCCACTACGCCAATGGACTTCCAGGACTTATCATATTTAAGGGGACTCCAGGTAGGGAGGTATTAGGCTTGTATACTTGTTTGTATTTTTTATTTTATTGTACTTTTTATAATACTGGTCCCTTAGGAAGTTCCCTAAAGGAAACGAAACTCATAGGACCGTTTCCTTGATTATATTCTTTTAAAGGATTTATTTTCTGCCAATAAATAGTTTTTTTTTACTTCAATGTCATCTGGAGTTTGTGATTGTCCTGGTATCCAGATTGGAAATACCACTGGCAGTGGGATATACCCCCCATAAGCGTAGGGGAGGTACCCTGAGGGCTTGTTTTAAACAACTAACCTGTGAGTGAAACCATTTTTGGTGTTTGGTGATTGAGAGGCTATAACAGTATCACACTATGTTGTATTTTATTAATTGTTATAGTGATACCAGTTGGATCCCTATTATGTTTGTATTTTATATTATCTTGTATGTGGTTACCATTTTGGGAGGTAACTTGAGGGAAGCTGAGTTTTCAAAAGTTAAGTTGATTTCATTATTTCCACAGGTGAATAGGTGGAAGTTGTGTACTGGATAGATTTTGCACTGAAGGATTGCTGGCTCTGCCTTGACTTGATACAATTTTTTTACAGTTTTGTCTGGTAGTATGTATAGGCCTACTTAACTGGCTACTTTTTTCCAGTCCCACGCTCTTCTAAAATGATATTGTGTTGCCAGTTCCCACCTGTCAGTGTAGCATGATGATTCCTGAGCCTAAGAGACTAAGCATATGCAATGCAATTTGACATACAAATGTCTACAGTGAGTGTTTGGGAGTTTACTAGTTTACTGATAGTGCCAATACATTTTCATGAGACTTATACAAACATGTATTCCTAATGCTATAATATAACCTTACCTATACGTATTCAACCCCTCCCGCTGTGAGTGTTTTTCACTTACTTTCACTCTCCTGCCATGATAGTCTCGCCACAGTTGTTTCAACTCCTTGGCTTAGATCAAGATTGATAATCTCTGTTGCAGATCAGAACATTCACACATTCTTTTCAAATTTGTTCAGAGTGTTTATTCTTGCTAAATGCAGTATTGGAAAATGGAGGAAATGTCATAGCTAGTAACAGAATCAGAATATAGCCAGTGAGTAGATGTTCACATATAGATGTCATCATTGCATTATTTATTGCATTATTCATTGTATTAGCTGTGTATTATTTTTGCATTACTCGTCTGAATACACACACAGTAAAAATCAATCTCAGCCAATCCAATGTTTCCCATAGAGAAACATTGGAAGGCGTGTGCGTATGTGTGTCATAACACCACTCTGTGCCAGTCAAATGGTCTCTATGAGTTTAACTTGGCTATGGAGGCAGAAACGCCTATAGTGGCTGTCAGGAACACAGCCACTAGAGGTGCATTTAACCCTTCCATGTAAACATTGCTGCTTCTACAATATGGCAATGTTTTACATGAAAGGGTTAAAATGACAAGACCACTGCACCCAGACCACTTCATTCAGACATCGTGGTTTGTGACTTTAACTAAGCCAAAATAAACATACTAGCAATTAGGCGCAGTGAAAAGCAATAGCTACTGCTTAAATTAGAAAATCACAATGACTTCAAAGGAAGAGAAAGGAAACCAAGTGAAGTTTTGTGGTTGTGATTCAACAGACCTGGTGTGGTGCTCACCAGACTAACATGCCCCATTTTTAGTGGTACAGATTATATCACCCAATGTGTCAGCTAGGTTCTACCATGTTTTCCAGGACACACACTATTTGTGCATGCTGATGTGGTCCATGAAAAGTAGTGCATGTAATGTATATACTATAGGAAGCAAGGGCATCGCTAGGGTAAAAAAAGACACCAATCCTGAACTGGACCAGAACACACATTAAGTGAATAATTGTGCACAGACAAAGGAGCGGCCAGCGGACGGAGCTCCACACAGACGGGAAGCGGTGCCGCTTACTCCCAAGATGCCTTAGGAGCACTTGATCACACACTTAGTGGACGCTACGATAGGCCCTGGCACATGGGCACCCCTGCCTGACCAACCTACACACGGGCAACACCCTGACATAATGGGCACACCCAAAAGGCGACATGGCGACCTAAGCACTATCACCTATGGTAGAGGGAACACCACACATATAGCGACCGACCATCCGTGAATGGGTCGGGACTGACGGCCCGGATAACATGCCTGTCCCCAATACGAGGGTGCACAAACGTGGCCTGTTCCCACCCCATGCGCGACCGCAGCGCGCTGCCCACTCGACCCACCTGAGGTCTCACACCTGACATATACACCCTCACTGCCAAATGCAACAGAACCACAAAAAAATAAATGGGTGAGATGTACAATGATAAGATGCAAAAGACCTACGCTACTACGAAACAATGTAACAAGCAATAAATGCTACTCTGGCCATCCAACCTCAATGAAGTCAAAATGCTACTGTATATCTTCGCATGTACGTGTATCTGTTAATCACAGCTTATGCGTGTACTGAACACCAATTTGACCCCCACCCTTTACTCTTTTCTGTACCCCCACCTGATCTTGGAAACAAAACAAAAAACGATAAATAAAGATTGTCAAAAAAAACAAAAAAACACCAAGTGCTAAAGCCCAAAAATTATTTGGTGATTCCTTCCTAATGCCACACCCCCTTGCCTCTCTTCTCATATCCCACACTTCCCCTCCACTTCTACCACTTAACACGCCTCATGACACACTCATATTTACTTACAGACATATACACACACAGACACAGATAGGCAGATACAGACACAAACAGACATTCACAAGCACAAACAGGCACAAACAAGCACGAACAGACACACAGACACATACACAGGCAAAGATAGGTAGACACACACAGGCACTAACAGTGACACACAGGTATGCACACACAGGCACAGAGATACACAGACAGTCACTTACAGGCTCACACAGACACAGACAGGTAAACATAGGTATAGACACACAGAGAAATAGACAGACAGTGCAGGTGATGCAGTGTGTGTGTAGGAGATGTACTGTATTTTTTATTCCTACCTCCCTCAAGTTACCTTGGGGCAGAGAGGGGGGGAACATAGTTTAGATCTCTGATCATTCAATGTTGAGGCTGTGGTATCCCGTAACAAAGCTCTAAACTGCCTGGAGCTCACAAGATCCATTATATAAGGTCTGCAAACAGAAGATGAGAGCTGTGCATGTGGCAAAAGTAACCTCTCCACTAGTTCTTGGAGGGACATACTTGCCAGCCTCCTACCCTGTGACTATGGCCCCTGTGATAAAAGTTGTGGTTTAAATCACTGTTTGTGCCTTTTTGGATTTTTATGGCCACAGTTCGAACTTTCGAGTTGCACTTCAAACTCCCGAACAGTCGAAGTGGCAGCCATTTCGACATTCGAACACGTGGTGCTGGCCATCTTGTTCGTATGGACCAAAACTGCGAATAGACTTTAGGGGGACTTAGCCGCGAATGCCCTGGAACTATTTTCGGCCTGAAACCTTGCGGTTCCTGTTCGGTCCTCCAGCGACACTTAGCCGCAATTCTATGGAACTGTTTTGGGCATGGGACCATGCTGGCGCCTGGGTAAAACTATGACTTCCATAAAATTTCTGAACCCCTGATCTGATCTGGGTGATGTTTGGATATGTTGTTTACCTGGGTCAGGGGATGTAACATTTATGGGGATGATATGTTTCGAGGTACTTATAGGATTTTATAAAAAATTAGTTTTTTCTGCCTGGAGATAATTAAGTTAATGAATTATCTGCCTTAATTACCTCCCAGAGGGGAGGAATTGTGTATACTGCATGGGAGTGTCTCACTGTATAACTCTGTTTTTATTGGTTTGTTAACTTTGTGTCCCTGTGCCCAACAAGGTCCACATGGGAGTCACCCTTGTTGGGAAACTTGCATAAAAGGCCAGTGTGCCTCCATTAAAATTGAGTTCCTGCTTAACCCTCAACACGTAGCTTGGTCTCGTGATTGGAGGGGAACTGCTCTATTCACACAGGGGATTGCTATACTCCCCTGGGTTCTAATCACTAGCTCTTGTAAGAGCTGTTCCTGCTACATTCTCTGAAGTGGGAGAGGTCTTTCCCACACGGTCCTGGATATCCGAGGTTGGTCCGGGGTGGGAGGAAGACAGCGAGATCCCAGCTAAGCTACAGTGGTTGTGGAGTCTGCAGTGCTTGTGGTGTCCGGTGCGGTGCTTACGGTCCTCAGCGTCTCCTAGCGTCAGCGTGAGCTAGGTGCCCAGTCGAGGTGCCAGGTGATCCATTGCAGTGCATAACCCTGAGTCCTCTACTAGCCCCAGCACTTGGAATTTGGAGCTAATAATTATAAGGGCAATTTTGGAGAACAGGTGATTTTCTTGGGCATTGGGCGTACTCCGGCTCTAGTCTGGATTATCCCCCCAATACCCCCGGTAGGAAGCAAATTAAGTAGTTAACCAATGAAGAATTCAACAAGAAACGCCTTGATCTGATTCTTAATTTGTAAACTAAATCATATGAATGCTACATACTACAGGGTACCACCTATCAGCATGAATCAATGATATGACCTAGGAATAGATGCTACATCTGGCAACTCTATAAAAAGAAGTCACTTATATTGGAAGTTGTAAAATATTTACCAACAGAAATCAGTCTGCAAAGAAATGTAATATCACAAAAGAAGCATTATTAAAGTTGGACTAAGAACAAAAAATGAAAAATGTCTAATAAAAACTCCAAAACTTCCCAATGTAAAATAAACATTAAATTAGCAAAGAAAATATCTTGAGTGTTTATGCATTAAAGAGCAAATTTTAGAAAATGTAGTAATTAAATTACATAGCCAAACTATGACTATTGCTAAGTAGAATTTGTTCAAATTAGTATTTTATATTAAACGTTGCAATTCCATTTTCAGTTCACTACAATTTGTTGTTTAGTGTCTAAACACCAACATCACTATAACAAACTGTGCAGGGTTATTTACTTAAAAAGGTATACATTGTTAGGGTTTCAAGATGGAATATTCACTAAAGAGCAACTAATGGATTGCAGACATACAAATCCACAGTACCTTCATAGGACAGAAAGGGAAAAAAGCAGCACTACCTCTACACTTGTAACGGATTTTACCCCTTAAGGACCGGCCTTTTTTGGCCATGTTGTACGTTAAGGACTAGAGCTGTTTTAACACTTTTGTGGTGTTTGTGTTTAGCTGTAATTTTCCTCTCTCTCATTTCCTGTTCCCATACAAATTATATATTATTTTTTTCAGGACAAAAAGGGCTTTCTTTACATACCATTATTTATATAATATCATATAATGAATTTTTTTTTAAAAATAATAAAATATGGTGAAAAATAAAAAAATAACATGTTTTTTTACTTTTACTTGAAAAATCTTTTACTCATCTACAAAAGCTAATGAAAAAAAATGCTAAATAGATTCAAAATGTTGTCCTGAGTTTAAAAACACCCAGTGTTTACATTCCTTTTTGCTTTTTACTTTTTTGCAAGTTATAGGGCTATAAGTACAAGTAGGAAATTGCTGTTTCAAAATATACATTTTTAAAATAGTGACATTGTAACACTGTTATCTGTCATAAATCTCTGGAAAACACCCCACATGTACATTTTTTTTAAAGTAGACAACCCATGGTATTCATCTAAGGATATTTTGACACTTACTATGCAGCCATTTTACCACCAATCTTTGCCAAACTTCGTATAGGTAGTTAATTTTTTTATTTTTTCACATATTCAGGTATAAATTCATACATCATGTAATGTGTTGTTGCCAAAAAACACACTAATATGTGTTCAGCAACATCTCCTGAGTACAGTGATACCACCCATGCATAGGCTTGTCAGGTTGTTAGGGGGCTAAACGGCCACATTTGGTGCGCATATCCGTTTTCCAACTTTGAATTTTGACATGAAATCAGTCTGCACCCAGCAGTCTGGGAAAATTTTTAAGCCGGTCAATGTATTTTACCCCCATCAAAGCATATATTTTTGAAAAGCAGACAACCCAGGGTATTTTAAATGGTGGTATTTTAACACTTTTAATGCACGGAAAAGAATTACTACATTGTCAAACTTTTGGGTAGTAATTTTTTTGTATTTTTTTCACACACACATTGTACTTTAGGCATGAATTATTATTATAATTATTATCGCCATTTACATAGCACCAACAGATTCCGTAGCGCTTTATAATATTATTAGAGGGGGGATTTAACTATAAATAGGACAATTACAAGAAAACTTACAGAAACGATGGGTTGAAGAGGACCCTGCTCAAACGTGCTTACAGTCTATAAGAGGTGGGGTATAAAACACATAAGGACAGGAAATTGAAGTCAAATTAGGTGGGAGTGAAGCAGAGCTGGAGGAGAGAGTAGAGTGATGCCCCTTAGGAGAGAGCAAGAGACTGGCATGTGAGGTAGAGGTTAGTCTGGGAGGCCATAAGCTTTCCTAAAGAAATGGGTTTTAAGGCACTTCTTGAACGATTGGAGACTAGAGGAGAGTTTGATGGCAGTAGGCAAGCTATTCCATAGTAAGGGAGTCGCCCGTGAGAAGTCCTGCAAGCATGAGTTGGCCGTACGGGTGCAAGCAGCGGACAGAAGAAGGTCACAAAGGTCAATTAACATATCCTGTTATGTATCACTGCCAAGCAACACCCCAATATGTGTTCAGCAACATCTCCTGAGTACAGTGATACCAGCCATGCATAGGTTTGCTGGGTTGTTTGAGGGCTAAAAGGCCACGATAGAGACTTGTGCATGTCAGTTTTTCAACTTGATATATAGGTATGCTTAGCCTATCTCCAGTTTGGTGTATTTTTGCATCCCCCAGTTAGTGTTACCATCATGAAAGTGTATATTTTTTTATCAAGTAGACAATCCAGGGTATTGTATATGGGTTTTGGTTTTAACATCCTTCCCCCAACCATTGTGCTACAAAAATTCAGAGAACGTGCATGATGAGAATTTTTGAATTCTGCTTTTTGATTTTAGCCAGCAGGTTATATGTTACTGCCAGAAAACACCCCAGTTTTTATTCTGCAAAGTCCCCTGAGTACACCTATGCCCCCCATGCATTGGTTTGCCACGATTTTACAGTAACAAATTTTGGACTTGCCCATTTTGGTTGAATATAGTTTGCTTGCTTTGCTAGGCTCATGTTGAGTGTGGTGCATTTATTAACTGCAATCTCTAAACTAACTCCTGCAAAAAGAATCTAACTGGAGATTTGGGGAATAGAAACTAACTAAAAATTTCCACTTTCAAAAGAAACAAAATAAAATTCAGGAACAAGTATTACAAAAAGGTATTTTCTGTGTGGTAGAGCTTAAAACATGTTCCAATACACAGTCCAGGTTTTGAAGGGCAATCGGGACAGTGAAAGGGGGTGTCTGTCCTTTTCCCTTTTTTATAACAGACCCGGCAACGTTTCTGAGGATTTGTTTTATTTGCAGTTGGCGGTATCTTAAAAATAAAATTCCTCTGGCACCGTTGTTGGAACTTCTATGGAACCATCTCCATAAATGATTGTGGAAATCACTTTAAGTTGAAATTAGAGAAAGGTGGTTTTTCCAGGATTCATTTTTTTAAAAAGTAAAAATGAATTGTGGGTTGCTACTTGCATCAGATAGATAGCCACCATTTTATACCATGCTTTAGTTTTTCTTACAATAAGTTATGGCTGCATCAGTCAAATCTACACCCCCCCCATGTGCCTGTTATAAGCCCTGATGCAAACAGGTTTGGAATATACTCTGCCTCGGACAGTGACGTCTGACATGCTTTTGTCATGGATGGTGGTTAGCATGTTAACATCCTTCGTGTCCTTAAATTTTATTGCAAGCACTTCAGCTTTGCGCAGAGCTTTACATTCACCTTTTTTTAATTTGGCCTCTATGATAGGTCTGGGGAAATCTTTCGATTTTTTTCTCACAGTGCCACAGGCCAGTGACTGCAAACCATAAAGCATTTTAAACAAACGGACACTGCTATAAAAATTATCCACATAACGGTGGTAACCTTTATTGAACAAGGGGATCAGTAGGTCCCAAACAATTTTCCCACTTGTCCCCAGAGAGTCAGGACAGCCAGGAGGGTCCAGTTGACCATCTTTCCCCTCAAACACGCGAAAGGCAAACGTATAGCCACTTTCGCACTCGCACAGTTTGTACAATTTTACGCCATATCTAGGGCGCTTTGAGGGAATGTATTGTTT
Source organism: Pelobates cultripes (assembly GCA_933207985.1). Classification (NCBI taxonomy): domain Eukaryota; kingdom Metazoa; phylum Chordata; class Amphibia; order Anura; family Pelobatidae; genus Pelobates; species Pelobates cultripes. The sequence continues at coordinate 26,063,951 of OW240913.1, read as the reverse complement.
AAATCCTAATCTCCCTTTGTATTTCATTAAGGATTCATCAATGGATACATTTTGTTGGGGAGTATAAACTTCTGAAAATCTGTGCTGAAGATGGTCTACCAGTGGGCGTATTTTATGAAGCCTATCATATTGGGGGTGATCTCTGGGGTGACAGAGGGTATTGTCATTGAAATTTAAGTATCTCAGCATCAACTCATATCTTGTTCTAGACATGGTCTAGAACAGATTGGGTTGGTGCTCCAGTAAGAGCGAATTGGTGGCTTCTTTATTATCCCCATGAGCATTGTCAGAGCCCAGAATTTTTTGACTTCAGGGACATCTGTGGGATGCCTAGCATGCTACCTGACTACATAGTTACCTGGATTGGCATCAAAAAATTGCATAGCATATAAATTAGTCTGGGGAGCAATCTCCTCCCAGATGGTATCCCCTAAAAATAGCTCCATGTATTGCATAGAGGAGAAGTCATCCACATTAATGCATGCGTTGGCACTAAAAGGGGGGATGTTGGGCTCAACTAACTGTGGAGGTACCCAGTCCTCCTCCACATTCGGTGTAGCAGGGGAAGCAAAGCTTCTTTTTGCAGCCGGCTCACACACAGATGACGTGTCATTAGACGTGTCAGAAAACTGACTTGGGTCAAAACCAGAAGCAGTGTCAGTGGCGTCAGAGTCTGACACCAAGAAGGCATATGCCTCCTCCAAGCTGTACATGCGCTACATTTTTCACCAACACACTACCTGACAAACTACCTTAAAAAACTTTTTTTTTTTTTTTTAAATAGACTAAAACAGACTAAAACGTCCTTTAGCGGCAATCCCTAAACTAACTCCTGCAAAAAGAATCCAATGGAGATTTAGGGTAAGGAAACTGACTGACAAAAATTTGATGCTTATAAAAAAAAAGTCTAAAACACACTAAAACAGCTTTTTGAAAAAAAAAAAAAACCCTTAAGGGCAAAAAAAAAATTACAAATACAGACAGTACAAACGCACTGCTGTAACAGGACTTGGCAGGAAAGGGGTTAAAATGGATTTTAAAAAAAAAACAAAAAACTTTTTCACCGGTTTTGGAACTTCTAGCAACACTTTGACACTGGCAACAAACTATCACGAACTGATCTCTGTCTCTCTCCCTCACAAAACGCAGAGGAGAGAGGGGCAGAGATTAGTGTCAAACTGTTTGTAACACCCACTTTGACATCAGCCAATTGTGAGTGATCGCGGGTCACTCACACACTGTAATTGGCTGTTACTATCTGCCTGGGATGCCGGGCAGATAGTAACAGCGGGACTTCGGCGGAAGCGATCTTTGATCGCTTCCGCCACCCGTTTTCCGTCATGACGGCTCAGGACCATCACAGGTCCTCAAGGGTATTTGACCGATGACGGCCCTTAACCGTCATTGGTCCTCAAGGGGTTAAAGAGGAACAGTCACGTCCAGAGAATGCTATTTCTGCGTTTACTGGGGTAAATAACACAGCAGGGGTAAGTAAATAAAACTTACATCCGCAACAGTTCCTTTGTCCCATGATGCCTTGGGATGCCTAACAGAATTGCAGTACACACACGCAGAGCCAGAATTACCCTCCTTGCTGCCCCAAGGCCAGTTTCCCTAATGCAGCATTTCCCAATCGGTGCTGAGTTTCCATGGCGATTTGCCCATCAAGTGGCCCAAGCATTTAGGGTCACCTAATACCTTTTTTCTTTTTCCCGATCGGTATCGCTAAACAGGGGTCCGGTCGGGCCCCTTGTAGTACGGGATGCTGGGAGGAAGTGACAGCACTTCCTCCCAGACAGGGTGAACTGGCTGGAGGGAGAGAGGGAGCAGCAGGGACTGAGCAGCACACCAACCTCAGCCAGCAACACTGAAGAAAGTTACCCTCCTGCAGAAAAAAGGTAAGTGAACAGGAGGGTGACTGCAAATATAAACATATTTATCTGTGTGTGTGTGTCTATGTGTGTGTGTACCTGTGTCAGTGTGTGTATCTGTATTTCAATGTGTATCTGCCAGTGTGTGTATCGGTGTGTCAATGTGTGTCTGTCTTTGTGTATGTCAGTGTGTGTATCTATGTGTCTGTGTGTATGTGCTAGTGTGCATCTGGGTGTCTGTGTGTGTGTGTATGTGTCAGTGTGTGTGTTCATGTGCCAATGTGTGTATCATTGTGCCAGTGTGTGTGTATCTATGTGTGTGGTTGCCAGTATGTGTATTTGTGTGACAAGGTGTGTGCATATGTCAGTATGTGTATCTGAGTGTGTGTATCTGTGCGCCAGTGTGTGTATGTGTGTCAAGGTGTGTGTATGCTTCACTGTCTGTGTATCTGTATGCCAGTGTGTGTATCTATGTGTCAGTGTATATCTGTGTGTCATTGTATTTGTATGTGTGTGTGTATATGTCAGTGTATGTCAGTGTGAGTGTGTGTGTGTATGTGCCAATGTGTGTATCATTGTGCCAGTGTGTGTTTATGTCAGTATATGTATCTGTGTGTCAGTGTTTCTGTCAGTGTGTGTATCTGTGTGTTAATGTGTGTATGTGCCAGTGTGTATCTGGGTGTAAAGGTGTGTGTATCTGTATGTCAATGTGTGTATCTGTGAGCGTGTCAGTGTGTCTGTCAGTGTGTGTATGTGTTAGTGTGTGTCAAGGTGTGTGCATCTGTATGCCAGTGTTTCTGTTTTTTGTTTTAATTAAAATGTTGTCCTTTGTGCAGATCCATTTTAAAGAAGAACAAGCTAGATACCCCTAGGGGAACCAACTGAGTGTGTATCTGGGCGACCAAGACAGGGGATAACCCTCACATATGTATATAAATAAAGAAAAAAACACAGACCTGGTGGGTGAGAAAAGGTAGGGTGCCCCCTAGTGGATTACCATATATATATATATATATAAACATAAAACATAACTTTTAATAGTTACTGTAGTAAAATGCTCATATTGGTGATGAGAAAATGAGGATGACAAAAATAATTAAAATAGGTATAGATAGGTGAGGTCGTTATTCCTGAGTGGGATATATAACCTAAAGGTATCACTTAAGAAGGACTGATTTAGTCTTGAAAGGAAAAAGGATCCCACTACAGTGCTCGTACCATTACTACAAAGTAATGGTAACTTGTAATAATGCTTCCATCTAAGATAATGATAAGTGGCTACTGACCCTCCCAGCAAAAACCTCTAGCAGTTGCTTTGAAAATCTTGTGGGGTAGAAAGTAGCAAGATAATGCTACATATCAGGGAGAGAGATAACATACACTTACAAAAAACATGAAAGTCTGCTACTAAGTTACTAGATTTCTCAGCTAGTTCAGAGTTAGAGGTAAAATGATACAGTGTAAATTGTGCCTCTGCGGCTGTCAATGACGAAACCTCACTTAACTGGGATGTGGGCACGAGGTGGGGAGATAAAAATAAAGTCTCCCCCAAACAAATGAAGAATACCCCTAATGACCCACAACCCCCAGCAGAACAAAGCTCAATCAGGTCATCAAAGCAATGATTTCTAACTAACTGGCTAACAAAAACTGGAACGGCTTGAGCACGAACACCTATCCAACCTCGCTACCTGCTACCTAACCCGTGTTTCCGTGCTGCTAAACGCGCCTTCTTCTGAGGCTATACAGGCATCCTCAGACATCAGTGGCTCCTTTATAGCTCCATTGTACCAATGAATAGAGGGGGTGTGTGTTGTATGTTCGCGCCAAAAACGAGACCCGAACTCGCCACACCCCACCTCAATGATGTATCGTCATACAATTGGTTGACACTTTCCTATGTGTAAGGGCACCTTTAACCATATGAGTACTGTTGTATTATAACTACAAAAAAAAGTCATATCGCTGGTGCAGATAAGTAGGTAGACAAGGAGTGCAAGGACACAAGTATGTGTTGTTACATATAAGTAATCGCATCTATATTAGCAGGGGAGGGACACCTTGATATGAAATAAATCATCTTTACATAAATATCCATGTCTAAAACTAGTCTCTGGAATGGAGGACATATAGAGCATAATCAAGTACAGTAATTAACAAACATTAATTTAGTGGACTTGCACCAATGTGCATATAATATTCCTATTGAACTGGTATACTGTACCATGATAGTGAATATGCCTCTCAATGGTCTGGGGTGTGATTAATTACAGTGGACAACCCCGCTAACACCATATTGGGGTCGAAAGAGGAGCTGGTTAACCCTTTCAGATTACCAATGAAACTCTTCAAACCTCTGAACTTATCTTATACCCAGACACATAATCCAAGGATGCAACGATTGTATGAAAGCGTAGTTACATATATTTTATTAATCGTGAAAAATTACTCATATAGAATAGGTTTATACTGTGGCAACTGTTAAGAAGGTATAGACCACTGATGTAACAAATCATGTTAAAAGTAATGAATAAAATAAAGGAAAGTATTTACAGTATTTATAAAGAATGTATATATATATATATATTAAGATGAAGTTGCATTAATTATCTCCTTTGTGATTTTATTTCTCAATAAAGGGAGTAAAGGTAAATCCCTCATTTAACCCATTGGGGGCCAAAGTTTTGAACCTATGTATCCAGTAGCATTCTCTTTTGAGGAGGGTAAGGTCTAAATCACCTCTTCTACGTCCCAAAGTCACCTTCCCAATCCCTGCAAACCTAACACCTCTGGGTCCCCGTGATGATGACTCCTTATGTGTCTCGCCACTGGGGTGTCCCTAAAGTTTCTAACGGAATGTATATGCTCCATAACTCTTCTTTTTAGGGGGTGGATGGTTTTACCCACATATCTGAGACCACATGTACAAATCAAAAGATAAATAAACCCTTTGGTGTTGCACACATTTTGGTCACTTGAATCTGTGAGGCATTTAGAATATTTCTTCATATACCTACAGGCCACACACTTTCCACATTTATAAGTGCCTTGTACAGAGAGCCAATTGTGTCCACTCTTTTTGGAGGAAAATTGGCTAGGTACTAAAAACTCCTTAAGATTTCTGCCCCTCCGTGCTGTAAGGGATACATAGGGGGTCACAGCTCCTTTGAGCTGGGGATCTTGGGATATAAGAGGCCAAAACCTCCCCAGTAATTTTTTTTTGCCTGATCCCACCTAGAGTCAAAGTTCACAATACAACGAATAGGTGCTTGTTCATTGAGTACCGGTTTGTCTTTAAGGAGTTCCATTCTATCGCTGTGTAATGCTCTCTGATATGCATGCTTTAAACAGCGGTTGGGATATCCCCTCTCCTTAAATCTGGTTTTGAGTGACTTAGCCTGGATAGTGAATTACTCTACGGTTGAGCAGTTCCTCCTCAACCGGAGGTACTTTCCCACCTCAGCATAGTATTCGTTGAAGTGGGTTTCCTAAAAAGTGTTGTCTCAATGTTTTGTTTGGAGGTAGTACTAAAGGTGCAGTCTAGAAAATTGAGAGAGGAAACCCCAATTTCCATCGTGAACTTCAGGTTCAAGTCGTTGGAGTTCAATCTCTCCACGAATGCCATAAAACAGTCCCTTGTACCTGTCCAGATAACGATGACATCATCTATATATCTTTTCCACAGAAAGACATATTTGGTGTATTCAATATTGGTGTCAGAGAAAACCACATTTTCTTCCCACCAACCTGGTGGAAGTATTGGCCATCAAATAGGAAGAAATTGTGGGTCAACACAAACTGCAATAGATCCAGCACAAAGGAAGTATGTCGTTGGTGTCTAGACCCACGTGTCTCCAAGTAGTAGTTGGTATGTGTTAGTCCAAGGGAATGTGGGATCAATGAATATAAGGCCTCCACATCCACGCTACACAACAAAGCATCTCTTGGTAGATTAATGGAGGCTAAGCATTTCAGTGTATCCTTTGTATCCTTAAGGTATGAGGGTAACTTTTCTACGAAAGGGCGAAGTATTTTATCTATATATACACTGGCTTTACACGTCATGTTATTGGACCCGGACACAATTGATCTAGCTGTTAAGTTCTTATATTGCTTGTGCACCTTGGTTAAACAATAAAATGTTGACACGGTCGGGCTTTTAACATAAATAAATGCATATTCATCTTTCCCCAAAATTCCATCATCAAATGCTGAGTCCAAGAGTTTCTTTAGATCTGACAAGAATTTAGCTGAGGGATCTATAGGTAGTATTTTATATGTGGTATCATTTTTGAGTATGTTTGTAGTCAGCTGAACATACTTCAATCTGTTTAACACCACAATATTACCCCCCTTATTTGCAGGTTTAATGATGATGTCCTCGTCATCCTGCAGATCACAGAGGGCCCGCCACTCACCACGAGAAAGATTAGTATGTGGTCGAGGTTGTAGGGAATCATCCCTTAACTTTTGTATCATATTGCAGGTTGAGTCAACGAACATATCTATGTTCTTAAAATCTTTAATATTAGGGGTAAATTGGCTTTTATGCCGTAGGTCAGTGTAGGGCAGTGTGATTGCATCATCATTCTCCTCTAAAAGAGACACTAAATCATTGAGACATTGATATTCCCTAATACTGAACCGCAGGTCCTTGGCTCTTTTCTCCTTCTCAATGAGAAAGAACTTGTGAAGGGCTAACCTTCTCCCAAATAGGTGAATATCTTTCACCCATTCGAATCTATTAAAACAAGGGACGGGGACAAATGATAATCCTTTCATGACTACCTGGATTTGGGGTTCAGTAAGTGCCCTATCAGAGAGATTGATGACTTTAATGTTGGAGTTCAGTAGCGTTTTCGTGCCCTCCCCCTGTACCTTGTCTGTCTGTATTGTGATTGAGGTTCCCCCTTCCATGGGTTTTGGCCTAAAAAAGCTACCCCTTTTTTTAGAATACCTCCTGTTTGAGTGGTGTTGGGGATATTGAGGATATATTTGTACCCTCATTGTCAGTATCAGAGGTCTTGTACTCCGATGTGGAACATTGGTCTGAGTCAACACGTATACTTTTCCTAAATCTTCTATAAACCTTATCATTTTTGTAGTCCTGATTATCCCTTGGGAACTTTTTATGTTTACAATTTTTAGTAGAGTCTTTGTATTTATTGAGATTTTGTTGGAGTTTGAGTTCTTGAGAGTCAAAGTTAGGGTCATCTTTATGGTTTTGAATAGCCTCTACTGCCTCTTTAACAATATCATTGACTTGTACTAATCTTTGACTCTCGAATCTGCAAATGATATTCATGAAAGTACGGGAACATAGGTTAGCCGCCTCCTCCCATTCTTTTAGGAGGGCAGCGTCTTCCATTTGTATATTAGGCATAATTTGTATCCTAAGTCCCATAGGTACTATGGATTTGCTGAGATAGTTTTGTATAGATGCAATTTCTCATCCCAGCCTAATTTGTTGTTTGCACGTATTAGATATATGTCTGAATTTAGAATCAATACTGGTATCTTGGGAAAGAAAGGTGCTTTCTTTGTCTGTGAACACCTTTTCGGCGTCCAGACACCATTGATTAGGATCTTTTAACTGGTTTGCACAGATCCATACACACGCACACACGCCTCCAGTAAACCATAAACTCATAATCATGCTCTGGTCCATGGGAGATCTTTGATTTCTTCACTGGCTGATTCGCCATTCTCCAGCCTGTCGCCCTCTGGCCTTGCAGGAAATCTGGTCCAAGCTTTTTCACACAAGCTTTTTCAACGGTACATTCACGCACTGCAGGTATCAACTAACTTATATACCGGTACTTACCCTCGTGTTACCCAGCAAAGAATATAAATGAAAATAGAAGGAAAAATAAATAATGTTAAAACAGTTCAGCACGAACAATTGCTAACTTTTAGTATGTATTTATGTTGTTCAATAATTAAGAAAGGAACAGATCTTTAAACCGAATATGTATCCGCTTCAGAAGCAGTCAGCGCATGGGCAATGGCCATCCCTGATTGCCTGTCACCCAGGCTAGCATGCGCACCAGGATAACACTTCCTTCCCCTTTTGTACTCACCTTGTCTGTAACACTCTTTTCTTTTCTATTAGACTTGACCTGAAATAAAATTAAAATTAAAAAAAAATTAATAAAATATCTAGTTTGGAAAAAGTCACCAACTCCGCTACAGTCACAGTTTGGCTATATTTGTGTGAATTTTGCAACTTGGTTTTCAATTCATTACAATTTGGTGTTTAAGGGACTCTCCCGTGCCAAGAAAACAATCTGTTTTCCTGGCACTGCAGATCCCCTCTCCCTCCCACATCCCATCCCCGGTTGCTGAAGGGGTGAAAACCCCTTCAGTCACTTACCAAAGGCAGTGATGATGTCCCTCGTCACTGCTTCTTCCTCTGCCACCGCTCCTCCCCTTCATCACGTCAGCCGGTGGAGGAAACTGGTCCCGCCCGCCGGCTGGGGAGACCTAATGCGCATGCGCAGCAATGCCGAGCATGCGCATTAGACCTCTCAATAGGAAAGCATTTTAAATGTTTCTCAGTGCTTTCCTATGGGTATTTTAGCGACGCTGGAGGCCCTCACACAGCGTGAGGACGTCCAGCAACGCTCTAGCACAGAAAACCTGTGCTATGGACCAGGAAGTGCCCTCCAGTGGCTGTGTGATAGACAGCCACTAGCGGAGGACTTAACCCTGCAAGGTAATTATTGCAATTTATGAAAACTGCAATATTTACAGTTGCAGGGTTAAGGGTAGTGGGAGTTGGCACCCAGACCACTCCAATAGGCAGAAGTGGTCTGGGTGCCTGGAGTGTCCCTTTAAGTGGATGAATCCCACAAAATGGATTAAAAGGGAATGCCATATCTTTATATAAGTTAAATATCCAAAGCTGGAAATATTGCTGAGCTCAAATCGAATTTCACATAGAATTTCTCTTTAGAAACTAAATCTGAAACAGTCAGGTAAAACGGAACGGTTATCGTTACCGCTCGGTTTCCAGGGGAAGTCTGAGTAGAGTGATACAGGAAGTGCTTCTGCAGAGGATTGCATGCCGGGAGTTGTAGTTTAGGGAGTTGGTGAAGTAGCCTGCAGTCCTCTGCTACACAATCCTGCAGGTAAGGAGACCTGGACCCCTTATATGAATGTGTGCATTATGTCTGGGCTTCCTGAACCCCAGTGATCCTGCACTGATGGGGGGAAGGCTATAGCCAGAGAAATATCTGTGTGTTTATTATTGTTTCCCTTTCACCTTGAAGCAGAGACACATGATCACACCCCCTGTCACTGTCACCCATTTGGCTTTCTTACTTATTATTTATATACAAGGTGATCTGTGCACAGAGCTCAGCTTATGCAACAAAAATAAGTGTAATTATTATTAGTATTTAATGTTACTGTATGCAGAATGAATGCAGTGTATATGTATTGCTCTCTGCACTCATACACAAAAGCTGTTTTTGTTTTGTTTGTGGTTTTTTTTTGTTTGTGTGTGTTTGTTTGTTTGCTATTTATGTGTAATTAGGCTTTTTTTTTTTTTTTTACCAAATTGGGCATCAAGCATTTTATAACATTATATAAATGTTAGCTATAGCGCTAGCCCTAGCCTGAACACAAATGTTAAAGAAACGTTCTATGATTCCTATTACAATTCTTTATATAGCCAGGGGTGTGGAATGGTGGTTTTATTTTATTTAAATCTACTTGTCCAAGGGGCTACAGTGGTAGCTCAATCTACTTGTCCTAACGTGTGTGGTGTGAGCTCCCTATGTGTCACGTGTGTGTGCTGCCTGTATGTAATGTGTGTGTATGTGTGTTGGCTGTATGTAATGTGTGCTACGTGCGTGTAACGTGCATGTAACGTGTGTGCTGGCTATAAGTAGAGTGTGAATGTCGTGTGTGTGCTGCCTGTATGTGATGTGTTTGTGTGTGCGCTGCCTGTATGTGACGTGTGTGTGTTGGCTGTATGTAGAGTGTGGGTGTGGTGTGTGCTACCTGTATGTAACATGTGCTGTTTTTATATAGCTTATGTGTGCTGCCTGTATGTAACGTGCGTGTCGGTGTTGGCTCTACGTACTGTGTGTGGTGTGTGTTGGCTGTATTTTTTTTAAGCAATATGATTCACATTTTTATTTTTTATGACTTGTGTTTTATGCATATATAAGTCATGCTTATAATAAATACACATGTAAATATACACATATTAATATACATGTTTATTTGTATATATGCATAATACAAAAAATAACATTTAAATCAAACCTTGTCCTCACTAACCAACTCACATTCTGACACATATACCCACAAACACACTCTCTGACCCATACACATAAACTGAAAAATACAAACAAAAGGGTCAGCGCTAATAAACCAAACCAAAAAAGAAAGTGTAGATAGGCAGCACACGTTTTTTAGAGCTTATAACCAGCACTAGTATAAATAGCGTACAGTGGGATATTCACCACTTATGGGATATGTGAAGAAATGTTGTTAGGCAGATGTCACAGCAAAAATTAAAAAGAAACAACAATAGTGCTCACTGTTTAAAAGATGCCAGGAGTCAAAGTGTGAAGGACACACACGGTATGAGAATGTACATAGGATATAAGCGTTATGTAAGTCATACACAGTATGTTAATATGTGATGAGACATGCACGTAATTATAAAGTTATGGTTATCATTGAAAAATAAAAAACTCCAAGACACACTGAGTAACAAGGCACCCAGGCGGACCTGGTACATGGACATAACGAGATATCTGTCAGTCAAAAAGTTGCGGGTAGCACTGCAACAGGATATGTACTAGGCAGCCAGATACATATGTACATTGTGGCTAAGCAAATGTTAACCTCTGCTTACGTACTGAATCGAATGTCTTGGAATGCTTGTGGCATTGAAGTTTGTCTTGGAATAAATAAAGAATTAAAAAAAAAAATGCCAGGAGTATAAAATAACAACTGGTTACTCACATTTAGTTGAGCAGGCAAACTGCTCAATAAAGAGGGCGGAAGTGGTATAATGCCCACCTTGGATTCTTTGAAATAGTCCTCACTGAAACAGTAAAATCGGGTTCCAGGCAGTAAAGGATGCAAAGTAAAATAGTAACAGATAAAAAAGGTAAAATGGCACACTGAAAGGTAAAATAGCCAAAATATATATATTAATAAACAATATTAAAATATCCACAGCACGTTCCACCTACAAGGCTTTATCAAGTGGAGATATAAATGTTTATGGTTTTCATATTGCTGTTACATCTGCCTAACAACATTTCTCCCCATAAGTGGGGATTATACCACTTTACGCTATTCATACTAGAGCTGGTTATAAGCTCTAAAAAACACGAGTACAACTATATAAGACCCTTATATTTATTGCTATTAAATTTTTATGGGATGTATTGCACTATTAGGTTTTTGTTTTTCTCTGTTTTTACTTATGGATCCCAAGAATACTTTAATCTGGCCATTCATAGAAGATTTCTCCTGACAGGACTGTGGTTTTTTTTCTTCTTGCAAGTTTTTACTGGGACTTGATATTGGACATTTTTATTACTAATATTGATTATCTTTTACTGCAGAACTTATTTATTCTGTTTTTTATTCTTCTGTGTTATTTTAGTCATATATTGTCCATATCCCTTCGGCGCCACCTCCCTTCCTCTCTTTTTGACCCATACACATACTTCATAGTCACACACACAAGCTAACACACACACTGAGACATTTACACACAAACTACATCTGACCCACATACAATACAACCCCATTCCATCACATTATCAGCAGCCTTTATGGTCCAGCAGTCGATCTACAGCTTGTCCCTTCCTCCATGCCGGCCGCCGCCATATGATGTCATGCTCCCAGCGGCCAGGAGCAACTGCCGCTCCTCGCACTTTCTCATTCCTGTATGATGTCCCAAACCGGCTCTAAGATACAGCAGACAGTCCTTCAACCTCACCAGGTATCCCCCCAGCAGCCCACAATAGGGCTAAATTAATAGAAAAACAGTTCGGCCGGCGTCAGGAAATATGAATTCCAAGTCCCTGTATAACGCCAACCTATTCCACAGCACTGTACATTAGGTGAACAAGACAGATGCCAAAGTCTAACAAAATACAGATTAAGAAACACCGCACACAAATACAGTTTACATTTTACAAAACTTATTAAAATCACCTACCTCAGCAAACAAATATGGGGATTCAGTTCCACCATATGGCCAGATTGTGGTAAGCCCACAACTATGCCACAGTACCCTAATACTGGTGGGTCCTACACTAATTCCAACAATAGTGCTAAATTAATTAAAGTGTATTCAATTAATCTGTTTTACGAGCATTGAGAATATATATAACGCAAAATTGATGTAATAAAAAAATTACCTGGCACTGCAGGATACTGCAGTGCCCCCCTCCCTTCCGCCCCCCATCCCATGTCGCTGAAGGGGTTAAAACCCCTTCAGCTACTTACCTGAATCCAGCGCCAATGTCCATCACTGCTGGGTCAAGCTCCGCCCACACTCCTCATGCGCATGCACGGCAGTGGCCACGCATTAGACATCCCCATATGAAAGCATTAGTCAATGTTTTCCTATGGGGAAAATCTGATGCTGGAGGTCCGTGAGGACCTCCAGCGTCAGATAACGGACCAAAAGTCTGTTATGAATCTGGAAGCGCCCCCAGTGGCTGTCTGGTAGACAGCCACAGATCGCAGGCTTAGAGCTGCAATGTAAACATTGCAGTTCTCTGGAACTGCAATGTTTTACATTGCAGCACGAAGAGCAATAGGGGCACAGCTCCCAGACCACTTCAGTTAGCTGAAGTGGTCTGGGTGCCTGGTGTGTCCCTTTAAAGTGATAGTGCTAACGTGATATAGCTGTTCTATATCAAAAATATTAAAGTGACATTGCTATCCGAAAAACCTCCTCAAATTTATACATTCCTGTGGTTACCTCCAAAGTTGCATCTGAAAGGTGCTCAACACAAAATGAATCTGGTCTGGCCTCCAAATATCCATAGAAAAAGGGAACTGGGGACACAGTGCCTAGTGGTTGTCAGGAGGGAGGTGGCTATGTGGCTGTTTGTATCAGAATCAGGTTTACATCTCTACAGCAGTGCTTTGCTGAAAGAAGATCCTGGCTATATGTCCATATGTCTTGGGAGCAGGAGTCCTCGATGCATGAGCGCACTGCGTATGTGTCCGGATGCTGTTGCAGGTAGGGTGCAAGCTGGTACATACACGCTACTTAACCTTTTCAGTCCCGAAAGAGGTTTGGCAACGCATTTCAAGACTTAAGACCCATGAATGCCCTTGATTTATTTTAGGAAGCGTTTCTGCAGAGAATAATTGAGCAATAACGTCAACTCTCTCTGTCAGTCACCTTCTGCATGGTAAAATTATACCATTCTATGAACAGCTACTTATAAAAGTGTAGGTTATAGATTCCTTAAATATTTATAGAAAGCTTGCTGAGTGAAATTGCATATTTTACTTTGTAGAAGATCAGTTTTTGTTCTTAGGGAGTTTATTTACCAAACTGGAAAATGCAGATAATTGACGAAGGAATTGTAATTTCAGGCACAAATTGTTCTCCAACTCCGTTATTGTCGCAGTTCTGTTATTTTGTCTAAATTTGCAGTTGTCTTGTCAATTCCCATTTCCATGAGTAAACCCCATAGTATCTATATTTAGGGAGTACAGCAGTGATGTTGCTTCCTGGCTCTTCAGCGCCAGGTGCCACAAAGGCCCACCCAGAAGAAGATGACGACACCAGCAAAGGACAGGTTTTAGTAAGTTAAATTCGGACCACAGCAGCAATGTCACAGTCGGGTTTTTTTTTTCATATTCTGCAAAGTTCTCAGACGATGACAGTGCTGCTTTAAATTTGTTGTACTGATAGATTGAACAGTGGCAACGTTTTATTCTTTAGTTTTTTTAATGCCTTGCAGATTGTTTTTATTTTGTGCCATGTTGGCAGCCTTGAGTGATTGGACTCCTCACAAAGAATGACAGCAGGTCACTCTGCATTGGGTCCACATGATAGCATTTGGCTAGCTATGTTTCAAGGAGTACAATAGCTTACTTTTTGCTCTCCAGGTTAGAAGGATTAAATAGCTCTTTATCTTTCCTACACTGTCTCCTGATCCCCTTCCCTTAGCCCCATTTTGATTATTTGCAAATTAATATCTTTTTCTGCCTTCCACAATATCAAACTGGAATCTCTCTCACACCAACCTTTACATTATGATATCTATCACCCCAGTCTTATATCCTGAGTTCTGACCTTCTATTTCAAAAAATGACTTTTATCCACTGAGCTTTAACTCTTAAAATTAGCTAGAAGTATTATTCTGTGAACAATCTTATCTACGTCAAAGATTTAAATACACAAAGGATTTGTAAGGTGAATTATTTGTGATCATTTTCTGACCCATCTTTGGGAATTGAATTTACTAGTTATATAATCTTTCATATTGTTTCCTTATATACCAAGTTAAAGTTTGGTTGGATCTTTAAATTTACTGAAATCATTGATGGGTTTTATTTCACAGGGACTTATTTACGTAACAATTCACTTAACTTGACTTGTGTATTGTCAGCATCCTTATAAAAATTCCCTTCCCCCTTTTTCTTTCTTTACAAGTTGGCTATTTCCACTTAAATTTTGCAAGTTGGTTGTCATTTCATTGTTAAGTGAATAAATCTCAGGGAATCTGTAATACGAGTCATTGTTCATTACTATCTTCCTTTGTTTTGCCAGCTCTAACTGTTCGGACTTCTGGTCTTCTTCAAACCATGCTGAGAGCGAGAGCTCAGCATCTGCTACTGAACAATGTACACGGACGCCAACATCCCATTTCCACAAAGCTCCTAGCTCTCTGCAGGCTCACATGCAGCCGCTGTCCCTCCCCACGCCTCCTTCACCATCAGACATTGCACCCAGAATGGGCAGAGTTGGCCAAGAAACAGCTGAAGGGCAAAGACCCAGAGAGTCTGCGGTGGCACACGCCAGAAGGCATAGTGATCAAGCCACTTTATACCAAAAGAGATACAGTGGAGACTCCAGAGGAATTGCCAGGCGTGAAACCTTTCACCCGTGGTCCTTACCCCACAATGTACACTCACAGGCCGTGGACCATCCGACAGTACGCTGGTTTCAGCACAGTGGAGGAGAGCAACAAGTTCTATAGAGATAACATAAAGGGTGAGTATTTAACCCATTCCTCAGCCACCATTCTGTATGCATAGTGCTGATATGTTTTATGGTAATGGATCACAAACATCTCCATCAGATCCTGATAACAGATTGCGGAATCTGTCCAGGAAGTTGCATTAGATGATGTCCGTGTCCATGTTCATGAAGCAGTCTGAGATGAAGTGTGCTTTGTGGCATAGCCCATTATCTTCCTGGATGTATCTGTTTGTACACTGATAGCTGTAAAATTACAAATGGAATGGTTTATATGTATCAATGTCCACTAGAGGGTGATATGCAACAAGGAAATGGGGAGAGAGGAAAACACAAGAAATAAAGATTGGAATAAAAAGGAAAAGTTTTAATTTATTTTCTATTTGCTGTAGAGGTGATAACCACATGCTTTCAAGGGTCACATCTTCAGGTATAACTAAAATCTTAAAGGGTTACTCTAAGCACAATTACCACTTCAGCATTATCAACGTTCAGCATCTCCACATTCTGCATGCAGACGCTGAGCACTCCCTGTAGTGAAACAGTGACTCAATGATGAGATGTTGATTGGCGCAGTGCACATGCAAACTAGTCGTCTTATGTTTCCTAATGGGGAAGCATTGGATTGGCTGAGATCATCAGGATTGATATATTGGAACAAAGTATTGTGTTTGTATTCCTGATGCGTTTGTGTTCTTTTAATGATAATGATGGCTTTAAAAAACATGTAACGCGGACTTTAACTAGTGTTTGACTTTCCAAACCAAACTTATTTATATACTTACACTAGGAGATTAGGCGCCAATATACGCATTTTTAGGAATCAATGAAATTGCCTCACTTTATTTATGAAATATGCTTTCAATATTTATTGATGATTTAATATTTACGTTGTATTAAATACTGATTTATTAAACATTTCTGAATATTAAAATGTAATATTCCAGGGAAAACCTTGAATCTTCTTTTTTTTTATTGACACCTTTTAAATAACTTGTTGATTTCTATCTCTGAGTTGTATTTTCTTGTTTGCAGCTGGCCAGCAAGGACTGTCTGTAGCTTTTGACTTAGCCACGCACCGAGGCTATGACTCTGACAATCCCCGGGTCCATGGAGATGTTGGAATGGCTGGTGTTGCCATAGACACTGTGGAGGACACAAAAATGCTTTTTGATGGCATACCATTGGATAAAATGTCTGTCTCTATGACCATGAATGGCGCTGTCATCCCCATCCTTGCTATGTTTATTGTCACTGGGCAGGAGCAAGGTGTTCCCCAGGAGAAGCTAACTGGGACCATACAGAATGATATATTAAAGGAATTTATGGTCAGGAACACATATATATTCCCACCAGAACCCTCAATGCGAATTATTGCTGATATTTTCCAGTATACTTCTCAGGTATTATTTTCTCCATTACTGCATTTGCAAGAAGCCTAAAGTTTCTATGAATAAACAGCAGTCACTTTTTAATATTGTTCTCAACAAATTTATATTATTGCTATCTAACCAAGTTAAGTTGAGTTACATAGTTAGTTACATAGCTGAAAAGAGACTTGTGTCCATCAAGTTCAGCCTTCCTCATATATGTTTTTGCTGTTGATCCAAAAGAAGGCAAAAAACCCAGTCTGAAGCGCTTCCAATTTTGCAACAAACTAGGAAAAAATTCCTTCTTGACCCCAAAATAGCAGTCAGATGTCTCCTTGGATTAAGCAGCTATTACCCCACTAATTAGAAATTATATCCCTGTATGTTATGTTTTTGCAAGTATTTATCCAATTGCAGTTTAAACATCTGTATAGACTCTGACAAAACCAACTCTTCAGGCAGAGAATTCTATATCCTTATTGCCCTTACTGTAAAAAAACCTTTTCTTTGCCTTCCTTTCTTCCAGCCTAAATGTGTGACCTTGTGTCCTATGTATAGTCCTGTTTATGAATAGATTTCCAGATAAAGGTTTGTACTGGCCCCGAATATATTTGTGTAATGTTATCATATCCCCGCTCAGGCGCTGTTTTTTCAAACTAAACAGATTTAAATATTTTAACCTTTCTTCGTAACTAAAATGCTCCATTCCTTTTATCAATTTTTTGTAGCTCGTCTCTGCACTTTTTCTAGTGCCATTATATCTTTCTTTAGGACAGGTGCCCAAAATTGCACAGCATATTCAAGGTGTGGTCTTACCAGCGATTTATAATTGTAATTATTACTTAAAGATCTGTTTCGGTATGAAGGTGACCATCTTAGAATTGCGATACAAAGTTCAGTCCATCTATGATAGTTACTGGCTGTAGAGAAACACATCAGGAAACCAACCTGCAGGAGAAAAACCATCTGCAGAGTAGCCCCCAGCTTTCAAATTGGCATCATTAATTATTTTTTTCTTGGAGCCAGGTGGTAAAATATCCTGGGGCCAGGTCAGGCTTCAGTGATTGTACTATTAAGACTGTTCATTTAATAAATCTTTGTGGTTATTAACACTTTGTGTTTGACATTTCTTGTAGAACATGCCAAAATTTAATTCTATATCTATCAGTGGATACCACATGCAGGAGGCAGGAGCAGATGCTATTTTGGAGTTGGCATACACTGTGGCAGATGGGCTTGAATATTGTAGAACAGGACTGAAGGCTGGCCTCACCATTGATGAGTTTGCTCCCAGGTATGTCTTTCTTTTCAAGCTATTTTTTTGAATTTTATTTAAATGTCCTGTGTTCTGTGGAAATCTTAATACATTTTTGTGGGTTTTTTTTCTCTCCAAGCTTTACAAATAATGGGTGTAATTATCTCATAAATGTGCAAAACCTCTCGCCGCTTGCATTTGTGATGGATGCAGTTGTATTTATTTATAACCTTCTGGTCCCTGTCAATGTAAAAAAAAAAAAAGTTGTAAGCACCTATTAAATTTGTCTACTGGATTTTAGCAGAGATTGCTAAAGTTTTGTACCTCACAATTTGTAAATGCTAACAGAAACAGTACATTTTGGAATATTTAAAGGACACCCTAAGCCCCATACAACTTATTTGACAAACATTACTGCAGCTATAAGACTGCATCCCTCTGACATCATAGGAACAACTTTTACTTTTTTGTCTTTTTTTAATTCTTTATTTTAGTAAGGCATACGTGAGGGATACAGAACGAAGATAGGGGAAATGCATGTATGAGTAACATCGTAGGTTTAATACAGCAAAATATTTGGTTAATTACATTTCCAAATTGTTAATGCCTCAAGTTTTTTATTTTTATGTGTCGATTAACGGTAGCATATTATAACCCAGCTGAAGTGAATGACAGTGAGATGAGTGTGATATATACAATGAGGCTAGTGCCTCGCTGTCGTACTATGTTGCTTTGGGCCCGTTTAAAGTATTGCACGGTATGCTATTCCCATTGTGTGTGCTGTTGTTGTCGTTAAGGGATGGCTAATGCTCTGCAGGTTAGCCTGAGGGCTTGTCGCTGTAAGTCATGCTATATGGGCATAAGTGTATGAAAGTCAGGAGTTTAAAGCACATATTAGGTAGCATTAACATCAAGCATTTATTCATGAACCGGTTCAGCTCTCGCTGGTTAATATCAAAAACAAACGGGTTAGACAGATAATATTTATGGATTTGGCAGATACTCCCCTCCTTTACCCCTTTATAACATGACACAGAATCCTTATCAAAACCATTATCAAAGCCGTTTATTTCGGTAGATGAGTAGTCAGTAATAGTTGTGTATACTAGCCGCTGATAATCTGGATTGTAAAATAATGATTACTCCTGTTAATGGAGTGTCACATAAAGCATTAGTGTCAGAGTAGTCAGATAATTGTCGGGCGGATGTAGTTTCTAAAGGTAGGTATAACAGTGGTCTAGCGAATTATCAGGCTGTAATGCTTGTCAGATAGTGAATTATCAAAGCCACTAAAGCCCCCCAAGGCTGCAAATACTATACTTGCTTTAGCTGTCTCAGTAGATATAGTGTTAATAAAAGAATATAACCAACCGTAATAGAACAAGGACAGTTATTCAGCGTGTGCTTGGAGGTATATACTCCGGTCCCATACGTGTTAGAGACCGTGTATCTCCCTGGACTTTAGGCTTGGTGTTTTCATGATGTAGTCAGCCTATTCCCTGCATAGGAAAGGTATAGTCCTGCATGGCGTCTTGAGGCTTACGTTTCTTCTGGTCCCAGTCTAGCTAGTCTGCAGATCTGTACATTGTCCGCAGCTGGATTGGAGCGAGGTGTTGCAGTCCTCTGGGCTCTGGAGTTGCCAGGTGGGGTCGCATGGTCATGCTCTTCTGTCGTGCTTTATATCCCTGGTAGGGTCCCATGTGGGTGTTTGGTTTTCCGCGTTGGGGTAGATTGCGCCGCTTGGTCCACCATCATTTTGAGCCTCGGGTTGCAGTCCAGGCCTGCAGGGGCTTTCTCCCATGTTGGGTCAGCCTGTGGGGCATATGGCTGTCTGTCGATTGTGGGGCAGGTGGGTGAGCTCTGCCCTCTAGCTTTCACCAGAAATTTGCGAGTTTGCACTGGAGGTTGGGTGGCTGCCCTCCCTTGTCAGGGGTTCTCTTGCAATTTTGCAGGCAATATCTGCATCATTGTGTAGCTGGGCAGACATGCCCCCAGACCCCGCAGCATGGCTGTCAGGTGCCGGGATTTCCCTCACTGGCAGGGGGGGGTTGGACGCGCTCTGATGGACCCTGCAAGGGTATTGGAGCCCAGGGGTAGAGGGATCAGCCATCTCCCTCCTCCCCTCGTGTAGTAGGCCTCCATCCTCCCGTGGTCCAGAACCGCCAGGCCCCCGGCCAAACTCCGGTGGATTAATGTGCTCGAGGACTCACACAGTCGCTGTAAGTGTTGCAGGCTTTGATTACTCGATTTTAATCGTAGTTAATCGATGTTTTAGGCTGTTTTTCCCCGGTGCTCGGCCACAGTGCGTCCGGCTGGCTTGGCAGTTAGACTCCGTCCCTCTACTTTTTTGTCTTTGACATCAAAATCCATCATATATGGGTAAACATGGTAGGTAAGTCCATATCTCACTGTGAGCTGCTGTTGTGAGAACACAGAGTCTTTGGCACAGATAAACACTGTGTGCATGCCCGTTCACAAAACTATTATTGAGGCTCGGAATTTATGATGACCGCAGAGTTAAGGCAGCTATTGGCAGTTTCAGCTCTTCCAGTCATCATTAATGGTGCTGAACTGCATATTAACAAAAACACCAATTAAAGCTCACCTTAATTCTATACCTCATCAGGCTAGAACATAATCTCAAAGTCTTCTGTTCCCTCAAGAATTCACCATAATACTACACACTTGAAAGGATCCTAAACTTAGTTACTGTAGAATCCACCTTTATTCTGCACTATTTAAAGGTTACACTTTATCATCCTAGAACCCAATCTAATGCTACATTGTCTTCAATTAAAGGGGAACCATTCCTGTTTTTTTTTTTTTTTTTAGAAATTACATTAACCCTTTAAGGACAGAGACAACTGTCCAAGTTCTGAACCAAACCAAAGCTTAGAGTGTTTGTTTGTTCCACAATAGTTTAAGGGTTTCTCTTTAAGTGCCCACACATATTATATATTGTTTTTTTAAAAGACATAAAGGGCTTTCATTTGTATCTATATGTATACCTAACACAACATGACTCGATGTATTTGTTTTTGGGTTTGTACAGGTTGTCATTCTTTTGGGGCATTGGGATGAATTTTTACATGGAAATAGCCAAAATGAGAGCGGGCAGGCGACTCTGGGCACACCTTATAGAGAAAAACTTTCAGCCGAAAGACCAGAAATCTTTGCTTCTGAGAGCCCATTGCCAGACATCAGGATGGTCTCTAACTGAACAGGTATGTAAAATCTTTAAAGGGACACTATAGACACCTGAGCAACTACAGTTTATTGAATTTGTTCTGGTGAGTAGAATCATTCCCTGTCTTCCAGAGATGTCACGTGCACTCTGTAATTTGTTCCTCTGCCGTTTGCATTCTGTCTGTGACCTGTTTGATGTCGGCTTTGAAGAGATTCATGTTGGCCGATAGCAATTGGCGTATATCTGCCAGAAGGTCCTTCAAATCACGCTTGGTCGTGAGGGCAGGATTATCGGAGGATTCTGTAGGCGAGGGCTGGTTAGCCGCAGGTTCAGTACTGGTTGTTTCTGGCGATTCTGGCGCTGGGATGGGTCCAGGTTGGTCTGCTGCCGGTGTGGGCCCGGTATACGTAGGCCGCTGGAGTACCTCTTAGATGTCCCTACCGGCACGGGCAGTGTCTGACTTGTACGAGCAGCACCGTTTTACTGCTAGCTGGAGTAGGAGCTGTCCCTGCAGGGATGCCTCGTGACTGCTCTGTAGTGGGCACAGTGAGGAGCGTCTCCAAGTCCAGGATGAACGGTGCATAGCAGGCCACAGTTTTGCAACTCTGCTTAGGCAGCTTCGGTGTCTGAAAGAATGGCATCGATCTATGCAGCTTGCTTCCACGATGTTGAGGAGCTGATCAGTTTGACTCGATGGGTGTGGTAAGTGGAGATATTTGATAAGATTTTCTCATGATTAGCGGAGCTAAACGAGATGGCGTCTGTTCAGGATGGCTGGCAAGCTCCACAGATGGTGTTTTTAACACTATATGGGCAGGAATGCATGTTTGTGTTCCTTTAAGTATTCTTTATAGGTTTTTTAAAAATGGTCATTATAAGTGGGCCTTATACAATTGCTTTGGCCATTCAAAATTAGATGTAGGAAATTGGCCACCAGCCATTCCATATCTGCCTGTGTGCGACCTAATCCTTACGGTTTTTAATCTGGTGTAATCTAAAATTGTATTTCACTTTGTGATGTAGAAACTAGTAATGGTGAAGGCAATGGAAGACATGAGAATAAAATAGGCCTATCTCAAAGTTGTTATCTACTTAATATTTTAATATCCTATAAAATATATAAATTAGAAAACAAAAATAAAAGTTTCTTATATAGATCTTGCTATAAAACTTTGGAAGATTTAATCTGTTAATATTTTAAAGGGACACTACAGTTGCCAAACAACTTTAGCTTAATGAAGCAGATTTAGTGTATGGATCATATTTCTTACTGCTCAATTCTCTGCCATTTAGGAGTAAAATAATTTGTGTTTCTGTTTATTAAGCCCTAGCCACACATCCTCTGGCTGTGACTCACAAACCTGTATGAATAAATAGTTTCATTTTCAAGCAGATATTAACTTACTGAAAAAGTTTTTTTTTCCCCCTTCCCTGTAAATTGAACTTCAATCACACATAGGGAACTCCTGCAAGGTCTAGCAAGCTATTATCAGTGCTGGAGATAAAAAAAAAGAAAAGAAAAAAACTAAATTAAACAGACTGTGCAATAGAGGAAGTGTAAACATTAGATCTCACATTACAGGAAGTATTTTCGCATTTACATGCTGGGAGGTGTGACTAGGACTGTATAAACATAGTGATTTAACTCCTAAATGGCAGAGAATTGAGAGGTGACACAAAGCTTGTTTTAGTGTCCCTTTAACTTTTTTTCTGTCTCTGCTTCTCTCTCTTTCCACCCCTCTCTCCTTCACTCTAATTTTAGAGAGAGAGAGTTTAAAAACTAGTTTAAAGTTTAAAACACAAGTATGTTTAGGCATACATGGAAAAAAGAAAAACCATACAGACAATTTGTATTTTATGAGACCTAATAACCTTTGTTCTGCTTTGATTTTATTCTGATTATTGTTGTGTCTCTGCTTTCCAGGACCCTTACAACAATGTTGTCCGCACTGTGATTGAAGCAATGGCGGCAGTTTTTGGAGGCACGCAATCCTTGCACACTAATTCATTTGACGAAGCCCTTGGGTTGCCAACTGTGAAGAGTGCCCGTATAGCTAGAAACACACAGATCATTATCCAGGAGGAGTCTGGGATTCCAAAGGTTGCTGACCCTTGGGGAGGCTCTTACATGATGGAGAGTCTTACAGACGATGTCTACCAAGCTTCTCTAAAGGTAATTTTTTTATAAAAATAATGGAATGGACTGTTGGATGTCAGTGAATTATGGGAACTGTAGTCAATGAAAAGCTGGTGGAGCTTGCTTGCTTGCCAGCCTCCTGCCCACAGACTATGGACCCTGCATGGAAACCTGTAATATACTAGTTAACTGGCTTGGTTGGTGCCCTTTCTCTATTCTGTTCGGGAGCCGAACAGGCGCACGAACCATGGACCAATCAGGAGCTTGTTAAGCCTAATTGACAGTTTGTAACATGTTCCACCGCAGTGTTCTAATTGTTCGTATGGGTTGCTGCTGTTCGTAAAAACGCAGGCAGCGGTGTTTGGTCATCGAGTTCATGGAACTGAAATCGGACACCAAAAAATCCTGAACAGCGCTGGACTTCAATCATCACCTGCGTTCGGTTCTAGACGACTTAGAAGGGCACTGTTTGGGGAAAACGTTCCCACGAACAAGGTGAAAAAGCTCCAGTGTAGAACTATGGATTCCGTTCGGTAGTTTGTTCATTTTTAAACTACCGAACTTGACTGACCGTTCATGGAACTGTTTTGGACATAGGACATTGTGCACGGTCAGTCAAAATTGAAGATTATGCTAGCTTTAGTGTACTAATAATCTTAATTTTAATAAGGACAGGAGGCGAGTATTTTCCCTCCCTTCTGTTCCCTGCCCTGACACACCTCAGTTGGGTGGATCTCGAGGTGACGGATGTTAATTTTCACTGGTTAAATTCGTTGTTTTC
This sequence comes from Pelobates cultripes, assembly GCA_933207985.1. NCBI lineage: Eukaryota > Metazoa > Chordata > Amphibia > Anura > Pelobatidae > Pelobates > Pelobates cultripes. The sequence continues at coordinate 26,040,146 of OW240913.1, read as the reverse complement.
CTAACTTAACATATTGTGGTCTACTCTGGTTCCCGTTTTGGTGCACGTTATAGGGACCTGACATCGGGAGATACGGAATGTGGCCCCATCGGGGGCGACATCGAAAGCGTAGACGTCAAAGGCTCGCACATCAGACACCCGATGGAAAGACACTAGGCAAAGCAGGAAAGCAAACTTAGCTGACAATTGTCGGAGAGACAATTGTTCGTTAGGGTGCCAATCCCGGATGAAGCGGAGAACCAGCCCGACGTCCCAGAGGTGGGTGTGCTTGGGGGCCTGAGAGTGGCAGAGCCGCATACCGCAGAGAAAGCGGCAAACTAGCGGCCAACCGGAAGGTCCCCAACTGGAGTGTGGGCCACAGAAATCGCTGAACGAACAACGTTAACGGAGCGGTAGGAACGGCCCGTCGAAAACAAGGATGATAGAAAGTTAAGAATCATGGGAATAGGTGCTGTAAATGGATCGGAGTCCCGTTCCACGCACCAAGTAGACCATGAGGCCCAAGCTGAAAGGTAGCAGCACCTAGTTCCTGGGGGCCCAGGAATCCCATAAGAGGTCCCCAGCAGCCTGCGATGACTTGCCAGGAACCCCTGAAAGAGTCTAAGCCACAAGAGGCAGACTGTCTTCCAGGAGTAATGGGTGAAGATTCCCTTTGGGATCCATGAGTAGGTCCGGGAAGGACGGTAGGAGTAGAGGGAGGTCCGGGAACCATGGCTGGCTCTGCCACAAGGGCGTTATGAGTCAGTGTCACTTGTTGTGTCCAGAGCTGGTGCAGTGTTCTCGCAATCATGGCGAATGGGAGAAAGGCGTAGGCCCCGTTGGTTGGCCAACATTGGAGAAATGTGTCCGTTGCCTTGCTCTCCGGGCCCGGGAGTCAGCTGAAGAATTCCGGGGTCTGGTGGGTGTTGCGGGAGGAAAACAGGTCCAGATGAAAAGGACCCCTGCGGGCTGCAATGGCCCGGAATACTCTCGTGTCCAGCTTCCAGTAGCTGACGTCCCTCCAATGACGGGAGAACGAGTCCGCCGTGAGGTTGATCTCTCTGGGGAGGTATTCGGCCTGGAGTGCGATGTTGCGGGGAAGACAGAAGTCGAAGATGTCTTTCGTGATGTCCGACAGAAGGCGGTAACGTGCACCCCCTAGGCGATTGATATATCGGACTGCGGAGATATTGTCCAATGCGAAGGAGGATGCAACAGTTGGATTTCTCCCGAGCCAGGCTGCGGATCGTGAAGGACCCTGCCAGGAGTTCTAGGCAATTTATGTGCATGGAGAGCTCCTGTGTCGTCCATGTTCCCCCCGTGGAAGTGGTTCCACTGGTAGCGCCCCAGCCCCACAAGCTGGTATCGGACTCCAGTATAAAATCCGGGGAATCTCCGAATATGGCCCTGCTGTTCCAGGCCTGCATGCTGCCCAGCCACCATGACAGTTCTTCGCGAACCTCCGCCATCACTGGGACAGGTTGATCGTACTGGGTCTGCTGCGCAGGAATCTTGCTTTGAGCCGTTGCATGGCTCTGTAATGGAGGGGGCCCGGGAATATGGCCTGAATGGAAGCAGAGAGGAGTCCCACGATTCTGGCTAAGTTGCGTAACGGGATGGAGTCGCAACGAAGTACTCGGTGGATTTCCTTGCGAATAGACGAGATCTTTGAGGATGGTAGTCTCAGAGTGCACGATGTGGAGTCGATTTCAAAACCCAGGAATTGTATCGTCTGAGAGGGAGCCAATTCCGATTTCTGGTAGTTCACCACGAAACCCAGGGATTCCAATAGCGTCACTGCGAGACGAGTGTGTTGACGTAGCCTGAACTCCTCGGAGCAGAAGAGAAGGATGTCGTCCAGGTAAATGATGCACCGGATGCCCCTGGACCGCACGTGGGCTACCACTGGTTTCAGGAGTTTGGTGAAACACCATGGGGCTGAGCTGAGCCCGAAAGGGAGGCAGGTGAATTGCCAAGGACGGTCATGCCAGAGGAATTGAAGGAGAGGTCGGCAGTCTGGGTGCACTGGGACAGACAAGTATGCGTCTTTTAGGTCGAGCCTGGTAAACCAATCGCTGTCTCGCAGGAGATCTCGCAAAAGATGGATGCCCTCCATCTTGAAATGGTGGTACACCACGTACGCGTTGAGGTCGCGCAGGTTGATGACAGGGCGGAATTCTCCTGTCTTTTTGCGGACCAGAAAGATATTGCTGAAAGCCTCCAAAGCCGTCGGCCGGCTGGATGGCTCCCTTGTCCCGTAGTTTGTGCAGTTCTGTGTCGTCAAGATCGTGGTCGTGAGATCACAGATAGATGGGGCGCGGGAGGTGCGCCTGAACGGGAGTCCCCACCAAGTCTATGCCCTGTACCGTTTGCAGAATCCACGTGTCTGGCGACAGGGCGGCCCAATTCTGTAAAGAAAGGGAAATACGGCCCGCAGTGCAGGTGCATGGTAAGAGAGGGGGAATAAGTTTGCCTACCTGCAGTGAATCGGGAACGTCCACGCGGTCCACGGCCTCTGTCCGAGCCTCTGGAGTACGCGGGCGGTTGCCTGTAATCCCTGGATGGGTAGAACGGTGTCGGCTGCGTGCGGGGCCTGAAGGCCAAAATCGGCTGGCGGCATGGCCCCGTGGCTGGCCAGCCCTTCCAAAAACTCCTCTCATGGGGTTACCTCTGAAGACTCGATGCATAGAGGACTGCGCTTTGTTGAGTGAGGTAAACACATTCACGTGTTTGTTGAGTTTTTCTCAGAAGAGAGCGTAACATTAGTGTTTCCAATGGAACAAAAACATCGTTGTGCCCACTCACGGACGTCATGTGCCCATTCCCTGATGTTGTCGGCAGTAAAGGAATCGGCCTTGGCATAGGCATCGTCCGCCAAGTACATGATGCGGGAAAGGGGGCCTACGGAATCCATCAGATTGTCTTGAGCGCTCCACATTCCTTTCTCCTCCCCTCTGCGAGGGTCTCGTCCGCTCCGCATCATGAAGGTTGTCATAGCCTTGTCAAACTCAGTGGTTTGAGCCACCTTGTCCGGAAGGGAAGGGCGTGGGCATTCTGACCTAAGACGGCTGCGTACCTCTTTGTCCAGAGGTTTGCGGAGCCACAGGTACATGAACCTGGAGAGGTGCTCCAGTGGTGACCAGTCCCCTGATCTGGGGTGGCGTATGTTGCGAGGATCGAACATAGCCTGACCCGTAGGGTCCAATATGGTGTCTGAGTCAAGTGGGGGTTCTGCGTCCGCAGGACCCTCGCTGCTCTCCGTCTTGGCCACACCCATGAGGGTCTCACGCATAAAAGCGAAGATAGACTTATCGTCCGAACCCCAAGCGTCATAGTCAGAGTTGGATAGGTCTGCCTGCCACTCATCCAGAACTGACATGGAGTGCGACAATGCTTTGTCTTCGTCAGAAGAGTGATCCTGACGCAGGGCCGGGGTACTGAATTTGGAGAATTTTTTATGTTTGGCAGGCGCATTAGCCTTGGATGGTTTGGGTGTAGTGTCCTCTCCTTTCCAGTGGCGTTTACTGGGGCGGGACTCCTCTGTGGTATGGAAGTCCGAGACATCAGAGTCTGACTCGTGGCGTGGGCGTCTGCGAGAAGATTTGGGTAAATCAGGAGCTGCAGCTCACACTTTGGAAAGTGCTTTCTCTACAAAAGCAGCGACAGCTGCATTAATCACAGCCTGGAAGTCCACAGGGGGATTCTGGCAGTCTTCCATAATATAGGGTAGGCTTGGATACACATCACTGATAGGCACTATTAATGGCACCCAGGTCTTAGGAATAGTGTAAGGTGTGGGGTCAGGTAATGTAGTGGTTATGGTGGGTAATAATTCCATCAAGTTAAACCCCAGTAGGGTATAGTTGGTGACTTTAGTAAAAACTGAGGCTCACCCAGTTAGCGAGAACTGCAAAAGCTAGTCTCCCAATAAGCAGCACAGTACTTGGGTACATATAATGGGGGCTTACCCCGGATGCACAGGGATTGAAACCCTTAAGTGCAGGTCACAAGTTATATACAGGCAGCAGCACTGACCTGACTGACCCAGCCAAATTAATGCAGGAATCTTCTTGGTGATGTAGCAGGCACAGAAGCACAGGAGTACTAAGGTATGGCAAATCACATTAACAGGTACTGTAGAAGCTTTCTATAAAACCAAGTGCTGAAAAGTATACTTAAATACTGGCACTCACAGTATTTGTAAAGGTTCTCCACACTTGAAGGAGGTAAGCTCAGCTACTAGCAGGGATAGAAGGGGTATACAGTCCGTTCGCGGTGCACACGCGGTAAAACCAAGATGGCCGCATGGATCTCGCGAGATGCGCGATCAAGATGGTCGCCGCGCGTGTAGGCTGCAAGCCGGGTACTAAATTATAGCCCGGTCGCGGGAGAAAAGGACGGTGCATTCGATGCCGCGAACGGTTGCAGCCGAGAAGGAGGGCGCCCAGAAGGGGCTCCAAGGTCCCAGGGCAGAAGGGTAAACTGAGGGGGAGCCACTGAGGGTGTAACCAGGGTCCCAGGGCCGACAAGGTGACAGGGAAAGGGAGGAAAAAAACCCCTATAAAGCCCAGCCAATAAACCCACTGCCCATAAGAGTAGGAACAATAAATAACAGAAAATACAAGAAACAGGAATTAATAAGCTAAATAACAGTGAAGCACAATGAAGGTATAAGGTTCTGGGGGAGCCAAAAGTCTGACCTGTCTGTGATGGAACAGTAAAGAAAGAGGAAGTGTGCAGGCAGCATGACCCTTATATAGACTATGCTGCTCATTGATTTATTATTATTTACGTTTTTCTTTACTGCTATGGAGTTTAGTAAAGAGAGTTAATGCAAAATAGGAAGCCTCCTGTCATGTTATAAAATTATGACTTCCATTGAAATTCCGAACCCCTGAACTGATCTGGGTGATTTTTGGATATGTTTGTCACCCAGATCGGGGCTATCAGGGAATGTAACTTGTGTGGGGGTTTTATGTGTTTTAAAGGTATTTTGGGGGTTTTGGAATATTGTATGTTTTTCTGTGCCTGGAGATAATTGAGTTAGTTCAGTTCCTGACTCAATTATCTTTCAGGCACAAAGGAGAAGTTTGTAACTTGTAACTAGTCCCCTAGTGCTTAACTGTATCTGAAATTGTATAAAAAGCAGGCCATCTGGCCAGATTAAAACAATCCAGCTAGTACTCCCAGAACTATGTGTCATCTGGTTACTGGGAGGAGAAAGGGCTAATCACTACTCCAGCTTGTTCCAGTGTGAAGGATTCAATGGGGAAAGTCCTTGTAAGTACTAGAGCTTCCAGGACTGAGTGTATCGTCCAGTGCCTGGGGGTGGATAGAGCGAGTTCCCCATTCGGCTCCAGGCTGGAGCGGATCCAGGACCCCAGTCAAGCCACGGCAACTGTGGGCAGAAGTGCTGCGGTTTGTCCCCTGTTGAAAGCTAAGAAGTTGCCCTTGGCGGAGGTACACAGCTGGGGTACAGGGAGCTCCATTACAACAACGTTGTTCTATATAATTTTAAAATGTTAAAATTTCCTTCCTTTGAGAACTTTTCCAGAAGAAGAACGTATGACTAGCTGTAAAATGTGTAAATGTGTTTGAGTGAATGCTATTCAGTTAATCAGGAAGGCTTCCGGTGCATGCTGGGAAAATTTTAGTTATTGAATGACCCATTGTTTAAACATTTGAGCACAACAAACACCTTTATCTCTTGTTTCTCTCGTTCACTAAACTATGAAGCCCAGAAGGGATGGATTTTAAGTGTACTTTTAAAGTGTGGCCAGTTTAGATATAATTGACTATTCAGTGATTGCCATTATGTTTCAGTTATCTTGGATCTACCGCTGTCATCATGCCTTACTAGTTATAGATGCACTCCCTTTCTTTAAATGGTAAGTTAGGGTTAGAAATGGATCTCATTACTAGGGATCGACCGATATTGATTTTTTTTCGCGTCAATACCGAAAATCTGTGAACTTTCAGGCCAATAGCCGATAACTTATCGATATTCTGTACATGTACCATTTTGAAAAAATAAACTATTTCTAAAGGTAAATGCACAAAATATACATGCCACACGTAGTGGATGCAGTGTGTTTAAACAGGGGAGCTGTATGTTTTTGTGTAGTGTATATAATTAATGTAGTGTGTTTGTGTAGTGTGTATAGTGAATGCAGTGAGTGTTTGTGTAGTGTGTGTATAATGAATGCAGAGTGTGTGTTTGTGTAGTGTTTGTATATTGAATGCAGTGTGTGTGTGTATAAAATTAATGCAGTGTGTGTGTAAAGTGAATGCAGTGTGTGTAGTGTGTGTATAGTGAATGCAGTGTGTGTAGTGTTTTTGTATGTAATGAATGTAGTGTGTGTGTGTGTTTATGTAGTGTGTGTATAGTGAATGCAGTGCGTGTAGTGTGTGTGTGTGTGTTTGTGTAGTGTATAATGAATGCAGAGTGTGTTTCTGTAGGGATGTAATGTGTGTAAAATGGGGGAGGGGCATTTTTTATTTTAACTTTTATTTTTAAATATTTAATTTCTTTTTTATTAGTTTTTAGCCCCCCCCCCTCCCCCTTCCAGGCTTCTTACTTGGCCAGGGAGGGGGGATATGGCATTCCCTGGTGGTCCGGTGACATGGACTGTGCAGTGGAGGCCCGCAGCATGCTCTTAGTTACCGTCCCTTCAGCTCCCCTGTCTAAATCTTGCGGCCTGTTGCCATGGTAATCCATGCCAATGGTCTGACGGCCACGGGACTCACAAGATTTAGACAGAGGAGCTGAAGGGAGCTGCTGGGAAGGTAAATAAGAGCTTGCTGCAAGTATGTATTATCTGCAATATCGGGATCTCTATAGGCCGATACCGATATTGCCGAAAATACCGAATATCGGCCAGACGGATAATCGGTTGATCCCTACTCATTACACTGACCTTAAGATAGATTCCAAAATGAACACTACTTTTCACACAAAGTGTTTTTCCACTGGGAATCCAGGGATTGGTTGAGAGGGACTACTTTGTATTATGTAGAATCCTCAAGATGATAAAGGTCACAGCTGCCGCCATCAAGTTTTCTCAATTCCTGTAGGAATAATGTATTGCTTTCCTCATCGCGAGACTATCTATAGAAGTTCTCATGACCTCCAGAGACATTGGTGTTATCACTGACATGGGCTCCTGGCAAATCAATCGCCATGAACTTAAGATCAGAGATGGTGACACCTGTGGGGGACAGCATCATGTAAGTACAACTCGCCTCTGCTGCATCCCCAGGCCAATGTGAAGGAGGGGGAGCTATAGAGCCAGGAAAACAACTTTGTTTTCCTTGCACTATAGTTTCCTTTTAATTTTTCCCACACATACCAGAAGGCCATTCCAGTTATCTGCATCTAATTTTACTGTTCTAGCCAAGTTTCTGTTACAAAAATGTTACCCCCTTGATTTTTTTTTTATTTCTTGGTCTATTTGTCAGATGCATATAGTCGTAAGCAATTAGGTTGCTTGGTATATAGATGGATGTATATGTTTTGGTTGTTTTTGTATGACAGATGCATTTGAAGCTCTGCAAGTTGTTTAAAGGGACTGGCCAAATGCAAAAATAAAAATCACTGTTTACTAGATGTGTCCTCCAAAAAACATGCATTCATTTAATTATGCATTTTTCAGTGGGGGTATATCTAAAACATATAGCAAAAGCTGCTGGTCTCCAGTCTGCAGCCTTTGCAAGCCCTCCTCTGGCCTGGATTTTCGGTGACTGTCCAATCTCAGTCTTCCCAAAGTCTTGGCAAGGCTGGTGCTCTGGGCAATTGCTGCCCCTTGAGTTTTGTTTTACTGAGGTTAATAAACCGGGAAGTAACATGATTGGTTGTGTTGATGATAGCCGAGGGGTGTAATAAGGTTGAATTCTAAAAGTGCCAATTCCTATTGAAATCAGTACTTTTTGTAAAATGAAAAAAAAAGGACACACTTGTCACACATAAAGGATTTCAGGAAGCTAAAGTGCTATAGGGGTCTGGAGTGTCCCTTTAACCTACTAACGTTTTCACAGAACTGAATTGCTGCATCCTCTCTCTCATTACATAGCTCATTAACGAAATCGAAGAAGTGGGTGGAATGGCAAGAGCTGTGGCAGAAGGCATCCCAAAGCTACGTATCGAAGAATGCGCAGCACGGCGTCAGGCACGGATTGATTCAGGTGAGGAAATATGAAGAAATCTTTACAAGAAGTGCTAGCTCACCTGGGATCTTAATAAGATCCTGGTATCTGGGTGGATCGTGACTTTTCCCCTTTTTACATGGGCTAACATCATAGATACTATAGCATACTACAATTTCAATAAAACTGTATGCTTGGAATCATAGCATAAACGTGTTGAACTTGCCAATGCATCTTGGATTTTTTGTGATAATGTATAAATTCTGTATGTTTTGTGTATGTATAAATTATAATTAATTTAAGTTAGTACTTGTTAACTATATTCCTATCAACATGATGATTAGCAACATATTGGCTGTGGCTGCTTAACTCCTTTCTCCTGTTATCTTCTTTCTCACTAAGAGGAACTAATGCACCATCTGGAGGAAGTGTAATTTCCAAGTACAGTTTCCTCTGGTGCTCATTGTAAGAACGGTACCAGTCATCGTCTGCTGCCAATACAATACTCCAGGGTGTATGTGATTTAAATCAAATCCGATTATATCACAATTTGAATATCACTAGTTACACTCGATTGAAATCAAACGTAAAGACTTGTTCTTGCTGTTTGTTATCATTTTTAACATTTGCACCAAGATAAATGTTTTTTTTTTTTATATTTAGAATAATTACTTTTCAAATTAGCTTAACAGTTATAACAGAATGGATTTTGTTATATACCATTAGAAATACATATATAGATATTGTAGAGCACTGTGGAGTGTGTTGGTGCTTTATAAGTAATAAGAAGGGTTAAATTACTGCAAGGCGAACTATCTCCCGTTTAATAGGTAATTCACTCAAATTTGGAGAATAACTTAAATTAAAGGTGGTCATTGTGTGTATATAGATTTTCAGAATAACAATGGGATTAAAGTCTTTTTTAAACATTTGTATGTTTATTTCAGAACATTTTTGGTGTGAAAACGTGCTTGCTAACTTTGCAGACACAAGTTTAATTAACTTGTTTTAATGAAATCCATTAACCAAAAATGTAAATATCGCTTGATTATACAGCCCAATGCTACTAAATCCCTATTTCAATCTCAACCTTAGGACTATAGTGAATCTTAAAAAGAAAACTATGTTTAGATATATTTTACCATCAAATGCATTTTATTAAAATAAGTCATATTAAATTAAAAAAAATCTGATTCAAATAATACAAATCCAATAGTTATCCCCGCCAAAAAATAAATCATCAATTCTTACCTCCTTGCTGTACGCAATCTGTTACTAGCACTGTGAAAAGGCACATGAACAAAATATACATGCACAGTTTTTAATACAAAAAAACAAAACCTGCACTTAGAACTGTGCATGATTTTGCTTAGTGTCATTGATCTACAGGAGGGGGGGGAAGGGTACACCCTTTGAGAAAATATGGCCCTGACAATGTACTTATCTGGGGAGCAATTGACAAGTTTTCCAGAGGGCTCACTAGGTTACAATCACTTTTTGTTTACTGTACCTCTTACATTTATATATATATATATATATATATATATATATATATATACACAAAACAAAGCAGGCTGCACTCACAGACTTTTAAATTTCAAATGTGGTTTATTCCATCCAAGAAACAAAAACGATCAACGTTTCGGTCCACGCAGGGACCTTCATCAGGATCAAACAGTGATCCACTGTTTGATCCTGATGAAGGTCCCTGCGTGGACCGAAACGTTGATCGTTTTTGTTTCTTGGATGGAATAAACCACATTTGAAATTTAAAAGTCCGTGAGTGCAGCCTGCTTTGTTTTGTGTACTACACTGAAGGACCCTAAAGACTGGCACCCGGCAAGCCTAATAAGGCACAGTGGACTACTTAAGCGTGAGTGCAAGGAATATTTTATTATTAATATATATATATATATATATATATATTCAAAACCTCATTCTGCATGTCTTGCCAAACTTGACAATATATAGTCTTTGTTGATTATTTATGTATCCATGCTATCAAAGTACTACTCTTGTTATCTTCACATGCAAAGTGATAAAAAACCCGAAGAATTAAAAAAAGCTAAATAAAAACTGTTAATGTGTTAAAAGCATTTTTCAATCAAAAGAAAACTAATGAAAATAGGGTGTTAAGTGTATTATTTATTATTTACAGTTAATGTTTCTATAACGCTTAAAGCTTTTAAGGACCAGGGGCTAGGCACATTTATTTTATGTCTTGGCGTGCCTGGCATGTCATAGGTCCTTCAAAGATTAAAAATGAACGCATGTTATTTTTGTAATTGCGCAGGTGCTGAGGTCATCGTGGGTGTGAACAAATACCAGCTGCAGAAAGAAGAGTCCGTTGAGGTCCTTGCCATTGATAATACGTCTGTGCGCAACAGGCAAATTGAAAAGCTTAAAAAGGTTTGTTGTCTTACAAATTAAAATACTGGATATACAAACCCTATGCTGGTACACATAAGTACCAACCGTGTTAAATCATAGGTTTTCTTTAAAGACATGATAGCTTTGAAATAAAGCTTTTTCACATTTTATGGGGCAATATGTTAAACATTTAGCAGTCATTACATTGGTTTATATGTCGATTACTCCACATTTATAGTAATGCTCTGAATTACTCTTCATGCATAAGGCTAGGACAGGGCTATTTTTCTCTCGAATGGTTTTATTTAAATTTAAAGAAGGCTTTTTTCTGTTAGAGGCTTAACCATGACTGGCAAATGTGCTACTCCATTGTGGTTAAACTAAGTCAAATTGAACAGCTGTTGGTTTTGCAATACCAAAACATATAGATAATTACTCAGAATATTAAGAAACTTAAAACCAGTCAAGCACGTGAGATGGGTTAACTTTTTTACTAAAATGATAGACATTACCTTAGATCAGTTACTGGCAGGCCAGTAGTGTGTACATTTTTCCAGTAAATTAAGATCTTTAAAATTAATAGCATGTATGCAGTGCATTTCTTATGGTGAGTTATAGATTGCCATTTATCTACCAGGTGAAAGAAACCAGAGACAACTCTGCTGCTGAGAAGTGTTTAGCGGCCATAACAGAATGTGCGGCCTCAGGCAATGGCAACATATTGGCACTCGCTGTGGAAGCTGCCCGTGCAAGGTATATCTTTGTGGGGAGGATGTTTTATTTTCCTTGTGTTTCATTAATGTGCAATGATATTTCAGTTACAATTATTTATATAGCAACAACTCATTCTGTAGCGTTCTACAATAAGTAAGCATGTATGACACATGGAAAAAGTAGGTGAAGAGTGCCATGTCCTAAAGAACTTACAACCTAAAGGTTTTTTAATTTATTTTTTTCAGTAAGCTTCAGCCATTTTTTGAAAAATTTTTTTGGAGCCTTTCACTTTTTAAGCACACTTTATAAGAGACCCCCAATGTAAATTATTGCAGTTTCCTACATGAATTAAAGGGAATTGTTGTTTTTGAATATTGAATTATAGGATGGTAAAAATGTAGAACGCTCACAAGGATAGTCTAAGAACCAAAATAAGCTGAACCAGGTGGTTTTGGTATATAGATCACTCACTGGCCGTTGATCAATTAACAGCCTTTTCAGAGTTAAATGACTTTGTTTTTTCATCCCCAGCCACACTTCCCCCGGGGTGTAATTCACATGGTCTCTCTACACACGGAAAAGAGTCCAAATGTTTTTGCTTCCCTTATTGCACAGTGTGTTTGATTTCAAATGTCATATCTCCTGCTCTGTTAATAGCCGTCTTGAGTCTGCAACAGCTTTGTGTGTGATTAGAGTTCAATTAACAGAGCAGGAGATGAGAACTTCTTAAGTGAACATACAATGCTGTAATTAAGCAATTTATTTCATGTAGGCAGTGTGAGTCACAGCAAGTGGAGGTGTGGCTAGGGCTGTGTAAACAGAATCAAAAGTGATGTACCTCATAATTGGCATATAATTGATCAGTGACACTGCAGAGGTGCATATAGTGTCCCTTTAAGTGCAAATGGCATTATATACGTAGTGGAGATTAATGATCACGAGTAGGGCCTCCTTCTCTTTTTCTTCTCATGTGTCTATGAAATGGTTTAGTCATCCACTCCCTTACACTCCCATATGGGAAGAAATGCCCTACAAAAGTAGAACGCCATATAAAAAACCCAGGGTGGTGGTATGTCACAATGACATTGATATAGTATAATCGTACAGGATGAATCACAGGTATGACTCAGAATTCTTATGATGTTCTAGTTCATTGTACTGGTTACATGTTATCCCAGTGGTTCCCAAACTTTTTAGGTTCAAGGTGCCCTTAATATTTCAGTATTTTTCCAAGGCACCCCAAGTCAAAATTTCTAGGTTGCATATCTGTACAGCGCTGTGGCATTTACAGGCGCTATAGTGTAATGTACAGTGTTGGTGTTTGAAGGGGTGCTTGTATATAGTTATTGTGTTTTAATACAGGGGTGTGTTTGTATGTAATGTTTGTGTTGATTGCATGGGTGTGTCTGAAAGTAATGTTCGCTTTAAATGCGGATGTCTATTTGTGTGACGTATTTGTGTTTGAGTGAAGGGGTGTGTTTGTATATTTTTTTTTAGTTTGAATGCAGGGGTGTGTGTATGTAATATTTGAGTTAGACACCGACACATACACACATATGGATACACATAGATAAACACAGGCATATACACACATGCAAAAGAAGAACATATGGGAAATAAGGGCTGCACCAGAGAGACTTTATATAAAACAATAATAACAGATAGTCCAAATAAAGAGTCTTATCTAAAAAGCTCTTATTGGAGTCACAGAGTCTATAAGTTGCTTGGTCAGGAACAATGTCCTCGCTGTCCTCATCCGTGTAGATCCACTCATATGCAAGAGATAAAACAAATAGAGAACCAAATAGTGCAATAAGTCCAATAATAAAATAAATAAAATATAAAGGCTGGTATAAAACTCACATGTACAAGAGCTATAGCTAGCTCTAGTGTAAAAGGCGTACAGCGGTACAATCCCCGCTTATGGATTTGTCATACTTTAAGGGTGTTTGAGGGATTCCCTTATAGGGTTGCTGCCCATTTGTTATTTAGCGCTTAGTCTTTTTTCTCGTTATATACACACGTGCACCCTAACACACACAAACATATATACTTGCCCACATCATGACACAGATACACACAGATGCACAGACACAGAAGCACACTGACTTATATATATACAAGAAAATGGAAATGAGACAGCGCTAGATAACTTATAGGCAGCAACCCTAAAAGGGGATCCCTCAGACCCTTTAGAACTGGATGGATGAAAATAATAGGAAAAAGGCTGCGCACACAAGTAGAAATAAAGTCCAATGTAAAGGAAAGTCCCAATGTTGTTATCCTTACAGATGGTCTTTGCTAATGACGTCTTCTCTTAATGTAGCGGTTCCACTTATATGAAAGAAAAAAGAGGAGAGAGAAAGGCGACCAATAGTGTAGTATATAAAATTCTGGTGTGAACATAAAATAATAATAATATAGAACTCACATTTGCCAGAGCTATTGTCCTAGCTCTGGGTTATGGCGCATACAGCGGTTTAATCCCCGCTTGTAGGATTTAAATGGGTTCCTCTCTGTGGTAGGTGTCCAATTCTCGGAATAAAAGAAACAGCCGATAGTGCTCACTGTATAGCAATATGGATAAAATAATAAAAGAATGTACTTACAAAGCAGGAGCAGATTTACTGCTCCGTGATGACAGCTTGGGTGGATTGATCCCCACCTAGGATTTCTTTAAGTACAGGAAACTTCCAGGGATTCTCAAGGTTTTTTTTAAAACCAGTAAAAAAGGATAAAATAATTAAAAAGGCCAGGATAATAAAAAAGAAAATTATGTGTCTATAAAAAAGATTATTGGTACAAACAGATAACCAAAAATACTTTAATATATAAAAGAACACAATAATTAAATTTCCATAACGCGTTTCGTCAAAGACTTTTTCAAATGGAATAACATGTAATACCTGGCTTGATAATGTTATATAGGAGCATAACTAATTTACATTTGGCGCCAAAATTGGTCCGTCCAATCAGAAATAGAAGCATATATAAAAACTTTGAAACATAATTATACCTTTATCAGTACATTGTCTGTTGTTTTGTAACACATTCCTGATATTTATAATTAAAAACGAGGGTGGGAAAGTGTAGTTTAATACGTTTTAAAATAGTCACATGGCGTGAGGCACTTCCGCTTTTCGGAAGTCTAGCCGCAATGCCATATGGGAAATGTAGTTTAAAATGGCCGCGGTCGGCGGGCGCATAGTAAAATGAAAATCTATAGTGCCAGATTGGCACAATGGTTCCCATGGAACCTAGGGAAACTTAAAACATAGAAAAAAGAAAAGGCACTAATTAAATACTAAATATAATGCCTAAATCTATGTACAAATTAATCGGCACTTCCGCAAACCGGAAGTTGAAGCCGAAGTGCCTGATGGGAAATGTAGTACAGGCTAGTTATTAATACAAATTAGAATTTCTGGAAGATAATATAGTGGGGCATAAAGTAAAACAGAAGTGCCTTAATATGAAGTATAGTTAGGACTAATAATTAGATTAAAAAAAAAAAAAAAAAAATTATAAAAATAAAATAAAAAATTAATAATAATTTACTATAAAAAATAAGATACTTAAAAGGTACAACAATAAAAAACCTTAAGTGTAACCATGATATTAAAAAATATTGGCATACTCAAAGAGGGTATTAAAAGCAACATTTGAAATATAAGAAATACAGACATCATTTTATATCTATTTTCATAAGAAATTATATAGATCAAAGTCTGCATTAAGACCATGGGGTATAAGGGTCTTGAGTTTATACACCCATTCCATCTCTGTTTTACCAAGCAGCTTTTTTATATCACCTCCACGCCAGGAGGTAGAACATTTCTTTATACCTATACATTTTAGTAGGCGTGGATCTTTGTTGTGTATAATAAAATGTTTGGATACTGTATGGTTTAAGTACCCATTTTTGATATTTCTGCAGTGTTCACTTAGCCTTATCTTTAAGCACCTTGTGGTCATCCCCACATATTGGAGGCCACATGGACACTCAAGCAGATAGATAACATTTTTCGTATTGCAACAGATAAAATCATAAATATTGTACACTCTTTTTGTTTGGTTAGACATAAAATTTGTGACTTTAGATGGAGTAGAATGATCTGTGGTTTGATTGCATGGGTGTGTCTGAAAGTAATGTTCGCTTTAAATGCGGATGTCTATTTGTGTGACGTATTTGTGTTTGAGTGAAGGGGTGTGTTTGTATATTTTTTTTTAGTTTGAATGCAGGGGTGTGTGTATGTAATATTTGAGTTAGACACCGACACATACACACATATGGATACACATAGATAAACACAGGCATATACACACATGCAAAAGAAGAACATATGGGAAATAAGGGCTGCACCAGAGAGACTTTATATAAAACAATAATAACAGATAGTCCAAATAAAGAGTCTTATCTAAAAAGCTCTTATTGGAGTCACAGAGTCTATAAGTTGCTTGGTCAGGAACAATGTCCTCGCTGTCCTCATCCGTGTAGATCCACTCATATGCAAGAGATAAAACAAATAGAGAACCAAATAGTGCAATAAGTCCAATAATAAAATAAATAAAATATAAAGGCTGGTATAAAACTCACATGTACAAGAGCTATAGCTAGCTCTAGTGTAAAAGGCGTACAGCGGTACAATCCCCGCTTATGGATTTGTCATACTTTAAGGGTGTTTGAGGGATTCCCTTATAGGGTTGCTGCCCATTTGTTATTTAGCGCTTACTCTTTTTTCTCGTTATATACACACGTGCACCCTAACACACACAAACATATATACTTGCCCACATCATGACACAGATACACACAGATGCACAGACACAGAAGCACACTGACTTATATATATATATATACACACACACACACACATAGATGCACACCCTGACACACACACACACTCATACTCATACTCACACTTACACACACAAACCCGTTCACACACTCATACTCACACACTCTCATATTCTCACACACATACACACACACACACACACTTAAACTCATACACACACTCACAAGTGATTTTTATATTACTAGGCACCCTCCTGTCAGCTTACCTTATGTGCCAGGAGGGTGGCTTGGAGTCCTGCTGCTGGTGGGAGTGAGGGGTCTGGAGCTCTTCTTGCTCCTCTCCCCTCACGCTGCAGCTGCCTCCTCCCACTCTGTCTCCCTGCAGGATGTTGGGAGGAAGTGACAGTCTGTCACTTCCTCCCTACCGGCCGACATTACGGGGGTAATTAAAGGACCGCAGCACTCGACCGGGCCCCTGTTCAGCAGTAATGTTGCTCTCATGTGTGCACGTTGCGGCGCCCAAGGGCGACGCAGCACACAGTTTGGGAATCGCTCTGTTATCCTAATATTATTATTGTTGCCATTTATATAGCGCCAACAGATTCCGTAACGCTTTACAATATTATAAGAGGCGCGATATAACTATAAATAGGACAATTACAAGAAAACTTAAAGGAACGATAGGTTGAAGAGTTCCCTGCTCAAACAAGCTTACAGTCTAAAGGAGCTTAGGTGTAAAACACAATGGGACAGGAAATGGCAATCAAATAAGATGGGAGTGAAGCAGAGCTGGAGGAGAGAGTATAGTGCTGCCCGTAAGGAGAGAGCAAGAGACAGGTATGTGAGGTAGAGGTTACTTTCCTAAAGAGATTGGTTTCAAGGCACTTCTTACCCCTAAGCTGCTAATTTCAGTGTATCATCATTAACCAACAAACAAGATTTGGGTGGCAACTGACCTTTGACTGAAAGAAACAATAACAAGCGGTGTGCACAAAGATTCTTTTTTTCGCTGCCCATGTCTTCATTAGATATTTATTAGCGATAATCTTACATGTGGACATTTTAAAAGCTCTCTCTCGCAGGACAGATCTTGGTAATCTACACGTTTCGTGTTTCATAAGTTCACCAAAATCAATTAAAATCCCCCTTCCTCATATAGCATGGTAAATGAAGGGCACCTGGGAGATTACGTGTTATTATTCACTTAAGAATCCTGGGATCCAATATTTCTAAACACACCCTATAAGTGAAAATGGGAAAATAACCTAAGTGTTGTGATGTAACACCCGCATAGTGGTATAAACAGATCGAATGAAACAGACAAACTGATATAGTATATAGAAAAATGAAATGAAAGTGAAAATAAATAAAACAAGAGACAGCAAAAGCAGTGCAAATACAAAAAAAAAAACAACATAATTCATGAATGAATAAAAATAAACAGTAATCCAAGACCCTAAAATCATCCTCTTTGATATTAACATGGCACTGAGCACACAGTATCATTCATTATCAAATGATCCCACTAAAGTAATCAACCTCAAAATCGTCATATAGGCTGTCATTTAAGACAAAATGAAAAAATAAATAAATAAACAGAGAAAAACCCGAACTGTAAAACAGCAGAGAAATTCCATTAGCACACATTAACGTTCAGAAATACTGCTCTGCAATTGTATGCATCCCTTGTCTGCGGAACCCAGCACTTGATTTAGACAAAATTAAAATGTATACAGTCTGCAAGGTCTAGCAAATCACTGTTCTACAACTTACCAGGGCCACTATGGATCTTAGGAAACAACGCAATCGCTAAATGGACTCATGAGAACATGATGCTGGTTCCATTTCCTTACTCTTAAAGTGATATACCAATAAAAAATTATTAATCATTTGAGAACATTATTTCAAACTACCCTGGGGAAAGGAAGAATGTAATTATTATACTATATGGAAGGAGGTATCTGTGCTATTCATCGTCTTGTTTTCCCATCTGACCTTTGACTCACCTTGTACAAAATAAATTTGTCATGAAAAGAAATACAATAAAAATAGTTCAAGCTGATACATGTATTGAAAAATGGTCCTATCTCAGTCATGACATTTCCTCCTTAGCACAATACGACAGAATTCCAGGACCATGCTTGTTAGAGGTTACACTGTGTATTATTGTATTCTTCTATAATCACGTTCAGATGAGTTGAATAATACAACATAGATAAACATCTCTCCTTTATGTCACAGCATTAATTATTTTCTTTCATTTCGTCTCTTTGTGTACAGCGCAGGCAGCATTGACACCTGTTAAAGATTAGCAGCTGAAATGACTGTAAATGACATTTAGTGGCTTCATCTGACTTACCTGACCTTTTCTAATGTAGCCTTCAGCAAGCCAGAAATGATTGAATCTATAGGCGACAGATCTTATGATGTAATCTCTCTTATGGGTAAAATAGGCCACTTTTTATAGGACCAGTAATTATTTGCATTTAATTTAATCACATAATAATGGACGAGGCAATTTTATTTTTCACTTTTTTTTTTCTTCGTCATTTTTTCACCCTTTAATTTATATCGTGAATGAGTAGACAAGCAATTTATGAAAGTACCATACCACCCAAGTGTTCTTATTTGAGAAGCACAGTCCTACACTGAGATCAAATTATCACTCTCCCTCTTTTCTACACTGATGTAACTATTTTCTAGGAGCTGAGAATTCTTGTTGTGTGTGATGGTATAACAGTTTTACAATGATAAAATATGCACTAATGTGGTTTTAAACTGCCATAAATTTGTATGGCTTTTTTTGTTTTGTTTGTAAGTAAAATATGGAATTATTGTTCTGAATTATTTCCTTTGGATTTATTATGCAAAATTAGAAACTAACGCTTTAGCGATATCTGTAGTGGGACAGGACCACAGGTGCCAGGTGGACCCAGGCAATTGTCATACCATTCAAAAATGGTTTGACTCACAGGTTATGGTACCATGGGACTCCTGGTGCCATAACCACTACACCAGTTTGTAGTTTTGTGCCTCTATATTTATATTCTTTGCTTAAATTTCAGCTTCCATACTATTAATTATACATTGTGTAAGAATGGTATTGTCAAACTGTCACTAGTCTAATACTATCCTTCCCTTCCCTTCCTACCCTCTAGCATGTAAGGTCATTGAGCAGGGCCCTCAACCCCTCTGTTCCTGTGTGTCCAACTTGTCTGGTTACAACTACATGTCTGTTCATCCACCCATTGTAAAGCGCTGCGGAATTTGATGGCGCTATATAAATATCATAATAATAATAAAAAAACACACTGTCCTATGTCTAGATTATTCTTAAAACATAACCTTTAAAGGACCTCTATAGTGCCAGGAAAACATACTCGTTTTCCTGGCATTATAGTGCCCTGAGGGTGCCCCCACCCTCAGGGTCCCCCTCCAGCCGGGCTCTGGGAAGAGGAAGGGGTTAAAATCTTACCTTTCTCCAGCGCCGGGCGGGGAGCTTTCCTCCCCCTCTCCTCCTTCTTAACGACGTCATTGGCTAAATGCGCATGCGCGGTAGGAGCCGCGCGCGCATTCAGCCAGTTCATAGGAAAGCATTTACAATGCTTTCTTATGGACGCTGGCGTCTTCTCACTGTGATTTTCACAGTGAGAAGCACGCAAGCGCCTCTAGCAGCTGTCAATGAGACAGCCACTAGAGGCTCTAGAGGCTGAATTAACCCTCAGTGTAAACATAGCAGTTTCTATGAAACTGCTATGTTTATAAAAAAAAAAAAGGGTTAACCCTAGCTGGACCAGGCACCCAGACCACTTCATTAAGCTGAAGTGGTCTGGGTGCCTATAGTGGTCCTTTAATAATGGAAAATAAAAAGTAAAAAGACAAATGTTGGAATAGACAACAATTACTTACAAAAACCTAAATGTGTGATAAGGGAACGTGAAAAAGATTATAAATGAAACTTAAAATAAGTGTTAAATCAGTAGTCAAAATGTCAATGTAGACAGACCATAGGAAGGGATATCTTCACTGTGAATTAAAGTTTCGTGTTGTAGGGCGATTTGCAGATTAGAACTAGACTAAGTAACTGAGTAATGTTGCAATAAAGTATAGAGATGCTTGTAGCAACATGAAGAGCATAAGTACAAATTGTCTGAACATGAATGTTCATTAGTAACTGTTACAAAGTACTAAGATCCAAGAGATAAGCCCAGCAGTAAATGAATATCACCTAAACAGTTATAACTGTTGTCAGGACGGTATGCATCGTGAAATGCCTTATTCAATAGAATGAACCTTTCCAGAGGAGTTTCCCAGGTTTGCTTACTAACTCCAAGCATTTACAAAATTGCAAGAATGCTGGAGATTTAGATTCGATTGGTGCTAGTATACGTTAACCCCTTAAGGACCAAACTTCTGGAATAAAAGGGAATCATGACATGTCACACGTCATGTGTCCTTAAGGGGTTAAATGACCACTATAGGCACCCAGACCACTTCAGCTTAATGAGGTGGTCTGGGTGCCAGGTCCATCTATGGTTAACCATGCCTGCTGTAAACATAGCAGTTTCAGAGAAACTTCTATGTTTACAAATGGGTTAATCCAGCCTCTATTGGCTGTCTCATTGACAGCTGCTAGAGGCGCTTCCGCGCTTCTCACTGTGATTTTTACAGTGATAAGATGCCAGCGTCCATAGGAAAGCATTGAGAATGCTTTCCTATGGACTGGCTGAATGCTCACGCTGTTCTTGCTGCGCATGCGCATTCACCCGATGACGACCGAAGGAGGAGGAGAGTCCCAAGCGCCGAGGAAGCCCGGCGCTGGAGAAAGGTGCGTGTTTAACCCCCTTCCTCCCCCTTAAGCCCGGCGGGAATTTCCTGGCACTATAGTAGTGGTCCTTTAAATATGAGATCCAAGAATTATTCTGGTAGATATACTTGTGTTCATCTGTGTCTCGAGGGCACCTATCAATATTAATAACTAAACTAGCTTCCTAACAAGAGACCCCCTGCAAGATGCAATTGGGAATCCACTAAATAGCATATTCTTTTTGCCTTTCTTGTATCTCTGATTGGAGGTCCTCCCGCTTTCTCAAACTAAATCTTTCCAAAACAGAACTTATTGTCTTTCCTCCTCATAATATTATTCCCCCTCTCTTGCTCTCCCTTCAGATTGGTGGTACCCATATCAGCCGATCCTTACAAGCACGTTGTCTTCGTGTTACTTTTGATTCTGGCCTCAACTTTAAACCTCACATCCGGTCTGTTGTCAAATCATGCCAATTCCACCTTAAAAACATCATCCACATCCGCCCCTTTCTTACACGAGATGCTACTAAAGAGCTTGTCCATTCTCTAGTAATCTCTCGCATGGACTATTGTAACCCTCTCCTAATTGGTCTTCCCAATAGCCGTATTGCCCCGCTACAGTCTGTAATGAATGCTGCCGCCAGACTGATTTTCCTCTCTAGTCGGTCCTCTCACACCTCACCCCTCTGTCAGTCCTTACATTGGCTTCCTGTGTACTATAGGAGTCAATTCAAAGTGCTAACCCATACATATAAAGTACTGAATAATCTTAGCCCCTCTTATATCTCTTCACAGATCCATAGGCATGCCCCTTCTCGGTCTCTCCACTCTGCCCGTGACCTTTTTCTGTCCGCTGCTTGCCCCCGTATGGCCCCGTATGCAGGACTTCTCACGGACGGCTTCCTTCCTATGGAATAGCCTGCCTACCGCCATCAGACTCTCCCCTAGTTTTCAATCGTTTAAGAAGTGCCTAAAAACCCATTTCTTTAGGAAAGCCTATGGCCTCCCAGACTAACCTCTACCTCACATACCTGTCTCGTGATCTCTCCTAAAGGGCAGCACTCTACTCTCTCCTCCAGGTCTGCTTCACTCCCACCCTATTTGATTGATATTTCCTGTTCTAATGTGTTTTATACCCCACCTCCTATAGACTGTAAGCTTGTTTGAGCAGGGTCCTCTTCAACCTATCGTTCCTGTAAGTTTTCTTGTAATTGTCCTATTTATAGTTAAATCCCCCCTCTAATAATATTGTAAAGCGCTATCTGTTGGCGCTATATAAATGGTGATAATAAATAAAATAAAAAATAAACTCATGTTTTAAATGTTAAGCTATTGATCATCTTGTTACATACTCTTGCTTCATGATAGCATGTTTTCAGTATTCTCACCCAACACCTAAGTGCATCTATCTCAAGCCATGGCAATGTATTTACGTGTATATAACATATAAACTTGTCCAGGCTGTCATGGCAACACAAGCCTGCTTGTACACTCTTGCACAATAAAAATAAACAATACAAAAAAAAAGGAATGCTGGAATTTGCATGCAGGTTCTTTGTAAATGTTTGCAATAAGAACATATTAAACATATACCTATACACACTACATATTAAGTAGCTTTTTTTGTGTGTGTGTGTGTCCCAAAACATACAGATGTCATAGACTGTTTCTTCATGATGTCCAATGTGGAACCAACCATTCTATACCTGTCACTGTTATAGAGTTTGTAGTGCAGTAGTCTGATCTTTAAGATGGAACATAATCGGTCCAGAGCAAATTGTATGGTAAAACGTTTAAAATAAACCAGGGAGAAAAATATGGATTTATCATTCACTGGATGTTTAACTGTCACATCAAATTACCAGCAAGTAAACACATGCTTCTTTGTGTCCTTTAGGTGTACGGTGGGAGAAATAACTGATGCCATGAAGAAGATTTTTGGTGAACACAAAGCCAGTGATCGGATGGTGAGCGGAGCTTATCGCCAGGAATTTGGTGAAAGTGAGGAAATTGCCCTATCACTCAAACGGTACATCTTTTTAATCATTTGTATTTTCTTTTTTTTTTTCTTTTTTTATTCATTATAGTTGTATTGTTACAATGTGGGTTCTTTATGTCCCATTTCCCAGCGATCTTCCCAATTTTAGTTGATAAAGCGGGTATTCTGCCTTAATAGTAGGACAAGGTAGTAATGAATAAGGGGGGGCAAACCCACCTTTTAAAGGGGGCAGAATATGACTTTGGCATATGGTATGAAGAATTAAAGTTTACTATACAAATCCAGAAACTCCAGGTGACACCAGCAAATTCTATACGAGCATAGAGTGTTCCTATGATAATGTTCAGCTCGTCAAATATATAATATTTGTATTCCAATAATTTTCTGTCAATTTTAAAAACTCTGTATTTTATTAAATAAATGATCGTGCTGTGGATTCTCTATTTCCCCAGTGATCAATAAAGTAAATATTATCAGGTGTATCATAGGCTCATCACTGCGTTTACTTAAATGAACACACAAACTGGAAGTCATATACCCATCACTCCTGAAATCCACATGACTAGGGCATGTAGCACATTTTCTACTAATAGGGTTTTTCTATAGAAATATTGAATGGCAACAAAGCAACTAATGCTAAGAAGTCCATCTGTGTCAATAATGACATTCTCTTCCACCAAAAAAGTCTAGCATTCAAAAATTAAATCGCTCTGTTATTGTAAAATAATACCGGAAAGAAACAAACATGATCCTGTCATGGCTAGCGGAGTTATTGACTAAATTGAGAATCCAAAGTCCATTTTGATCATTTTTTTTGTCATTCTTTATTTTTGAAGTGCAATGGAATAAACACAGTTGAGCAATGACACATTAAAATGATAACATTCTATGTATACAAGCATAGGTCAAACACTACATGTTATGACAAACTGCACATTTTTTTAAGATAGATAGATATATATATATATATAAAACAAGAAACATAAACAGTTAAGGCATTTGTTTTGTAGCAGTAGGCAGAGTAAGCTAAGGATGAGTATTGGACACAGTGATAATAATCCATGATTTATGCTTTTATGCAAGATGTCAAGCACGCCTAAGCTTTAAGGCATAAATTAAGAGCAAATGGCAGAGAATAACTAGGCCTGTTATTCTCTGTTTTCACCCTGAAGAGCTGGCTAGGGATGTTAAAGGTAAATGTGTTGCACTTGGATGGTGTGACGCCAGGCCCTGCTTTGTCTGAGCACTTACGTTGGCCATCATGCGTGGATCGGTCTCTCTTCAGGGGTAGAACTGAGCTTTACTGTATATGGCTTTGGGATGCAGCCCCAGTGGGGACCGGGATAAACCCCAAAAATCTAAAGGGAGTGAAGCGTGGGCCGCATCACTTGCCTCAGGACAGGCTGCAGTAGGAGTCTGATCTTGTAAAACTCCCAGTCAAACCAGTGAAACCAGTCCATGAGTCGCCAGAGCTTACTCCACAGGTCAGAAATCAAAATCCGCTTTCAATTTTGCTAACTATATCAGTTATTTGCCCAATTTCTCCAAATAAACTGAGGAGCTTCCTTAGCTCCTGCTTTCTTTGTAGCCTGGCCTCGCCCCCCGCATTTCAGATTTTAAGCCAGAGTACCTGAATTTCCCAAGCATGGGTGACTTCCAATTTGGCTACTTTAGTATTAAATTTGAAATTAACTTTAAATTCTCACTTTAGTTAATAACCCTGCAATTTCCTCTGTAGAGTGTGCTAACAAATATATGGATGAAAATGATCCAACTATACAATAATTTTACCCTTTGCGTCCATCAAGTTCAGCCTACCTCACATTTGTTTTTTGCTGTTGATCCAAAAGAAGGCAAAAAAAAAACCAGTTTGAAGCACAATTCTGCAACAAGCTAAGAAAAAAATTCCTTCTTGACCCCAGAATGGCAGTCAGATTTATCATTGGATCAAGCAGTTATTACCCTACATTGAAAGATTATATCCTTGGATATTCTGTTTTTGCAAGTATGCATCTAGTAGCTGTTTGAACATCTGTATGGACTCTGATAAAACCACTTCTTCAGGCAGAGAATTCCACATCCTGATTGTTCTTACAGTAAAAAAACCTTTCCTTTGCCTTAGACGAAATCTTCTTTCTTCCAGTCTAAACGCATGGCCTTGTGTCCTATGTAAAGTCCGGTTTGTGAATAGATTTCCACACAATGGTTTGTATTGGCCCCGAATATATTTGTATAATGTTATCATATCCCCTCTCAGGCGACGTTTTTCTAAACTAAATAGGTTTAAATTTGTTAACCTTTCTTCATAGCCGATATGTTCCATTCCTTTTATTAATTTTGTAGCCCGCCTCTGCACTTTTTCTAGTGCCATAATATCCTTCTTTAGAACAGGTGCCCAAAATTGCATAGCATATTCAATATGGGGTCTTACCAGTGATTTATAAAGAGGCAAAATGATATTCTCATCCCGAGAATGAATGCCCTTTTTCATGCATGACAATACCTTACTGGCCTTGGCCACTGCTGATTGACATTGCACATTGTTGCATAGTTTGTTGTATATAACAATTCCCAAGTCCTTTTCATGTGTTGTTATCCCTAATTCGCTTCCATTAAGGGTATACGTTGCTTGTGTATTCTTTACGCCGAAGTGCATAACTTTGCATTTTTCAACATTAAATTTCATCTGCCATTTGAGTGCCCAGTCCCCCAGTCTATCTAAATCCCTCTGCAGCAAAGTAATATCTTGCTCACATTGTATTATTTTACAAAGTTTTGTGTCATCTGCAAACACTGAAACATGACTTTCAATGCTGTCTTCAAGATCATTTATAAACATGTTAAATAGAAGGGGTCCCAGAACAGACCCCTGAGGGACACCACTTGCCACCTCTGTCCAGCTTGAAAATTTACCATTAATGACAACTCTTTGTACTCTGTTTTTAAGCCAATGTTCTACCCAAGAACAAGCATTTTCATCTAGACCGATTTCCTTGAGTTTGAACACTAATCTATTGTGTGGAACTGTATCAAATGCCTTGGCAAAATCCAAATAGATCACATCCACGGCAACACCCTGATCTATACTTCTACTTACGTCATAGCAGTAAAGAGTACATACTGTGAAGGATTGGAATGCCTGTGAACGAAGCCCCCCAACTTCATGCTAGCAAGTGTGGGATGTAAGTTATATCATTTGGGACCCGGGTTGTTTGACAATGCAGTGCTTCCATCTTTTCTGAATTCTCTGTTGGGTGAGCAGGACGTCACATGGGGGCACGCCAAGCAGTGACTGGGTATTTTTCCCTGGCGCCGGATTAAATATAAAATATCAAATATAGATTAGAAAAATTACTCTGATCTTAAGACTGTTTTCAAATATATAATAACTTATGGGGGCAGTTTAAGCACCATAACCACTACAGCGAGTTGTAGTAGGTATGGTGCTAGCAGTTTAGTGATGTTGTCCCCTGGCTCTGTGTCAAACTATTTTTGAATGGTTTGAAATGAATTGGGGTCCCATTGGCACCCAATTTCCACTCTCTCACTCATCATATTGCCAAAAAGACAAGGTATTATAAAAGATGCAAAAAAGGTACCAAAGACCAGGAAGTGGTTGACATGGATGTAGGTTATAAGTCTTATCATAACAATTTCCTAGGATGGTTGTAACCACAATACAACAGAGCAGGAGGTTTATATACCATGTGCTATATAACTAGATGTCCACAAATACATCTGCAATGCCATCTTTGTCTTAAACCATTAAAAAAACTACGTGGGCATACACCATTCAGATTAGAACCAGAAAATAAGTCAATTGAAAATTTCAGTCCTACATCCTACATTTGATAGATGTGTTCCTTGATAGGCCGTTTAAATGAAAACCTAGACTGTAATTGACATAGCACATTATTTTCCATTGGGAGCCACTTGCTTTTGTACAACCCTTTTGTCACCTGCTTAAACATGATTTCCAATTTAAGCCCTGGGCATCCCTTTGCTTTTGACATCTGACAAGTGTCTTCACTGAGGCTGTCTTTATCTTCTACCATCTAGTAACAGATTTTCAAAGTGCACTGTTGCTTCAGATAACCTTTTTAATTATATATACACATGTCCTGTGGTTCTGCAAAGATTACATCTGGAGGTTACATTAACTGTCCAAGTGCCTTTTAGGCTGAGCAGTCTTTGGTTTCAAAATGAATCACTTGAAATGGTAGGGTGCTACAGGAGTGGAATGTATAAAATTTTATAGATATAACACTGAAAAGTATACAAAATAATAGGTAGATGTATTGAATGATTTAACAAACGGTTTCCTTATATGATATTGATATTTGATGTTCCATGTTTAAGAGCCCAGTGCATGGCAGAACGAAGTATACAACATATCCACTGTGATAAATAAAGCTTCACTTTCAGGATTTATAGAAAAAAAAAACCTGTTAAAAAAGATAATTGTGTACTCTGAATATGGTGAAAAGCTTTTACATGTGAATGATGCAAAATGACCAATAGTAACTAAAATGTGAAAGTAGGTATTTGTAACTTTAACAAAAATAACCTTCTTATTCTTGAAGATGTTTAGAAATAATATTCATTTCATTCTTTTTCAATTTAAAAGCAACGAATAAAAATAAACAGCCATGTTCTTTAATTTCATTTCCTACTCTGGACCCTTTCTGCCAAAACACTTTTTTTGTGCAATTAGTATATTTTATGTGATTTTGGATTACTTATTCTAAACAATCGATTTTAAATATTGTAATGAAAGAATATGCTTCTCTATCCAAGAATCTGTTTTAGATCGTAAGGTTATGGGCAAGATAATAAAGTAAATAAACCAAGATTGGAAATGTACAGGTAGTTTAATGTTTTAACTGGACATTCTGAGTTCTAAAACTACTTTGTCTGATTCTATCCTTTTTTCGCACCATGTAAGACATTTCTGGGGGAAAATCAAACCTGTTAAGTTGGAAACCTTGGTTGAGAAATAATGCAATTTTAAAAGTAGCATTGCACCATCTATGCAATAGATGCAAATACTTGATCAGGATTTTGTATTTGAATTTTCGCAGCGTTGAAAGTAGACTTGTCATGGTCTGTTTTTGTTGTTGTTTTTTTTTTACAAAATATTTTAAACTGCTAAATATTAAAATATGTTTGTTTTATGGTGGTTTAATTTGCTACAAAATTCTGTATTTAAAAATCAGAGTTCCACGCCAACATACTTTAATGGATAAAATAATCTGAAAAAGATTTTAAAAAAAATGTTGTTTCACCTTGCTTCAATAAATGCTGTGAAAAGCAAATAGAATAATTGCTGTAAAATTTGTGGTTTTGTAGCATCTTAGAAATCTGATTTATGGGACAAATCCCACAATCTAAGCCATTTTACCTTATATAGCAAAGAAGAATTAAACAATTTGCTGCATTTTTCACTCACAGAGTCCAGTGTTTCATGGAAAGAGAAGGTCGAAGACCTCGTTTGCTTGTTGCAAAAATGGGACAAGATGGGCATGACCGAGGAGCAAAGGTTATAGCAACAGGATTTGCAGACCTGGGATTTGATGTGGATATTGGACCTCTCTTCCAGGTACTTATGTTCACTTTTCTTAGTCTTTTCTATGATTTAACAGAACTAAAGAACCTTAAAGTCATTTAAAGGAACACTCCAAGCACTATAACCACTAAAACAATATGTAGTGTCTGAGGTGCTTTTAGTGCTTCTCTAAGAGTCCCTTCTCTTACAATTTTATCTTCAATCTATTTTAAATGTTAAATGTTGAATTAAAGGGAAAATCCAAGCACCATGAGCATTTGTGCCGTCTATAAAAAAAAAAATGTGTGTGTTTTTAAATTATTTAAAAACTATTGAATTAGTTTTTTCTATTTACTTTGCTGCACAAGAGAAGAAAAAGAATACATGACTGACATTACCACTATGTAAAATAAAACATGACAAAGATAAGCAGACCGCCAGGGCCGGACTGGGGATTCCAAAGCAGCCCTGGAAAAAAAATCTATGCCAGCCCCATAAGTCATTGCGCCATATATTGTCGCATGTAATATGTAAGGCTATGTCTTGCCACCCTAGATGATTGATATATATATATATATATGTTGCTTTTTCCAATATAAAATATTGGTCCTTTCAGAGTAATATTTTTAATTATACAGTAAGCATACTCACATGCAGACACAGACAATCTCACTGACACAAGCTGGTTGATACACAGCCTCATAGACAAACAATTTGATATACATAAGGTCATTGACATAAAAACACAAGCTCACTCATTAGCAGGCACACACACACAAGCAAGCGTGCACACAAATACACAATGGAATGTAGTGGCTCTGGTGTCTATAGCCTGTCCCTGCAGGCTTTTCAATGTAAACACTGACTTTTTAGAGAAAAGGCAGTGTTTACATTGCTTCCTAGTGACAGACACTCACACGGTCACTAGAGGTGCTTCCTGTGTCAGTGCGGATTGGCTGAGATCATCAAGCTTGAGGATCTCAGCCGTAGAGGCAGGGCCAGTCGAGGGGAGACCAGCACGACGTGGGAAAAAAAAAAAGGTGAGTAAAAACACACATACACACACACATACCATGACAGAAACACAAACACACCATGACAGACACACCATGACAGACAAACACACACACCACGACAGACACACACCTTAAAAAAGACACACACACCTTGACACACACACACACCATAACACAGACAGACCATGACACACAGACACACACCACGACACAGAGAGACTGTGACACAGACACACACACCGTGACACAGACACACACATTACATGACACAGACAGACACACACACCATGACAAACACACACACACCATGACACAGACAGACCGTGACACACACACACACCATGACATAGACACACATTGCATGACACAGACAGACGCACACACCATGACAGACAGTGACACACACAATGACACACACACATTGCATGACACAGACAGAGACACACACACAATGACACAGACGCACACACCATGACAGACACACACACACCATGACAGAGACAGACACACACACCATGACAAACACACACACACCATGACACAGACAGACCGTGACACAGACACACATTACATGACAGACACACACACACACCATGACATAGACACACATTGCATGACACAGACAGACACACACACCATGACAGTGACACACACAATGACACACACACATTGCATGACACAGACAGAGACACACACACAATGACACAGACGCACACACCATGACAGACACACACACACCATGACACACACAAATGACACAGACACACACACAAATGACACAGACACACACACAAATGACACAGACACACTCACAAATGACACAGACACACACACACAATTTCTACCTGTGGGGAGCTCTGATGGCGGCCGCATGGGGGAGCTCCTTTGGCGGCCGCAGGGGGGAGCTGGCTGTTCTGTCTCTGCTCCCCCCCCTTCGCGCCGCTTAATGAGACCGGGGCTGGAATGACGTCATATTCCGGCCCCGGTCTCATTAAGCTGCGCGCTGGAGCGGGGGAGCAGAGACAGAACAGCCAGCTCCCCCTGCGGCCGCCAAAGGAGCTCCCTCTGTGGCCGCGGGTCAGCCAGCTGCCTGCCCGGCCCCAGGTGCCGACGGCCTACCGGGAAATTTCCCGGTTTCCCGGTATCCCGGTGGGCCAGTCCGGCCCTGCAGCCCCTCCAGCTCAATGAAGTTGTCTGGGTGCCAGGTACCCCAGGTTTTAACTCTTCAGATATAAACATAGCAGTTTCAGAGAAACTGCTTTGTTTACATTGCAGGGTTAATCCAACCTCTAGTGGCTGTCTGAGACGCTGGATGCGAACCAGCGCATTGAGAAATGCTTTCCTATGGACTGTTTGAGTACGCGCACGGCTCTTGCCGCGCATGCGCATTCCGCTCCACTCTGGAGCTGATGTCGGCGGGTTAGGAGAAGTCACCAGTGCCGAGTCACCCGAAACATATGGGATGTCAAGAATATTATTGAGGATTATGAGAAATTGCGGATATTACATTTCTGCAAAAAGATAATGGTTAATGTCTCAGGTTTAGTAATTTCACTTACTTTCTGAGTAGAAGGCAAGTCACTTGCAGTAAGTTGCTAAATTGTTTAATTGTTGAGTGCGAACTTATTTATTTTCAGTCAGGGTGTTGAGCCACGGAGACACGTCTCCTAGGTCTTGCATTAGATTGACTTGTAATACAGCTGGTAATTTAGTAAATATAAGATTTAAATTGTATGAAAGAGAGGACATCACACCACCAATGAAACATAATCCAACATGCTTTTTTCAATCAAATGTAGACATTTTGATACATTGTATTTACTGGTGTGATAAACTGTTGTATGCACCTTAAGAGAAAAAATTTTTTCCATAAAATATGTGACCATTAAATAGATGCACCACCATTCTTTGGGGGGGGGATTTTCTTTTTTCCAAAAAGCAAGCGGAGAACAGTGTACAGAGTAAACATTATTGTGGCATTCAATAACGGCACATTTTTAATTATTAAAGGCAAGCTAGGCAAAGTAGTTTAGGACATTGGCTCGAACTGGGTGGGTGCATACGATAGGTGCATTAGACATAATGGTTAATAGCTAGTTAGAGACGGTATAAGACAACTAGGCTTAGCCGTGTAAACAGTACAAGTATGATGTGCTGTGTGTGCAGGTCATGGCGTGATGTGCGGCAGATCAGCATGGTAGGCGATAAAATAAACACGTATATTGCCTGACATCCATGTGAGATAAGTTACATGACTAGCTAAAACATGTCAGAGTGCAAACTATTTAGACTGGAACTAGTTATGCCCACCGAACAAATTAATTTACGTGACTGGTATGCAAGCTAGACGAGATAATATAAAATAAACATGTTGGGTTCATACAGGCTAATTCAAGGTTTGATTATTCACTGCGATCTGGGGTCCACTTAAGTGTCATGCTGCCCATTAAACTCCACAGTCTCATTTGTGAGGCATTGCAGGACCAATGTTAGTATATGGTCGTGTTGCAACGAGTTCATGGGGCCTCAGGTAGAATCACCTTCATTCAATGCCTTTTTTCATGAGGTGGCAGGATCCCGTTAGTGGGTCTCTGCGGTCCACTGCTGTGCAGATGTAGGTAAGAGTGTCTCTCCAGCCCCAGACTGGTGTGCTGGCTTGCATCTCTTCGCCACAAACTTGGTCACCTTTGGGGCCCGAGTTTTCTACACGTGCGGGAGTGACTAAGGGTCTAGTAGTCATTTGTCGCCTGTGATGTTTATGCCTCCGTACATGTGGGCGATGCTTCTGGGTTATCAGCCCAGTGGCCTGCAGCCCAGGTGGGCCAGGCAGAGTGTGGTTAAGTGGATGTGGTAGCTTTATGCCCAAGGGTCTTCCCCTCATCCCCTGCTGACTGCGGCTCCACCCACCTGCCTTCTGTGGTTCAGGCATGTCGGTTTGGGCCGCTGACTGCCGCTCCCTTCGTTTGTCCCAGAAGTGGTTGAAAATCGCCTCTAGTCGCTGCGAAAGGTCGGCAGCATGCTCTGCTGGTGCATTATGCTGCCAGCCGCCATCTTGGATTCGCCATGTGAAGGGCTGTACCTCCGTGTCTCAGGTTCAGGCTTATGGTAAGATCTTGGCCGGCTGCCCCAGATGTCCAGTGAGAACCGGGATAACCCCTGCCGGTCCATGGGGGGGGGGTAGGAGGTGAGTGTGCTGATGGGTCTGTGTGCAGCTTTGCCATCGTGGAGAGTGGCCGCATCTCCCTTGCTCGGTCGCAGGTAGGCCCCATTTGCTTTCCCGGATAGTTCCCGTTTTTGGTGTCGTTTGATGCCCCTGGGTTTTCCTCAGCATGTCGCATGCCCTCCTGCTGGTGACTGTTTTGGTTTTCGGGGTATTTACTCCTGATTTTGTCGCTTTGGTCAGGAGCTGTTTCTCTGTGCGTCTTTCCAGCTCTGCAGTTAGGCTCCACCCCCCAAACGTCATATATTTTTAATTACAACCTGGAAACTTTCTAGTTTGCTCTTTAGTCTTGGAAACCATTTATCTTTGGTTGCTCAAGTAATATGTTCCTCGTCCAACTCCACCATCTAGTTTCCTCAGCTGCCTTATTGAGGAATTCTGCACCCATTTCTTAACGACTCCTGCATAAATCCAGCCCACATGGGGATCTTGGAACTTCTTGGTTTCTTGTGATGTGGAGAGGCGGCAGGTTTGGCATCAGATTGCTGGGTTTCTCAACCAGTCTTTATCTCTAGATAACTACTACTTAATTTATTTACCATTGTTGTTCCTAATAAATTAGGACATGAAGAAGATTAAATGGCGCCTCTCTTGCTGTAAGCTTGTTCTATCTATGTTCAATATTAGCACTCTAAATACATGCTGCACAGTTCTATCATAGTGACCATGGAAACCATGGAACTAATCTGCTCTTCATCTCTGAGCAGTTGGGTGCCTTGATGTTGCTCAGACAGATGTTCCTTTAACAATGGTGTGTTTCTAATGCTGCCCGGTTTTCTCATTGTAACCACCACTACAAATATCTAATTTCTGCAAATGATGCCAAAGAAAAGGAAGAAGAGTGCATGGCACATGTTTACTAACCATTTCCAACATATCAAGTGGTGCTTGGAGTGCTGTGTATTTTGCTGTATATTACTTTGACCTCTGAAACCCCCGTCAAGCATCTCGTTACCTTTTGATTTACTCTCCTTCCTTCTACCTCAGACAAGAGCATAATCAAAAAATGTTGTCTTTGTCCTTGAAGCCCATTAACTAAACATACAGAGGCTTGAACCGGATGATTTTTCTTGAACTTCTTGATGGATTTGTAATTTATTTTATTGTTCTTAATGCAATATTTATTTTTTAATGATGAGCTGGATTACCATAGTACATCTTTTTCTGTAATTGTTTATTGATCGTTTTCAAGTTACAATCAAATGGTGAGTGTGATCAGAGATACAATAACAAACAGAACAAGCTTTGTGAAATTTGGACTGTGTTAATTAACATGTGTAGCCTAAAAAAATAAAGGAATGTGAAGGCGATTGTTAAAAATAAAAAAAATGGAGGGGGAAGATAAACCTTTTGTAGTTGAAGAATCCTGAGACCTTAGGACAACTGTCATCAGAAATGTTTTCATTATTAAGTGTTCTTGCATAGCAAGACCACTTAATGTTATCTCACATATATATTATTATTCCTATTATAGCCAAATTTACCACCCTAACTCCTCCCACAGTATTACACTACATAGACAGAAATATACCGAAACGTGCAGATTGATCCCGATTGGATTGCTATTACTTTGTGGAACGTTTCGACCGAATGGTTCACGGAATATCGTCGTTCAAAACTAGAGTGATTGCTGGCAAAGGCAGAAAAATCAGGACATGATTTCTAAACTGCCACCACTCTCTCATTTTCAAGCCCACCTACACAAATCTTATATCAAAACTTTCACCTATCCCTGCTGCCACAAAAAATGTCCACGGCTAACCCATAGTCCTGATAGTTTTCACAAATGACCTTTTGTTTGCAACTCACGCCGTCCATTGACATTCATTGAAACTCCACTCTAGCCAGCTCAAACGTGAAGGGCAATTTCTAAATTGTGACTATGCCTTCATTGTTAATATTTCAGGGACATACAATGCATCAACATGTAGGGCTGGGTCTTGTGATTCTCACAATATAAAGCTCTTCGCTGTAGGATTTATAGTTTTTAAAATACGACAGTTTGAAGATGGCAACCGCCAAAATACTCTGACCTGTGCCAGGCTGGAGCAGCAAGTGATGTCATAGACAGGGTCTTTTGTACACCTGCTAATGTTTTTATAAAGGTATGTTTTAATGTAACTGTGAAGCACCTTGGACGACAATGTTGCAATTAAATGTGCTATATAAATAAATAATAACATTTACTCCGCCCACTCCAGTTGTAGACTACTGGTGGAGGCAGGGGCGTACCTAGAGCATTTGGCACCTGGGGCGGATCCTGTGCTTGGCACCCCCTGCCCCCCCATGTGACATCACAATGCCCCACCCATATGATCTGCCATGTTAACTAACGCCAGTGCTGCAGTGCCGCCATGTTTACATTAAAAGGCCTGCAGGGACAGGCTATAGACACCAGAACCACTACATTAAGCTGCAGTGGTTGTGGGGACTATAGTGTTTCTTTAATGTGAGGTAAATTAGAGCTTAGTGCCACGAATAATATACTAGATTGCCTACTTACAACCAGATGAGGATGATGATGGGCTTTAGCTGCAGTCTGGCTCCACTGGTCTGGTGTAGAACAAGCTCTCTGGAGTCGGTTTGTAACTGTGGTCACAAAAATCAATGTTCTGGGAGAACGGGAAGCAGCTCCATTTTTGGGGGGCCCTTTACACATCTCAAGGTCTGGGTCCCAGGGTCCACCTTCATGTTCCACCAATGAGTTTGTTCACAGGGGGTGGAGTGTGTAGGGGATGTCCTGATATGTGTGTAAGGAATGCATTGTGTGAATCTGTGTTTGTATGTGTAAGGACTGCAAGGTGTGGTTCTGTGTATGTGCGAGATGCATTGAGTGTGTATAAGGGGTGCATTGAGTGTATGTAATGAATGCATTGTGTGTTTCTGTGTGTGTAAGGGATGCATTGTGTGTAACGGTTGCATTGCTTGTGTATGTGTGTCTGTGTGTGTAATGCATTGTGTTTTTCTGTGTGCAAGTGATGTATTGTGTGTGATGAATGTCAATCTCTCCCCCCCCAATTTCCTTCTCTCCCCCCCTCTCCAATTTCCTTCTCCCCTCCTCCAAATTTCTTTGTTTATCCCCCCTCCCAATTTCTTTCTTTATCCCCCTCCCAATTTCTTTTATTTCCCCAATTTCTATTTATTTCCCCCCCCCTCAATTTCTTTATTCCCCCTCAATTTCTTTATTCCTCCCCCCCTCAGTTTCTTTATTCCCCCTCAATTCCTCCCCCCCTCAATTTCTTTATTCCTCCCCTCCCAATTTCTTTTATTCCTCCCCCCTCCCAATTTCTTTTATTCCTCCCCCTCCCAATTTCTTTATTCCTCCCCCAGTTCCCCCCCCTCAATTTCTTTATTTATTCCTCCCCAATTTCCTTTATTCCCCTCCCAATTTCTTTATTCCTCCCCAATTTCTTTATTCTCCCCCCCTCAATTTCTTTTTTCCTCCCCTCCTCCCAATTTCTTTATTCCCCCCTCCCCTACCTCTGTTGTAGCGTGGCCGAGCTCTGTATGTATGGTCCGCGGGTACAGGGAGCTTTTGTTTCCTGTACCTGACCAGACTAACAGGAAGTACACACTGAGTGCACACTTCCTGTTAGTCCGGCCGGGTACAGGCGCAGATGCTCCCTGTACCCGACCAGCACTCTAGAACTTTCGACCCGCGCTCTAGCTGAGAGTGACAGGAGGGCTGAGCAGCTTTCCCTCCTGTCAGCCCCTCTCCTCAGGCTGCGCCCGGGCAGGCAAAGCTGCAGCCGCCTGAGGCTCTCTACAGAGCGCTCGGGCGGCTGCAGTATGAGGGGGGCCGGCGCTCCTGGCGGCACCCCCCACCCTGGTAGAACCCGGGGCGGACCGCCCCCTCCGCCCCCCCCTTAGTACGCCACTGGGTGGAGGCAAGAAAACTTCACACAATTTCCCTTGAAATTGTAGCTTTCTAGTTATTATAAGAATCCTATGAATAGATATGCCATTTTTTTTTTTTTAAATGAAGTATATGTAAAAATTACCTGAAAATTATACTTTCACAGAAGACTAGAGACCCTGTGTGCTCTGCCTCATCCCCATTCCAATTGCATTGGCAAAGTTTCATATTTATTAAAGTCAAAGGTGGTCAAATTCGGTCAGTCCGACTGATTCTGTAACATTGGTTCAGATGAGGAAACCACTGATTAGTTCCTACTTTTTCTTATGTATAACTTTAAAAAATAATTAGTAAAAAAAAAAAAAATGGGAAATAGAAGAAATAGATATAAAATAAAGTGACCGAGCTGCTGATTATGTAATTATGTAATGTTCCTGTTGAAAAGGATGCTGCAATGTTCTGCTCATAGTATGCTCAAGGTAGTTACCGTGAACTGATTTTTATCGGTCTTTCTTCTTTATTTTTTATTTTCACCCCTTCTGACGTCAATACTAACCAGACGCTTTTTTGCTCTGTTTTGTTCCATTCTGATGCATGGTCATGCTGTCTTGTGTTGATGAGAACAATATTGTACTTTCACCAAGACGTTCAGCCTTGAGTACTAGATAATTTAAAGCCCATTGATGCTTTCGTTCTTCATAATAAAAAACATAGCTTATATTTGCTAAAACAAATTGCAATTTTCCAGCGACTGTCATGTGCTTGTGAACATGATACTTGAATTTCAAAACACATACAGATTCATTATCAGTAGCCGTATCTGCGCACAGACTGATCTAAGACATTAATGTAACAGCCCATATTGGTGACCGTCTAAGAAATATATGTATTGCTGTACTATAGGGGTCAAAGCTGCTATTTAGTTCTACAATTCACTATGTATAGTAATTGTGAATTATCATTTCCATTTAATAGAC
The DNA here is from genome assembly GCA_933207985.1 of Pelobates cultripes. Lineage (NCBI taxonomy): Eukaryota > Metazoa > Chordata > Amphibia > Anura > Pelobatidae > Pelobates > Pelobates cultripes. Next base: position 26,002,724 of record OW240913.1, on the reverse strand, counting down.
AGTTTGACATAACACTGTTTCAGACTATGTTAAAAAAGATAATGCTTGGAGGTTTTTTGAGTTCCTACACACTGGCATTGTATCCAACATTTAATATTACTTCCAGAATTAAAATTTTCAATGATAAGTCCTTCTAGATAGCCCAACAATAAACATGTTGAATTCATCACACTCTAATACATGCTTCCTTACTAAAAAAAATAACAACATAATTTGGAAATAATTCTGATTAAATACCTTCTGATGATTCTGTTTTACACCAAATAAATTCAATCTGGGAATGAACTTTAAACTGTGTCACTAAGAATTACAATCAGACTCACTAACTTTTCATACCTCTGCATCATTACATTGAACATTGCATCACTATTTCGACAAAGATTACATCATTATCATGCAGACTTTTATCTCATCATCTGGTCTCCTGATACATATATATTTATATATACTATGATCATCTTAATTCGTAAAAAAAAATTGTCATCACTTGTCCTGTGCTAAAATTTCTTTAAGACGCTTCATCCAAAACAGATTTGTTTTAATCTAATTCTGGACAAATCAATTATTCAAGTCTTCTTTAATTAACTAAACTCCACGGGTAAAGTCCAGATTATCGATTCATCCAGGATTAGAAAGCATTTGAAACGAAAGGTGGAGCACTCTATGGTATCTTTATGGGAGCACTACCCCATTCACGTATTCCAAGATCAAGCACATTATTCCTACATTTTTATTAAGACACCTAACCTGCTTAACTTGTCCTCACTAGTCATCCTGATTTAACATCGTGACTCTGGCATTTCCCTAATTGGATCTCTGCTTTTTAGATATTCATGTTTGATGCTTTGCCTTTTTAATTTAAATTGAATCGGTCATCTGGGGTGCTCGGAACTGTAACCCCAGCACCCATAATGTTGCTGAGACTGCATCATTTTCAATAAAAATGTTTTGGAAATTCAAATTAAGAACTGCCCAAAACAATTTTTTGCAAGTCTAGCAAACCTTACTTTCTCAGATAAGCAATAAAATTATCATCTTTTCATGATCTTTAGGATTCGTTTTTCATGAAAGTACTTTTCTTCATCCACATTTGTTGGGTACACATGTTTAAGTAATATTTTATTATAATAGTAATGTTTTTACTATTCATCAATATGTAGTGTTTCTAGTGACTAAAGTTTAACTCCAAGCAACTGAAGCCACTAAATATTATAAGTTCAGATTTAATATATATATATATATATATATATATATATATATATTGGTTAGAGTTCCATGGTGGCAATAAAGTATAGTGTTCCTCTGACAATGAAGCACATATATTGCATGAATGGCATGCAATAAATACATAAATATATGATCAGGAATCAGTCACTTCCAAACATATATACCACCCCACGGATAACTGATTTGGTGACTAGAAGAGTCTTATTCATTTATGTCATAACCTTCTTCCTTTTTCTTCTTAGACGCCTCGTGAAGTGGCCCAGCAGGCTGTGGATGCTGATGTCCACTGTGTTGGTGTTAGCACTTTAGCCGCAGGTCACAAAACACTTGTCCCTGAGTTAATCAAAGAGTTAAGTTCTCTGGGGCGCCCTGACGTCCTAGTAATGTGTGGTGGAGTCATCCCACCTCAGGTAAGCTGTTCTAGAATCTATGTTATGGGGGCTACTCTGATGGCTGGATTATAGTCACAATAGTTAAATCTGTATATGTATTGTATGTTTAAACCTTAATACCATTGCTAATAACAGTTTAATAGAGGTGTACTCAAGGAGTATACAAGAAGTTTGGAAATTCTAGAGAAATTATTAAATGATGCATTGCACTTCTGCTAAACCCATAGATTTTAGTCGACTAAAATGTTATGAAATTTTGTTGACTAAAACTAAAGCAATTCAGATGACTAAAATATGACTAAAACTAATCAGCATTTTAGTCAAAAGGCTATGGCTAAAAGTAACATAGCTGTCAAAATATACACTGCTTCTAAATGAAATATATAACTGGAATTGGGTGTGTTCGGATATCTGTAGGAATAACGTTCTTTATATTGTTTGAATAGCTCATCTCAACACCCTCAGTATGTGTTTATCAAACAAAGTATTATTATAGAAACAAAATAAATAAATTGGAAAAGAATAAAAATGCTCCAATTATAGATCGAATTCTAATCTTTCCAGCTACTTTTCAACAAGAAGCATGCTCTGTATTTCACACAAAGCATGTAAACAGCTACAAAAATGCACACAAAGCAGAATACAAATGTAAATATACAGACTTTGTAGAGAATGCTTTTTGCATTCTAATTGTATGTTAAAAGTACAGTCTAAGCACCAAAATCAGACACCATGACCACTTCCGCTGTTACAAGTGGTCATTGAGCAAGAAATCTGAATGCGCAGCAGAATCTATGCTTTCCCGTGGTATTTTTGAGGACCCTGACCATCATCATGCAAAGTGTGAGGACCTCCAGTGTTGTTTTACAGAGTCAAAGTCTGTGAAACAGCAGAAAGCCCCTCTTGTGGCTGTCTGGTAGACAGTCACTAGAGGCAGTCTTGGCACTCTAATGTACACATTGTTTCTCTAAAACTGCAATGTGTAACATTGCAGGGCTAAGGGGGATATAGGCACTACACCCAGACAACTTCAATTAGAAGTGGTCTGATTGCCTATTTTGTCCCTTTAATAGTGTCCTATAGGAAATTCTAGGTTTAAGTAAAATGTTTAAATAAAAGGTTTTTATAAGCCTGGTAATCATACAGTAGGAGAACTAGGCTGCAATAAACAGTCATTCCTAGCATTGGAATGAAGGTAAATTTAAGGCTTATTTTTATTTCATTTTACAAAAAAAACGGCCCTATATATGAACTGATAAAGGAACACAGCAGATTAAAAAGAAAAAAATATTTTATATTAGTTTGTTCCCTTAACGGAACACTCATAACCACTACAACACACTGCACACAGCACCACCCGCATTGTAAGTATTCAAACATTTTAGAACTGTGGCCTCCTACTCAAGGTCTGCCAGAGTGCTGCTCTCTATCTCCACTACTGCTAACAATAGGTATACGTGGACATATAAATGTCATCAATAGTGATGTCCCGAACTGTTCGCGAACGGTTCACCGCGGACTCATCATTGAGTAAACTTTGACCGTGTACCTCACAGTCAGCAGACACATTCCAGCCAATCCGCAGCAGACCCTCCTTCCCAGACCCTCCCACCTCCTGGACAGCATCCATTGTGAAGCTGCATTCTTAGTGAGCCAGGAGGTGGGGGGGTCTGGGAGGGAGGATCTGCTGCTGATTGGCTGGAATGTGTCTGCTGACTGAGGTACAGGGTCAAAGTTTACTAAATGATGAGTCTGCGGCGAACCGTTCGCGAACAGTTCGGGACATCAGTAGTCCTCAATAGTAAATGAGTGCATTCCTGCTGTGAATTTTAGATCTGTCTATATATCTTCCTAATCATTTGCATGTTTTCAACAGGACTATGAATTTCTGTTCAATGCTGGAGTTTCCAGTATCTTTGGACCAGGAACTCGAATCCCCAATGCTGCTGTCCAAGTGATCGATGACATTGAGCGGAATTTAGAAAAAAGGCAACAGTCTATGTGATGTCAAAGCAAATATCATATAACATGGATACTTGTCATAACCTCAGAAGGCACTTACAGGAAACCACACAGGGTCTTATCAAGGAATTTTTTAGAAGAGTGAGATTCAGGCCATTGTTCTTTTGGTACGCAGGTTTTCTTACACAATTTATACATTTGATTGGATGGAGGAAAATTAAATGTAGTGTATTTGTATGAAGATATAAGTAAAAATAAAATAAAACTAATTACTAAATATTGCTTTTGTCAATTAACGGTCACGTTTTAAAAATTATGCTTTCGCTTAATTTTCTTTGTGGACTAATGCAATAATGATGCAATTCTTTTTTTTTTTTTTTGACATTCTTTATTTGTGTGTATTTTTTACAGTAAAGAAACAAGGTTATGAAACAAGGTTACAGGAATAGTAATCAGGCATAAGTATAGCATCAATCAGGCGTTTTAAAGGTATATCAGTTCCGGTGTGGTCTACCTCAGGTTTAGGTTACAGTTTAACATTGCTTAACATCTGTGTATTTTGGGCTAAAGTTGTAGCGTGTAGACCTTAATCGTTCTATGCCATCTCATGTCTTTTGTATATCTGTATATGGTTTTGCATACATTGTTTCAAGATCTATTATGTTCATCCTTCCAACACTGATTTGTGGGTGAGGGCAAACTGGGTATGGGGATTAAACTGGATCGAGATGTCTGTTGGTCGTACGTATAGGGCCTAGGTCTAAGTAAGGCTTATTTGTATGGGTTCTTGGCTTTAAGACTAGGTGGGTGGGTTCGGGTTGCTCTGTACTAGGGTGAATAGTTGTTGCCTATAGTGTGCGTCCCCGTCGTTGGGTGATTGGGTATACGTGTCGGTCTAGCCTCCCTAGATGTGACTGGATATGTGGGTCATGTTGATGTGCAGTCTGTAGGCCGTCGACCTCGTTTGTCTGAGAGGGGCCCTCCTGAGGCAGGGTCATCTTTGTCTCCATCTGTGAGGTGGGTTATAGTCGTGGGGCGTCTGGGCCATCTAGAGAGTGTATTCTACTGCTACCTGGTTGATCTGTCTCTTCCCTGCGGCTATAGTCGAGTCGGTCAAGGGTACTGCACCTGCATAATGTTACCCATTTGTGGTGAATTCCAGTCTGAGGCTGTCCTGTCCCGGGGAGCATGGGGGGGGGAATGAGAGGGGAGGTGGAGCGGGGTCGAAGGGGTTGGAGGAGGGGGGAAAGGGTCTAGGTTGGTGTATAGGTTTAGTCCACCGGTCTGTCCTCCGAGATGCACAAGAGCCAGGGGGTCCAAGTCCGGTCACATTGTTCGGTGCGACTCTGAAGGGCAGCCATCAAGGTTTCCATGGCCCGTATTTCTCCCACCCTATCTACCCACTGTTGGAAAGTGGGGGCGGCTGTCCTCCTCCATAGCGTGGATTTCAGGGATTTCGCTGCCGTCAGTAGATGTTTTGTCAGGGACTTCTTGTATATTTTCAGAGACATATTTGTGTGATGTAGTAGCATGGGTATGGGTTGGAACGGGAGTTCCGGATCCAAGATTTCCCTGATTTTCACGTGTACCATCTCCCAGAAAGGGGCGATGATGGAACAGGACCACCATATGTTGGATCATGGTTCCTCTTTCCTGTCTACAGCACCAGCACGTCTCCTCCTTGTCTGGGTCCATTTGATGTAAGACGTCAGGGGTCCTGTACCAGGTCGTCAGCACCTTAGTTCATCTCCTAAAACTTCGAACTGATTGAGCTCTTGTGTGTGAGCAAGTATATTTTGTCCCACTCTTGTGTGGTCAGGGTCTCTCCCGTTTCTCGCTCCCATCTGGCGATGAATTTCGGTGTTGGTCTGTTTTCTCCCTCCAGTAGCATCGCGTATAGTGTCAATATCCCTCTCGCCATGTGTTGCCTAGCCACGCGAATTTTCTCGAAGCCTGTAAGGTCCCGGTGGTATTGGTGTTTAGCTGCCGTGGTAGAATAGTAGGACTTGACTTGGAAGTAGTGGAACCGGTCTATGCCTGTTGAGCTGGCGTCGGGGAGCAAGTCTGCCAGGGTTTTTATGGTGCCGTTGGCACACCATTGGCGCATGTATATCCAGTCCGATCGGGCAAAGTTTTGCATGTCTTCTGGCTTCAGTCCGTCTCCTATATCTGGGTTATAGACTATGGGCGTGAGTGGGCTGGTGTGAGTGGTTAGTTGCTTTTGTAGCGTAGTGAGCACCATGTCTTCAAGGTGGCATCTATTATGGGGTTACCTGTGGAGAGCGAGTTGGGTGGCGCCCCCGACCTCCATAGCATCGCGGGTATCTGCCCACCGGCCTGTGTGATTTCGGCCTGCACCCAGAGTTTCTCTGTCGGTTGGACATGCCAATCTGTCACCCTCAGGAGGTGAGTTGCTCGGTAGTAGCTTAGGAATGAGGGTAGCCCCATTCCACCTCGCTGCTTGGGTTGTTCCAGTTGTTGTTTGCTAACCCGTGGGGCTCCCTTCCTCCACACGAATTTCCATATGGTTGAGGTGATGGATTGGAAGAATGCCTTCGGTAGATTGATCGGTATCATCTGGAAGAAATATAGGAGGCGCGGAAGGACGTTCATCTTTATTGCATTGATGCGCCCGAACCATGAAATGTTTAGGTCCGACCATTTTTGCATGTCCTTCTGCAGGGAGGTGAGGATGGGAAGGAAGTTTGCCTGGTAGAGTTGCGCCAGCTCCCTGGTCAGCCAGATGCCAAGATACTTGAATTTGGCGTTACACCTCTTGAACTGGAAGTGGAATCGTAGGTGCGTGTCTCGTGGGAATCGAGATATTGAGGATTTCCGACTTTTCCGCGTTAAGCTTTAGGTTTGACACCCTTCCATACTTTCGGAAGAGATCGAGGAGGTTCGGGATGGTAATCAGTGGCTTTTCAATGAAGAATAGCATGTCGTCGGCATATGTCATGACTCGATGTTCAGTGTTCCCCAGGGTGTGTCCAGATATCCCCCCATCTGTCCTGACCGCCTCCAGGAACGGCTCCAGCGAAAGGGCGAACAGTAGGAGTGAGAGGGGACACCCCTGCCTAGTACCGTTCAGTATTGGAAAGGAGTCGGATAGGGCGCCGTTGAGTCGAATTTGCACCGATGGTGACGTGTACAGGGCGGCGATCCAGGTTCGTACGTTAGGTCCAAAACCCATGTGTTGTAGCGTGGCCATGAGGTATGACTAGTCCACCCAGTCAAAGGCCTCCTCCGCGTCTGTGGATAGGAGGGCCAGTCCTCCTCCCTGCCTCTGGGCCGAGTGGATGACGTTGAGGGTCCTGATGGTATTGTCCCGTGCCTCTCTGCCCGGCACGAAACCCACTTGATCCTGGGTGGACCAGGTCGGGCAGCACTCTCGAGACGCGGAGGGCCATGGCTTTTGCAAACAGTTTAAGATCTGCGTTGAGGAGGGAGATTGGGCGGTAGCTTGCGCAGCAGGCCGGATCTTTCCCTTCTTTCGGTAGGACTGTTACTATGGCTCTGAGCGAGTCTACCGGCAACTGTTGTCCATCCAGTATCGAGTTCAGTCCTTTTAGTAGGTGTGGGAGCAGAATGTCTTTAAAGGTGCGCAGATAACTTGCCGGGTAGCCGTCCGGTCCCGGCGCCTTGTGTGGTTTGGTTAGCTTAAGTGCCGCAGACAGTTCTTCCATGGTCAGGGGTTGTTCAAGTCTCCCGCTTTCTCCAGGGTAAGCTTTCGGGCGATGTTCCTGTTGAGGAAGTCTACAAGTTTGCGTCTGTGTTGCGTCGGGGTGAGTGTGCTAGGCGTGTCGGACAGATTATAGAGGCCGGTGTAGTAGTCCCTGAACGCCTGCATGATCTCAGCTGGGAGTCGAGTTTCTTTCCGGGATTTGGTGTTAATTTTATGGATGTGGTTAATTCTCCATCGTTGTTGTAGGGTCCGGGCTAGTAGCCTTCCACATTTGTTCGAGTGTTCATAAAAGTATCGATTGGATCTGCGGACCAAGTTAAGCAGCTTCTGAGAGAACAGGTCCCTAAGTTTCCTCCATGTGTCGGTCAGTTGAAGGAATACGTCGTCTGACAGCTCCCGTTTGTGCGTGTTTTCTAAGTCAGATATTCGTTTGGTTAGGTCCAGTACGAGTTTGGCGTTCTCGCGTTTGCGCTGCGTGCAATGGCTAATAAAGTGTCCTCTGATGACGCATTTGTGCGCCTCCCAGGTTATCAGCGAGGACACATTGGGTGTGGTGTTGGCTTCGAAGTACTGAGTGAGGACCTGTGTGGTCAGTGTGACGCATTCGACGTCGGTTAGAGTCGACTCATTAAGCTTCCATTGGCGCTCATTTGGTTTAAAAAGGGGAGATTTGATGTGGATGGTTACAGAGGCATGGTCGGAGTCCCCGTGGATCCCTATATCTGCGGATATGAGCAAGGGCAGGTATTCTTGTGCTACGAAAATATAGTTGATCCTGCTGTATTGATTGTGTGCGGCTGAGTAGCAGGTATAGTCCCTGCCGTCTGGGTGTGCCGCCTGCCTGCTGTTGACCAATCCCAGTCTGTTCAGCGATTGTTTGGCCTTGCATATGCAGTGGTCGGGAATGGTGCTGGAGCCTCGCGAGGAGTCAATTCGTGGATCCAGGGGCAAGTTAATAATGCAATTCTTGATACCTGGTCATATATCTTAGACTTATTGATACTTTTCCTGTATAACTATTATTGCAGTTAATGTAAAATGATTGAACATGTCTGATTTTTAAAGATATGGTATACTATTTGTAACTACAAAACCATTATTTATTTATTTTTTATTAGGGTTCTGTAAATGTGTCTTTCATGAGTTTAAAGGAACATTTCAAGCACCATAAAAACTACAACCCACTGTAATGGTCATGGTGCTAGGTGTGCCCTTGCACCCTTCCAGGAAAAAAATGACAACATACTTGTTCCTGGGCTCAAGTCCTGCAGGAACCCACACCTTAAAACATATATAACACAAAAGCATAAGGTGGAGTTAATTAAACTTCCCTCTCTTCTTAATACAGCCAACAATGCTGAAACAGAAAATAGATATATACAATAGTGCAGATTATCCTTATTACAGCATACACATATTAGGATCTCAGTAAAGCACACTCACAGAAATTGAGCCATATACAGAACCTGGCTCTGGTGTGTATTTCCTTAGGATCCTTTTTGGGAGATCCAAGCCCAACTTTAGATGGTATAAGAGTGATCCAATATCCTCCCAAGAATAAGTAACAGGAATTAGGAAAAGGTGAACAAATTTATTGATATAAATAAAACAAAAAAAATTTAGCATAAAATGTGAGTGCAATAATCACAAAGATGCGTTTCGCCACGTATGTCTTCTTCAGTTGGTGCATACGATATTGCTGGGTCCTTGTGGTTTCTTTAATATGTCTCTTATTCCATTTTTGCGGTCTTTTATACTTGATGAAACCCAACGTATCCCTCCTGTTTACGCATGTCACGTCCCGTCACGTGAGCTGACCCGTGGAACGCAATCTGCATTTCACACCTCTCTCTGGCAGGATATGTATGTATATGGGCGTAAGACTGTGCGTAGTGGAACGCAGCATGCATCATGGAAATCTTTATTCTACATACCAAAATCCATACTAGCAATCATTTTAAAAATGTAGATGCCAATAGTTAAATCGAGAAAAATAGCTGTCACTACACCCCATGGTTGACAAATGCTCCAAAAAGCCAATTCTTAAGGATTAGGAGGAATTGCACGCAAAATGCAGATTATAAAATACAATCAGAAAAAATTAGACATCAATTCATAGAAAAGGGTTATGATGCAACGGAATTACAAAGTTGCATGGAGAATATTGCAAAAACCCAAAGAAAAGATCTTGTGTGCTATAAAGGATAATAATCGAAGAAAAGACTCAAAGGCTGTAACACAGTTGAAATACCCTGTTTCTGTAAACATAGTGAGAGCAATAAAAAAGTTAATAAAATAATTAAAAAATACTGGCCGATTTTAAAAGAAGATCCAGTTTTGAAACAAATGCTACCTCCCAATCCCAAATTAGTCTATAGCGGATGCAGAAATATGAAGCATATGTTAGTTAAAAGCAATTTTAAAACTAAACCAACCGATCACTTTTTAACCCCTTAAGGACCGAGGACGGTTCAGGACCGTCATCTGCATTTTTGCATTGCCGACCGGTGACGGTCCTGAACCGTCCTAACGGTCTTATTTACTTACAAGATCGCCGTCGTTCCCCCGGCGGCGAACGGCGGTGCTCCCGGTGTGCGGAGACTGCCTGCATCCCAGACAGTCTCCCCACAGCGGATTAGGACCCCTGGGGCCATGTGATCGCTTAACAGAGTGATCACATGGTCACAATAGGTGTCCATGTGTCTGCCCGCAGGGGGACTGCCTGTGCTGACAGGCAGTCTCCCTGCTAGTGTAAAATCATTAAAAATAAAATAAAGTTAATGTTAATTTAAAAAAAAATGTATGTATGTGTATATAAATATAATCTATAGACATTTATTATATCTATATAATATATGTCTATATATCATATATATATAATGTCATACTAAGTGTATTTTTATATTAATATGTAAATATATTAATATAAAAATACACTTATAATTAAATTACACACGTATATATATAATATATATAATAACTATATATATTGTATATAAATATTATTATAAAATACAAATAATAGGTAATTTAAATTAAATTAAAAAATGTAAAAATAATAATAACAATGTTTTAAAAAATTATATATCTATATGAAATTTTATTTTTCACCTCTGGGGCTTTTTCAAAAATAGACTCTCTTTTATCATTTTTGAAAAAGCCCCAGAGGTGAAACGCGTTAAATGGTTTTAAATTGTGTATTTTAACAATACAAAGTTTTATTTGGTATCCTTTTGTTATAGGACCAATTTTTATTTTATTGTATATACACTTTCTTTTATTTATTTATTTTTCCTGGCATTCTACTATATCCTGTTCAAGCAATCCATAGGTGGGGATTATTCCACCAGAGCTGTACCTATAGAGCAGTACTTTCTGCTCTATCATTGTGAGTATATTTTATTTTATACCCTTTTCATTTTATCTTTTCCAATTGAGAGCACTATTATTATTTTTATATATTTTACGGACAACTACGGAAATCCAGTTGGACGGACAGATCTGCTGCCACAGTATATCCTCTAGCGGGGATTATACCGCTAAGTGCCCTTCATCCATGAGCTGGTCCAAAGCTCCATCAAATGTGAGTGTATTATCCTCCATTTTTACTTTACTTACTCCTTAAGTTATAAAACTACACCATTGGAAGTTTGTTGTGCTTTTATCTTCAAATATACGGACCACCTACAACCCGGACGGATCTACTCCTGATGATTGTATATCCGCCCTGTCCATATATCAGTGAGACGATTTTATGCATTTTATTGGACATTTTATTATTGGATTTCTACTATTGCATGGACTTTGTTTTATTATCTACTTCTGCATGGACTCTGTTTTAACCAGCAAGCACTTTATATAGTTTACTCTCTACAATATACGTATAGCGCAGCCCTTCCCCCCTTTCTTTTCTCTGCTGTTATTTTATTAAGGGTTTTTGAGGGATTCCCTTTTAGGGTTGCAGCTTACATATATTTTTGTTACTTAGCACAGAATCCTCTTCCCTTTTTTCCAAAGAATTTGAGGGAACTGCCTGCCAACCCAGGCCGAAAGTCCAGAGAATTTAATTTGCTAGAACTGTATTTTACCCTGTAACGTTCTACGACACCCTAAAACCTGTACATGGGGGATACTGTTTTACTCGGGAGACTTCGCTGAACACAAATATTAGTGATTCAAAACAGTAAAACATATCACAGTGATGATATTGTCAGTGAAAGTGACTTTTTTTGCATTTTTCACACACAAACCGCACTTTTACTGATGATATAATTGTTGTGATACGTTTTCCAGTTTTGAAATACTAATATTTGTGTTCAGCAAAGTCTCCTGAGTATAACAGTACCCCCCATGTACAGGTTTTATAGCGTTTTTGAAAGTTACAGGGTCAAATATATGGGTCAAATATTTTTACATTGAAAATGGCCCAGTTGGTTACGTTGCCTTTGAAAGCGTATGGTAGCCCAGGAATGAGAATTACCCCCATGATTGCATACCCCCAGAAGACAACCCAAGGTATTGCAAATGGGGTATGTCCAGTCTTTTTTAGTAGCCACTTAGTCACAAACACTGGCCAAAATTAGCGTTCAATTTAGTTTTTTACTTTTTTCACACACAAACAAATATGAACACTAACTTTGGCCAGTGTTTGCGACTAAGTGGCTACTAAAAAAGTCTGGACATACCCCATATTGAATACCCTGGGTTGTCTACTTTAAAAAAAATATGTACATGTGGGGTGTTATTCAGAGATTTATGACAGATAATAGTGTTACAATGTCACTATTGATAAATTTTAAAAATGTATGTTTTGAAACCGCAATATCCTACTTGTACTTATAGCCCTATAACATGCAAAAAAATGGCAAAAAAGCATGTAAACACAGGGTATTTTTAAACTCAGGACAAAATTTTGAATCTATTTAGCAGTTTTTTTCATTCGCTTTTGTAGATGAGTAAAAGATTTTTCACGTAAAAGTAAAAAAACATGTATTTTTTTCAATTTTTCATCATATTTTTTCATTTTTTTTAAATTAAATTACATGAGATTATATAAATAATGGTATGTAAAGAAAGCCCCTTTTGTCCCGAAAAAAACAATATATAATTTGTATGGGAACAGTAAATGAAAGAGCAGAAAATTACAGCTAAAAACACAAACACCACAAAAGTGTAAAAAGATGCCTGGTAGCAAATGTACAACATCGCAAAAACAGTCTGGTCCTTAAGGGGTTAAATAAAAGCAAAGGATTATATGGATGTGGATCTTGTCTAGCCTGTAGAGAGATGAATAATAAAAAAAGGGCATATAACTTCCTTCAAATATCTGGAAGATAAAGAATTCAACAACAAAGACCAACTCACCTGTTTTTCTAAAAATGTTATTTAAATTTCAAAATGTTCCAGCAATTTGATTTATGTAGGAAGAACTACCAGATGTCTGCACATCCGAATTGCAGAACATATAAGAAATGTGAAAAGAGGTTTAGAAACACATAGCGTTTCGAATCACTTTAAAACCTGCCAAAATAATAACCCAAGAGATCTCTTTTTTTGGGCCATCAAATTGGTTGAGAAAGACTGGAGAGGAGGAGATTTTAATAAGAAAATAGGTGAGGAAGCGATGAAATGTATTTTTAATTTTAAAACAATTATTCCCCATGGTTTTAAACAGGATTTTGAATTGTGTCATTTTCTATTTTAATTCCTTTTTATTTTTAATGATAAGGTCTTGTATTTTTTATTTTTTTTATTCTTAATTTTTTCGTGCTTAGGATATAACAAGCATGCTAGTAGCGCCACAACAGCGGGTACCAGTTAAAGAAACAATGTATCATAAACATTTTCGTGGCAATCAGTTAAAGCACTAACATTTTTGTTGTTTAGAAGAGCTTTGATAACATTTTAAATTGCAATAGAGTGCACCAGCTTGTTACAAGCAATACAGTGGCTGTCGGTGCGGTAATGATGATTTCTGCATGTCTCACCCGTCAGTCCGCAGCAATGCAGTATTGTATGTGTGACTAGCCTGCTGGTTTACAGGTAGTGTTTGCGTGTGGTCAGGTGTATGCGTTGGGCCCAGGATTGGGTTTACCGGGACTAAAACGCTTCTGTCTTGTGTGTCAGGTGTATTAGCGTGAGATCGCATGTGTTTGGTAAAGCGTTGATTGCCTCCCGTGTCTAAGTCGTGAAACGGTCCGGTCGGTGAGGCCCCCGAGTGTGGGGGGGGGGGAAATGTCGTATAGGTGTCATGTCTGCCTCGTTCAGTTGTCAGGAGTGGGGAGAGTTAAGGGAGCATCGCATTGGTGGAAAACCAGGTGTAACTAAGGCAGGATAAACAACATTAAATATTAAACAGAGTCCCATAGAGAGAGTTGGGCAGGTTCTGTTTCAGGTCGTTGTTGCTGCAGCTTGGTCTGGTCGGTGCCCCTGCGCATAGAACGGGGCAGCTGTTGCCCGGTTCCACTTGTGTGGGTGCTGGGAGGCGTTAGTGGGGTTCCTGTTGCCCAGGCAGGCCTAAGACCTGTAAGAGTGTGGCCGAGTCGTGAATGTCCTGGATTGTGTGCGCGGATTCTCCCTGGGATACTATGAGGGTGCGTGACATGCGCCAGCGGTAAGGAATGTTCTGTTGTTGCAGGAGTGCGGTAAGTGGCCTCAAAGATCTCCGCCAGGCAAGCGTGCTGTTCGAGAGGTCCTGGTAAATGGCTAGCGCCATGCCTTCAAATTGGAATTGGGGTGTTCCCCTGAGGGCTTGGAGGACCGCTGCTTTATCGGTCCCAGACCGGAATTGTACCATCAGGTCCCGTGGGACACCAGTTGGTGCCTTGGTCGGCTTGGGGATGCGGAAGAGGCCATCCAGTGTGACAGCTTTAGCTTGACTCAGTAACAGCAGGGCGCTCAGTAATCTTCTTAGTAAGTGTGGCAGTTCAGTTATGTCCTCTTTGATCCCTCGTTGGTCATCTTCCTGTGCCGCGAAACGGCGGTCGTACAGTTGATTTTAGGTCTCTAATCATGCACTGTGTGCCTGCTTGTGTGGCCTCCTCAAGAGCTCCAATACGGCCCGTCAGGCCTTGCAAGCCTCCGCGGATCGTGGCTATGTCCGCCTGGAGGGTGGTTTTCAAGTCTGCCAGGAGCTCCTTGAGGACAGCAGTGGTGACTGGGGCTGTGTCCAGTGTCGCTGGACCTGTCTTCGGCCTCGAGGTGGCAGGTATGCAGTCTTCTTCCTCATCCAAGGAGTGCCCGTCTGAGAAATCCGAGCATCCTCCCGAGATAGCGACCATTTTAGGTCCGTCTGCGCCCTGCGCCTGCCGCCACATTTCTCCGATATTTAGCCTCATGATCGGTCTATCTGGCTTGTTTTTTTTTAGATTTTCGCCCCATGCTGTTTGGACGGACTGGTGGTGGTCTCCAGGTCCCCTTAGCAGGCGATAATTGTGTCGTAAAGTGTGTTTTCTACAGCTTGAGGCCCGGAGCTCCAGGGACATGCGACCGGTTGCTTCAAAGGCTAAGCTCCTCCCTCCGATAAGGTCTTGTATTTTATTAATCCATTGATTCTAATTAATTATTTTCACACTGTAATTATATCAAATCTTCACAAATACACGGTTTCACTTTTTTGGTATATGAATGATGGTGGTACTGTCAGATTATTTCCCTTTTTAAATATTGAAATAAAGAAACATGGAATGTGACGACAGAGAAGAACCATTCAGCCCATTTAGTCTGCCAGATTTTCTAAGTACTTTCATTATCTTATAGCTAGGATAGCCTTATGCCTATCCCACGCATGCTTAAACTTCTTTACTGTCTTAACCTCTACCACTTCAGCTGGAAGCCTATTCCATGCATCCACTACCCTCTCAGTAAAGTTATACTTCCTGTTATTATTTTTAAACCTTTTTCCCTCTAATTTAAGATTATGTACTCTTGTTGTGGTAGTTTTTCTTCTTTTAACCCCTTAAGGACACATGACATGTCTGACATGTCATGATTCCCTTTTATTCCAGAAGTTTGGTCCTTA
This sequence comes from Pelobates cultripes, assembly GCA_933207985.1. NCBI lineage: Eukaryota > Metazoa > Chordata > Amphibia > Anura > Pelobatidae > Pelobates > Pelobates cultripes. The sequence continues at coordinate 25,987,438 of OW240913.1, read as the reverse complement.
AGCGGTTAAATATAGTCTCCTCCTTTACTGTGTTGATTCCCATTATGTATTTAAATGTTTCTATCATATCCCCCCTGTCTCGTCTTTCCTCCAAGCTATACATGTTAAGTTCCTTTAAAGGATCACTATAGGGTCAGGAACACAAACATGTATTCCTGACCCTATAGTGTCTAACCCACCATTTAGGTGGCTTGCCCTCCCTTAGCCCCCCTATAAAAGTTTAAAACTCACCTGCCTCTGCCCCCTTTGAGACATCATCGAAATGGGTGATTTTTAGCTAATCCAATGTTTTGGCCAATAAGGACCTCCTCATAGAGATGCATTGAATCAGTGCATCTCTATAAGGAAAATTCAGCATCTCCATGCAGAGCGTGGGGATGCTGAATGGCAGGGCTGCTTACTGCGCAGCCCGGAGCCAGGAAACTCCTCCAGTAGCCATCTAAGGAGTGGCCACATGGAGTTGTCCCTAGGGGCAATGTAAACACTGTCTTTTATCTGAAAAAAGCCTGAAGGGAGCTATTATACTCACCAGAACAACTCCATTAAGCTGTAGTTGTTCTGGTGACTATAGTGTCCATTTAACCTTTCCTTGCCTTATCCTGCAATCCATGAACCAGTTTAGTAGCCCTTCTCTGAACTCTAAGATATCAATATCCTTCTGAAGATACGGTCTCCAGTACTGCGTACAATACTCCAAGTGAGGTCTCACCAGTGTTCTGTACAATGGCATGAGCACTTCCCTCTTTCTACTGCGAAGACCTCTCCCTATACAACCAAGCATTCTGCTAGCATTTCCTGCTGCTCTATTACATTGTCTGCCTACCTTTAAGTCATCAGAAATAATCACCCCTAAATCCCTTTCCTCAGTTGATCCCTGTATCTTTAAATTAAGTTAACACTTCAAAAAATCATTTCTCTTTTTTTCCACATTGCTGCTAAAAAGATATATTATTCCATCATTACATCAGAGATATGCAATAAATGGTGGTGAGATCACTCAATAAAATGTAGAAATGTTACCACAAATGGGATAAAATAATAGATAGGGGCGCGTGGCTTGGCGCCGAACAGGAATGGCCGCCTAATTCCCGAGCTCCGCTCCAGGCTGCAAACAAGCACATCTCACAAGCACAACCTGGCACCCATGGGACGCACCAAGAGAGCCCAGATGACCCCCTCCACGCCGAGAACACAGGGGAACAGTTTGCACCCCTCCATCCGCAGCTACTTACACACGCCAGGAGACTTCCTCTCCCAGGAGGAAGCCTCCAATATGGCGCCCTCCTCCCCGAGCTCCACGCTATCAGAGGAGTACCCGAGCACCGAAAGCGGCCAGCCGGCCCCACAGACGCCAGACTGGTACACACTGTTTACATCCCTGCCGAAAAAGGAGGACTTCCAGTCACTGCTAGATGAGGTAAAAGCCACACTACACACAGAGATCTCAGCCCTGGGCACCTCACTCACAGCGCTTGAGACAAGAGTACAGGCCCTAGAGTCACAGGGCCCCAACTCACACTGCCCTGCTTTACAAGCCACAGAGGCCCACTCCAGGCACATACAAGATCTGCGCCTCCACATAGAGGATCTCGATAACCGCAGCCGCAGACATAACATCAGGGTAAGGGGCTGCAGAGAATCTGACACACCAGAGGATGCCAGGGCCACGCTGACCCCTATTTTTAACCGCATACTGGGCAGGCCCAGGGACGCCCGCATCCACATGGACAGGGCACTGAGACCCAAGCCCCCCCAGGTGCTCCCCCCAGGGATTTAATTTGCCACATACAAGACTTCCAACTAAAGGAAGAAATTATGAGAAAAGCACGCACAGAAAGAACCTGGAGAATTGAGGGACAGGCTATAGAGCTTTACAATGACCTATCCCACCTCACCCTGCAGGCCCGAAGAGCCTTGCGGCCCCTCACCGCCGCCCTGCAAGAAGCCCAAATCCGCTACAGATGGCAGTTCCCTTTTGCCCTCTCAGCCAGACAGGGCACCACGGAAGCCGTAATCCGAACACCGCAAGATGTACTGGCCTTCCAGGAGGCTCTAAACCTCCCCCGCACTCCTATTCCGGACTGGACTGCATGCCTGCTTAATGAACGCCTCACAGGGAGCCAACACAACGTACCATCCAACAGGGGCCATGACAGAGACGCCCCGCGCACCCATCACCGACTAATTGACCCAGAGGAATAGAGAGATGGAGACACCACCACCTGCCTACCCCCGCCACCCACCCTGCAACACCAGCCTGAACACGATTATGCAACGCTGTCATAACCACGCTGTGGGGGGTGGTGTGTTTTTTTTTTTTTTGTTGTTTTTCCTCTCACCCTGCAACCAGGAAAGCAAAGGGAGAAAGCGGTTGCAACCCACAACACCAAGAACGGACATCCACCCACATCTTACCGACCCAAAGACCTGGAACCACCTTGCTTCATCAGCTAACTAAGTCAACATCTATTGCCCCCTGAGTCCATGACTTGCTCAACGCCACCGACACCACTGCCACCTCAACAGAGACATCCCCAAAGGACCCGCCAGTGCACCCATACCTTGGCCAGCTCCACATAAGATTCCCTTGCCTTACAATGCGAGACACAGACCCCCACCCGCCATGCCCCAATCCCCCTATGGAGACGACTGCTGGTACGAAGCCTTGAACTGACACCCCGGCATCACCCTGGACTGCTTGCGAAGGCTTCCAACACCGTAGAACGAATCGCAAGAGCAAGTATACCATTGGGGCTCGCAGTCCTTACACACCTGTACACTACCATCCACCCACAAACACACATACACACACACACACATCCACTACGACTAGAAGGGAACTCCCCAAATACATTCAAGATGAACCCAGACACCCTCACTACCTACCCAAACCGCAGCCTTACACACAGACCATACCTGCAACACAGGCAACCCGACATCACACACACCTCTGAGACCACACCCCAGACACCATGAGAAGGTGGGGACACACCACTCACCAACCACTGAATACCGCAGGATGAATGCTTAGTGTTCCTCAAACAGACTTACAGTTGTGAACACCCCAATTACAGCTGAGAGCAACTTTGCCTCGCCCCCTGGGAGTGCCCGAGGGGCTCCCACGGGGCGACGGCGGCACCTACACTCACTGGTTCCAACAAAATGTATTGTTTTCTACCAATAATTGTTCGCTGACTTCACTAAATACCCCCCACCCTCCCCCACCCTTTTTTTTCCCCACCCTTTTTTTTTTTTTCTTTTCTTTTTTCTTTCTTCCTCTCTCTCCCTTCTGTACCCCCTAACTTTCGGTCCCCCTCCTCCTATCTTGCTATATGAAAGATGTGGGGTGGAAGCGCACCACAGGACGCAAACCTCATTTTATCTTATGAGGGGCCCCCTGTGCTGTGTGAACATGCTCAAACTATCTCTAACTGTTCATAAAAGTTTCTGATGTTCTCCCTGATACTGGGGACATAACCTGTGTAACCATGTTTTGATATGCTGTTACTATGTTGTTCTCTCGAATTCTGTTCTTATGTTATTATGCACGCTCCCGACACAACTACGTAATGAACGATAACAGGATAGCGCCACGGGGCGACCATCATGGCCACTCACCTCATCGTAAACTGACCCGCTAGAACGGTGCTTCCCCTCTGGATGCCAGACACCACCACTACTGGGCAGCAGGAGACGGATGCTGACAGAAAGTGATCCGTCACCAAACGACACCCCAAAGTAGGTGACCTACCTAACCATCGATGCCACCTGCCCCACGGGTTTACTGCCAAGAGACTGTGAGGTGGCCACGAGGGACATGGTCCCCGGACACCCACCTACCAGTGGCATATTACCCCTCACAACAGTCGCCTCTGCGACTCGACAAAACCGCCACACACCACACCACTTGAGCTACCCCCCCAAGCCCGTCTAACCTCCCCTTCCATCCCCCCCTCCTCTTCCCTCTATCCTCCCCCTCTCCACACCCCCCTACCCCGCTACCCGGATACGATGGGCCCACCGCCCCCCACGCCTCCGGATGCGCGGGGACAGGAATTAACCTCTACACGATCAACGCGAAGGGCCTGAACTCCCCACAAAAACGAGCAAGAGCGCTGCGAGAAATCGTACAATGAACCCTCGTTCATTGTACAACCAATCAAAAATGGTTTAACACTGAAAAGCACACTGACATCAGGGTATTCCAGGTTTAAATTAGATAAAGCGGTTGTGGTGTCCTTAAAATATTGGTCCCTCTAAATATTGGTTGCATCTTTTTTTTTACCAACATCATCCCCAGCCACCCTCCTGCGACGAAATGGTAAGGCTGAAAATGAGGTGTGTGTGTATATATGTATGTGAGTATGTGTATGCCAGTGTATGTATGTATTCCAGTGTATGTATGCATGCCAGTGTATGTATACCAGTGTATGTATGTATGTATGCCAGTGTATGTATGCATACCAGTGTGTGTATCTGTATGTCTGCCAGTGTGTCTGTATGTATGTATGCCAGTGTATGTATGTATACCAGTGTGTGTGTATGTATGCCTGTGTATGTATACCAGTGTATGTATGTATGCCAGTGTGTGTGTGTGTATGTATGTATACCAGTGTGTGTCTGTATGTATTAATGCCAGTATGTGTATGTATGAATGCCTGTATGTATGTATGCATATATGTATATACAGTGGTGTATCCTGGTTTTGTGCTGCCCTAGGCAGGACAAAACTCAGGCACCCCCCTCCCCCCCGCGCCACCCCCACCCAACCCTTCCTCCCGCCCCACCTTCTAAATACACACACAGTCAGACACATACACAAACACACACACACACACACAGTCAGACACAAACACACACACACAGTCAGACACATACACAAACACACACACACACACAGTCAGACACATACACAAACACACACACACAGTCAGACACATACACAGACACAAACAGTCAGACACAAACACACACACATACACAGTCAGACACACACACACATACACAGTCAGACACACACACACATACACAGTCAGACACAAACACACACACAGTCAGACACACACAGTCAGACACAAACACACACACAAACACACACAGACACACACACAGTCAGACACATACACAGACACAAACAGTCAGTCAACACACACACAGTCAGACACAAACACACACACAGTCAGACACAAACACACACATTAAATTTTTTTTTAATTTAAATCCCCCCCCCCAACCTCCTTACCTTTGGGAGTGCTGGGGGGGGGGTCTCTCTCCCTGGTGGTCCAGTGGCTGCAGGTGGGCGGCCGGCGAGGGAGCACTTCCCATGAGCTGACTGCTCAGCTCCCTCGCGCGTCGGCTGCAGAGTGAGGCTGGGAACCGGAAGATGACGTCATCTTCCGGCTCCCAGCCTCACTCTGCGGCGCGCGAGGGAGCTGAGCACTCAGCTCATGGGAAGAGCTCCCTCGCCGGCCGCCCGCCTGCCAGTGCCGCCCGCCCGCTCGGGATGTCAGTTAGCCGCGAGGCTAACAAGGCATCTGCCCTGGGCATTTGGGGGGCGGCGTTTTTTGACGCCCCCTGAAAAATGCCGCCCAAGGCAAATGCCTTGTTTGCCTCGCGGCTAATACGTCCCTGTGTATATATCAGTATGCAGTATGTGTATATATGTTTGTCAGTATGTATGTCTGCATGTGTATATGTGTGTGTGTCAGTATCTCCCTATGCATGTGTGTATGTCTGTTTCAGTATTTGTATCTGTTAGTGTGTGTGTATTCCTTTGGGCAGGATTTGGAGGCGGGCTCTGTGGGCGGGCTTGAAGGGGGGCCCAGACCTTGAGCTGTGTTAGGGGCCCCAAAATTTCTGATGGTGGCCCTGTGTATGCTGTAATAAGGATAATCTGCACTATTGTATATCCCTCTTTTTATGTTTCAGCATTGTTGGCTGTATTAAGAGAGGGAAGTATTATTAGCTCCACCTTATGCTTTTGTGTTATAGAAGATTTCTTTAAGTCTGTGTTTGTGTGGGGCAGTCTATGAGTGTATGGATGGGTCAGTGTATTGGTGTGTCAGTGTATGGGTGTGTGTGTGTGTGTGTGTATGGATCAGTTTTTTGTGTAAATTGGTCAGTCTGTGTGCTTCTCGGTCAATCTGGGTGTATATGAGACGGCCTGGCAGTATATGGTACTGTCTTGGTGTGTATGGATGGATCTTTCTGGGTGTTTTTGGATGGATGAATCAGTGGTAACACATAGCAACACTCTGACACTAAGTGTAAGTGCTGGAGCTACAAGAGAGATACCTATCATGTCATGACCTTCCCTGCACCCAGTCAATATTCACCCCTCTGAACCACCAGGGATCCGAATGATCCACTCACTACAGCCCCTGTCCGAACACACAAAATATCTACAGCCCGTACACATGTGCACGCGCACACACACTACAACCCCTATCTACACATAGTATACCACAAACAGACCCCTTTACACACACACAACCCTTTTACACACACAAACACTTCATCACAAACAGCCCCTTCTACAAACACACCAGCCATTTCCAATTTGTTCTTTGGTATCCCACTTGTGAATCACCCTTCCTGTATTCGGTACGTTTCCTCCCTGCTACTTTGTTTGTGGAATCCACTATCTTTTATTGTGGGTTGTTCGGTACTTTTATTTGTTAGAATCCCTTGTTTGGTAAAATAGCTATTTTACCGAACAAAGGACCACCCTGGGTAGCAATTAGATCTTAGAATCCTGTGTTATTACATGAAACCGCAAGCTGATTGAGTGCTCCTGGATGGCCGCCATTTCCAGATACGAACACGTGTCGAGAACAATGCTTGGCCATCTTAAACTCCCGAGCATCGAGCACCTGTAACTATTTTTAGTATGGCTCTCCAGCAATCCTCGGTCCCCCATGGAATTCCCGCCTGACCCATCTCCATGAATGGATTTAGGGAGTTTCAATTCAATGCATCTCTATGAGGAGATGTTCATGTTGTGCCAATCATCAAGATTGTTATTCTCAGCTATGAAGCCGGAGCGAGTTGGGGAAGAAAAGGTGAGTAACATCGCCTTATTACCAAAGAGAGGGTCCTTGGACTTAAATATACCACTGTCAAAAATACATGTTTGTGTTCCTGAGACAATAGTGCTCTGCCATACTAACTCTAAACCACTACAGAAATGCAAACAGTTAGATGTACTTGTAAGATAAACATGTTAGACTTTGGCTGAAAATATGAGCATTCATTCCAATTGCCAGTTTTATACAGGACTCTGGGGCACTGCATTGGTTTTAAGCATACATACACGCACAGTAATTTACTAAATTGGGGGATTTAAATTTTTAGCCAAAGCTCCCTGGACATTTCACAATTTAGTAAATAACCCTGTTAGTAATTTAGATCCACAGTGTGAGACCCACATTAACCAGATCTTAAACAGTAGATTATCTTCAAAAATGTTTATTTTTACACCAAGTTGATCCAAATTTCTCATATTTATTAATAGTTTTTTTCTGCTTTCGCTTTGTACCCAATATTCAATTATTTAATTCAGTTCCATTAGCCCGAAGTTTATATTCCATGTCATATAAATATATGTGTGTCTTCCTTTGTTGTCCACAATAGTTGCTAGTGAAACATCTAATTTGGTAATAAATGTGTTGGGTATGGGACATGTGAAAAGTACTGTGGGGTTTTTCACTAAACACTGGTTGACAAAATCTAGTCCAAAAGAGAAGAGGACATAAATATCAATCTAACCCATGATGAAGATTTATTACCAAGTCCATTCTTTTGAAATCAATGTTGCACTTCAATGGTCAGCTCACCATCACAGACGTTTTAGTGAATACGCCCCATTGTGTTAATTTCTGTGTGATTTAATTGTAAAACTGGTTTCATTGTCCTACTCCGTTTGAGGGAAACCCCCTAGTTATTTTAAAAATAGATGAAATCTGGATGTGGTCTCTGCCTGTCCAGATAACAGACACAGCTGGGTTTTCTCCTGAGTTTTCATTCTGTATCCTCCATCCACAACAGCATTTAAGTTGCTTAACTTTTTGTCTGAATGATTTGCTGAAAATATAATAGATTATGGGGTTAAAGGCAGTGGAGGACTTGGCAAAAAGGCAGGGGAGTAGGGTTAATACCGGTGGAATGTAGTTGCTGGAATGAAACATTGACCAAAAGCTCACAGCTGCATAGGGAGCCCACGAGAAGAGGAAACCGGAACTCACAAGTACTGCCATCTAAAAGAAAAAAAGTGAAAAAAAATAAATAAAAGGAATTCACAAATAGATTGAAGCCCTTTTCCATTAAAATAATTATTAGCGAAAATGTTGTGGAGTGTTTTATACCCTTTTGATTTTACCTCTCTATAGATTAATTAAGATCACATCTTGATTATGCAGTTCAATTGATGTTAAAAAGAACTTAATGGAACAAGAGGAATTGCTGAAGTGATCAACAAAATGAACAAGGGGAATGAAAGATTTTGTTTATAAAGCATAGCTGAAAAGTTACATTTGCTTACTGTAGAAAAACTTGATCACTGTTTTAGACAGTATATAAAAAAAATTAGTATTTTCAAGAACAGTTCTGTACATAGAACATAGTATCGTCTGCAGAGAATAGAGATTGCAGTAAAAAAAAATATTCCTTGCAGTAAAGAGATCTGGGTTGCATTTCCTTGGGAATTTCAACAGATAATCAGTAATCAACAGATATTATCAAACTCCTAAAAAGGAATCACCCTTGTGTGTTATATGTGTGAAGTCTTTTTGGCATGCTCCCTTTATCTCAATCCTCTTGGTGAAAGATAAAAGAGTTTCCACTTTTTGAGGACAAATTGCAAATCAATTTTATTTCAGATAAACAGGGATGTGTAAAGTAGAACATAGTGGGTTAGAGTTTATTTCTGAAACAAACTAAGAAGAGTTTAAACGGAAAGCAATGAGTCTTGGTGAACTAACACATAAATTACAATGGAGCTCCAAAACTTAAAAGAAGTGGACATTTTTTTCCAAATACTCCTGTCGCTCCACCCCTCCACTAGTGGTTGTAGTTAATGCAGCGATAATTACCGCTCATACCAGATGATTCTGTGTATCACTTCTACTTAGGTTACTGCGGAAGACTCAGCTTGTGCAGAAGAGATGGGACACACTGTCCATGAACCCTCGTTCATTGTACGACCAATAAAAAATGGTGTAACACTGAAAAGCACACTGACATCAGGGTATTCCAGGTTTAAATTAGATAAAGTGGTTGTGGTGTCCTTAGAATATTGGTCCCTCTAAATATTGGTTGCATCTTTTTTTTACACTTTTTTTTTTAATTTACAACTATAAAACATCTACTATTGCTTGTGGTTTCATATATTTTAAATAACTATATTCTCAAACCTTATAAACATCCATCTACCATGTGATGAGGTTAAACATGTGCAATGGTTCTTAAAATTCAGGACCTTAACACACCAAAGAGCTTAGATGCCCCAAACTCTGTTGGATTAAGACATTTTGAATAAAGATGAACAAGTATGCAGCAGAGCTATCACACTACTCTTTAAGGTTAAGTCATTCATTGCTAAAGCTGGTATATTTACCCTTTGACATTCTGTTGCTTTAGTTGGTATAAATACTCAAGAGTATAAGATTCATATTTGAGAAACTAAGAAACAAAAAATGTCAGAAGGTATAAATGTCAAAAAATGGCAAAATGGCAAACAATGCCTTGTGTCTTCAAACAAAGAAACTGTTAGAATGTGTCTATTTTTCATCTGAAATGGTTAGATATGTATTGACGTAGCTTCCTCTAGACCAGCTTTACGGTTATGTATGCTCTTTTCTCAGACTTTACTAGAATGAACTTCTTTGTTGTTTGAGAGATCTTAACAAAAACTCAAATATGAACAGACCTACAGTCAGGTGTTGACATTTCACTAGTTGTCTCTCGTATAAACCAACAAGGCAACAACACACCCCTAGTCAACAAATGAATGAACAGCTAATTAACGTATTCCTTTTCATCCTGTAATTTAAATAAAAAATGTGAATCATACGGGATATATGGTTTAATGCTCTGAAATGAAAACTGGCATTCAATGCATTATAATCCCAATGCAATGTGCTGAAATAATACTTATGGTCCCCAATCTGTAACAACAGCAAATCCCATAACTGGATCCAGACAGGTAATTGTACCGCAAGTCTCTGTTTGGTGCATTGTTTGTAGTTGTTAAGCATTCTACCCACACAGTGAATTCGTATGTGCAGAAACATTAGTGTGCACGCTTTGAAAGGGTCATGAGAGCATGCTGCTAATTCCCAGCACTGGATGAATTATAATATGGAATTATCAATATAATGTCATACCCGCTGACATTCTCTATGTGACAGCAAAAAGCATGAGGTTTGCGTAATCATTTATTTGAAATAAGGAATAATGTATTTGCTTTTCTGACAAATTATTTCAACACAACATCTTCACAGGAGAGCTTTCCATTATTTTAACAACTTTGTTAAATAGGTCTAAATTACAGTATGATTACAGGAGGACGTGTCATCAACATACTGCTAACTCTATGGATCAAAAATTATGTTTCGTAGATTAGTGATGATGTTATAATTATAATTATATGATAGGTTTCCATATGACTTCTAGCACAGGGAAACAAAAACATATATTTAATTAGCATTTCTGCTCCAAGTTGCTTATTGTGCATCAAGCAGGACGGCCGTTGTATTGGTTTCAATTATTGTTGAGATTTTAGAATTTCATCCCAAAATTAACTTGATCAAAAGATGTTATATCCTCGCATCTACTTCCTGCCCATTCACATGCATAATCAGGATTTACCATACAAGGTTCATGATCATTCCATAAAACAATGTCTGTGTTCCAAGATGCATTCAGGAAATATTGCAAACATTTTGTTCTACCAGCTAATCATATGAGAATCTGTGTCCAAAAAAACAAAACAAACCCCAACAGTTGCAGTTTACAGGATAGGTACAGTTGTATTTTGTCCCATAGATGCAGCAAGATAGAGAGACAACTGATTGGAGAAAAGGTACATGTGACCTATGCAAAAATATGCATTTAGATCCATTTAAAGATTCAGAATGATGTTTCACTGACGCCCCATCTCATGCAGCTTTCCAGCTTAGCACTATCTATTAGATATCGTATTTGAAGTGAAAAAATAAAAAAAGTTTTATGTGAATCAGTTTTCTTGCTTTGGGCCTTGAAGCTAACGTTGTGAATAAGTCCAACAAGCAGTGGGTGGATGTCAAAAGGCTATTTATATAGAGAGAATAATGCTCTATTTCAACATACGGAAATAACATTATCATATACTTACCAGTGTGAGTTTTCTCTCCAGTTTTGCAGCATTTGGTATTTTATCATAATTTTGTATTGCTTGATAAGTTTTATGGAGTTTCCATGCTATCCTGCTGTAGCATGCAATGATGGTTATGGCCGGGGTTAATGTACACAGTGTAAACATGCTGATGATGAACGAAGATCCATTGGATGAGTTCTGGAAGTCAGCCCAAGCTATGGTACATGATATACCAAAAGGTTCCGGACCATAACGTCCCCAGCCAAGCAATGGAAATATAGCCCAGAGTAAGGCGTACAGCCATATGCAGGTTATTACAATATATATAACTTTCTTTTTAACAGTGTTACCTAAAAAGAAAAAGGAAAAAAAAATCTCTTTTTAGGATGCAGAACATTTTCATACAAACAGAAATGTAATATTTGCCTATATAATACCTTTTTATATAATTTAAAATGTTACAGTCATGCTCTTTTCCCAACAATGCTTGAATACAGTAAAGTATCGAAAGGAGTGCTTATATAGACAATCACAACAAGGTTTCAGGTTTGCACTAGTAACTAGAGCATTGGGCTTGCAACCTTCTTAACCAATGTATTAGACAGAGTGGATGTAGGGATATGATATCTTATTCCATGTATGTTGTAGTACAGACTAGATAACGAACAATTATATGCCGTAAAATCTGTCCCCCTTTCATTCTGTCTGCTTTCTGTATTACAGTTCAGTCTTTAGCCTTCTGCTTATTTTGACTTGAGAAAAATTATTTGACATGATAAAAGGAGGACTTATCCCCACATTATTTCAATATACAAACAACTTAAATCCTGTGCAACTATTACAGATCCCCCTGCGGACGTGGTAGGTACAGGCAACGTTCACTATTGGTAGACCACAGCTCCACACAGAAAGGGTTCTACTTGGGCTTCTAATTCTGGAAAGTAATAGTCTATAATAGTTAAGAACAAGGGGCAGTTTGAGTTTGGAAGTCCTCCTTCCTGGCCATGGCATCATGGCAGTCACCATGTTGGAGGGAGCAGACCACTTATAGATCTTGTTCTCAAGTCATAGAGACTTAGAACTTAGGATTCATTACTCTCATAGACCAGGCAGTAACATTAATTTACCTTATTTTTCCTTTTTGGTTATTTCCACTCTATATTATCTTGCTATGTTATCTGTTCAATAAACAGAACCGCACTCCAGGTCAACTGGCCAGCTACATAAATAGCACCTATATAAATTCATTGACAATCTGACGTTTCTGTAAGTCCTACATTTCAGAAATATAAGGTAAGTCAGCCCAATGATCTACTGACTGCCATCTATAGAATATTTGGGACGATGCTAATTAAGGTTATACACCACAAAATGTAGTCTTCAGTTAACTTCTACCTAAACGACCTCTGTAATCCAACTTGAGTGGATGGACGGATGAATACACATTATGATGGCAACAAAAATATCACTGTAAAATATAACAATATTGAATTTCTTAACCATATAATGTGTAGTATTTAATTATTGCAATACAAAAAAATACATATTAGATTCATTAACCCCTTAAGGACACATGACGGAAATATTCCGTCATGATTCCCTTTTATTCCAGTTGTGTCCTTAAGGGGTTAAACTCAATTATTATTATTGTTAGGTTGAAATATCATCTGCAAATACCTGACACTAAGAATTATCTTTGTCTAAGGAAGTTTATTCTTTTTAATTATAGTAATTAAGTTGTCGCCTTCTAATGGTGCAAGCTATGTTAACAGTAATTTGTTAAAGAACAGAGGCCCATTATACTCGCTAATTATTACAGCAGTCATGTTCACTAATCATTCAAGTTTTAAAAATGATAGATGTTATTACCAACAACAAAAAACAATGTGATACCCTACAAACATAGCTCCCAGGGCTTGTTTTGTGCAGTTTATTTCAGCAGTGATGCAATGTTAATGAATCATTAATAATGTTCCTTTACTGTCTGCTAGTGACAACGGTGCCCATGGCAGCAACTTATATTGTCACAGGAAAAAGCAGATATGAGATGATTGCTCCATTAGGATGCGACGAGGAGAAAGAAGAGTGAGGGCAAGCACTGGCACACGTGATAAGTAATAACAGGACCAGCAATGAAAAATATCCTTAGAGGACCAATGTGCAAAAAAATATTATGACAAAATCAATTAAAAACATAGATGTCATTGCCGATATCCCTGTTATTATGACACCTGCTATCTATGACTAAATAAAAAATGAAGAAAAAAAAAACCCTGTATATATTACCGCTTGCGCTATAACTACCAGCAAGTTTGGAGAACTGTATAGGCTATAGGATCCAGCCCCAATTTCTAAAAAACAAAACGTTACCTGCCCACTATTCTAAACCCCTATATATTACATAGTTACATAGCTGAAAAGAGAAATGTGTACATCAAGTTCAGCCTTTCTCAAATCTGTTTTGCTGTTGTTTCAAAAGAAGAGTTTGAAGTGCTTCCAATTTTGCAACAAATAAGGAAAAAGGAGAAAAATGAGCACAGGGCTAATATAAATGTTTTAACTGCTTATTTGTGTTCCAGTTCTGCAGTCTACTCCCATATGTACCCTGTTTAGGGTTAATTGGTTGTGTAGTCTCATATGAATGCCACTTATGTCTCATTAGGAGTTTCAGCTTTGAGCTCAGAGCAGCAAGGCACATTGTCAGTGCAGCTGCTTGACATTGGCACTTGAGCTTACATTCAGTGACCACAGAGTGGGACTAATAACCACTGTTGTGTGCATCTAAACTGCTACCATGCCACCATGTTTCCGGGTTATTTTCCCATTAAGGTTTTTGCTAACAAAGAGTTGAACTGTAAAATTTATTCCAAACATGTGAAAAGGAAAATATATACATATATATTTTTAGTAAACAATTATTATAGTTTACTTTTTACAAGATGAATATTAACTGGTCACTGGTTGTTGAGTAAATATTCCAAAATCCTACTAGAAAAAAAAAAAAATACAATAAATTATTGCTTACGGTTGTATGTTGATGAACTGGTAACAAAATACCGAATCACGGCCATTGCAGTAAGCGTCATCATGCTGGCCACGCCAAAGAAGAACCCCATCAAGGCGTAATAAAGACAGGACGCATCTCCTCCAAACCACTGATGGTTCCAGGCTGAGGCAATAGCCAAAGGGTACATTGTGATAGCCATGCCGAAATCGGTTACTGCTAAATTTATAGAAAGGAAGTCTGGAGACTTGAGTTGGGAAGAACATTTCACTGCAGTAATCAGGACAGCTAAATTCCCCACGATAGTCAAAATAGCTGGAAGAAAAATGATCGCAGGTGAACAGTGGTGATCTAGTATATATAACGTTTCACGTACTTTTTAATTCCTGTAAAGAAGGCAATATAGTAAATGAATCGTGTATAAGGGAAGTTAGAATGTAGCTAAATTGGATCCAGATATTAAACCGGTATATTTTACAGTGCGCTGTGCAATATTAATTTACAGAATTTTAAGTATGTATAAAAAATTGCTTTGTTATAGGTTACTTTAATTAATTTTTTCATATAATAAATATAAATCAGTATATTTATTGAATAATTCCAAGGAGACAAAAAAGGAAAAACAAGCTGAAATTGTTTTTTCTTTTTGTAAATTGAAAAAAAAAAAAATGGTAGAAAAAAAGTTCAAGTCCGTCTATTCTGAATAAGAATAGGCTTAAAGTGAATTAATAAGTTATAATACGGTAGAAATATATTTGCAGGAAACTATAGACAGAAATCAAATTTGTGACTCAAGTATCACGTCATGGGTGCTTTATGTGCTCCTATTTAGGAAATATCTCGCTATAGTTTGCAGAAATTGAAATGCACACATGCATGCGTGTAATTCTACAATCTACCCTGAGACACAAAACGTATAGCAATATGAGTGGGCATGACAGAATTTCGCAGACACAGACCTACCGTAATTGGTTTTTAAAACTGTCACATTGATTTATAGAAAACTGTTCTGATGCAGATACAGTGGTAATACCCTGGGATGAAAGGCTAAGATTGTACAAACATGCTAATGAGTTGTCTATGAAGAGATATTACTTAGAATCAAAATACTTCCTTCTATGCCACTGGAATATATTAGATAAAGAAAGAAGATTAATAAAGAAGAGGGGTGTAATGAGTGAATATGTACCATAAATCCATTTCAATGAATCTGACTGCTACTACTTACACTCTGCATATTGTTGTGTACTGCTTTACACTGCAATGACATAACAACAACTATCATTGTGATACGGAAAAAGAACAAAACTCACAAATGCTAAAATTAGGTGACACCCTTTATTGTTCTGGCTAGCTTTATATGCACCCAACACGTAAACAGAATGCACACTACCTTCTATTACACCCGTTATAGCACATGTGATCAACATTCACACCCCAGTTTATCATAGTTCCTGCAACTTCAGGTCCGACTCCTGCTCCAGAAAACATCAAATGTTCCACCAGCTCAAATTCTAAGGAAAGCTCAGACTGTACTAATAACCACATCTGTACTAATAACTGCTAATGATTGATTTTGCATATATCTGAAATGTGTAATGTTGTGTTCTGTCATTTGTTCTCCCCCTTTGCATGCTAGAATAAGAGATTAATTGCAATGTATTCATCGTGACTTATAAACCTATAATAAATAAATACATATCTATGTATAAAACATGTATGGGAATTGCACACAGTTGTCAATCCTCTCTCCCACAGTTCCTTTCAAATAAATATTTCTGAAATAATTAGACTGACTGCACCCCCTGCCTTGACTGTCTCCAATAAGCGGATTTGTTGGTTAGATGCCAACAACTCTACTTATGTAAAAATGTGCCTCAATTGGCATTATTTTCAACTTCACTACAATTTTCAAAGCCTAGCCCAATGTATATTTTAAGACTGCATTCAATTAAAAATATCCCCTCTGTTAAACATGATGTAAAAGGCTGTTTTAATAAGAACCACTGAATGATCACTGTAATTGGACCAGAAAGGACACAGGAATACTGAATCTGGGCTGGCTGTATGGTAAAGGAACACTCTTTACCCATAAAACACATAAAGGCTTACTCGAACCTCCATTAACTTTATGTTTTTTGGGACTTCTACCAGGCAAAGAACCCCCTCTGCCAGCTTACTAGTGATGATAGTCTACCGATGATAGTCTAGGGTCATTACCTAGTGTGGCCACCAACCACACAAGTCATTATGGCCAATAGCTTTCTGCACTCTGTACCTCCCTTTTTGTTTGGGCATCCTTGACAGCCAAAAACTGACATGCATTAAGTCAGGGAGTTGTGGGATTGTCAAATCTGTAATGCCATCAATCTCTGAGCCAAAATAATGTTAAGACTAAAGGGAAACCTCAGGCTAACCAGTTAAACACAAGGGCCTACAGAGGACAGATTGAGTAATCAGCAATCAATCAGCATATAACTACAAGCCAGACTTTCAAACTCTTCCAGCACCATATCACATCAATAACCATCAACATCAATAATTCTTGGAGAGATGGGCAGGAACAAGATAAAATAAGTTAGAACATCAGCATTAGACAGACTTCCCCCTGTAATAGTTTAAAACACCTACTATGCTTACTTTAACCAGTCATGTCTGAGGAAAACCTCATCTAATCTGCAAACAATTTTTAGCAGTTTCAGAGAAAATAAGAAACCTTAAGGCAGAGTTCAAAATTACAAGTCCTACACTACAAGCTACAACACCTGTCACACATGGAAAGGCCACTGCCGGTCTGCTCAACCTCTGGACTCTCCCTGCTGTGTGATTGTGATGTCACCTACATCTGGCTTTAAGGCTGGACACACAATCTGAAGTCATCAGTAAATAAAAAAGCAATTTGAAACATAACATGAAGAGTAGGTCCAACAATACTCAGGAAGTCCTAAAATGCAAAGGTCTATACAGATGTCTACCATTTCCACAACCTGCAGTAAAGGCCTGGTCCATCCTTCAAGCTGCTACACACTGCAGGAACGACACCTCCTGGCATAATGATTGATACTAAATGCTACCCCTCCTACCTTTGGCTTTTTTTAGGTTTAGTAATTCACATCATTTACCAAGTCCATGTTTTTTTCAAACTATTGTTATTGAACAGTATTTTAAAAAACATATTTCACATTAATTTGGTAGATAAAGAATAAACATTTAACAATGGAAACAAGTAGAAATAAGAAGGGAAGGTGAAAAAAATTATGATCAAAAAGAAATAAATAAAAAAAAGGGAGGGGACAGGTGCTATCCAAATGTATAATAATAAAATAGTGGATTTGTTCCTGTCAAAATATAATACAGAGAGTAATATAATCAATTGTATGTCTAAATATAGTGTATATCAATATGTAACAGGGTGTGTGGAATTGTCTACAGGAGAATCATTGTTCCAGGAGTCCCAGGGAAACTGCAAATTATTTTTTTGAGGTGAGGGTTGCCACAACGCCAGTTCATACCTTTTGTTATCGAGCACTAAAATCAGTGCTTCCTTAATTGATGGTAAAGTAGTAGACTTCCAATAACAAGGTATTATCAACGTGAATCTACAGCAACACCTCGGAGGTACACTTAGAGCATGTAGGGACCGTACTCGACAGGATTAGGGGAGCCGGCCTAACCTTGAAACCAGACAAGTGTCACATTGGTATGGCGGAGGTACAGTGTGACAGAACCACTGATTAGTTATCTGTTTTACACTTGTATTGTGTGTTTCCCCTTGTATTTTGTGTGCTGTGCCTTGTTTTACCGTTCGGGGGCGTCCATACGTACAGTACCCATTCGCCCCTCAAACAGGGACCACCCCGTTGCCCCATTAGAATTTTCACCCCAATTAATTAGAACGTTTACACCAGTAACATAATTGTGAAACCGCAAGGGAAGTAATTGAGTGCTCCCCTGGGTGGCCACTATTTTATATAGACAAACGCCAACCAGGGGGAGCATTCGTATCTCGAAAGAAGACGCTTCACTTGCCTGTTGTTCACACAATAGCCTCACAATCGGAGACCAATCATGGAATGTACTGTGTGGGGTTTCCTAAGGGTGGTGGGGACACTTTGGGGGCACTGGCTATTTTGGCAGGCCTTCAGTGCCTGGGAGACAAAGAGACTTGGTCCCCTTTCCGAGGCCCGGGCTCCCTGGTACAGAGGCTTCTGGGATGAAGACCCCTGCCGTTTGGCGTGGAAGACCCCCTTGAATGTGGAGTGGGCTTTCTGTACCTGGGAGACAACAGACTGGGGCCCTTTGCCCGCACCTTAGCTCCTAGGTACAGAGGATCCTTGGATGGGAACCCCTGTCTGCTTGTGTAGAAGACCCCTTGCAGGGGGTTATGCATAAAAGCCGAGTCGCACAATGAAATCATGTTGTACTCCCAGAGCTGTGTCTCATCCATTTACTGGGGGAAATGGAGGTCTGTTTAATTTGATTGTTCCAGAGTGGCTGAAGGAAGGAATTAGCGGAGGTCCGCTACATACAGGATTTGGGCCACCATATAGGGTGTAGTAAGCAATGGCCTGAACCAGCCAAATCCATGTTCTATTGCCCCAGCACCATCAAGCATGCACATTATGTGACTACCTAATCAAACATCGCAAACACACTCCATGCTACCTATTTTGGTTTCTTGCAAACATTCTAGTGCATTATCTTGTATTGAGTGCTATCAACCCTGCTTGACTCCTTTGGCTCATCTTGTCCTTTCACTTATCTGAACTATATGCCCTACCTTCAGCACGTTCCTTGATTTTTCTACCCACTTGCAGGTTTGATATTTAACCTTATTTTAGCTGCCATGATAAGTACAACCACTAAGGCCTAATAATATGATATTATTCTGCCTTTTCTTGTCACTTTGTGACTTCTAGTGAGGTTTGCCAAGTCAGTTCCCTCTGATTGAGCAAATAGTTTTGCATTGGAGTTATTGACACAAAGTGAAAATCAATGCAACCAGATAAAGAATTAACTGAGCAGACCAAAACTTCTAGAATAAACATCACAAAATGATAATGAACCCTAAGTGCAAATGGACAACTAACATGGCCATTGTCTATGGTTACAGACTCCTCACGTGGCTATAATTCTCTTGTCAAAATGAAAAAAAAAAAAAACCTGAAGATAATGCTCTTGTAACAATTGAATCCAGAAATAAGTATGCATTTCCAAAACAATCACTGTGCCATCAACACAACAGTTTACTTTATTTCTTTCCAGAGAGACCTGTTTCTGACTAGTGAAAGCCACATTTCCCATTGGTAAATATTTACACTCTAAATATTCCCATGCAATCAATTTATGAGTTTAGTTTTACAATCCATGGTGCATCTAGGTCCAAGGAATGAATTGCATAGTCTTCTCCAATTCCATCTGACATCCTTAAAAATAAAGTACCTTGAACATTTAGCTTTCTGATAACTCTTCACTAATACGTCCCGTAGGACAATAGCTGGTTTCTGCTTTAAGTCAATTTCGATCCATAATTTAGCCCTTTTTATATATTCTGTTGGCTAATCCCTATAAACCTGTATAGAACGAAAATATTTCTCCTAAAATAATAGAATTTCATACCCAATATAGTTTAATAACTATCTGAGATAATTTGGTCAAATTTCAATTTGTGCATTTCCTGGGGAAGGCTCCATGGTGGCCATTTTCAACTGGTAATAACACTCTACTAGATTTGTGGTATCTTAACTCCATCTTCTGCATGGTTTCATGGCAGTGAGGAAATTGTGATTACGATCTCTTTACCTCTCTGATATTTTCCAGACTCAATCTCAAAAGTAACATCATGCTGGTAAGTGCAACATCATATTAGAAAATACATGCATCTCTACTGCTAAGCAGGTTTAGTTGTCAAAAAAAAATGGTAGTATGCTGTAATAAAAGAGCTTATGATACCAGAACTACAACAAAATATTGTTGTAAGTTGTTTTTTGAATGTTGACCTATGGTGATCAAATTACTGAAATTTAGGCCTGGGCTTAAAGGAGCACCACAGACTCAGCTTGCTGAAGGGCTGTATGTGTGAAGAGTGTGTCCTCTTTTTATTATTTTACAAAAAGTTGAGATTTCAATAGAAATTGACACTTTTATAAATTCACCTTGTTACAACTCCTGACTTTTAATCAGACAACAGTTCCTGATACTTCCTTGTTTGCACAGCTTAGTGGAGTTAAAGAAACACTATAGGGTCAGGTACAAAAATATGTATTCCTAATCCTATAGTGTTAAAACCACCATTTAGGTGGCTTGCCCTCCCCCTACCCTCCTCCCCAACCTCCTTAGAAAAGGTTAAAACTCAACTTATTTCCAGCGCCGTGCAGATCATTTGGTGCTGGCCCTGCCCCCACCCCCTCCTTTATGACATCATCAGAATTTAGTTGTTGTTTTTTTGGCCAATCAGCACCTCCTGATTGAGATGTATTGATCCCTATGAGGAAAATTCAGCCTCTCCGCGCAGAGCGTGGAGACGATGACTGGCAGTGCTGCACAGTGTGCCATCTGAGGAGTGGCCACTGGAGGTGTCCCTAGGGGGCAATGTAAACACTGCCTTTTCTCCGAATGAATGATTGTAATTACCAGAACAACTACATTAGCTGGTGACTGTAGTGTCCCTTTAAACTCAAGAGGCAGCAATTGCCCAGAGCACCTGCCTTGCAAAGACTTCTCGTTGAGCTGCAATGGGAAGTCTGTGATTGGACAGCCACAGAAAGTCTGGGCTGGGATAGAACTGGAGGGCTTACAAAGGTTGCAAGCTGTTTTAGAATAACCCCATGTTTTCATTGGCGGTATATCTACTAAATAGAGAATTTTAGCTTTTTTTTATTTGTCTTTGGGCAGTATAGTGTTCCTTTAAGGCATCATTCCAGACCTCAGAAATGTCAGGAAAAAATTATTATAACAGGTCGGACAGAGTGAGATTTATTTCAGTAGGCTCCTTTAACTCTCAAATGAAGCAGGAGCAACATTACTGGCAGAAAGTTGTTGTAGAACGTCAGACCACTATGGCAGGCCCTGCTTCCCTGCTTTTGTGGACAGGTCTCCAAGGCTGCATAGGGTTTGCTTTATTGTAGTCCAAGACATGAATACTACTATATTGTGCAGTCACTGACCAAGAGGCACAGACATTCACTGTTTTTAAGTGGAATTGAACCAACAGATGTTGGGAAAACTGTTTGAAAAAGAAAATTAAGTAATGGTCACGTTTTAATAAAAAAATGCAAAAAAATAGTTTTTTGGACGGCCGAGTTCTTTGTCTCAGTATTTCTCCTCTGCTTGACTTTTCTTGACACAAGGATTTGTTAAAGTGACAATCCCTGCAGACGCCACTGACGGCTGCAGAGAATTGGTTGTGTCCGAGACTGCCTTAAACCTCAATGCTGTACTCTTGCACAAGCGCAAGAGTACAGCAATGTTGTCAGTGCCTAGGAGGACCACACAGGACCAAGATGATGGCATTCCACAAGGGAAAGGATCAGGTAAATAATCTCACCTTTACCTGCTAGTCTTTGGCCACCAGATGTCGATGTTACTGTTGGGGGACTTTGCCAATTTGGCAAAGTCAACAAACAATGACAGTACTACTTTAAACAGGTTACGTTTTGCTTTTTCAAATTTGTACTTTTCGTTTTCAATGTATTTCTTTGTTCTCTATTCTCTTTGTTTTTCTCTTTTTTCTTAATTAGTACATTTTGCTATGAGCAAATATCCTGAGTTTTTCATTAATATGTAACTGCTAGTAACCATAACTACTGCAACAAGCATATAATTTCCAGTCCAAGCAGAAAAGATTTTATCTTGGAGTGTACGTCGTATTTGCTCAGGTTTTTTTATCACCAACTATATCAATTAAACTGAAAAAAATATATATATTATATATATAAAATACTTTACTATACTAATGCTTATTGTATAATTATTTTTTTTACCCTAAAAGGACCAATATTTTGAATTAAAAAGGAACATACCAATAATAAAAGTGTATATTTATATATACACTTCCGTGATAATGTTAAATATCACTTTATAACATTTAAAATATGGCTAAGTGTTGCTACCCCAGATTGAGTAATTCATAGACATAAATTTATATATAATCTATGTAAAAATAATGTATGCCCATCCACACACACACAAACACTACTATGGCACAATGACTAATAGGGATGGCATACATTTTTTTCCAGGGCTGCTTTGCATTTCCAGTCTGGCCCTGCTTCCGGGTGAACTTAATCTCGGCATTCATTTTTTATTTAATTAAAAATAGTTGTTTTTTTAAAAAGGGGGACCGCCTCAGAAATTGTTACTAGGATAGGTTACTCAAGCCAAATCAAGTGTTTTATGAAAAAAAATATGTTTTGGGTTGAAGTGACCATCATAATTACACATCAAGGTTTGTTCAGTTAACTGAGAAAATTGCAAATTGTCGGCCAACAAATTCTCCAGCTGTTTTTAATTTTTTTTTTTTTACAGTCCAACTATATTTACAAAATGGCTTTTTGTGGTTTAAAATGTGCTATTCCCTTGAAAACATTTCACCCATCCCCAGTTTTGGAAATACAGTCGTCTTTGCAGTTTTCAGCTGAAGAATGTACAGAAAATCGAATTTCACAAAGCAATCTATCATATTTAAAATGTATTTACTTTCTGCAATAAGAAGCATCTTCAAGTGTCAAGAACGTGTATTTATTGGTTTATCAACAACAGTAAATGTTCAGATCAATAAACCATTTTCTGAGATGCAAATTAAATGTCCCCTTAATGAATAAGACTATGTTGGTCTTGCACGCTTTGAATTTGAAATTGTATCCTATAATTTTAATAAATTACTTTCCAACATGCCTCGTCCAAATCTCATCTTCAAACAATTAACCAAAAAGTGAAGAAATGGTTTACTACAATTTACAATATTTAAATCGATACATTTTCTATTAATATTAAATCATTTACACATTTACTGTCAGTGCAGTCTACCTACCAACAGCGTAACAGGGACTCTTGCACCTGTATTAATATGTACATCTATTGTTAAATGTAATAGCATGGACATAAAGAAGTAGATTTACTCACCTATTATAATCAAAAAAATTCCTGCCCCATAATCCACAAAAGGGTGTAATTTAGAAACATATTGTTCCATCCTCTAATCTGCAGAACTGAACTTTTTTTTAAGCCATTTAGTTGCTTAGGGAAATTCACCGATTATAAGTCTTTTTTTCAATCTGTGTTGGTATTAATCAATATGAGGCTTCAGTAAAAGATATATTGAAGCAATTCTTGGTTCGTCAATGAGGAAAGACAGAGAGAGGCTCTAGGAAGCTGTAACAGTGTGCTTGGTTCTAAAGTACTTTTAGATTGTATATAGCACAGAAAGCACTGAGGGGGGAGGGAGCACTCCACAAGAAAGGAGGAGATTATTTTAGGCATGTCCAAGAATATTAATCTTGAGAAAAAGATATATAGAGGATAGGGTGCTAATAGAATTCAAGGTAAATGTCAGACTGAATTATTGTTGGGAGGTTTTTTTTTCATAGAAGTAATGCTGCATAATCTAGAAACTGGAATAGTTATTATAATTCAAAGAATGTAAAATTAATGTTCTCCAGGCTGTAAAATAACTCAGCCTGAGTCATGTATGCTAGGATGGCAGCAGTTTAAAAACAAGTTTAATTCTGACATGTTTTTAAATAAAATTTAAGAAACAAGAAAACATATGAACAATCCATAATGCAGTTTTATGTTAGAATAAAATGATTAGATATTTGACAGTAATGATTTCATTACCCTTTTCAGTGTCAAATATGGGGGAATGTCACAAAATCGCACAAGTGAATGCGAAAGTGAATAGGACACGTCCAAATCTCTTCAAACTCTCAAAATGGCATCAATGTTCAACATTTGTCCCTGACCTG
This sequence comes from Pelobates cultripes, assembly GCA_933207985.1. NCBI lineage: Eukaryota > Metazoa > Chordata > Amphibia > Anura > Pelobatidae > Pelobates > Pelobates cultripes. Next base: position 25,963,116 of record OW240913.1, on the reverse strand, counting down.
GTCACAGGGTAGGGTCAACCAGCTCAAAAATAAATTCCTTATTAACCTGAAGTGGAGCAAATGAGATGTTCTGGATCCATGATATCAGTATGTGGATTGGTTTGAAGGCCAATAACATTTTAGATCTTTAAAACATCCCCTACCCATTTTTATTGACCCTCACAAAGCTGACCAAGATATGAGGTAAAGGTGGGCTTTTTTTTTTCTGTCTCTTTACCAAAATAGTGCTTTTAGATAACCCTACTACAAATCAATTATTCTTAAATTTCTGTTTTGAACTTTTTGCTTACTGGATACATTATGAAGGCTAACTGACATTTCTCCAAATGTCCATCTTTATTGGCAGTTATTGGTCAGTTTGTTAATAAATACTTGAATTCCTTTCATTTTTTTTATGTATTTGGTCATTGGAGCTATATTTCTTTTTAAATATAGCTATAAGAAAACACATACCCTATACCAATCTCTCGCTTTCATCTATCAAGCAAATCCATACCTCTTAACAGCAGCACCGATTCAGCAGGATGTCGGTGGGCGGGGTAAAAGGGTTTGTCACTGACACAAATCCCGTAGTATTGGATGGTAAGCCTGGCATGAATGCATGTCAGGCTGCCTGCCAATCATGCAGGCAAGCCAACTATAGGCATACTATGCAGTCAGCCCCCTGAGCTTGGCGCAAATGCATCTAATGATACGCTAGCTCTACGTTTTCTGGGGACAGTCGCCTAGCACCCTTGTCCACTCCTCTCCTTTCTTTCTTATTAGCAGTCCGAAGTAGCAAGATCATTTGCACAGTGCGCAGAGTCAGCTTTACTTTAAAGGGACACTATAGTCACCAGAACAACTACAGCTTATTGCATTTTTTCTGGTGAATATAATTATTCCCTTCAGGCTTTTTGCTGTGTTTACATTACAGCCTAGTGATAACTCCACTGGCCACCCCTTAGATGGCTGCTAGAGGTGCTTCCTGGGGCAGTGCTGCATAGTGAGCAGCACTGCCATTCACTGTCTCCACCCTCTGCATGCAGACACTGACCTTTCCTCATAGAGATTAATTGATTCAATGCATATGTATGAGGAGATGCTGATTGGCCAGGGCTGTGTTTGGCTTGTGCTGACTGGCCTCTTGACAGTCTTAGCCAATCCTATGGGGAATCATTGTGATTGGCTCAGACCACCACTTCTGATGATGTCAGAAGAACATGGGAAGTTCCCAGGCAGAAAGGGGCAGAGCCATGAGCTGCAGACTTGAATACAAGTAAGATTTTACTATATTTCTGGAGGCAAGGGGGCAGTGGTGTATTTATGGCGAGGCAGACAAGGCATTTGCCTTGGGTGGCACTTTTAGGGGGGCGGCAAAAAAAGCCACCCCAAAAGCTCTGGCAGATGCCTTGCCATCCTCTTGTCCTGGGGGCTCAGGAGATGCCCGGGTGGCCACCTCTGCCCCCCCATCCCAACAGAGGCTGGCATGGGCTGATGAGGGAGGCGGGCAGTGTGTGTCTGATAATGAGAGTGTGTGTGTCTGATAATGAGAGTGTGTGTGTCTGTTAGTGAGAGTGTCTGTGTCTATAAGTGAGTGTGTCAGTAAGACTGTGTGTGTTAGTGTGTGTGTCTGTTGGTTTGTGTGTTAGTGTGTGTGTGTCTGTTGGTGAGTGTGTTTGTTTGTCTGTGTCTGTTAGTGAGAGTGTGTGTGTCTGTCAAAAAGTGTGTGTCAGTGAGAGTGTGTATGTCTGTTAGTGAATGTGTATGTCTGTCAGTGTGTGTATTAGTGTCTGTCACTGAGAGTGTGTATCTGTCAGTCAATGTGTTAGTGAATATGTGTCTCTGACACTGAGTGTATATGTGTCTGTCAGTGAGTGTGTAAGTGTCTGACACTGAGTGAGAGTGTGTCTGTCAATGAGTGTGTATGTGTATGTGTATTTGTCAGTGAATGCGTGTGTCAGTGTATGCATCAGTGAAGGCATGTGTCTGTTAGGCAAAGAGCATATTGGTTTTTAACAGGAAGTGAAATTTAGAAGGGGGGAGGGTGTGCCTGAGTTTTGTCACAAAACCAGAATACACCACTGCAAGGGGGAGTGGGGAGAGGGGGGCTAGATGGTGGTTTTAACACTATAGGTTCAGGAATACATGTTTGTGTTCCTGATCCTATAGTGCTCCTTTAACTAATCTCATAGTCAGCCAGTCCATACATGTTTTGTTCCATTACATCCCTCTTAAATTTCCATCCTTAATTCCCTAGGACAAAGCAAAAGCATGTGAAGAGTAGTAAAAATATATATATATATTTATCAATGGTCCTATTCCATGGTCCTGGAGCTTCAGGTCCATCAGCCCCTATTTTAATCCGGCCCTGCCTGTACAGTGTTATTTCCATATGCAGATATTAGAGGATTACAATTAAAGCCTCAGTAAATATTTTCAAAAATCTAAATGAGTGTACCCCAATCTACCTGTCCATCCATTTCCAGTTATGAGCTTGGTTACCTTCACCTGTCCTCTGCTCCTTTGCAAACCTGCACCTCTCAAATTAAGTGTCACTCTGTTACTCTCTGTGGATTTATGAAATCCATTCACTTTTTCATGGAAACCTTTTAGATCCATCCAAGTTCCCTGATTGACAATTCGTGGCGGCTGTCTTAGAACTGCAGCTATTTTTTTTTTAAATAAATCTATGAATTTATAAGCCACTGCAAGAACTTAGAGTTAGTGCAGGAATCAAATGTTTACTCTGTGTACCATAACTTCGCAATAATACAAATGTGTTATGGTACTTAGTGTGGACTTTTAATTCTTCTTTCACAGTCCACCTCAGTGAGATGATGTCTGCCCAGTGCTTGTTGTTATTTTTCAGCTTTTTGACATAGCCAATCCCATATAACAGTCATGCCATTCCTTTCACCAGGACGGGAAAACCTTGATTCCTGGTTGTCCAATGGCTACAGTGTGAGTTGTATGCATTGGTTCTTACTGGGAATGTACCATTCTAGTAGCCACATCTCAGCTATCACATCCATGGAAACCACCAGAGAAATTATGGAAACTCCCTCTCTGATAACAAGTGGGTACATAGTAAAAAAACAACTCACTGCAGGGTAGTGGACATCTCAGGGCTTGGGAGGATGCCTCACTTTCCCCAGATTGAGGGCGGCCCTCATTCTGTAACTTCATGTAGCAGTTTAGAAGCTTACTTGAGCAAGGTCTTATTCCAAATCATGTTTACACAATTACTTATACATGTCACTTTCATACTGTAGAGTGCTACAGAATATGCCGCTGTAATATGAATAAAAAATAGGAACATTCTATTTTATCGCTTTTAAGCCAATAAGCCAGAAACAGCATTACAGTGTGTTGGATTTTGTCATGTTGCAATACATTTAACAGGTTTATTATTTTCTTTTCTCTTGCATTGACCTCTTTCAACGTTCGTAATAAATCGATATCAGGCTGAGATTCTTCAAATCCCTGTTTGTGCTTCACATTGTATTTATATAAAAATGCCAATTCCAACATGACCTTTTATGGTAAAAATAGAAAAACTGTTATTTGGGCACTGACACTGAGAGATGATAAATACAAAAAGGTAATATCTTAAAGCAGATGGTTGTTATTGGTATTAACACTTTCACTGAGAGAATAGCACTGCAATCTACCTCAAATAAGAAAGGGCTTTCTGAAATTAAAATGCGGCATGTATATAATTACCTTACAGCGGTTTGTATTTTTAAGATATGGCAACTCACTGCTAAATGTTCTGTGTGTTTTTCAAGATATATAATTCACACATGCTTTGAGGCAGTGCTGTCCAGTATTAAATAGAAATAATTCACTTAAAGAGAAACCAGGAGAAAAAAAATTCACAGGAACTGCTAAGGTTGGTTAATTGATTGAATTATCGGGCAGCATTTGTCGTGTACTTTACGTGTCATGCTGAAGAAGTTTATTGCATCTAGGAAAATATAATGGATTTGGCAAAACCTAGCTGGCTATGTGAGATAAATGTGTTTTTATACATTGCAGGGATTTTTAGAGCATTCTTAGGAATTCTTAGCTCTCATTCGGGATGAAAAGTATGATCAGCTTAGAAGTGTTCCACTTGCAGGCCCCTATTCCATAATAGACTCACAGGACTCCATACGGCCCCAATTAGAGTTTTTAGATTAGGTTTTCGATGAGGAGTGCTTTAAAGAATGCATTTGTCATGGTTTGGTATCCCTGGTTACATTAATTATCGGGTAACTGTAGCCATGATGAAGTTAATAAAATTGAATTTTTAAGAGGATAACATAAAAGGTTAGAGAATGAATCTAAATCTCTATACCTCCTAATAGATATAATCAAGTAGTTTTGAGCAGGGCTTCATAACCTCTTTTTACAAAAAGCCAGACTTTTTCTATTGTGAAGCAAACAACAATTAGGACAAAATAACAGAAAAGGTCAATGTGCATAATTATTCACCCCCCTAAAGTGAATACTTTGTAGAGCCACCTTTTGCAGCAATCACAGCTCCAAGTTGCTTTGGATAAGTCTCTATGAGCTTGCCAGATCTTACCACTGGGATTTTTGCCCATTCCTCCTTGCAAAAATGCTCCAACTTCTTCAAGTTGGATGGTTTGTGCTTGTGAACAGCAATCTTTAAATCTGACCACAGATTTTCTATTGGATTGAGGTCTGGGCTTTGACTAGGCCATTCCAACACATTTACATGTTTCCCCTTAAACCAAAGGTGTTGCTTTAGCAGTGTGTTTGGGGTGATTGTCCTGCTGGAAGGTGAACCTCCGTCCTAGCCTCAAATCACGCACAGAGTGGTACAGGTTTTGCTCAAGAAGTTCCCTGTATTTAGCACCATCCATCTTTCCCTCAACTCTGACCAGTTTCCCAGTCCCAGCTGCTGAAAAACATCCCCACAGCATGATGCTGCCACCACCATGTTTCACTGTGGGGATGGTGTTCTTTGGGTGATGTGATGTGTTGGGTTTGCGCCAGACATAGCGTTTTCTTTGATGGCCAAAAAGTAAAATTTTAGTCTCATCAGACCAGAGCACCTTCCTCCATACATTTTGGGATTCTCCCACATGCCTTTTCACAAACTCACAACATGCCATTTTTTTTTTTTGCTGAAAGTAATGGCTTTCTTCTGGCCACTCTGCCATAAAGCCCAATTCTATGGAGCATATGGCTTATTGTCGTCCTATGTACAGATACTCCAGTCTCTGCTGTGGAACTCTGCAGCTCCTCCAGAGTTACCTTAGGTCTCTGTGCTGCCTCTCTGATTAATGCCCTCCTTGCCCGTTCTATGAGTTTTGGTGGGCGGCCGTCTCTAGGCAGGTTTGCTGTTGTGCCATGTTCTTTCCATTTGGTTATCATAGATTTGATGGTGCTTCTGGGGATCATCAAAGATTTGGATATATTTTTTTTATAACCTAACCCTGACTTGTACTTCTCAACAACATTGTCCTTTAGTTGTTTGCAGTGTTCCTGGGTCTTCATGGCAGTGTTTAGTTAATGGTGCCTCTTGCTTAGGTGTTGCAGCCTATGGGGCCTTTCAAAAAAGGTGTGAATATGTAATGACAGATCATGTGACACTTAGATTGCACACAGGTGGACATCATTTCACTAATGTGACTTCTGAAGGTAATTGGTTGCACCAGAGCTTTTTTATTGGCTTCATAACAAAGGGGGTGAATACATACGCACATGCCAATTTTCTGTTTTCCATTTCTAAAAAAAATTTTATGTATAGATTTTTCCCATTTCACTTCACCAACTTAGACTATTGTGTTCTGATCCATCACATAAAATTCAGATTAATAAAACATTGAACTTAAGGCTGTAATGTAACAAAATAGGTAAAAAGTCAAGGAGGGTGAATACTTTTGCAAGGCCCTGTACATTACACTCCCATGAATAGCCCTCTGCATAGAAACACAAACATTTCAGGTGTTTTACTTCTGCAATTATCAATCAAAACCTGTTCAGAATAGTATATTTTGTATAGTGCAATAGTAAATACAACAACATTTCTTTTCGACAGCAAGCTTTTATTGACTTTATTGACCTATTGACCTATTGATATTCCATAATAATGGAAATGTTCTTTTAAGAATTCTTTCACCTTTTTTATAGAGAGGAACACAAATTACGTATATGACCTTAGCTTTGTGACCCATTCTTCATTTGTACAATTAGCTGTTCTTCCAAGGATGTACACACTGTTCTTCCAAGGATGTACACACTGCAGAGTATTTTGTCAACACCATCATTAGAGTCTTTCAAGTGTGAAAATGGTTTCTATTGTATTGTGAAGACAATGCCATACAACAAACGTTTTATGGTCAATGTGTGGGCAATTTCGCCAGGCCTGTTAAATAGGATGTACTTTTCCAAATAATGGAAAAACTCTAAAATAACACAGGATTATGAGCCAAGGTCATGAGTTCTGGGCAAAAGTAATTTCTCCATTGGCACGTCAAGGATCCTACACTACAACGAAACATGAAATTATTTACACAATAAACAAGAAAAGGTGCTCAGACCAGTGGTAATATAAAAGTGTTTCTGTGCAAACAACAAAAAACGTACACAACAGTCTAGAAATGTGTGGATAAAATGTCTTCACAGTTTAACAATAAATACATAAATTTAAAAAAATAAAATAAAATAACAGAGTAAAATAGAAAAACAAAAAAACTACATAAATATATTGATTTATATTTCTGTTCTTAAAAGAGATGCAAAATGTTAAAGGGAGGAATTCCCAATGGAATGTGCCTACTAGTTCCTGTGGTTTTCTTAGTGATTGTCCACTTTAAGTCTTGTCTTTGATCACTCACATCATAAGTTCCTCTCCCTGTGAATACTCACAGCAATATTGCTTTAAGGACTCAAAAACTCTGCCAACTGTTATAGTTACTGCCCCCAGAAATGCTGGGCATCAATAGCTACCAAGAGTGTGAAAGCCAGATAAATCCAATTGATTTGTCACTTGATCTTCTGGACGTAAAAGGTTAAGAAGATAATATGGACAAAACTAGTTAGATCGCAGTAGGTAGAAGCACTGTACCTAGCCTCTCAGAGATGCAATTGCTATCAACCCAGTATTGAACAAAGACTATCACTGAGCCTATATGCAGTATATTGGAAGATATTTTAATGATGCACATGAAAATGTTTTAGGTATTCCAGAACAGATATATTTGCACAACCTTTTTTTTCCACAGATACTGAGAGTAAGTTAAATTAATGAGTAGTTGCCTATTTATAAAATATCTTCTAAGCATAAATTCCTGAAAAATAGTTTATTATTCATTATATAATGTGACAGACAGACACACACACCATGACACAGACACACAGACACCATGACACAGACAGACAGACACACACACCATGAGACAGACAGAAACACACACCCTGACAGACACACACACCATGACATAGACAGACACACACCAAGACAGACACACACACCATGACACAGACAGACACACACCATGACAGACACACACAACATGACAGACAGACACACACACACCATGAAAGACACACACACCATGACACAGACACAGATATACTAAAATTCAAGTTGTGTTGTCTGATATATGAATTGACAAAAGAATTGCAATTTGTGTATGTCAAAAAGTGTATCTCAAAATCTAACTTTATAAACTTATTAAATCTCCATTTAATATTATTCTGTAGGTGTTTATAATCATACAACCAGTGTATAATAAAGGTAAACAATAGACAAACAAATTGCCCTGCTCAAAAGAGTTTACAATCTAGGATATGGTACCATGAGACCTGTGTTGAGTTATTGGTATTACAGTTCTTTAAGAGAACTTGAGGTTTACCAATGGTCATCTGTTGAAACTTGAAAAAAGGAGATTTTACCTACAGTAATAGAAAGGGTTATTTACAGTAAGAACAACAAGTATATGGAATGGAATGCTTGTCAAAGAGTAAGGCCTGTAAAAAAACACACAAAAAAAAATGGAATTAAGTTGTTTTTTTTAGTACATCAGTATGTGCAGTTATAATAATTATTATTCATATCATAGTAGTATCTTATTGCATCATTGATCCAAGGAGAAATCTATTGCGGTTTCAGAGTTACTAAAGAATATATTTCCCTTTTGTATTTTACTTGTTTAAATTTTTTTACATTTTTTTTTTTTGCCTTTTCTCTCAATACCAACAACAGGGATATGTGCAAGGTTTAGCTCAGTGGATCTTATATCATTTTCAGCATAAATTACTACTTTTCTCTTTATATAATTACATATAGAATCCAATATTAACAAATTACCCTAATTCTATTCCATGTTTGTAATGAACTCAGACTAACTTTATCTCACAGTACATAATTATCTCTATATGTTTTAAGGCAACGGTCTTGGCAAATCTTTCTCGCAGCAATGCTTTAAATCTATTTATATATTATTTACAGGAATGTCCATTATTCAGTAAACAGTAACATATAAAATATTTAAAAATGAGATAATTAAATAGTTTCTCCCCATGACCGTTATCCTTCACACAGTATTCTAAGCATGTTTTGAGAAAATCTAGCCAGAAATTAGAATAATTTCCGAGTTTTTCCATGGCATATATTTACATCTTCATTCAATTAATATTCCTCTATTACAACATGAGTTCGATTCCTTGAATGCTGACTCTTTAATCACATTTTCTCTTTGAATAACCTTTGCGTATTATAATACAGTATTAGTGTTATTTACTATGCGCCGAATTACAGCAAATTAAAAAAAAAATGGAAAAATAAATAGTAGAACAATCTGAAATAGAGAGTGTGACAGTAGTCACCATCACTGGGAACAAAAGAACACTTTATGAAGATTCCTAAATTGCTCCTATGTCTAAGTCACCCTGTGCCCATTATAGGTGCAGGGTGTATGTAATGTGTCTGTATATTGTTAATGGTTAGCTATCCTGTCCTGCTGATGCTTGTTACCAACTAAGTGAATTTGGCTATGGAGCCTGCATAGAGCCCTCTGTTGATAGCAACAGGTGTATACCTGAATAGCAAGGCTTGCTAATTTGCATATTGCATATTCATATATTTAAACTAGGATGTGGGCCAGGGGCAAAAGGGTGGTAAAACATCAATCCAATTGCCCCCCAAAACAAGGACAGAAGGTGCCTGTAGCAAGTGTGTTACAAAATGATAAGCTTAGAGTCATGTCTACAAATGCTCGCAGTTTAGGGAATAAGATCCATGAACTTGTGGCAATGGTGGCAACTGATAATGTAGATTTAGTCACTGTTACGGAGACATGGTATAATGAGAAAAACGACTGGGGCATAGCAATACCAGAGTACTCTTTATATAGAAAAGACAGGGAAGGCAAGAAAGGGGGAGGGGTGGCAGAAATCAGGATGAAAGTCCTACGATGGACTGAAACGTTGATTTACTGTAACCCGTGAGTTATGAATAAAAACAAATAATTTTCTTCAAAAAGACCAGGATGTGCCTTTCTTCATGGAGATTTATGTTGATTTGGCTAAAAGAGCACCGTGGCACTTATACTACAAATGTGAGTGCAGGATCGTGGAATATATATATATTTCCTTTTGCTCCTTGCACACACACACTTATAAGCCTTTATTTTATTCACAATGCATTCTAGCCATTGCCAAAAGTTATAATACAATTAATGAAGGTTTGCACTCACTGTCTTTTTATTTTAACCCCTTAAGGGCACATGATGGAAATATTCCGTCATGATTCCCTTTTATTTCAGAAGTTGTGTCCTTAAGGGGTTAAATGAATGAAATAAAGGAAACTTTTATGAAGAAAAGACTGTGAGTGCAAGCCTTCATTAATTGTAATATATATATATAGCTTTTTCTAATATAAAATATTGGTCCTTTCAGAGTAAAAGTTTAATTCTACAGTAAGCATACTCACATGCAGACACAGACAATATCACTGACACACACAAGCTCACTGATACACAGCCTCATAGACAAACAATCTCACTGATATACATAAGCTCATTGACATAAAAACACAAGCTCATTCACTAGCTATCTCAGCCATAGACGCAGGGCCAGTCGAGGGGAGATCAGCACGGTGTGGGGGGGGAAAGGTGAGTAAAAACACTATTTTTAAACACACACAGACACACACATATATCATGACAGACACACACACACACCCCATGACACACACATATACCATGATAGACACACACACCTTGACAGACAGACAGACACACACACCTTGACACACACACACAATGACACAGACCATGACACAGACACACACACCATGACACAGACAAACACACACACACCATTGCAGAGACACATACACCATGACACAGACACACACACCATGACACAGACAAACACACACACCATTGCAGAGACACATACACCATGACACAGACACACACACCCTGTGACACAGACAGACACACACACACACACACACCGTGAGACAGACAGACACACACACACACCATGAGACAGACAGACACACACACCATGACAGACACACACACACACACACCATGAGACAGATAGAGACACACACACACACACCATACACACACACACACACACACCATGACACAGACAGACACCCACATACCCCAATGCCAGACAGACACACACACCATGACACAGACAGACACACGCATCATGACAAACAGACACACACGCCATGACACAGACACACACACCATGAGACAGACAGAAACACACACAGAAACACACACACCATGACAGAGAGACACACACACCATGACACAGACAGACAGACACAAACACCATGACACAGACACACACCATGAGACAGACAGAAATACACATACCCCAATGACAGACAGACACACACACCATGACACAGACAGACACACGCATCATGACAGACAGACACACACACCATGACACAGACAGACACACACACACTCACCATGAGACAGACAGAAACACACACACACCATGACAGACAGACACACACACCATGACACAGACAGACACACACATCATGACAGACAGACAAACACACCATGACACAGACATCCATACACCATGACACAGACAGACACACACACACACACCATGGCAAACACACACACACCATGACACAGACAGACACAAAGACATGCTCAGTTTGGGAATCAGAGCACAAGGAGGGGATTCCCAGCCTGTGTTTTGACTCACACACTGAGCTGCAGGGAGGCTATTTCGGAGTGTACCAGCGAGCCAGGTTGCTCCCCCGCGGTCACTCTGTACATGCAGGGGATCAGCTCTCTAGATCCCCTGCACCTGCTTCCTGCCTGGGAAGGAGCTTCCTCCCCTGCACCCTCCTAAATGGTATGTAACTATTATACCCTCCCTGCCCTATACCCCCTGCCATTTTACCACCACCCTCCCTGCCATATACCCCCCTGCCATTATACCACCACCCTCTCTGCCCTATACCCCTGCCATTATACCACCACCCTCCCTGCCATTATACAACCACCCTCCCTGCCCTATACCCCCTGCCATTATACCACCACCCTCCTGCTATACCCCACCCCCTGCCATTATACCCTCCCTGCCCTATACACCTGCCATTTATACTACCCTCCTGCCATTTATAGCTCACCTTTCCCATGCCCCTGCCATTATACCACCACCCTCCCTGCCCTATACCCCACCCCCCACTGCCATTATAACCCCCCCTGCCATTATACCACCACCCTCCCTGCCCTATACCCCACCCTCTTCCCCTTTACTCCCACACTCCCTGCCCTATAACCCCACCTTACTGCCATTATAACCCCCTGCCACTATACTCCCACCCCTCCTGCCCTATACCCTCACCTCACTGGCATTATAACCCC
>OW240913.1:25921454-25942889 GCA_933207985.1 Pelobates cultripes | reverse complement strand
ATCTATAATTCTATTCTACAAAGAAATAAATGCAGAATGCTGAAGCAAAGAAAAAGGTCATAAATAATGTGCATAGAACATATATTTGTCACATGCCATTTGTCATTTCGGTGTACTTATAGTGTCAGATGGCAGACACAGTTTATATTGTTTGAACTATCCAAGAGACTTCTCCTTTTCTTTAAAGCATATTTTCTTTAGTCCAATTCTTATATTTTGTTAATTTCATTGGTGACCTGTACCTGCTGAAATGAAAACCTCTGAAAGGCTATTGAAAAATAAAATCAAAATACTGTCTTGGAAAAAAAAAATGTGTGCTTCATAGGGATCTTAGATTTTAATTAAACATTTCATTTTATTTTGAAACAGAAATAATTTTGCATGAAGATGTTAATAAAATCTTAGAGGTTGAAAACAAAAATCTTTAACTCTCTCCCTCTTGACAAACATGTATACATGGACTAACTTTCCCTTTGCATTGCAAAGAAACAAAAACACATTTAATCCCCAAACCTTAATTAACCTTTCCTTTTGCTCTTTAAATAGAGAAAATTATTTATTTATTGCCTGGGCTCAGTTCTGTCACTCTATACCTCTGCAGAGGGAGTGCAAATGGTTGTCTTCTTCCCGTATATTACAGAAATCTTTGTAAGTCAAACTTCATTGCAACATTCTAGTAAAATAGGTGGGAAAAGAAAGGGAAGGTTTGCGTACACTGAGTGCAAGGACATTTTGCTGGCTGCAGTCATTGCCTTCAATATCCTGTTTTGTACAGGTGCCTTGAATAACTATTTTTACTATATGCTAACATTATGCACACAGACAGACAGACGGACAAGTTTAAATTTTCGGAGGTATTTGTAAGGTATCTGAATCTAGAAAAATGCTATAAAGCTCCTTACAATTAGTCATAAGACAAATATTCCTCTTTTATTTGTCGATTTTGACAAATTAAATATTATTATTTTTTTTTTTATTTTTTTTTTTTTTTCAATTTAAAATTGATACTTCCAGCAGTTTAATACATCACACCACAAGGTATTATATTTATTAGCATTTATCTAGCTCCAACATTTTTTGTAGCACTTTAGAAGTGTAGGAAGGGGATATCTGACAAATAAATTACATAGAAAATATTACCTGGGGTGAAAAAGGCCATGCTCAAATGAGATTACAATATATGAAGAAGGAGTAAAGAACACAAGAGGAATAACATTATCTCAGAGGGGAGAAGGGACTGATGAATAAGATGTCCATGTCAAAATAAGCTAGTAAAAGTGCTGTGTGGAAGACGTGAACAGTGGAAGAAGAGATAGTGAACTGGCTTTGGAGGCGAGGGAACTGACGAGGCCAATTGTAATGAGAGAAACGTTACCCATAAAGATATTAGGCTTAGAGTATTGTGTTTTCAGTGACTTTGTAAATGACTGAAGGTTAGGCGAGTGTCTCAGGGATCGGGGTAGAAAATTGCATAGGAATGGGCAAGCCCTTGAAAAATCCATTTTAAAAAAAAACCTTTTCTAAGCTGCAAATACATAATCTGTTCTTAAATTTTCAAACTGTTTTGGTTGGTTGATTGGTTAATAATCTGTAATTTTAAAGGTATTTACACGCTGGGTTACCTCAATACCAGCACCATCAGCCAGTTGAGTGCCAACATTTGTATATTATTGCAAAATGCAGGTATCTGGATATAGATAAGTAGTGAGTTATAATAGTCATGTCAGGAAATGTGTAGATAAACAAGTTCCTTATCTTAAATTAGAAAGGGGTGAATGTGGGCAATATTGTAAGGTGGAATCTACAGGACTTGGAGAGAAACTGGATGTGGCTAAGAAAAGGTAAGACCTTAATAAAAGTAAATCCAAAGCAGTAAGCTTGAGGGGCTGGGTTGTATGGAGATAGATGGAGAGGGACTATTTAAATGAGAGTTCAGAAATATTGGATGAAAAACAGGAAAACTGGGTAATTTTCTTCCAAAACACAATGGTGACTTTATTTTATGCCAATTACCGGACAGATCCCAAGATCTCAAGCAAAAAGAAAACCTGTGGGATTGGGTGGAACAGAAGTAGGAAGAGGAATGTATGGACAAAAATCTGCAGAATTTGCCTGATATTATGTAGGTAGCTTGGACCAACATCCCAAAGGATTGTTTAGAGAAGCTTGTTGTATCCATGCTGCAAGGAATTCAGACTGTTGTGTAGATCCTAAAAGGTACATTTAAATGTTGTAAGCACCCCAATTACAATCTTAGCACACAAAGTGACCCAATACCACCAAAAAGGCTCCAGAACTGCTGAATGCTGCTGGAGATAGTCTCATTCTACATGTGATTTCCTGTACTATAGATTTATGCTACGCTCATACAGCTTGGGTCTTTCCTCTGCAAAAGAAGATTACTTCAATACCCTCATAACCACACTCTCTCAAGAACCCAATCACCTCTTTCACATTTTAACTCTCTTCTTTGCCATTTTGCTACTGCTCCTCCTACTAAACTGACATCTACAACTTCACAACTTTCTTCACTGAGAAGATTTCTGTGATTAGGTAAGAAATCTCTAATCTCTTTCCTACTCCTATTTCCCCCAACCCCACTCCCTCCGCTGTTCTATGGTCACTCACACTCGCTATGCTAGAAGAGATTTCTGCTAAGGTCCTCCCGCCCCACCTTCTGTTTTGTAAATCCTATTCCCTAACATTTTATTTTTTTTTATTTTATTTTTTTTTTATTAATAAATTTTCATTTATTACAGTTTTGTCGCATGGAAAGCAGTAGTGTTTAGACAATGTTATTCATACGGTCAACATAACTGAACAATAGACACTTTCAGTTATACATTGTACATATCAACGTTCTGTATGGGCTATGTTCGGGCTGGTTTTTGGTGTGGGCTGTGACTGGTGTGCATTTCGTGTTCCAGTAGTTAGATAGAATTATTTCGTAGAAAGTGGATCCATGGGTCCCATATGTGTGTGTATTCCTGATATTGATGTGTGAGTGAGTAGCACGTCTCTTCTAGGTTTCTGATTGTTTCTACCTTTTGTAGCCATTCCCGTGTGGTGGGTGCATGTGGCCGTTTCCAGTGGGCGGGGATGAGTTGGTTGGCTGCTGTGATAAGGTGTATTAAGAGAGTTTTCTCGTGTTTATGCATTTTTGTGGGAGGGAGGAGAAAGAGGTATGTGTCTGGGTGCAGTGGGACGTGCGTCCTGAAGATCTTATACAGTATTCCTGAAATTCGTGTCCAGTATTTGCGGATCTCGGGACAGGTCCACCATATGTGTGTGGTTGTGCCCTCAGTTTGCTGGCATCTCCAGCATCTGTCTGCAGTTGTGGGGAAAAGATGATGAAGCTTCGACGGTGTGTAGTGCCACCGGGCTATTCGTTTATAGTTGCTCTCCTGTGTTATCGTGTTCCTCGATGTTTTGTGTATTTGTCTGAAAATCTGTTTCCATTTAGTTACGGGTATCTCTAGCTGCAGCTCCCTTTCCCAGGTGGTGGTGAACGTTGGTAGGTTAGGGGCGATGGTTGTTTGGATAGTGGAATATAGTGTTGAGATGTGTTTGTTTTTGATGTCTTGTTTGGAGCAGTGGAGTTCAAACGCTGTATGTGGTCTGCTCTGTCCCAGTGTCAGTGGTCCAGAGTGTATGAAGTGTTTTAGTTGGTTGTATTGGAACTTTTGTATTTCCGTTGGGGATTCGATAAGGTCTTGTAATGGTTTGATCTGTTGTTCCCCTGATTCGATAAGTATGTCTTTCAGCGTTAGGTATGTGCTTGTGTGAAGGTGTTTTAGAGCCTTGCCATCTGCCCCCGGTTGGAAGAGTGGGTTATGGGAGATAGGGTAGAGTGGAGATGGATGGGGTGATATTTGGTCGTTGGGCTTGAGGGTCTCCCATATGCGTAGAGTGGGTGTGATCGTGGGGTGCGGGCCTTTTATCAGCAGTGGTTGTCCTGTTTTGTGCCAAGGTATTGTGAATATAGGCGCTCGGAAAAAAGTGTTTTCAATGGCTACCCATTGTTTCACAGTGTTTGTGCATGACCAGTCGTAGAGTCTGGTCAGGTGAACTGCTTTATAGTATCTGCTTATATCTGATAGACCCAGGCCCCCTTCGTCTTTCGGCCGTGTGAGTAGTGTATGTGCCAATCGCGGGGTTTTGTGGGACCAGATGAAATGTGTAAATAATTTGCGTATCGTGCTGAACCATGTTTTCGGTATTGTTATGGGAAGGACTTGGAGCATGTATAGGAACCTGGGTAGGATATTCATTTTTAGGATGTTTACCCTGCAGAACCACCCAAATTGTGGTTTGTTCCAGGCTATTAGGTCTGATTGGATTGCTTTTTGTAAATTAGGGAAGTTGCTTTCGAAAAGGCGTGTGGTGTCTTTAGTGATGTGTACCCCGAGGTATTTAATGCTAGAGGGGGCCCACGCAAATTGATATTTATGTTTCAATGTTGTTATGGTGTGTGCTTGCACTTTGATTGGGAGAATTTCACATTTTGTGAGGTTTGCCTTAAAGTTGGATACATTACTGTATGTGTTCATTTCTTCCATCAGGTGTGGGAGTGATTCCAACGGGTGTGTGATAGAAAAAAGCATGTCATCTGCGAATGCTGCTACTTTATGGTTTTGTTGTCCCGTGCGGATACCTCTAATGTTAACGTTGTCTCGTATTCCTTGGAGGAATGGTTCCAAGACCAACACAAAAAGGAGGGGGGAGAGGGGGCATCCCTGTCTGGTTCCATTTGAGATTGGCACACTATCGGAAAGCTGACCATTTACCCTGATGTTGGCTGTGGGGTTTGAGTAGATTGCTGTGATCCATTTTAGCCAGTTTGGTCCAAAGCCTAGGTGTTGGAGCGTGTGTAGCATTAGAGTCCAGTCGACTCTGTCAAACGCTTTTTCGGCGTCAATAGATAGAAGTAGACTGGACTCTTCTATGCGTGTGGCTTGGTGCACTAAGTTTATGATTTTCATGGTATTATTTTTTGCCTCCCGTCCGGGTACGAAGCCTGCTTGGTCTGCGTGTATAATCCCCGGTAATAGGGGGCGGAGCCTATTGGCCAGAATTTTTGTAAAGAGTTTGAGATCTACGTTTATTAAGGAGATTGGTCTATAGCTTCCACACTGGGATAGGTCTTTGCCTGGTTTTGGGATAAGTGTGATAGTAGCGTTTAGTGCTTGAGGGGGGAGTGAGGTGTCTTGAAGAAGAGAGTTAAAAGATTTTGTGAAGTGTGGGATGAGAGTTGTAGCGTATGTCTTGTAGTATTTTGTTGTGAATCCGTCCGGGCCTGGGCTTTTCCCTACCGGGAGGAGTTTGATCCTGTTGCGGCATTCTTCCATCGTGATTGGGTGTTCTAGTGTTTCGCTCAGGTTGGCCGGGAGTGTGGTGTGTATTCTGTTTGTTAGGAAGCTTTGGATGTCTAGGGTTGATGGGGGAGTTTGTCTAAGGTTGTATAGGGAGTGGTAGTAGTCCTGGAAAGCTGTGGCTAAGTCTGTTACCAAGTGGGATGTTTTCCCTGTTTTATCCTTTATAGATGATATGAAAGTGTTTTCTCTCTGTTTTTTGAGGGCAGTGGCTAGTAGACGCCCGCTCTTCCCTCCTTGTGCATAGTATAGGCTGCGTGTTTTTGCGATGGCATGCTTGGTGCGGATGTTTAAGATGGTGTTGAGTTCTGTGCGTTTCTCTAAGAGTCTCTTGTAAATGGGTAGCGTGTCATGTTGGGCATGTGCGTCCTCTAGTTCTCTGATATCTTTGGTCAGTTGTGTGACTTGTGTCTCGCGTTGTTTCTTGTGTCTAGAGGCTATTTGTATGATCGTACCTCTAATAGCACTTTTATGAGCTTCCCAAATGGTAGGGTATGGTGTGTCTGCTTTTGTGTTTATTTCGAAGTAGTGAGTTAAGTGTTCCTCTATTTGAGTTCGTATCATTTGGTCATTGAGAAGGTTGTCGTTTAGTTTCCATTGAGCCCTAGTGGGTTGGAGTGTAGGGATTGTTATCGACATTGACAGTGGGGCGTGGTCTGACCATGTTATAGGGGCGTATTCACAGGTCCTGATTAGATTCAGGAACCTGTGCGGGGTAAAGAGCATGTCTATTCTAGAGTATGTTTTCGAGGGATGTGAGTAGAATGAGTAGTTTCTGCTATTGGGGTGGGTTATACGCCAAGTGTCGAAGAGTTGGTGTGCGTCTAAGAGTTTTTGGATTTGGTGCCTTGTTGAAGTCTGGTATGATCGAGCTTGTGAGGTGGTATCTAGTGACCCATCTAGTGAGATGTTGAAGTCCCCTCCCAATATTAGCAAACCCTCTGTAAATTTTTCTAACTTATGGAGTATTTTGCGAAGCATGGGGGTTTGTTTCCTATTTGGGAGATAGATGTTGGCTAGGGTTGTTGTAGTGTTCCCTATCTGCCCTTTTAAGAAGATGAATCTGCCTCCCTCATCTGAGCAGTGATCTTTGTATGTGAAGGGCAACTGCGAGGAGAGTAGGATCGCGGCTCCTCTGGATTTAGAGCCCCTATAGTTACTGAAGTAGCCCCTGGTGTAGTGTTTTGATTTGAGGCTAGGTGCGGAATCTTTACGGAAGTGTGTTTCTTGTAGATAGATTATGTCTGCTTTCTGCCTACGGTAGTCCGCGAGTGCTTTATGACGTTTCTCGGGCAAGTTAAGGCCCCTTGCGTTGTGTGTTAGTATTGTTATGGTCGTCATTGTTTTGCGGTAGGACGTGTGGTGTTGTGCTATTGGCGTGGTCCCTAGATCGTGTATTGGGATATGTGTTGTGGTCTGGTCAGTCTAGTGTGTGTGTTCTGTAGTTTCCAACCTTATATTCAGCAAGTTCATACAGATATATACAATACACAGCTGTACAGGATTAATTCTTGTAAAACAATACTTATAGAACCGTTGTTAATACAATTTGCGTTAAAGTAACAGTTATATCTAACTCTGGAGTCCGTCCAGGTTCCCCTTCTGGTTTCCCTGCGGATTGTCAATCAACTATATACAATGATAAGATATAAATATATATATACCCAAGATAGTGGGTCTTCCTTGGTCAGGAGGGGGTACCCTCTCCTGTGGGTGAAAGTCACTGGCGTCTGCCCCTGAGATGTCCCTGTATCTACAGTGGGCTGTGTGGTAGCGACACCGTGTCTCGTGTCTGGGGTGGTGTGTCTGGTTTGATATATAGTATGGATATCGGTTATTTGTCGTCTATCGGTAAGTCAAGTAGAGCGCTCAGGCGAGATCGCTCTTTTCGTTTATTTGTTTGGAGGAGGATATTGGTGTGTAAGCATTGGGCTGTAGTAGTGTGTGGGGAGCGTGTGGTCACCTGTTCTTTCAGTGCGCCTTCCCAGATGGATTTCATGTTGTTTGATTGGTATTGGTTGTGTTATATGGTTGCATTTCGTCTACCGTTTATGTGGGTACTATCTACTCTGCCGGGCTATCTGTCGTATGATATATTTTGTTATGTGTGTCCGGGTACCGTCTGAGGGGGCCGGTTTAGTATTGTCGAGTATCTCGAAATCTCAGCCATGTGAGCTTGGGTCGTGTGTGATGTCTAGGTCGCTATCAGACAGATATTTGTGTTTCTTCTGAAAGTATGTGTCTCGCTTTTCTACTTTCTGTGTTTAACACCTAATGTGGTGTCGCCTATGGAGCGTTTATAACACATTTATAGAAAATAATAGTAGAAATTATACGACCTGTACCGGGTCTTCTCTCAGTCCCATCTTTCTGTGTCTTGTAGCTCTTAATCCATCCATCTGGGGGTTGCTGTGTGACTTATTCATTCCTAGGTCCTCTGGTTCGCCTGTCTTCTCTTTGGGGAGGGCCTTGCTGTCCCATTCTTTGTCTCTTCGATGGTGTACGCCAGGTGTTGCCCCTAGGTTGTGTGTCCAGCGTGGCTGCGGGATCTGGGGCATACCAGTTTTCTATATTAACCCTTGTCAGGTTCAGCGCTGCGGTGAAAGGGATAACGTCCTGGTGTGTGGCGATGGTGTAGGTCACCCCTTTTAGGTTTATAATCAAGGCAAAGGGGAACCCCCATCTGTAGCGTATGCCACGTGTCCTCAGTTGGTCTGTAATCGGCCGTAGTGCTCTTCTTGCCTGGAGGGTATGCCAGGATAAATCAGGGTATATCTGGATTTCATGTCCTTGGTATAGTAGTGGCATAGTAGAGTCTCTTAGTGCCCTTAGGATGTCCTCCTTAAGGGTATAGTAGTGGACGCGGCATATTACGTCACGAGGAGCCTCATTCGTGCTGTTTTTGGCTCGCAGGGATCTATGTGCCCTGTCTAGTAACACTGGGGTGTCCGGGGGGCGGTTCAGTATGAGGTTGAATAAAGTGGTTAGCTGTACCTTTAAGTTTTCTTTTTCTTCCTCTGGTATCCCTCTTATGCGTAAGTTGTTCCTTCTGCCCCTGTTATCTATGTCATCCAATGATCTCTGCATCATGGATAGGTGCCTTTCTTGTGTTGTGAGTGCTTGGGATAGATCTTGGATTTGTGCCTGACAGGAGCCCCTGTCATCTTCTAAATCCTGTACTCTTCTACCCACTTGTGTAAGTTCTGAGCCTAGGCCCTCCATTTTAAGTTGGAAGGCAGTTTCCAGTTTACCCAGCATTTGTGCAAGATCTAACCTGGAAGGCAGCGTTTTCAGTATTTCCTTAATGTCCAGGTCTGCAGATGCTGATGAGATTTCTGACCGAGCTGGGCTGGGTGGTTCGGCGTCCGCATGTGTTGCCGCCGGCGCCATGTTGGGATCCCCTGGGACCGCTGCGCGGTCGGCATAATCTTTAAATAGTCGGGTAACCGAGCCCGGTTTACCCGCTGGAGGCTTCTCCAGTGGTTGGTGGGGGGTTTGATTTTGCTTTTTATTCCCCATCTCGGATGTAATCCTCCGTGTAGCTTGCGATCTCTGTCCTTTGCGCTCGGAGCCTGATCAGTGAGCGGCCATTCAGGTCGGCTGCAGGACACGCCCCCAAATTAAATATTATTATGATATATATATTTTCTCTAAACACCAACCTGTACTGAATTAAAACCAGACTCCAAAAATTAAGCAGAAATATCTGGTATCATAGCTATAGTCAGTAATCACAGACTAGCATTTCAGTTTTCAAATTATTCCAGTTTGAATATTGGTAAATAAAACCCTTTGTGATGGGATTAGTGATGTTAGAAAATATCTCAAACTTAGTTTCCTCTATTCATTTGTGCAATAGTTTAACAAATAAAAAGTTAAAGCTTTAAAAAAAAAATAATTAAAAAAAAAAAGTTAAAGATTTAAAAAAGGGTAAAACGTACATAATTTGCTTTTTTAATTTTTAAATATCTCTCTGCAGTAATCTGTAGATGGAATTGGTGTTTTAGTTAAAGATTTAATGTCAGCTTTGAATTTTATGGAGAACTGAAAAGACAAGGTATTGAGTTAGAAAGGACCTTGGTACGTGCCTTGACTTTGCTCTGATCTTGAGCAGGTCAGGTAAGAGACTGTGACCAGAGTTAACATTAGATGATAAATGTCTGTATCATTATTCTAAAAATTATTTTTAAAAAATATGCACATTCCTAGCTTAATTTTTAGCACGACATATGACACAAACATTTTGTACTTTGCAGATTACTTTTTATAATTTTTTATACATATGCAGATTGTGTAATACTGCCCCTGACTTAGGGTGACCACATTTCCTAACTGCAATTCAGTGACACTTTCAGAAGTGCATTCCATACATTTTACTACCCGTCTCTACCCCTTCCATTTATATTAGAACCCCACCTACCCCTTCCATGAATATTAGAACCACCCCTACCCCTCCCATGAATATTAGAACCAACCCTACCCCTTCCATGCACAAAAGAACCCCACCTACCCCTTCCACGCATATTAACCCCCCCTACCCCTTCCATGCATATTAGTACCCCCCTAACCCCTTCCATGCATATTAGTACCCACTAACCCCTTCCATGCATATTAGAACCCACCCTACCCCTTCCATTCATATTAGTACTCCCCTAACCCCTTCCAATAATTTTTCTACCTCCCCCCTCCTCCCATCCATATTAGTAGCCCCCCTAAACCCTTCCAATAATTTTTCTACCTACCCCTCTCCCCCTATCCTTATTAGTAGCCCCCCTAACCCTTTCCAATTATCTTTCTACCTACCCCTCCCCCCATCCATATTAGTAGCCCCACTAAACCCTTCCAATTATTTTTCTACCTTTGTCCCCTCTTTTACCTGACATAGCAGGGGGACCTCTGGACGCCCGGCAGGCGTAGTGTCAGACTGAGCGCCGGGTAGTCACGTGACACCCAGCCAGGGCCGGTGCAAGGATTTTTGCCGACCTAGGCAAAATTAAAGTTTGCCGCCCCTCACCCCCCCATGTGACATTACAATGCCCCACCCATATGATCTGCCATGTTACCTAACACCAGTGCTGGAGTGCCACCATGTTTACATTAAAAGGCCTTCAGGGACAGGCTATAGACACCAGAACCACTACATTAAGCTGCAGTGGTTCTGGGGACTATAGTGTTTCTTTAATGTGAGGTAAATTAGAGATTAGTGCCACGAATAATATACTAGATTGCCTACTTACAACCAGATGAGGATGATGATGGGCTCTAGCTGCAGTCTGGCTCCACTGGTCTGGTGTAGAACAGGCTCTCTGCAGGCTGTTTGTAACTGTGGTCACAAAAATCAATGTTCTGGGAGAATGGGAAGCAGCTCCATTTGTTGGGGGCTTTACACAGCTCAAGGTCTGGGTCCCAGGATCCACCTTCATATTCCACCAATGAGTTTGTTCACAGGGGGTGGAGTGTGTAGTGAATGTCCTGATATGTGTGTAAGGAATGCATTGTGTGAATCTGTGTTTGTATGTGTAAGAGCTGCAAGGTGTGTTTCTGTGTATGTACGGGATGCAGTGTGTGCGTCTGTAAGGGGTGCATTGTTTGTTTCTGTGTGTGTGTAAGGGATGCACTGTGTGTAAGGGTTGCATTGCTTGTGTGTGTGTGTCTGTGTGTGTAATGCATTGTGTGTTTTTCTGTGTGCAAGGGTGCATTGTCTGTGTGTGTGTGATGGATGTCAGTCTCTCCCCCCTCCCTTGTCCCTCTCTTCTCCCACCTCTCCCTCCCTTGTCACTCTCTTCTCCCCCCTCCCTTGTCCCTCTCTTCTCCCCTCCTCCCTTGTCACTCTCTTCTCCCCCCTTGTCACTCTCTTCTCCCCTCCCCCTCCCCCCCCACTCTCATTCCCTCCCCCCTCCCGTCAATTCCCGCCCTGTGTGTGTGTGGATGCACTGTGTGTAAGGGGTGCATGTGTGTGTGTGTGTGTGTGTGTGTGTGTGATGGATGTCAGTCTCTCCCTCCCTTGTCCTCTCTTCTTCTCCCACCTCTCCCTCCCTTGTCACTTCTTTCTCCCTCTTGTCCCTCTCTTCTCCCTCCTCCCTTGTCACTTTTCTCCCCTTGTCACTCTTTCTCCCTCCCCTCCCCACTCTCATTCCCCCTCCCTCCCCGTCAATTCCCCGCCCTGTCAATTTCTTTCTCCCCCTGTCAATTTATTTCTCCCCCTCCCTGTCAATTTCTTTCTCCCCCTCCCGGTCAATTTCTTTCTCTCCCCCCTCCCTGTCAATTAATTTCTCCCCCTGTCAATTTATTTCTCCCACCCTCCCTGTCAATTTACTTCTCCCCCCTCCCCTACCTGTAGCGTGGCCGAGCCCTGTATGGTCCGCGGGTACAGGGAGCTTTTGTTTCCTGTATCCGGCCGGACTAAAAGGAAGTGCACACTCAGTGTTAGTCCGGCCGGGTACAGGAGACAGATGCTCCCTGTACCCGCGGACCATACAGAGCTCGGCCACGCTACAGTGAGGGAGTGACAGAAGGGAGCGCTGAGCACTTCCCTCCTGTCAGCCCCTCTCCTCATGGACGCACCAGCCCGGGCAAAGCTGCAGCTGCCTGAGGCTCTCTACAGAGCGCTGGGGTGGCTGCATCATGAGGGGGGCCGGCGCTCCTGGCGGCTGCCTCGTCCACCTAACAGGTAGCGCCGGCCCTGCACTCGACACTCCTGCATGGAAGGGGAGGTGCTCCCCTTTCCAGTCTGCACCCGTGGCCGGCAGAACTCGGGGGGATTTCTCTATAACCTGTCCCCCCCGCATGATTTGCTGGGGGGGATACGTTCCCCCCCAGTTCCTATGCCCATGCCCCCTTGCAGTTTGTGTAATGCAAGGTTCAGTTCTTGTTCCTGTTGATACAGCCACTATGTCTGATCACATACATGGCTTCAATGCCCACAACATCCACACATCTCATTATGCCTGTGTGACATTCCTCATTCCTGTGTCCGACACTCCCACATACATTAAACAATCCCTCCCCTCTGCCTGGGATATAATTAAGGTAGTTAATGCATGAATCTAATTATCCACAGGCAGAAAAAACACACATTTATACAAAGAGGTTAACAAAGTGAGGGAGTTTAAGCATGCGTGGGATAAGCATAAGGTTATCCTAGACCTAAGATAAGGCCAGGGACTTATGGGCCGTATGGTTCCTATATGCCGTCACATACAGACTAGATGGGCCGTATGGTTCCTATATGCCGTCACATTCTATGTTTCTATTTTTCCAAGTTATTTTTATTTATTTACAGGTATTTAGTTTTGTTCTCTCCCCCTCACTATTTTTAGGGTGAGGGGGTAGGTAGGGCTTTATTTAATTTTTTTTGGGGTGGGAGGGTGACTTGGGGCTTGACCCCTTTTTACCCCTGGGGGGCTATTTTTACGTTTAGCCGCCCATCCATCACCCATGGATGTAGGCAGGGGGCGGGGACAATAGGTTCCCCACCATTGTCTTTTAGGGCCCACACCAGCCGCTAATGGGTGGGGGCTGGGGGGGAACAATATGTCCCCCCCATTTTTATTTAGGGTCCCCACCTGCCGCTCATGTGCTCACTGTTTACTAGACAAGCCTATCTTTACTTAGTTTTAGTAAAGTTGGCTGAAAGACCAGCCTTGATCTTTCAGCCTTTTGGTAGATAGCTCCCTGATACCGTGGAAATTAGGGAGCTATCTACTAAGCGGCTGCAAGATGCAGCCGCAGCACGGATCGGATCGGAATTTCATTCATTAGATCCTACATCACGTGCCTACAATAACATCAGCTATCAGCTAATATATCTGTGATTGATTGCTTGTGTGTGTATGTTTGTGATTGTATGTGTGTGTATTTCTGTGTGCGCACATATGTGATCATAGGTCGCACATAGGTATGTGATTGTGTGTTGGTATATCTGTGACTGTGTGTATAGGTCTGTGATTGTGTGTGTGTGTGTGTAAGTGATTGTGCGTATAGGTCTGTGATTATATGTGTGTGTGTCTGCGATTATGTCTGTATAGGTCTGTGATTGTGTGTGTATCTTTGGTTATGTGTGCATGTGTATGTACATGTGTATTGGTTTAGTAGATAGCTACCTAATTTGATATATTCTTAAATATGTCAATCCCACAAAAGAATAAAAAAGGGAGGCATCTACCAAACAACTGAAATATTAAAATTAAGAAAATGGCCTTTAAGATATATCCCTTGTATACATTATCTATGTTATATATTTGATGTGTGACCCAAGACAATTCTTCTGCGTTTAATGCGGCCCAGGGAAGTCAAAAGGTTGGACACCCATGCATTAGAGCTTATTTGAGATGTTTGAAAATTGATACTATCTTGTTGGCAAGATATTAATCTTTTGACACTTCTTTGTGAGTGTGTATTACCTTGTTTGTTTTCTCATAATATTACAACAGGACTATCTTGGAGTAATGACAGAATTAACTTTAAGCTATCCATTGTGTTCCTTAAACTTTGTTTGGTCCATTTTAATCCCAGAAACACAGTGAACCTGTCATTGTTAATCTAATGCCACAATCTGAATAATACATAAACATTACATAATAAATCCATAATAAATGTGGCAGCGAGGCTCATATTCCTGTCCGCCCGCACCTCCCATGCTTCACCCTTCTGTCAGTCCCTACATTGGCTTCCTATAAAATATAAAGCTCAATTTAAAATTCTGGTTCTTGCTTTCAAATCGCTACATAATGCTGCTCCCACCTATCTATCCTCCCTTATATACAAGTATGTCCGTCTAGGCCCTTACGATCTGCTGAAGACTTACGTCTATCTTCTGTCCGTACTCCCACCTCTGATGCTCGCCTTCAAGATTTCTCGAGGGCTGCACCGTTCCTGTGGAACTCGCTTCCCTCCTCCGTTAGATGCTCACCCAGTCTCCACTCCTTCAAAAAATCGTTAAAAACCCACTTCTTCATAAAAGCGTATCAATTAAACTGTTAATAGCTCCTGACTGATTCCTCTTCTGCAACTGTCACTAGTCTAATACTATCCTTAGCTTTTTGTGTCATTTTATCCCACTCCCTCTAGCATGTAAGCTCATTGAGCAGGGCTCTCAACCCCTCTGTTCCTGTGTGTCCAACTTGTCTGGTTACAACTACATGTCTGTTCGTCCACCCATTGTAAAGTGCTGCGGAATTTGATGGCGCTATATAAATAACATAATAATAATAATAATAATAATAATAAGAAGAAGAATATAATTATTGTTCATACTATGCTAGCCTGCTCCATTCCCCCTGATCCTCTCCCCCCTGTTTGACACTCCCAGCTGTAAATGCCTTTTAATTAACTATTTTATCTCTCTTCCTTAGCCCCAAGTAATACTACATCCCTGCATGAAGGCCTTTTAATTTTACTAGGCTCTACCCACCCACCCTGGTTCCTTCTAACTATATAGCATTCTCTTCCAGCTGTTTGGAACCACAGCCAATCACCTCCTCGTTCCCTTCACATGCTATCAGCTGCTGCAGTTATACTATTAACTCTGCTATCACATACAAATCCCTCTTGTCTTATCTCCCCAGTTTAGCCTATAGATTGTAAGCTCACGGGCAGGGTCCTCTACCTGTTGTATCGGACTGTTTTTATTGTGTTTTTCTTTTTCCCAATTGTACAGCGCTGCGGAATTTGTTGGAGCTTTATAAATGCCAGTAATAAATAAATAACAAATAGGAACCTAAACTACATTAATTCAAATCCTGTAAAGCATAGATAAAACTGGGAAGGGGACTGAAGAATAAGCCAACAGACCCAGTGTGGTGCAAAGAAATTTATATAACAATGTTAACAAGGTACCAGACAGCCACTGGAGGCACTTCCTGCATCGAAATGGATCTTCGGTCCAGTATCTGACGTTGGATGTCCTCACGCCTTACATGAGGATGTCCAGCGTCAGATTTTTCCCCATAGCTAAGCATTGATTCAATGCTTTCCAATGGGGAGGTTTAATGCCATGCATGCGCATTAGCACCCGCTCATCGAGCACCGTCAGAGGTGGAGCTGTGACCCAGTGCTGAGGGACAATGGCGCTAGGATAAGGTAAGTAAATACACCGGGGAGTGGGGTGCACGAGGGAGGGGGGCAGCAGAGGGGCTATAGTGCCAGGAATACAGCTTTGTATTCCTGGTAATTATAGTATTGCTTTAAGGGCTCAACTATTACCGGTAATACGATAAGGTAAATCAAGCTTTGCATGGTATGATAATTCAGGGTCAAAAGAGCACCAGGGTGCATCCAAAAGATCAAAACACTAGAGGATAATAAACTGAAACGAACTTAACATAATGTATCAAATGAACCAATATCTGTATAGATTGATGAACTGGTTTAAATACAGTACTGAGACAATGAACAGCACTTAATCAAAGAAAATCAAAGCTCTTTAGCATCCCCATACATAATATGGGTTACTCATTACTCAAGTCTGCCACCTCGTCCAGCAGGTCCATTGAAGAGAGGTCACCTGGGTTCACTGTGACACATTTATTTTATTTAGTGCTACAATTAAACACTATATAGTCTGATTTAATGAGAAAAAAACCCACATTAAAATTGGAAATCAAATCCTTTAACGCATGAGTCTACTTCATTCAAGATTGATGTCAATGACAGCTATTTTCTTACATTTATCGAGTATAAAAACCATTGCCCGCAGTAGCCTTTAAAGCAGATAATTGTACATACCAGTGTACTATATTAACTGTACAGAAAGCGATGGCTTCTCACAGCAAGGAAATGCATCTATTTGTATACGTTTCTGGTTGATGTGACAAGTGACATTTTATTTATTGTTCTGAAAAAGTAAGTGCGTCCTGAAGGCATGTAAAACCTGTTACAATTTATAACATTCGTTGTATCTGGTAATACAAATAGAAAAACAAACAATATAATGTACAGTGTATTAGGACATAAGAGCTTTGATACGTGCATGATGTTTAAATATCTGTATAGCAAGAAAGGGACTTTGGGTGAAAGAAACAAGCTTATAGACATGGATTTGGGACCGTGCCGAGCTAACAGTTTTATTGATTTATTTATTTGGTTTTTGCTTAACCACTTAAGGACCAAACTTCTGGAATAAAACGGAATCATGACATGTCACACATGTCATGTGTCCTTAAGGGGTTAAACTTTCATATGCACGCAGCTCGAAATTTCGGTCCAGATAGTGGTTTATTGATCAGATTTATTTTGCAATTAGCAAGCACACCCAATTAGCGTGATGAAAAATGGTGATAAAGATCAGTTCATTCCCAGAGCTAAAATAACAATTAATCAGGCTTCCAGTTCATCTTACTAATTAAGATAGGAACCTCGCAAGTTTGTTCCTAAGAAACCTATCATTTGGTCGACTGTGACTCAAAAACCCCATCCAGTAAATGTTCGGTTTTTCCGTTACACTTTAGTTTGTGTTGTGATTTCCATTTTTTTTTCATTTTCTTGCAAAAATATTCCTCAAATGAATGAAAGCCATGCTGACAATTGCATGATTTTGCTATTACATGATGAAAAGTCATGATTTTATTAAAGACACGGAGGCGAGTATTGCATATCCCTTTTTTTACTGTCCAACAATAGCAGCAATAAATACAAACAGAATGAAAAAATAATGAACATACAATAACATAGGCCCCTCCCCGCTCAGGTCCCAGTACAATAGCCAGCACTTCCCTTCAATTTCCCTCTTTTTGAAGATGCGACACTACAAAACAACGTCAGTAACCAAGAACAGTGATAATGTCCAATGAGGAGGCAAAGCAGAACTTTTCTCCAAGAAGATAACACTTCAACAACAAGGAAGCACAACCAGATGATCGTAGGACCAAACTCTATCAGCGGGGGAAGTCCTCACCAGCGGAAGCATGGCATTCCACCAGGTCGGATCAGGCTGTGAAAACATAAAGGAACAGGAGCCCACAGGTTAAAGTCGATACTTGCAACCAATTTCAAGGCCAGATGATGTAAAGCCCCACATACATATGCAGTCCCACATCTCACAGTGATTAAAACAATTCAAGGTACATAATCAAAACCCCGTTACGACACAGGCCCCACTCACGATACCAAACCATTCGAAGTGTATCTCATCTAAACATACAATAAACTGGGTGGGAAAAAATAACATAACATGAGAAATATAACATGGGTGGGACAATACTCGCCTCCGTGTCTTTAATAAAATCATGACTTTTCGTCATGTAATAGCAAAATCATGCAATTTTATAACAAGACACAGAGGCTCATATCGCAAGTTTAAAGCTGGTCCACTACTGCGGCAAACATGTGCGGGGCCGGTCAAAAGTAAAACTCCCGGAAAGTAGATTCCCTTGACCAGTCGGCCGTCCTCATGAGATCCTCCAGACGCGCACCTGCAGTCATCATCGAAGAGGCCGAGGCCCTCCTGACTGAATGGGCGCCAAAGACTGTGGTATTAATGCCCGACTGAGACAATAACCACTTCACCCAGAGTTACAATGTGGTGCTAGAAACCGGGTGGAAAGGAGGATGAAAGGATAAAAACAGCTGTGGAGAGACAGCGGTACGGTGAAGTTTGGTGCAATCTTCATATTCACGTAGGCAAGTCACCGGAGAGGTAGGGAAACTCAGATAGGACACCGATTTGATAGACGTTTTTGTGCGTCCACTCATGTTGAACGTTACCCCTTCTGGGGTGTATGATCTGGCATCAAAATCCAGAGCTCTGACGTCCGAGACCCTCTTGCAGGAGACGAGGCAGAGCAGGCAAACCAACTTGGCTGGTAATTGTTTTAAGGAGAGTGCGGAATTAGCGGGCCAGAATGAGAGAAAAGACAACACAACGGAGACATCCCAGGTCGTGGAGTAGCGAGGCCTAGTTGGTCAGGAAAATCGAGAACGCTTGAGGAGTCGGCACACCAAGGGGTGTTCCTCCGCAGAACATCCGTCAAAGCCTTGATGAGTCGAAGAGATGGCGGACCGATAGAGATTGATAGTCCGGTAAGTCAGAAATTGCAGGACCATGGTTACAGGAGCTGAAACGGGATCTGCGTTATTAGCCAGGCACCAGCCAGCCCAAGCTCGCCAAGCTGACCCATATGTCCGTCTAGTGACGGGAGTCCACGCTTCTGCCAACAGGTGTCTAGTTGTTTCCGAAACTCCCTGGATAATCCATGGTCCCCGGAGATATGCCACGCTAGGAGCGGAAGGGAGTCTTCCAACAGGAGGGATATGATATACTGGAGAACACGTCCATGTCCAATCTCCAGTCGCTGGTGTCCGAAAGATATCGTGACCCCCAGTCTGCTTGAACGTTGTTCAGACCAGGTAAGTATTCCGCGTAGACCATCAGGTTCAGTTCCAGGCAAAACTCCCAAAAGCCTTTCGCCAATCTGGCCAACACCGCAGACTGTGTACCGCCCAGGTGGTTGACATATGTCACTTCTGAGACATTGTCCATGCGGAGGCGGATGCATGCCAGGGCCTGGTCCCTCGCGAAACTGCGGATGGCGAAGGAGCCTGCCAGGAGCTCTAGCGCGTTGATGTGTAGCTGGTATTCGGATTCCGACGAGAGGCCCCCTGTCGAAACTCCCTCGCAATGGGCCCCCCAGCATCGGAGTCGATGGTGAATTCTGGCAGCGAGCCAAAGATCGTTTTGCCGTTCCACGCAGACAGGTTGAGGATCCACCATCATAGTTCATCCCTCGTTTCGCTGTCCAGGGACACCAGATGCGTGTAGGATGCACTGGCCCTGAGGTGCGCTATTTTCAGGCATTGCAGCGCTCGGTAGTGGAGCGGGCCCGGAAATACTACCTGTATAGATGAGGCCAGTAGACCGATGAGCCGTGCAAGCTGTCGCAAGGTGAGCTGGGGTCGGATGAGGGCTCTGCGAAGCTCTTTGTCGATGGATCGAATCTTTGTCATCGGCAGGCTCAGCGTCGCCTTCCCCGAGTCCACAAGGAACCCTAGGAATTCCATGCAAGTGCCGGGGGTCGGGCATGACTTTTCCCAGTTGATAATGAATCCCATGCGGGAAAGGAGGTTTATGGCCAACCGTAGGTGTGTAAGGAGAGTGGAGCTCTCCTTAGCCATGAGTAGGATGTCGTCTGATGAACCCCCGACTGCCCAACCAGGCCATCACTGGTCACAGCAGTTTCGTGAAGCACCACGGTGCTGAGGAGAGGCCAAAGGGAAGGCAGGTAAATCGCCAAATCTCGTGCCGCCAGTGGAAGCGCAGGAGGTCTCGGGACGTCACCGCAATCGGTACAGTCAGGTATGCATCTTTGAGATCTAGTTTTGCCAACCAGTCTCCGTGTAGGAGAAGATCTTATAGCAGGTGAATACCCTCCATCTTGAAATGGCGGTACCGAACCATGGCATTGAGGGGGCACAGATTTATGATGGGCCGCATTTGTCCGCCTTTCTTTTCCACCAGGAAAATGTTGCTTATGACACCTGCGGGGTTGAGAGGTGCCCGTTCTATTTCCCCTTTGACAAGGAGGGTGGAGAGTTCTTCGATCAAACAATCTGCGATCCCGGAGTGAGAAGCAGATCGGTCGAGGAGGAGGAATGTGTACAAGGTGCCCCATGAGTTCTATCTGGAAACCCCAAACAGTGGTCAGCACCCAAGGGTCTGAGGTAATTAGTGACCAAGCTGGGGAAAAATGTTGGAGTCTGCCCCCTACATAAACATGAGAAGAAATACGAGCTATGAGGAAACTCACCGTAAGGTCGCCTGAAACTGGACTTGCCACGGAAACCTCTGGATCGCCACTGGCGTCCGCGTAACGGGAAGAAAGTGGAACGGGTATTAGTCTCCTGGTAGTTAGCACGTTGCTGGAAGGAGACTCGTCACGTGCCACGGGATTGAAAGTAGGTACGGCCGGACAGACGGCTCCTGAATATGCCGGCCCTGGAGGAGACCTGTCCCTGGAATACCATTCTCATGGAGGCTTGGGCCTTGTCAAGGGCTGTAAATGCCCCAAAGGAGTCGCCGAAGAGTAAGCCTTGGGCATCCTTAACAGCCTCTGGGTAAGATTGGCCAGCTTTGGTTCAATCTTAAACAAGATGGCTTTACACCGTCGAGGTGTAGAGGTGACATCTACATTAGAGCTCTGTGAATACAAATTTGAAGTATTATTGTGTATGTAGGTTTGATTTAGGTTATTTGGCTATAGGTGAAACAGGTGTACAAAAGGGTATTGTCTCAGTACTGTATTTAAACGAAAAGTTACTTAATATCTCATGTGAAAAACATTTGCAAAGCATTTATAAGTACGGTAAATATTTGTATATTTATATATATATCACAAATGGGGACATTTAATGGGGAAAAATAATTCCCACAGGCAAAATGGCCTTTTAACTGTGTTATGTGATGTAATATATTGTATGAACATTGAAACACAGGTGAAATTACAACCAACTGAATATTGTGTAGGTCATCTTTGTGCTGCCAAACAGCTTTAATGCATCTAGGTATGGACTCTACAAGACCTCTGAACAGGTCCTGCGGTGTCTGGCACCAAGAAATTAGCAGCAGATCCTTCAAGTCCTGCAAGTTGCGAGGTGGGGTCTCCGTGGATTGGATTTGTTGTTCCAGCACATCCCACAAATGCTCAATCAGACTGAGATCTGGGGAATTTGGAGGCCAAGGCAATATTTTGAACTCTTGACCATGTTTCTCAAACCATTTCTGAACAATTTTTGCAGTGTGGCATGGTGCTGTTGAAAGAAATATAATTGCAATGAAGGGGTGTACGTAATCTGCAACAATCTTTAGGTGGGTAGTACACAGGGGCGGGCTGGGCCGGGGGGCAGGGAGGCAATTGCCCCCCAGGCCGCCCTAAAATCAGTTGGGACCGGCCGCTGCAGGGCCGGCCCTTTAAATGCTGCAGCCGCCTGAGCACTCTGTTAAGAGCGGTCAGGCGGCTGCGGCTGCTCCTCTCCTCCCCTCCCCTGTAGCGTGGCCGAGCTGCTCGCTGGTCCGCGGTGCCCGGCCGGACTGATAGGAAGGCGCACGCTGAGTGTGCACTTCCTGTCAGTC
>OW240913.1:25885466-25921354 GCA_933207985.1 Pelobates cultripes | reverse complement strand
TGCAGGGTTGTCTTTCTTTGCATCTCTTTTGGTAGGTACTAATCACTGCATACCGAGAATACGTCACAAGACTTGCCATTTGGAGACGCTCTGAGCCAATCATCAAGCCATTACTATTTTGTCCTTGTCAAAATCACTCAGATCTCTTTGCTTGCCCATTTTTCCTGTTTCCAACAAATAAAGTATAAGAACAGACTATTCTGGAACAGTCACTACTCTTGCTGTAATCATACAGGTAGGATATTATTTAGTTTAGGTCGGTGATATGTGCTCCAGTAAGATAAAATGTAAATGTCAGTGTTAATCAGCGATACCGAGGTTTATTCACTAAACTCAGGTTTCAATTGTTGAAAAGGCCAAATGGTTGGAGTGAGGCCAAAATAGCTGAGCCGATGAAAGAAAAAATAAAAAGCAACTATAGCCACAGCCTGACCATTGATATTTTTCTATTCCATTTTCAAATCGCTGTTTAGTGAATAAACCCCATATGTGATCTAACTTTGTTTAGATCGCTGTTTCAGCAGTGATTGTGTTAGGACTTGCGCTCTACAAGTGATAATGTTGACTCACAGTGTCATACACCTGCTTAGACCAGACATGACATTACTGTTTTCTTTTTCATTACATTTGTGGTTTAGTTCCTCTATTTGTAGTGACTTGCGCATTCAGTTCACTTCTATAGGAGGTTAGGTACTTGCTTGTAAAGGTTTTTTCACTGGCTTAACAAATATGATATGCACACTGTTAAAGTACCACTCTGGGCACAAAAACAACTTCACCTCAATTAAGTTGTTATTGGCACAGAGAGTCCACCAGCCCATTCTTACGATTTTACCTTTTTACAATTTCTGAACAGTTTAGCGCTTAAATGCAGTATCCCCCTAGCCAGTCCGACTTCATCTCCTGACATCCATGCATATGTGGAAGCATTCGCTTGGACAGCAGAGATAGGCATAAGGTATGTACATTTTTTTTTTCTAAAGAGTTGTTTGCTAATGCTTCCACATTTGCAAGGATGTCAGGAAAGGTATACAAACCAGGAACTAGCAACTTAAGTATTAAACCGTTCAAAAACAGCCTAACACATATAGATAAGAAAGCGCCAGTGAACCCCGATTACCAAAACCACTTAATTGATGTGAAGAGGTTTTGGTGCATGAAATGGTCTTTTTAATATAATTTTGGCATAACTCTTCCCTAATAATGATTTCTAAAATACAGGCTGTAGTAAGCGTTGAATTCCAAAACACTGTGACAGGTGCTCAGAACCAAAAAAAATATATGTATTACTACGTGCTGTCCCTTTAAATAGTTCAACGCAATTAAAAGCAGCAACCAGCAAACTGTGCAAACACAAATGGTCCCTAATAGTCTAAAATCAGGGAATTTGCTTAAAAATAAATACTTAGCAAGTATTCATAATTAAAATCTTTTGATCTGCAAATAATAGTGCAAAACTAGATAATGCAGACAATTTGGACACCATTAATGTGTTCACCACCTATACTTATGAATCACACTCACATATACCAGAGCCCCTTCACCCTGGCTCATATGTTTAAACAACTCCAAATGAGAGGGAATGTATCTCACACACCATGGGGTATTCTGCCACTTGATGTTTCCTTTCTTCCACACTTCAAAGGGGAGAAATCGTGTCGGATCCCTGTGTGGCAAAATCAACCTGCTAGTGCTACCAGGTACCAGATGATATTAACTACATCAAAAGACAAACACTGCGGTACACTCTTTCATCCTTACGAGATGTCCTGAACAATCTGTCTCAAAAAGGATTAAAGAGATAATCTGGGAAACAAATATGAGAAAGAATCTTTTAAAAAACAGAAAGGAAACATTTGGTTTAAAAGGTTAGCACTCTGCTCTTTTTATTGTCATTCTCTAAAAATATACCTCATGTTGAAAATCAGCTTTTAACCAACAGGGACATTTTTGACGCACTAGGTAAAAAATATGTTGCCGCCCTCACTCATGCAGACTAACACACACACTGACTCAAGTATAAACACACACTGATCCATGCAAACTAACTCACACGCACTGACTCATGTACACACACTAATCCATGCAGAGACACACATATAGACACAAACTGACCCATGCAGACACATACAATGAACCATGTAGACACAAACACTGATCCACACACTGACCCATGCAAACACATACACATACACGGACCCGGGCAGACAAACACACACTGACCTATGCAGACACACACACTGACCCATGCAGACACATACACTGACCAATACAAGAACACACTTATCCATACAGACACACACTGACCCATACAGAAACACAATAACCCATACAGACACACACTGACCCATACAGAAACACAATAACCCATACACACACACTGACCCATACAGACACACACTGACCCATACAGACACACACTGACCCATGCAGACACACAATGACCCTCGCGCTGCTTCAGCAATGGATGAGTAGGAGGGGGCCTGGCTCTGAGGGCTGACGTGGATGTAGCCAGACCGGTGTTCTAAGTGCTCCCTAGCGCCTGGTAACATGGCCAGCGGCACACTCGAAATAATAGAGGGGTGGCCGCAGAGCAAACTTGAACATAAAGTCAGTGCCCCCCTTAGTTGGCCTATAGTAAGCGCCAGCCCTGTTAACCAAACATATGTTTTTGCCTTTCAAGATTTTCAAGTTCATCCCTTCTTGTTCACACTACAAGACACAGACACACACAGTAACAGACACACACATTAACAGACACACACACGCACACACACACTGACACACACACTAACAGACACACACACACACTAACAGACACACACCCACACACACTAACAGACACACACACTAACAGACACACACAGTAACATACACACACACACTAACAGACACACACTAACAGTCACACACACACTAACAGACACACACAGTAACAGACAGACACACACACTAACAGACACACACAGTAACAGACAGACACACACACACACTAACAGACACACACAGTAACAGACACACACAGTAACAGAAACACACACACTAACAGACACACACACACACTAACAGACACACACAGTAACAGACACACACACACACTCACTAACAGACACACACTAACAGACACACACAGTAACAGACAGACACACACACTAACAGACACACACAGTAACAGACATATACACACACTCATTCACATTAACATATTTTTTTTTTATTTAACCCCCCCAGCCTCCTTACCTTTGGGAATGCTGGGGGGGGGATTCCTCTTTCTCCCTGGTGGTCCAGTGACTGATGGGCTGTCTGCTGGCGAGGGAGCTCTTCCTCTGAGCACTCTGCTCAGCTCCCTCGCGTGCCTCAGAGTGAGGCTGGGAGCCGGAATATGATGTCATATTCTGGCTCCCAGCCTCACTCTGCAGCACGCGAGGGAGCTGAGCAGTCAGCTCAGAGGAAGAGCTTCCTCGCCAGCCGCCCGCCCGCCAGTGCCCCCTGACCATCCGCCAGCGCACCCCGACCGCCCAGCAGGTCAGTTAGCCGCAAGGCTAACTAGGCATTTGCCTTGGGCATTTGGGGGGCGGCGTTTTTTGCCGCCCCCTGAAAAATGCCGCCCAAGGCAAATGCCTTGTTTGCCTCGCGGCTAATACGCCCCTGCCCACGCCTCACAGGGTTTCTCTTGGCCGGCCTAATTTTATGGATTGTTCTTCCTTGCTGTTGGGACTGTCAAGAAAGTATGTTCTACTTGTACATTATAGGTCAAAAACAACAGTTTATAAAAAAGGCAGAAAGGGATAGTAAGCAGGGCTCAGATTGCAAAGCAGCCCTGAAAAAAAATATATGCCAGCCCTATAAGCCATTGTGCCATGTAATATGATATGCCTGTGTGTGTGTTTATACACACATTTTTTTCAATCCATATCGGCACATACATACAAAAAACGCTTTATTATGCTTTTAGTCCATAAAAAAAAGGTTGACATCTCAGCCTTGTTTTATTTTTGACGTCCTGATTAAAGTTCTTGTAGTGAACTGAAACGTCAACCTTTATTGATGGAATAAAAGCATATTAAAGCGTTTTGTTGTTATTTTTCATATTGGAAGACCCAGAGTGCCCAGACTGCAATATGACATGTTTTGCATCTCTATAGAAATTATATATTAACAAATATAACACACTTTTGAAGTCTGTTTTATGCAGAGGTCGAAGCATGTGAAACATTAGTAGTTCTTTAGCACATAAAAATCAATACATATTATCTTGGTTTGTTCATCAAGGGGAATCTTAATCCTGAAAGCGTTATTTAACAAGTACAAAGCTCAGATTTGACTACATACTCAGAATTCTATTATTCATGAAAACACTACCTTCTATAACACAGGCACCTTCAGTGTTTGTGTGTTGCACAAAACCATGCATTAGCCTTTTCATGTAAAGATATGTTTTTCTCTTGTATGGAAGTGTATTAATTTTAATGGTACTGCTGGCTGTAAAAGTGTTTGTATTCTATGCACAGCAGCTATTTTTAAATGTCTTTCTTTTAGGAAATGCACTTTGTTTTAAAACATTTAAAAAGGAAGTAAACCTTAGAAAGTGTAGTTTTCAAGTCAGTGAATTATACTAGATTAAATTTGGAGAAGGTACTGTCCAGTATTATTGATCAAGTAGATGCAGTGCTAGAATAGGCTATTGAGGTCCACACCGTTAGTAGACTAAACATTAGTCTTGGAGATTTGTTTAATTAAAAACTGCAATTTGTAAGAAGTTAGGCCAATTGGGTCACTGTACAAATTCCCAAACTCCGAACCAAAATGTAGCAGAATTACAAACCAAACTACAACGGACGAACAGGTTTATCTTGATTCGTGACTCAGAATTCCGCCGGTCGTGCAAATAAAAGAGATGAATGATGGGAAAAAAGATGATTGATGGCGAGGGGACAGCCACTAAATGGGGATTTTTAGCGCTGCTCGGACTTCCCAAACCAGAGTCTCTTCCTTCTGGCTGTAGATAAATGTGAAAAGTGGATGCAGGGAAGCAGCGCCTTCAGTAAGGTCCTCAAATTAAGTTGAGTATAGGGTGATATGAAATAAGAAGACAATAAAATGAAATCTAGTGCAGTATTTTCATTGCTGGTGATATTAGATGAAAATAAAAAAATACACTTACAATTTTCTGGAGCTTAAAATCAGCTCCAGATGTATTTGCTTAGTCAGTATGATCCCCATCTATGGATATGATGGTATAGGTTCTGGTCCTCTGTTAGGAGATATCATCAGGCCTGTCAACAGTGGGTAGCAATTACCAGTTGCTGGGGATGTTTGCTTTCAATGCATTGTATTTTGTAGCACAGGTACACCAGCAGAGAAATATAAAAGCAGAAAATAGTACTCTTTATATGGATAAAAAAGGAATAAAAATGATAAAAGGAGGTATACTCACAAAAGGACATTGAAGTTTTTTTCAATCCTATAAAGCTTAGGTGTTATCTTCCCAACCAAAGAAATTGAAGTATGGAATCCTCCAGGTACAATCTTCTGAGATAAACTCAGGAAGGTCCAAATAGAGTAAAAACTAGTTTTATTAGTAAACAAAATAATAATGTATAATAATTATTATTTTATGAGTAAACAAAATAATTAATAATTATTATTATTTTGTTTGCTAATAAAACACGTTTTTACTTTTGTTTCCTCTTCTCTTCCTCTCTTAGATCTGTTATTCTTTTCTTCCTAACTGATCTAGTTGTGTTTAACCCCTTAGTGACCAGACAATTTCAATTTTCTTACCGTTAAGGACCAGGGCTGTTTTTACATTTCTGCGGGGTTTCTGTTTAGCTGTAATTTTCCTCTTACTCATTTACTGTACCCACAAATATTATATGCCATTTTTCTCCCCATTAAATGGTCTTTCTAAAGATACCATTATTTTCATCATATCATATAATTTACTATAAAAAAAATATGATGACAATATTTTTTTTTAAACACACTTTTTCTAACTTTGACCCCCAAAATCTGTTATGCATCTACAACCGCCAAAAAACACACATTCTAAATAGTTTCAAAATTTT
Organism: Pelobates cultripes; assembly: GCA_933207985.1. Classification (NCBI taxonomy): domain Eukaryota; kingdom Metazoa; phylum Chordata; class Amphibia; order Anura; family Pelobatidae; genus Pelobates; species Pelobates cultripes. The sequence continues at coordinate 25,915,286 of OW240913.1, read as the reverse complement.
GTCCTGAGTTTAGAAATACCCAATGTTAGCATGTTCTTAGTTTTTTTTTGCAAGTTATAGGGCTATACGTACAAGTAGGACATTGCTGTTTCAAAATACATATTTTTAAAATTGATCAATAGTGACATTGTTATTTGTTATAAATCTCTGAATCACACCTCACATGTAAATATTTTTGTAAAGTAGACAACACGGGGTATTCAGTATGGGGCATGTCCAGTCTTTTTTAGTAGCCACTTAGTCACAAACACTGGCCAGTTTAGCATTTATATTTGTTTGTGTGTTAAAAATGCAAAAAAATTATTATGAACACTAATTTTGGTCAGTGTTTTTGACTAAGTGGCTACTAAAAAAGACTGAACATACCCCATACCTTGTCTTCTTTTGCAAACGGTTTGCCATCATGGGGATAAATCTCATTCCTTGGTTACCATAAGCTCTCAAAGGTAACATAACCAATCTGGGAAATTTTCTATGTGAAAAAAACGGAAAATCAAGCCTTTTATTTTTTTTTCAAAAACACTATAAAAGACTTTGTTGAACACAAATATTAGTGTTTCAAAGAAGTAAAAGTAATCACAACAATTATATCTAAAGTGAAAGTGCCGTTTATCACTGACAATATCATCGCTGTGATATGTTTTACTGTTTTGAAACACTACTTTTTTCTGTTCAGCAAAGTCTTCCAAGTAAAACAGTACCCCCCATGTACAGGTTTTAGGGTGTCATAGAAAGTTACAGGGTTAAATACAGTGCTAGCAAATTAAATTCTCTGGACGTTCGGCCTGGATTGTCAGGCAGGTCCCCCAAATTGCAATCAATAAACTTAATTATGTAAAAATATTACATACTTAGAGCACCCACCCACCACTCATAGGTGGGGGCTGGAGGGGAACTTAAGTCACCTGTTTAGTTAAATACCCCTCAATTGCGGGGCATGGGTGGGGGGTGGGGGAGGACACTGTCACCCCCTGTTAATTATTTTAATAGATGCCCCACCATGGGCCATGGAGGACCTGTGGTAAGTCCCCGTTCCTTGGATAGCGGACGCTGGCCACTGGCTATGGGAAAGCATTGGATAGGCTGAGATTATCACATTTCTGATCTCAGTAAAAGTAGGTGGAGCAGGGACGGAGCAAGTCATGATCAGACACTTGCAACGCTGGAAAAAGCCAAGGGAACCTAAGCCAGGGGAGGGGGGCAACCACCTAAATGGCAGTTTCCAAACCATAGTGTCAGGAATACGTTTGTATTCCTGACACTATAGTGTTCCTTTCAGCAAGAGATGCAATTCCACAGCTGGGATACAATCTAGAAGTATCTAGCAAGAGATGAAATGTCCAAACCTAATTTGAAGCTACATATAAAGAGCAGAACCCAGACACCATATACATGTATTGGGAGTGATTGGTCACCTAGAGACTGAATAATAGTAGCTGTAATATTACAAAGGCTAAGTGGAGGCTCATTTATGCAAGGGATAATATAAAAGCAGGCTAATAGGCAGAAGCATTCAAGCATGTAATTGCAGAAAGGAGACAGAAAAAGGTAGATAAGGTGAAAAATAAAAGCACAATAATGATGACCCTAATGCTTACACTGGTAACCTAGTACTGCTTCAAGGCCAGGGCCGTCTTTAATAATGTTTGGGCCAGGGGCAAGCATTTGATAGGGCCCCCTGACCCTAACTCCCTGGCATGCAATCACGATCTCCACTTCCCAACGCAGTAACGGAACCATTTTCCCATGCTTGCAGAGTTGTATTTAGCACTGAGTTGTGTTTGTGTGTTTGAATGGAAGCATGTTTTTGTATGAAGTGTGTTTGTGTAAATGTAGGGTGTGTTTGTAGGTGGTGTTGGTGTTTGAATGCAAGCATGCATCTATGTATTTTTTTTTTTTTTAATGCTGGGTGTGTTTATATATATTTTTGGTGTTTAACACAAAGATGTATTTGTATGTATTGTTGACGTTTCAATGCAGGACTGTGTCTGTATGTAGTGTTGAAGGTTGAATGCAGGGGTGTACTTGTGTGTAGTGTTGGCGATTTGAATGATGAGATGTATGTACATGTACACATACACTGCCACACACACACACACTGTGATACACAAATACACACTGAAACACATGCAGATACACAGATATAAACACTGACACTCACACTAACACACATGCAGATACAGACTGACACAGATGCACACACTAACAGATACAGACACACAGATACACAACCTGACACACATACAGAGACAAATATACAAACACTGAAACACATGAATACTCAGACACACTGATACATATACTGACACACATGCAGATACACAGATAAAAACACTGACTACATACAGATGCACACACACAGATATACAAACGCATGTACACACACTGACAACATACAGATACACAAATACATACAATGATAACTTACAGATACACACACTGACACACATACAGACACGCATATACAAAACCTGAGACACATGCAAAGACACACAGATATACTAAATACAGATACACAGATATGCATACTGACAGACATAATGACACACTGACATAGTGACACACACTGACAGACATACTGATACACACACAGACGCACACAGACACCCTGACAGACATACTCACACACACATACTTAGATACACACAGACATACTAAGACACACACACAAATACTGACACACACATGCAACGTTTAAATTTTTACACATTGACAGGCATACTGACACAGTGACAGACAAACTGACATGCACACTCACAGACAAACTGAAACGCACAGACATACTGACAGGCACAGACAGACATACTGACACGCAAAGACAGACACACTGACATGTACAGACAGACAAACTGACACGCACAGACAGACAAACTGACACGCACAGACATACTGACACACACACATAAGCCCTGACACGCACAGACATACTGACACACACACATAAGCCCTGACAGACATACTGACACACACAGACATACTAAGACACACATACTCACACACACAGATTTACTGACCACATACTAAGACACACACAGACACCCTGACACACAAATACCCTGACAGACAAACTCACACACATACACACATACTAAGATACACACAGACATACTGACTCACACAAATACTGACACACACACATGCAAAGTTTACATTTATAAAGCCACCCTCCAGCCCTACCTAATGGGTTCCCTGGGGTCCAGCGGCAGGCTGAGGTCGTTGGGAGTGTGAGGCTCCTGCACTCCAGCTCCCTCCTGACGGCCTCCTACTCCATCCCGCGCGGCTTCGTTCTATCTGGGAGGAAGTGACTCACGGCAGTCACTTCCTCCCAGCCTGCTGCTGTAAAACCACGGGGTCAAAGTGCCCGACCGGGGCCTCTTAGTGTGGGGGCTCCCGGTGCAGCCGCAGCACCGGCGGGCCCAGGGGGCAAATAAATGTATTTCTTTTTTGCGGACAGCGGGGCCCACGTGGTAGCTGCTTTGGGCCCCCCCAGGAGTAAATGGGCCCGGGGCAGCTGCCCCGTTTGCCCCGCTTTAAAGACGGCCGTGTTCAAGGCATTCCCATTAGCTATTGATCTGAGTCCAAACTGCCCCCACTATAGGGACAATATAGTCACCAGAACAACTAGAGTTTGACATGCTACACTGCACTAATTTGTATCTCCTAATAGAGATGCATTGAATCAATGCATCTCTATGGGAAATGTTCAGCATTTCCATGCACAACGTGCAATACTGACCCTGGAAGAACCTCAAGTGGCCATCTCAGGAGTGGGCAGTGTTTACATTAACCCATTAAGAGCGGCTGGCGTTCTATGCCATCCTTAAGGAGGCGGTCCAAAATGTCCTTTATGGGACCTAAAGTCTGGTAAACTCCAGGAAGCCCCTCTAGTAGAGGCTGTCTTAGTACTGCAATGTTTTACATTGCAAGACTAAGGAAGACAGGGACACTGCACCAAGACTACTTCAATGAGATGAAGTAGTGCGGGTGCCCATAGTGTCTCATTACGGTGTCGATATAGGGAATAATCTTCATTAAATTTAGTTCATGACCTGCAATATATGTTCAGCTCAAACTTTTAAAGTTTTTTTTCCCCCTCAGTTAACAAGTTTGAACTGTGACTAATAATTAAACACTGGATCTCTTTTTTAATTGAAAAAGTATGTAACACTGTGGTGCATCATTGTAACAATATTCAGCTCATTGAATAAAGTAGCTATATACATTGTAGCGTCAGATTACTATCAGAGAATCATCTGTATTTATTCTCCCCTCCCTCCAACAATTTTCAACTATTTACAATATCACTGATTACAGTGAGGAAAAAACTTATTTGATCCCCTGCTGATTTTGAATGTTTGCCCGCTGACAAAGAAATGATCAGTCTATAATTTTAATGGTAGGTGTATTTTAACAGTGAGAAAAAAAGTTATAAATTGATTTGCATGCATGTCAATGAGTGAAATAAGTATCTGACCACTTTTCTTCGACTTAGTACTTGGTGGCAAAATCCTTGTTATCATAGAGGTCAGACGTCTCTTGTAGTTGGCCACCTGGTTTGCATACATCTCAGGAGGGATTTTGTTCCACTCCTCTTTGCAGATCGTCTCCAAGTCATTAAGGTTTCGAGGCTGACATTTGGCAACTTGAACCTTCTGCTCTCTCCACAGATTTTCTATGGGATTAAGGTCTGAAGGCTGTCTAGGCCACTCCAGGACCTTAATGTGCTTCTTCTTGAGCCACTCCTTTGTTGCCTTGGCTGTGTGTTTTGGGTCATTGTAATACTGGAATACCCATCCACGACCCCTTTTCAATGCTGTGGCTGAGGTAAGAAGGTTCTCACCCAAGATTTGACGGCACATGGCACCTTCCATCGTCCCTTTGATGCGATGCAGTTGTCCAGTCCCCTTCCCAGAAAAACACCCCCAAAGCATAATGTTTCCACCTCTATGTTTGACGGTGGGGATGGTGTTCTTGGGTCATACGCAGCATTCCTCCTCCTCCAAGCTCGGTAAGTTAATGCCAAAGAGCTTGATTTTGGTCTCATCTGACCACAACACTTTCACCCAGTATTCCTCTGAATCATTAAGATGTTCATTGGCAAACTTCAGACGGGACTGTACATGTGCTTTCTTGAGCAGGGGGATCTCGCAGGATTTCAGTCTTTCACGGCGTAGTGTTACCAATTATTTTCTTGGTGACTATGGTCCCAGCTGCCTTTAGATCATTAACAAGATGCTCCTGTGTAGTTCTGGGCTGATTCCTTACCATTCTCATGATGTGATGACTCGACGAGGTGAGATCTTGCATGGAGCACCAGACCAAGGGAGACTGATAGTTATTTTGTGTTTCTAACATTTGCAAATAATTGCACCAACTGTTGTCACCTTCTCGCCAAGCTACTTGATCTTGTAGCCCATTCCAGCCTTGTGTAGGTCTACAATCTTGTCCCTGACATCTTTGGACAGCTCTTTGGTCTTGGCCATGGTGGAGAGTTTGGAATCTGATTGATTGATTGATTGCTTCTGTGGACAAGTGTCTTTTATAAAGGTAATAAAATGAGATTAGGAGCACTCCCTTTAAGAGAGTGCTCCTAATCTAAGCTCGTTACCTGTATAAAAGACACCTGGGAGCCAGAAATCTTGCTGATTGATAGGGGATTAAATACTTATTTCACTCATTGACATGCAAATCAATTTATAACTTTTTTGAAATGTGTTTTTTTGGATTTTTGTTTTTTGTTATTCTGGCTCTCACTGTTAAAATACACCTACCATTAAAATTATAGACTGATCATTTCTTTGTCAGTGGGCAAACATTAAAAATCGCAGGGGATCAAATACTTCTCTATATGGAGAGCAAAAAACAAGATGAGCTAAAACCAGCTTGAGTTCTGAGCGGGGATCCACCGAAGGGCAGGCTATTTCAGTTGCTGTCCATTCTCAGAATACTCTTGCAACCCGTTTTTTACTTCTCTATATCACTGTATGTTATGTACTGTGTGCAGAACACACTGATTGGTCCATTTTCGAGCACTTTCGGTTTGTCTGATTCCCGACTCCCAAAGTGCCGAAGTGCTGAAGAACCGAAGTGCAGAAGTCCCGTATTCCCAAATTGTCGAAGTCCCGAATTTCGGAAGTGCCGAACGAATTGCCGAATTCCTGAATTACGAAGTACCGAACCAAACCGAATTGCCGAAGTGCCAAATTTCAGACGTGCCGAACCGAAGTCCCAAATTTCCAAAGTCCCGAATTGCTGACGTCCCGAATTTCGGAAGTGCCAAACCGAAGTGCCGAATTGCCGAAGTCCAGAATTTTGGACGTGCCAAACCGAACCAAATTTTTTGCCCATGCACATCTCTATTAAAAAGTATGTTTTCTGTGCCTGGAGATAATTGACTTAATTATCTCACAGGCACAGGAGAGGGATTATCCTGTTTTGTGTTGGAGTGTCCTGGACCTGAGAGCCAATGTATTCTCAGGTCCAGTGTGGAATACCCCTGAAATATATCACGGTAAACCCTTTGCATGGGGACTTGCATATAAACCGGCCAGTTGGCCTGAAAAAATTGATTCCTGTTGTACCCTTCATCTAGTTTAGGCTGATGTTTGGGTATACGTCTGATTGCTTGGAGAATTTACTTGGATACTGCATTTTCTTCTGGAGAAGGTTCGAATCAACACTCGAACTGCAAGCTATAATCGCTCAGCTTTTAGCAGTTCGGGAAGAACCAAAACTGAACGAGTATCTGAAATACCAGAGTTCCTAACACGTATATAGGTTTAGTGTTTCAATATAGGGGTGTGTTTGTATGTAATGTTTGCGTTTGATTACAAGGTTGTGTTTGGATTTAATGTTCAATTTTAAATGTGGATGTATATTTGTGTGAAGTATTTGTGTTTGAGTGAAAGGGTATGTTTGTATATCCTTTTGGAGTTTGAATACATGGGTGTGTTTGTATGTAATATTTGTGTTAGATTGCAGGAGTATGTTTGTATGTTGTGCTGGTGTATGACTGCTTGGATGTATGCACATACACTACCACATACACATATACATACTTACACAGATATACATACACACAAATTCCTATAGACACCGACACATACACACATAGATACACACTGACAAATACACACACACTCACACATACACACACCTTAACACAGACATACACCGACATATACACACACATGCACACTGACACACACAAACATTAATACATGCACATACGATGATGATACAGATACAGATACACACACTGACATAAAAACACACACAATGACACACAGATGCACATACACAGATGCATATCCTGACACGCAGATGTGTGCACACACACAGACACAGAAGCACACTGACATATACACACACACACAGATGCACACCCTGACACACACACACTCATACATACACACACATACACAAACACTCATACATACACACACACCCATACATACACACTCATACATACACACACACACTCATACATACATAACACACACACACAAGTGATATTTTTAATATCTCCAGTCACCCTCATGTTAGCTTACCTTGTGTGTCCAGGAGGGTGGCTTGGAGTCCTGGTCCTGCTGCTGCTGGTGGGAGTGAGGGGTCTGGAGCTCTTCGTGCCCCACTCCCCTCGTGCTGCAGCTGCCTCCTCTCCCTCCTGTGCTGTCTCCAGGCATGACGCTGGGAGGAAATGACAGGCTGTCACCTTCTCCCAGCCGGCCGATATTACAGGTGACCGGTCGCGGTCTTAAAGGACCGTGGCACCCGACCGGGCCCCTGTTTGGCAGTAATGATTTCCTGGTGCTATATTCATAGCACAGGAGAATCATTATGCGGCACAACTGTGTGCCTGTCACATTTTGGGAACCGCTGGTCTACACTATTGTGGTTTAATTTTCTCTTTTATTTATATACTCTGAGAGATACCACCAGCACCTAGAGTGGTCATACCACTTCATGCCACACAGTGACACTTTAAGTTTTTCATCAATTTGCGCTTTAGTAGCACTTCTATCAGACAGACTAGCCTTCAGTCACCACAATCATCAATGAGCCTTGGACGCTAGATGCCAGTTCACCAGTTATCCCTCCTTGCACCACTTTTGGTAGATACTAACTACTGCAGTACACACCAGGAACACCCCACAAGGCTTGCTGTATTGGAGATCCTCTGACAGTTGTCTAGCCATCATTATTTGACCCTTGTCAGAGTCACTCATCTTTCCTTTTGCAAAGTTTTCTTGCTTCCAACATGGCTGTTCACTTCCTGCCTAATATATCCCATCCCTAGACAGGTGCCATTGCAACAATACAAACAATGTCATTCCCTTCACCTGTCAATGGAATTAATGTTGTGGCTGCTCAATGTGTATGAGTCCAAACATGTACTTTTAAGGGATGATGGAGTGAAATTTTGTTTGCTTGATTCATGCTTATTTAAAACTCAGCAGCTTTAGAAATAATATTTTATTTTTTGTAATGCCAATCTCTATAATCTTTCATATGCTTTAGGATCAATAACTGCAGAACTATTTCACGAAGGTCGAATAGCGGTTTTATTTATTTTTTACCGATCTGTCCAAAACACAGCATATTGACAGAAGAATTGACAGGTTGTTGAAACCTAGGTGTCAATTTTATCTCTGACATTTGTGTGTTTGGGATTACATTCAACTGGAATCTAAGTCAATACAGCAGTATTTTTGACGCAATGCTCTATTGCGTGCTCCTATTCTCTGCCACGATTGGAAAGGCAGTGAATGTGATTGTTGGTAATAATTGCGTTATTATACACTGTATATATATAGGTGTATTATACTATGTGGTAATACCTTGACAAAGACCTTTGCTTTGTGGGTGATGGTCCAATAAAACATAATTACATTTGAACCCAGTGATTGCATGAAGCTCCTTCTTGGATGTATGAGATTTGCTGGCCCTGGTTCAGTTAAGCTCCCTGTGGTTTCTTGGATGAGTGCGCTCCTTTCTTTTTGTTGTGGAAAGACTGCAGTCTGTGGAAAAACTATTTTATTTCATCGTCAGAATTTAAAAATATCTGCCAGTAATTTGAAATGCTCAATAATAGATGCTAGAATATAAGAAAGCTCTTTATTTGGTATCATTCAGTATTGAAGGATACTCTAGGAGTGCATGGCGCTGTGAATGGAGCACCGATGAGATTTGATGCTACACCATTAACACGCTGTTATGTACTTTGCATGTATCATAGAAGATTCCTGTATTTAAGAAAAAAAGAATGTCTATGTAAATTCATATTCATAGTCAGGGCTGGCATGTCCATAAGGCGGCACAGGCGGCCGCCTTCGGGATCACCGACTCTGGGGGCACAAGATAAGAGTGATCCAGCAGGAGGGAAGCGCATAGTGATCCTTCCTACCAACCACTCAATGTAGCATGGCCGAACAGAGTTTTTGTTTCCTGTACCCGGCTGGACTGAGAGGAAGTGCTCACTGAGAGAGCACTTCCTGTTAGTTCGGCCGGTTACAGGAAACAGAAGCTCCTGTACCGTGGTCCGCTCCACTCAGCCACGCTACATAAGAGGTAATATGGCAAAGCAGGGAGGGGAGAGGAACACTAAGGGGGTGGGGGTGCTCAAAGGGACAGGGAGAGTTAAGGACCACAAAAGGGACAGGGAGGGGAGAGGAACACCAAGGGAGGGGCACTAAGTAACAGGGAGAGGAAGGGAGAGAAACACTAAGGGACAGGGAAGGGAGGGGGAGGGAATACTAAGGGGGACACACTAAGGGACATGGAGAGAAACACTAAGGGACAGGAAGGGGAAAGATACAATAAGGGACAGGGAGGGGAGGGGAGAGGTACACAAAGGGACAGGGAGGGGAGGGGTACACAAATTGACAGGGAGGGTAGAGGTACACAAAGGGACAGGGAGGGGAGAGGACCACTAAAGGGGATGACAACACAAAGGAACAGGGAGAGGAAGGGAGAGGTAAACTAAGGGACAGGGAGGGGAGGGAAGAGGAACACTAGGGGACAGGGAGGGGAGAGATAAACTAAGGGACAGAGAAGGGAAGGGAGAGGACTACTAAGGGACAGGGGAGAGGGCCACTAAGGGATAGGGAAGGGAAGGGAAGGGAGAGGAAACCACTAAGGCACAAAGAAGGGTGGGAAAGGAAACCACTAAGGGACAAGGAGAGGAGACCACTAAGAGGCAGGGAGGGGGAGGAGACCACTAAGGGACAGGGGAGCAGAGGAGACAACTAAGGGACAGAGGGGAAGACCAATAAGGGACATGAGGCATACTACTAAGGGACTGGAGGTGAGGGGAGAGGAGACCACTAAGGGACAGGGAGACCACTAAGCGACAATATTGTTAAGCGCTACGTACTCTGTTGGCACTATATAAATGGCGATAATAATAATAATAATAATGGAAGAGATCATAAAGAAAGACATACAGAAGGACATGAATGGGGGAGAAAGACACACAGATTGGCTGGGGATGAAAGAGACACACAGAATGGCCTGGGAGGGATAGATACACAAAGTGGCTGGGGGTGAAAAATACACAGAGGGCCTGGGGGGGAGGGAGACACACAGAGAGGCTGGAGAAAGGAAAAATAGACACACATAGGGATTGAGGGGGGAGACAGATTGGCTGGGGTGAAAGAGACACACACAGAGGAGCTGGGAAGAGTAAAAGACACAAGGGGGTTGGGAGAGAAGGAGACACACAGAGGGGCTGGGGGGGTAAGACACAAAATGTGGGAGGATGTAAGAGTCATACAAAGAGGGGGGATAAGAGACACACGGGGGGGTTGTAAGAGATACACAAGGGAGGTGTAAGACACAAGGGGGGTTATAAGAGATACAAAAAGGTGATGTAACAATGGGGGAAAATAGGGAATAAGAGAATAAGATACACTAAAGGGGGTAAGACATTTATAAGAGGGGATACAAAACACAAAAGGAGGTTTAAGAGGCACATAGGTGAAGATGCTTTTCTTTGGAGGGGGAGCGGCAAAATGCATCTTCGCCTGTGTACCCCAAAATCCTTGCACCGGTCCTGGTTATAGTCCTCTGTTGCAAGTATTTGTAAAAATTTTATTTTTGGAGGGTCTACTGAGAGCTTTTATATTACCTCAAATGTTAAATTGGACTTGACATCAGGAGAGCATTGAGTTCCATTTTCTGCAATGAAATCTTGAGCTCACGTTGCAAAATACTTTAAACTGATCACTATGTATGAAATGAAGTACCTGACTGAAATGAGTCTTCTTCCAGCCTATATTAGAATGTAGAAATATATTTTAAAAGTGTATTTTCCCCTGAAAAGGCCTTAACAAGTACAATTATTTATGCAGCACCAACATATTCTGCAGCAGTGTACAATAGGTAATACAAGACAAACAATTCTAAGAAAACATGTTTGACATATGGGGAACAGTAGGTGAAAAGTACACTTTTCTGCAACCGTTGTACTGAGCTTGGAGTAAAAATCGGAAGTCTATATGTAAGTGAGTTATCCATAATGTTCAGTCTCATATATTCATCATCTACTTTGAATTGTCACCATTGCAGTGATCCCCTGCAACGTAAGTGAAATTTAAATCTTTGTTATATACACTGCTCAAAAAAATAAAGGGAACACTTAAACAACACAATGTAACTCCAAGTCAATCACACTTCTGTGAAATCAAACTGCCCACTTAGGAAGCAACACTGAGTGACAATCAATTTCACATGCTGTTGTGCAAATGGGATAGACAACAGGTGGAAATTATAGGCAATTAGCAAGACACCCCCAATAAAGGAGTGGTTCTGCAGGTGGTGACCACAGACCACTTCTCAGTTCCTATGCTTCCTGGCTGATGTTTTGGTCACTTTTGAATGCTGGCGGTGCTTTCACTCTAGTGGTAGCATGAGACGGAGTCTACAACCCACACAAGTGGCTCAGGTAGTGCAGGATGGCACATCAATGTGAGCTGTGGCAAGAAGGTTTGCTGTGTCTGTCAGCGTAGTGTCTAGAGCATGGGGGCGCTACCAGGAGACAGGCCAGTACATCAGGAGACGTGGAGGAGGCCGTAGGAGGGCAACAACCCAGCAGCAGGACCACTACCTCCGCCTTTGTGCAAGGAGGAACAGTAGGAGCACTGCCAGAGCCCTGCAAAATGACATCCAGCAGGCCACAAATGTGCATGTGTCTGCTCAAACGGTCAGAAACAGACTCCATGAGGGTGGTATGTGGGCCCGACATTCACAGGTGGGGGTTGTGCTTACAGCCCAACATCGTGCAGGATGTTTGGAATTTGACAGAGAACACCAAGATTGGCAAATTCGCCACTGGCGCCCTGTGCTCTTCAGAGATGAAAGCAGGTTCACACTGAGCACATGTGACAGACGTGACCGAGTCTGGAGATGCTGTGGAGAATGTTCTGCTGCCTACAACATCCTCCAGCATGACCGGTTTGGCAGTAGGTCAGTAATGGTGTGGGGTGGCATTTCTTTGGGGGGCCACACAGCTCTCCATGTGCCTGCCAGAGGTAGCCTGACTGCCATTAGGTACTGAGATGAGATCCTCAGACCCCTTGTGAGACCATATGCTGGTCCAGTTGGCCCTGGGTTCCTCCTAATGCAAGACAATGCTAGACCTCATGTGGCTGGAGTGTGTCAGCAGTTCCTGCAAGACGAAGGCATTGATGCTATGGACTGGCCCGTCCGTTCCCCAGACTTGAATCCAATTGAGCACATCTGGTACATCATGTCTCGCTCAATCCACCAACGTCTCATTGCACCACAGACTGTCCAGGAGTTGGCAGATGCTTTAGTCCAGGTCTGGGAGGAGATCCCTCACAAGACCCTCTGCCACCTCATCAGGAGAATGCACAGGCATTGTAGGGAGGTCATACAGGCACGGGGAGGACACACACACTACTGAGCCTCACTTTGACTTGTTTTAAGGACATTACATCAAAGTTGGATCAGCCTGTAGTGTGTTTTTCCACTTTAATTTTGAGTGTGACTCCAAATCCAGACCTCCATGGGTTGAAAAATTTGATTTCCATTTTTATAATTTTTGTGTGATTTTGTTGTCAGCACATTCAACTATGTAAAGAACAAAGTATTTCAGAAGAATATTTAATTAATTCAGATCTAGGTGTTATTTTTGTGTTCCCTTCATTTTTTTGAGCAGTGTATTTGATGATGATGATGTGGAGAGTCAGAGACTGCTTATATTGAAAGAGTCTCTGAAGACTTCTAAAGATCTGCCAACATATTTTTGTTGCAACTAGAATAAGTAAGATCAGGTGTTTATCCCAAGTGTTTAGATCACTGGATAGCATGTCTAGTAAGAAAACTTGAGGGATCCAGGAAAGTGTATGTCCTGTGACTTTGGCAATCCAATAAGTGAATATTTTATCAAAGATTCAGAAGATATTTAGCAGTGTTCCAGTGGATGATTTACATCTCCAGTAAGTTAATGAAGTCTCTTGGTAGATGTGAGATAAGCGAATGGGTACCACGTACCACGAAAGAGAGATTTCCTGATGAGAGAGGCACTTGGAGACTCTGCTGAAATTTACTTTGGTTACCGAGTATGACATGCTAAACCTTTCAGGTTATTTGAAATAATGTAATTTCATACCAGAATGCTGAACATCTATGTATAAACAGTGCTACGTAAATTAGAATTCTAGTACATTCCATGTTTTTCAGTGAATGAAAGACCAGCTCAGGGGGTTGTTTATTTATCGCAGTCCATTAATAATAGCATGACCTTGAGTAATCACAAATTGAACCCTAGCTGACAAGACACGTTCTACTGCCAGTAAGAAGCATAATTTTAGCCATCACTGCATCGACTCGATGAGAGTAATTGGGATGAGATCAATGTGTCTTTTAAGGTTGCATTATGCAACAAGATAAAGATTAGTTGATTGATTGTGGATTAATTTGTCTTTAAGCATCAAGCTCTATTAATTTAAGTCAACATTTGGTCAACTGGAATAAAATATTGAGTTTGATGTTGAATAACTGACTGTAGAATTAATTGCTGCCTTTTTTTAACTAAAACCTTAGAATCAATTGATACTTATTTTTATCTAAAAATGACGGTATGCTCCAGACATTAAGTATTGATATACTGGTATAAATTATAAACAATAGCAGAGTTTTCGTCTGGCACAGCCGTGCTTTTCTGGTTAATGGTAACACACACAAAATTAAATATATGAAGGTACTTTTTTTTTTTTAATAAACAGTTTTAATTTGTACCTATGAGTTCTGCAGAGGTGCACAGTATCATAAATTCAAAAGGTATGGCTAGTCTTGCACTACACAGTCAGTAAAAAAAGCACATAGAAAGGCAAATATCAATTTGGTAACATGGTAGATGGGAAACAAAAATATAAATATAAATGAAATATGCTGACTTTTTGGGAATGCAGATGCCTAAAAATGAAACCAAAATGTGAAAATAATGTCTGCATGTGTTCATAATGTCCACATGCAATAAATAACATAGCCATAATAAAAAATAAAAAAATAAAAAATATATATATATTTGTGTTCGGGGCAAATAGCCGTATATGGAGTAAGGTTCCAGCATAAGCGTAGGATAGTATAAAGGGAGCAAGTCGGTTGTGGTGTGCCGAGACCGACGATACGGTAGGCCTGTAAATAAAGAGGGCCCACCAAGGAGTAAGTAAGTAAAGTAAATGGAAAGAAAAGAGAAAGTGTTGAAATGAGGAGTGGGTGGGAGGGTCATTCTGATGCTGACCTCAAGCGATATGAGTCAGGTAAGGGGTGTCCCTTATATAGGGGAGTGAATTAATTTAAGCCCCTCCCACAAATACAGGCCAAACGGCCTTAAAACTTGTGTTCGGGGCAAATAGCCGTATATGGAGTAAGGTTCCAGCATAAGCGTAGGATAGTATAAAGGGAGCAAGTCGGTTGTGGTGTGCCGAGACCGACGATACGGTAGGCCTCTAAATAAAGAGAGCAAAAAGAATAATCAAAGATTTAATCCAGTCAACAATATATACAAATTAACCAGACATTTCCTTAAATGCATTACGGTATTTAATTCCTTGAAGGATTTTGAAGGTAGGAATCTAGGACCGCAACTGGACACCATTTGTTGTGGGTAGGATAGTATGTTATCTCTACTGTTGGTGCGTGTTGACTCGTTTCGGAATGTGGTAGAGCCAATAGGTAATGATATATGTGTTTACATACGTGGGATCGTTGAAGACAATGATCTGTCTGAGTGGTGGTTATGGTAGTGGATTCTCTGGCCTGAGAAAGGCATAAAAGGCAGTGTGCATGGCTGGTAATGGCCGACTTGGTAGTATAATTGAATGGTTGTAGCTCTAATAGGTCCGATAAGGATGGAAAAGTTGGATGGCTATTGGTAATCTCTGAGAGGAACGTGGGGGGGGTGGATTCCTGAAAACCTCTGAGTATATTCTTGTCTGGTATGATAGCATGAAGTTATGGTAGTTTTGGCCATAGGTTATCCTGCAATTATTAAGAAAAACATAATTTGGTACAGTGTTTGAAAAGGGTGGTTGGGTATCTAATTCACAAGACTAATAGACTTTCCAGAGCTACAGTAGGGAAAGTTGTTTCTCCATTGGGTGAAGGCTAGTTCTGGAACAGACGGGAAGTAAACTAAATTTGTAAATAAATTAAATTTATTTTACATTGTAGTGCAAACACAATTTGCTGTAATATGTTGTCATTCATTAACCCTGTCACTGCCAGGCAGCCAATGAGCAGGTTGTTGAAAGAGACTCTAGAGTGGCTTCAACTGCCTCGGGACAATGTGCCATGGCTTTATTGTGCTTTAACAAAAAAAAAAAGTCTGTATTGCTCTATCTTCTCCATACAGAGGAAGAAAGACCCCTTACATTTTTTCCAATAAAGTACAAAAAAAAGCAGGGCCGGTGCAAGCATTTTTGCCCGCCCTCCCCCCCCATATGTCCTGCCTACTATGTGACATCACAATGTCCTGCCCAGATGCTCTGCCATATGGGCCAATGCCAGTCTGCACAAAGTGTCTTTTATCTGAAAAGGCAGTGTGTTTACATTAAAAAGCCTACAGGCACAGGCTATAGACACCAGAACCACTACATTAAGCTGTAGTGGTTCTGGTGACTATAGTATCCATTTAATGTGAGGTAAATTAGAGATTAGTGCCACTAATAATATATTGCATTGCCTACTTACCACCAGATGAGGACAAGAAGCTGATGATGGGCTCAGTCTGGCTCCACAGGTCTGGTGTAGAACAGGCTCTCTGGAGACTGTTTGTAATAGTGCTCACAATAATTTTATCACATGACAGGAGGCTTCCTATTTTGCATATCCCTTTCTTTACTGTCCACCAATAGCAGCAAAGAATACAAACAGAATGAAAAAATAATGAACATGCAGTAACATAGGCCCCTCCCCGCTCAGGTCCCAGTATAATAGGCAGCACTTCCCTTCCATTTCCATCTTTCTTTGCTGCTCCGACACAAAGATAAGTACATGTCACTTTTTTCTCTTCATAGTTTTCTATTGGACTGGTTTTTTCTAATTGATTTTATAGTCCAGTTGCTTACCACTTCTGGTAGCATTCTATCTTATTGTTATATTTATTGTAATATTTGTTTTACATTTATTTATTTTATTTATTATTTTGTTTCATATATTTATTTACATTTATTCTAGTATTATTTTGCATTATTTTTCTGTGCACTGTTTGTTTCTCATACCCAGGGTCCAGACCTCCCCTGTCACTACACCACTGTAGTCTTATCTCCTTTTCCATCCTACCTGCCATTGGCGCTATTTTGCGCACATTTTCTCCTCTCCCCGTATTCGCCACACATACATACTATTCCCCATTCGGCAGACAGCGCGTTCGCATGTTTGCCGCATTCGAAATTTTCATGCGAACGGCCCGTTCGCCTATTCTATATTCTCCTATACTTACCTATCTGGTTCCCGAATTCACCTTTTTCTACCGAACGTTCTGTGTTTTTGCCGCGAATCCCATGGATGCCGCGAATCCCGCAAGATTACCGGCGGCCATATTCAGACTTCCTGTCTTCTCTCCTACCCTGCATCTTAGTGTGTCCCTGGTCTGGGCCCTAGTGAGAGCGTTTTAGTTTTTTGTCTTTGCTGTTTGGGTGACTAACCCATACTATTCATATTGTTAGCTTATTATCTCTGCTTGTTTAGCATGCCTAAACCCAGACTATGCGCTGGGTTCACTCCCTCTAGGGAGTCTGATACCCCACTCATTGACCCAGTTCCTCACTAAATTGGGCTGGAACCCCCGTAAAGGACTGGAGTCTGCATTAAAGTCCTGCCAGGACAAACATCTGGACATATTCGGCCCCTTGGCCAAATTATTTGACTTGGCGGAAAACGCCAGAGTGGAGAACCGCATGGTTGACCCCGAAGACCTACGTGGTTGGGTCCAGAGAGCAATATGTATTGCTGGGAGTGTTAATACCTTCCTACCTATAGAAAGGCATAAGGCCATATTATTTAAGATTGAGCCTAAACTGGCTAACCTCGCCCTTACGGAGGCGGGTAAGGACGCCCAAGGTTTACTCTTCGGAGACTCCTTTATAAAAGATTTAGGGCACTTTGTTGGACCGTTCACAGCCCTAGACAAGGCCCAAGCCTCCATGAGGCGGGTGTTCCAGGGGCGGGTCTCTACCAGGGCACGCAGATTCAGGAGCCGTCTGGCTGGCCGCAGTTACCCCCAATCCCGTGTCACGGGAAGAGGCTCCTTCCAACATCGCACGCAGTACCAGGATTCTAACTCCCGCCCCACGTTCTACCTTCCTTACACATCTACGGCTGGCCGTAAGCCTCCTTTCCCGTCTAGGTTTCATTATCAACTGGGAAAAGTCGTGTCTCACCCCCGCCACTCGCATGGAATTTCTAGGATTCCTTGTGGATTTGGGGGAAGCGACGCTGAGCCTCCCGATATCCAAGATTCGCTCCATCCGCAAGGAGTTACGCAGGGCCCTCATCTGGCCCCAGCTCACCTTGTGCCAGCTTACACGACTCATTGGCCTGCTGGCCTGCTCGATACAGGCTGTGTTCCCAGGCCCGCTCCACTACTGAGCGCTACAACGCCTGAAGATCGCTCACCTGAGAGCCGGTGCATCCTACGCGGACCTGGTATCACTGGACAGCGAGACAAAGGACGAATTACGATGGTGGATTCTCAACCTGTCCGCATGGAACTGAAAAGCCATCTTCGGCTCAATGCCAGAATTCACGATCGACTCAGATTCGAGTCTCCACGGCTGGGGGGCCCACTGTGAGGGAGTCTCAACAGGGGCCCGTTGGTCGGAATCCGAATACCGGCTCAACGCGCTGGAACTCCTGGCAGGCTCCTTCGCCATCCGCAGTTTCGCCAGAGACCGAGCCCTAACATGCATTCGGCTCCGCATGGACAACGTCTCGGCGGTGAGATATGTCAACCACCTGGGTGGTACACAGTCGGCAGTCCTGGCCAGATTGGCGAAAGACTTTTGGGAATTTTGCCTGGAACAGAACCTGATGATCTACGCGGAATACTTACCTGGCCTACACAATGTCCAGGCGGACTGGGGC
Organism: Pelobates cultripes; assembly: GCA_933207985.1. Classification (NCBI taxonomy): domain Eukaryota; kingdom Metazoa; phylum Chordata; class Amphibia; order Anura; family Pelobatidae; genus Pelobates; species Pelobates cultripes. The sequence continues at coordinate 25,896,674 of OW240913.1, read as the reverse complement.
TCACGTTATCTCTCAGACACCAGCGACTGGAGATTGGCCAAAGCGGTTTCTCCAATATATCGTCTCTCTGGGGACCATTTACCATCGACCTTTTCGCTTCCCGGCTCAACACCCAGCTGCCACGCTTCTTCAGCTGGAGGCCAGATCCAATGGCGGAAGGAGTGGACGCCTTCCTGCAAGACTGGAGCGGAGGCCTCCTATATGCCTTTCCTCCGTTCTCCATGATCCCGCGCTCACTCCTACAGACCCGCAAACACCGGGCAGAAGTGGTCATGGTGACCCCATTTTGGGAAACGCAGTTGTGGTTTCCCCAGGTGCTCGAGATGACGATAGACTATCCCCGACTACTGCCGGAATACCACAACTTGCTGCGGGACCCGACGGGACGATATCACCCCCTCCGGTTAGAAGCCTCTCTCCCACTCCTGGCATGGCGAATCTCCGGGGACCTTGGGAGTTTCGGACACAACTAGACGTCTATTTGCGGCGGCATGGGCTCCCGGCACTAGACTGGCATATGGGTCAGCTTGGCGAGCTTGGGCTGGCTGGTGCATGGCTAAGAACACGGATCCCGTTTCGGCCTCTGTAACAGTGGTCCTACAGTTTCTGACGTCCCTCTTCGAGGCTGGAAAGGCTTACAGGACTATCAACCTTTACAGGTATGCCATCTCGGCGAAGGCTTTGATGGATGCCCCGTGGGACAATACCCCTTAGTGTGCTGACTCCTCGAGGGTTCTCGATTCTCACGACCACTCAGGCCTCTCTACTCCATGACCTGGGACGTCTCCATTGTGTTGGTTTTCCTCTCATCCTGGCCCTCTAACTCAGGGCTCTCCCTCAAACAACTATCTGCCAAATTGGTTTGCCTGCTCTGCCTCGTCTCATGCAAGAGGGTTTCGGATGTCAGGGCACTGGATTTCGATGCCAGGTCATATACCCCGGACGGGGTAACATTCAACATCAGCCGGCGGACTAAGACTTCTATCAAATCGGTATCCTACCCTAGTTTCCCTACCTCTCCATCACTATGTCCAGTGGCCTGCCTACGCGAATACGAAACTCGCACCAACTCTCATCGCTCTGCCATCTCTCCACAGTTATTTTTATCTATCCGTCCCCCTTTCCACCCGGTTTCTAGCACAACCTTGTCACGATGGGTGAAATGGCTGTTGTCTCAGGCAGGTATTGATACCACGATCTTTGGCGCCCATTCGGTCCGGGGGGCATCAACTTCTTCCATGATGTCTGCAGGCGCACGCCTGGAGGACATTATGAGGACGGCTGACTGGTCAAGGGAGTCCACATTCTGAGAGTTTTACTTCCAACCAGCCCCACATACTTTTGCTGCGGTAATGGATCAGCTTTAAACTTGCAATATGAGCCTCCGTGTCTTGTTAAAAAATTACATGATTTTGCTATTACATGACAAAAAGTCATGATTTTATTAAAGACACAGAGGCGAGTATTGTCCCACCCTTCTCATTTTTACTCAGTTGTAATAAATTTTCCCTCCCAGGATTATTCATGCTACAATACACCACATCGAATGGTTTAGTACGGTAAGTGGGGCCATAGTGGGAGAATGATGTTTATGTCACATAATGGTATCTCACTCTTTATCGGGGACTGTGCATATGTGAGTTACTTCTTACCCGTTTAACCTTGAAACTAGTTGCAAGTATCGACTTAACCTGTCGGCTCCTGTTCCTTTATGTTTTCACAGCCTAATTCGACGAGAAGGCAAACATTCATCCGGCTTAGGAGGACTCCCCCCGCTGTTATCCGGTGGTCCTATGACTTCTGTGGTCAAGCTTCCCAGTTGTTGATGTTCTACCCTCTTCAGTTATAAGTGTTATCTTGGGACTTTTTCTCTCACTACTCTTGTTTTTGGACATTTTACCTTGGTCGCATCTTCAGAAAGAGGGAAATGGAAGGGAAGTGCTGCCTATTATACTGGGACCTGTTACTGCATGTTCATAATTTTTTTCATTCTGTATGTATTCTTTGCTGCTATTGGTGGACAGTAAAGAAAGGGATATGCAATACTCACCTCTGTGTCTTTAATAAAATCATGACTTTTCTTCATGTAATAGCAAAATCATGTAATTAACGAACATGAAGCAGCTCCATTTTCTGGGGCCCCTTACACAGCCCAAGGTCTGGACCCCCAGGGCCTGACCGTGACTATGCCTACAATGCCCACCCATCAATCCACCTACATGGCCCACCCATGAGTTCTCTCACAGGGAGTGGAGTGTATGTGTGTAGGGGATGTTTTATGTGTTATTGTAGAGGATGTAATGTGTGTGTATTCTTATAGAATGTATACCAATTTGTGTAAGGGATGTAGTGTGTGTATAGGGGATGCAGTGTGTATTTGCGTGTAAGGAATGCATTGTATGTTTATGGGTGTGTGTGTGTGTGTGTGTGTCTGTAAGGGGTGCATTGAGTGTGTAAGAAATGCATTTTGTTTCTGTGTGTAAGAGAATGAGAGTTTGTGTAAGCGTAAGGGATGCATTGTGTGTTTCGGGTGTGTCTGTGTGTGAGTAGGGATGCATTTTATGTTTCTGTGTGTGTGTGGGGGGGATGCATTGTGTATGTGTGTAGTGTAAAAGAGAGGGTTTGTGGGGTAGGATAGGGACTGAGAGGGGAGCAGCTCTTTATTTAAAAAAAAAAAAATTCATAGTGCTCTCCCCTCCTGTCAATTAGTGATTTCCCCTTCTCTCCTGTCCCTCAGTGTCCCTTAGTGCTCTCCATTGACTCCCTGTCCCTCTGCAGTCCCGTCCCCCCCCCACACTTGGTGGTATTCTCACTCCCCCCTCTCCCAAACCCCTTAGTGGTCCTACCTCTCCTAAACCCCTTATTGGTCTTTGCCCTCCTACCCCTTTCCCCCCTCTCAGTACAAAATCATGCACTTTCAATTGAAGTGTTAGCAGCAGGAGAATGCTTGCAATACTATCAGGTCGCCAGAGTACATCCCTACAGAGATTGCCCAGTCCGGCTCATTGAGCAATGAGCACAGCTGGAATCATATACAGCTCAGTGTGCAATTTTATTGCATTCATGTGGAATAGTGACTGCCTGCAGTTTTCTTTGGATTAATTTCTTAAAAAAAACAAATAAAAAAGCTAAAATAAAATGTTGACATATTAAATGTGAAATAATATGTAAGATATTGTAGTATTCTATACAATTGTGAGTGGGGGTGTGGCGGGGCTGTTGTTTAACCCCTTAAGGACACAAGCCATTTTTGCATTTTTTGCTGTTTGTGTTCAAACGCAATTTGCATCTCTGTCATTTATTGCACCAACACATATTATATACCGTTTATCAGAGGGCAAACAGGGCTTTAATTTTATGTCACATATACATAGATACATTTTCATTAATTATAAAAAAAAAATGCAACAAAATGGAAAAATTTAAAAAAAAATGTTTTCTTTTTTTTCTCACAGTTTTGGCAAAAATAGCGTGTGCATAATATGTCCAGCTTAGAAAAAGTAATTCAAAATAAATTCATTTATGTGTCTTGATTTATAGAATACATAATATGTATAGGATTTCAGCTTATTTTGAAAGTTACAGGTCACAAAATACAAGGACTAAAATAAAATTTTATTGTGAAACAATTTTAGACGTTGCTATGTTTGTCTTGTAGGTTTAGTAGCCACCACAGAAAACAAAATTGCAATACAAAAGTATATATTTATATAAAGTAGACATCACAGGCTATTTACCTAAGGTTAGTTTGACACTTTTTACGTAACCATTTCATCGCCAATCTCTGCTAAATATTGGAGTAAAATTGTGTTTTTCTCTATTTTGGCAAATACACATATAACAAAGTTTTTGTAATGTGTATTTCGTAAAGCTGGTATGTGCTATTCCTGCACAGAAACCCATATTGTGTTCAGTTACATCTGCTGAGTATAACGATAACCCCATTGTATACCTTTGGCACTTTTCTGTAAAGCTGCAGTGCCATATAAGAGACAAGGCTATTTCAGTTTCTATAGTTAGAATTTTCCTAGATGGATTTGACGGGCCTATGTCTCATTTTAGGGTATTAATGCAGTGTGACTGTTCAAATAACCCCACAAAGGGTTTTCATTTGATAAAGCAGACACCCCAGTATATATATTAAGGTGTATATTGTGCCTTAACTTGTCACCATTTTTTCACCAATTTATGCCAATGTTTGTGGTGAGGGGGGAAAAATTGCATTTTTACACATATGTTACATTTTTGCTGAGTATTTCTTGCATTTGATATGTACCACTGTCATAAAAATCCACAAATTATGCTCAGCTAAGTCTTCTGAGTAAAACAATATGCCCAATGTATGACCTAGACACTATTTTGTAAAGTTACAGTGCAGTAAGAGACGTGACAAGTTCAGGTTTTTAAGTGTGAATTTTCATGGAGGGTTTTGATGCGTCCGTGTCCCACTTCGGAGCACTTGAGCAGGCTATTACAATTACACCATAAAGGCATAGCATTTCTTAAAGAAGACATCACAGGGCAATTCAGAAGGCATATTTTGAACCTTAGCGTGGGATCATTTTTCTGCTAGCTTGTACCAAATGTAGTGGTAATAAGCATTTATTCTGCCTTTTTGACACACAAAGTGAGTTTGCGCAGTATATTTTGCAAACCTTATGTGTGCTACGACTGTATAATACTTCATATGTTTCTCAGCTATGTCAGCTGAGTACAACAATACCCCCGTATTTACCTTTGCCAGGTATATGTGGATGTTGAAGGGGCACATTTGAGACGCAGCCACTCAGTTTTTTTCTAACTTTGAAGTTTTACGCTGTGTCCATGTTCCATTTTGGAGTAGATTAGCTGGCTGGTTATTCAAACTTCCCCACAAACACATACTATTGATTAAAGAATACACCATGGGGTAGTTCAAAAGGCATATTGTGAACCTTAGCATGGGATCATTTTTTCGCTAGCATGTTCCAAGTGTAGTGGTAATGAGCATTTTTTATGTATTTTTTTTACTTTGTTAAACCTTTTTTACTTTGTAAAACTCATTTTTAAACTTTTTTTTACTTATTAAATGTTTTAAACTTTCTTAACTTTTATACACTTTTACAAATTTTTAGAAACTTTTTTTACCGTTAACCCCCAACTAGCAGTAAGCAGCACTAACAGTAAATTCCCCACTTTCCCATAAATCCCACCCCAGCTAGCAAAATATATTATTATAAAATATTTAAATTAATTAATGAATTAAATAAATTAAACCCCTGAGGGTTAAAAAAATAAATAAAAGTTAATCCCAGGGGTTAAAAAAAAATGAGATCACAGTATAATACTGTGATCTGTATTTTGATCACTGTAGGCGGTGATGAACTGGCAGTGAAGGGGTTAATTTTTATTTGGACTGGGTAAAGGGGGTGGTATTTTTTTTTACTTAAATGTTACTAAAACATTTTTTTAAAAACTTTTAAAAACTTTTTAAAGCTTATTTTAAAACTTTTTTTAACGTCAACCCCTAGTTAGCCTAAAACCAAATTTCCAATTCCCCACTAACTTCCACCCATCCCAGCTAGCTAAATATATTATTTTAATATATTTAAATTAATTAATAAAATAAAATTACAAAAAAATTACAAAAAATAAAAGTTAACCCTCAAAGGTTAAAAAAAAAAAATCAGATCATAGTAAAATTGATGTAGTCAGTGATCAATAGGCAAGGAAGGGGTTAATTTTTTAATAAAATGGGTAAAGGGGGTAGGATTTTAAATTAACTCTATTTTATTTTTGTACAGGAAGCACTGATCCGTCTCCCTGCACTTCACACAGAACCCGGGAGCGCATGGAGGCGGATGGTAAGTATCTGCAGCACACGTGCTCGCTCTGACAGCCTGTCAGAGCGAGCACTGCTGCAGGGGCAGCACGATCGGATGCTCCCGGTCTGCCTCGAATACAGAGGCAGACTGGAGCACTGTTAACCCTGTGATCACCACAATTGGCGATCTGGAGTTAACTTTAGTTAATGACGGAAATTTTCCATAAACGGTCCTTAACACAAGGACAAGGTTGACTGAAAAATTTCGTCTCCGGTCAGGAAGGGGTTAAGTGACTTACTAATAACAATGTATGCAGCTAAAATGTAATTTAGAACAAGAACAATGTATCTGTTTGACACAGACTGATTTCTAGGCACATTTATTGTTGTTTAAAGATACATTACTGTGAGTACAACATGGAGCTCCTTGAAAAGATGACCAGAGGGTTGCAAAATAAGGACTGTCCATCCTAAATAGGAATTTGGGAGGTATGTCGAATCCAATCCAACGCATGCACGCAACTCTGGCCACGCCCCCTGGAACAATTGGAGTTTACCAACCTGATTCCACAACTGGCGGTGGAGAGAACCATGAACGACTCTATCCGTGGGGTGAGAGACAAAGAGAAAAACACTTCACAATAAAGATTGGATTTTTATTATTATCACAGCTGAGTCCATTGTGGTACATTTTGAAGCCATTACAGTTAGAGCAGGCTTCTCAGCTCTACACTTCCAGCTAATAACATTTCATGTTATTATGGGCATGTTAGTGTGTAAGTAAAGTGTGGCACTTTACACTGCTTTTTGCACAGTATTGTAGCACTTTATTGTAAGTTTTGAAGTGTTAGTTTGTTGCACTGGTGCCTATAAGTTATTGCACATAATGATATATATGCACTTTAGAGAGAAAAAACTATTTGCACAATAATTATACATTCTTTTAAGTATTCGGTTTGAAATATAATATTGTCTTAAAGGCACTGCGCACCTTATTTTTTGTTTTCAATATTCCACCATTGACAATGCCATCTGGGCCATTCTTGCAGCTGGGGCAGGTGCATGGCTCAGTTAAACTGATATTGTCAATGCGTTCAAACTATGTCCTATTCACCCCTCACTTTGGCACCTGCACAGCATTACATGGCAGGGTTTATATTATTTTTTTCTCCTGGCTTACGTTCGGTTCCAAAAGTAGCTCCAAGATAGTCTATATTTTTGCGGAAACCTTGTGCTGGTTGCTACTTAATGTGTGCAGATGCTTGACTGTTATCCACTAATTAGATGATTTCCTCACGTTTGAAGACAACTCCCAACCCTCTCGCAGTCACACAGCAGCAATCGGTCTTTTTGAATCCCTGGGTATACTGGTCTCCACAAAAAAAAGACAGAAAGGTTCTGACAAGGTAACACATTTTCTGGGTATTCAACTAGACTGGGTCAACATTCAGTCCTGTCTTCCTCGTGATAAGATTGAGAAAAACCCTGTCAAGTTATGACCTATACTTGCACTTAGGTTCTTGCAACTGTGAAGAACTACAGTCCCTTCTTGGTTTGCTCATTTTTGCCATGAGGACTACTCTGTTTATTCCCTGACCTTCCCTCAGACAATATCTTCATCACATTAGACCCACAAGCGCAGGCTGACTTACTGATGTGGTGCACTTTTCTCACGACATGGAACGGGAAAGCAATGTTTATTCCCCCAATCTCTGACAAGTCTCCGACACTCTGGACAGATGCTGTGGCCAATTCGGCTTTCACAGCCATCTGTGGCAATCAATGGCTCTGGGGTCTTTGGCCTAATGAAGTCAAGTCCCTACGAGGTTTTTCCAAAACATTGGACTTATTAGAGCTATACCAATAGTGGCGGCAACAATTGCCTGGGGTCCTGGCTGAGCTGGTCACTCGGTCAGATGCTTCTCAGACAACCTAGATACCTGCCACATTGTAAACAAAGGTCACAAAAAATAATCTTTGGTCGTTATAAGGTTTTTGAGGAGACTCACTTGGGTGGCGGCCAATTACCAGTTTTTCCTCACTTGTATTTACATCCCGGGGGTCACTAATGTATCGGCTTATCACCTGTCTCATTTCCACTTATAGGCATTCCGCGAGACTCTGCCCACCGCGTCCCATCTGGCTACTTCAGCCCCTCCATTGCAAGCTATGTTACTGGATTAAATGTTTTATTATCACACGCACAGAATCTTACCCACACTCTCGGTTAACAATAGGAAATCATATGATAGGGATTTTCACCTTTTCACTAAATTCACTGTCAATTTTCAAATTCATGACATGTTTGCTATGGAGTCTTTAGTGGGATTTGATTCCTTTTGCAACCTTAAGTTAAAATTATCATTTAACACTATCAAACTCTACCTAACGGGCATTTAACATCACATGCTGATACAACACCCTAACAAAACAGGATTCCGATCATCCTACCAAATGAAAACCTTACAAGGAATCCAAAAATCTGACACAACATTGATACTAACCATCCGTAGTAAACTATTCCAATAGTTATCCGATTTGTTAGACACATCACCTTTCAAACCTATCACCAATATGGTAATTAAACTGCCATATACCTAGTCTTTTACAAATTCCTACGACCAAGAGAGTTCACCTTGATGAATCTAACTTTCACAGATTACCTCTAAACTTGAAATATCTGTAAATCTATAGAATACTACATCCTTTCACTCCCCCAATCTAAAACCACGCAGATGGGATGCCCAGCCAACATACCCTTTTACCCTAACTATAACAAATGGTGCCCAGTTAAGGTTTTGGATAAATATTTCGGCACCATTCACAAACAGCCACACCAACCACTACTAGAATTACACGGTTTCACACTCACTACTGCTAAACTTATGATCTATGTTCGTATGCTATTGACAAGGCTTGGCCTCAATTTAACTCATTACTCAGACCACTCTTTTCGCGTAGGGGCAGCATCATCTGCCTCCTCTAATCACATTCCAGCACATATCATCCAAGGCCATGGGATGCTGGAAATCATCCACTTATACATTATATATACCAGAACTGGTCAAAGAGATTCGTCAGGCATTTCGTGACTTATCCAAGTAATTTTGATGTATTGTAGAACGAATAATTTTGTATGGTACACTTCTTTTTGTCCTCTTTATTACAGCCCTACTGCATTGTCGGTTCCGGAACACCACAACCAACTGGTGTTATTAACTATGATACTTACTACTATTTATGTGATATATATATATAAAAAAAGGTTATATTTCTTTACTGGAATTTCTTTGCAGTATAGAAGCAGACATGAGTATAAATGGAGGGCAGTACTAGATATGTTTCTTGACATGTCTGGATGCATACATACAGTCATATGGTGTAAAATATAAATATATTAACAAGTGATAAAATGATAAAAATACAGGAATGCAAAAACAATTGTAGCAGGAATGTTCTGTTAACAAAGTGATGTAAAATTAGTGATTTGCTGGTTAGCCCTTTTTATCAATAGGTCTATTCTATGGTCATGGGCCTGGAGCTTCAGCTCCATCAGACCCTAAGTTAATCCAGCCCTGGTAACAAGCAGTGAATTGATCATTAATCACACATTGGTGATAACTTTGCAATCGACACCCAGCAATATTCTGTGTACAGAGAAAATGGACAAAATAAACAGCAGCTGTTGAGTATTGTTGAGTTTAGCATGTGAGTCACTCAGTAAAATAGGCTTTAGAACTGATGAATTTATTTATTTTTGTTAAAGTACAATTTAAACACTTTCAATAATCACACAGAAATAGAAAAAAAAAAAAAAAACACTGTGGGCTAATACATTAAAAAAACACCAAGACAATGGTGTCTTAAAAGAAGAAAAACTACCATAACAAGAGGACATAGTCTTAAATTAGAGGGACAAAGGTTTAAAAATAATATCAGGAAGTATTACTTTACTGAGAGGGTAGTGGATGCATGGAATAGCCTTCCAGCTGAAGTGATAGAGGTTAACACGGTAAAGGAGTTTAAGCATGCGTGGGATAGGCATAAGGCTATCCTAACTATAAGATAAGGCCAGGGACTAATGAAAGTATTTAGAAAATTGGGCAGACTAGATGGGCCAAATGGTTCTTATCTGCTGTCACATTCTATGTTTCTATTGTTTCTATGAACCAGTGCCGCTGATAATGCTCAGCTCCTATATAATGGTCAATTCCAAGGAAAATCCCATCTTCTCGAGATATATTTAAAATGCAATGAATAACTCGTGAGTTCACATGGTGCCAGAGGGCAATATACTGCCGCAGGGCATCACTTTTCATGTGCTTCCACGCCTGCATGGAGAAGCAGTATCAGGGGTCATGGTTTCCTTGCTGGGAATTTTAATTTTAGCAGAAATGAGACTGGCGGTGACTTGGGGAAAGGTTCCAGTTTGGCTGCCGTGACCTAAATTGTGAAATTCTTCCAATTCCCGAATAAACCAAGGGTTTATTCACTAAACTGCCAAGAAAATGGGATAAGACTTAAATGGCAGAAATGTAAAAACGAAATTGACTGTGGCTAACTAAGTCAGAATATTTTTCCATTCTATCTAATTTTTTTTAACTTTATTTTTTATTTTTTTTGCCTTTTGGAGGTTAATTTGCTATAAATCAGAGTTTAGAAAATAACCCTGCTAGGTGCCCAGTAATAAAGTGGACGTGGCAGGTGCAGACTGCGCTAGGTGTTGCCTATTATAAACCTGACACTAGAGGGCGCTGTGCTGCTGCCTCAGGGCAGCGCTGTGGTCCTCCTGCCACCAGAGGGCGCTGTGTCTCTCAGGCGTAGTGTTTCTTCCTAACGTCTTAGAACTCTGGTCAATGCATGCGGAGCAGCGCTGTGGTCCTCCTGCCACCAGAGGTCGCTGTGAGAATCCCGCCGCCTCCAGCCAGTTCCAGGACACGCCGTGGGCAGCGCGTCGTTTGACGTCACGAGCAGTTCCCGGTGCAGCGGAGGATCCAGGCCTGGAGCGAGCGCAGCCACACAGCCGCCAACATGCCGCGAATCATGATAAAGGGAGGGGTGTGGAGGAACACGGAGGTGAGGGAGCACCGGCTTACTGAGAGCAGCTATAAATAAATATATATCAATAATAATAACAGGCTGCCTGACTCTGCAACCCCCATCACCCTCAGCCAGAGCACGATCACCCCCAGCCAGCCACCAGAGCATGATCACCCCCAGCCAGCCACCAGAGCATGATCACCCTCAGCCAGCCACCAGAGCATGATCACCCTCAGCCAGCCACCAGAGCATGATCACCCTTAGCCAGCCACCAGAGCATGATCACCCTTAGCCAGCCACCAGAGCATGATCACCCCCAGCCAGCCACCAGAGCATGATCACCCCCAGCCAGCCACCAGAGCATG
>OW240913.1:25808163-25885366 GCA_933207985.1 Pelobates cultripes | reverse complement strand
CCACCAGAGCATGATCACCCTTAGCCAGCCACCAGAGCATGATCACCCTTAGCCAGCCACCAGAGCATGATCACCCTTAGCCAGCCACCAGAGCACGATCACCCCCAGCCAGCCACCAGAGCACGATCACCCTTAGCCAGCCACCAGAGCACGATCACCCTTAGCCAGCCACCAGAGCACGATCACCCTTAGCCAGCCACCAGCGCATGATCACCCTTAGCCAGCCACCAGAGCACGATCACCCCCAGCCAGCCACCAGAGCACGATCACCCTCAGCCAGCCACCAGAGCACGATCACCCTCAGCCAGCCACCAGAGCACGATCGCCCCCAGCCACCAGAGCATGATCATCCCCAGCCAGAGCATGATCGCCGCCAGAGCATGATCACTTCTAGCCAGCGTGCCCTGTGTCCAGGAGAAGAGTCATAGAATGAGAGAGCCAAAACACATAAAGTGTACAGCCCAGACACTGCTGGCTGAGAGTGATGGGCGGGACTCCTAGCCAGCATAATCACTTCTAGTCAGCATGCCCGGCTGTGTGTCCAGGAGAAGAGTTACAGAATGAGAGCCAAAACACACAACGTGTACAGCCCAGACACTGCTGGCTGCGTGTGATGGGAGTTACCATGCACAATGCTGGGTCTGCTCTGATTCATTGATTGCTGGGTTTCTGGATTAACAACTGTCAGTGCCTGAGTCTAGCTATGGCTGAAGTGGTGAGCGTTATTGGATCCAGGACTATACTGTAGAAACGTAGAATGTGACGGCAGATAAGAACCATTCGGCCCATCTAGCCTGCCCAATTTTCTAAATACTTTCATTAGTCCCTGGCCTTATCTTATAGTTAGGATAGCATTATTCATACCCCACTCATGCTTAAACTCCTTTATTTGGCTTATCCCTCCTGGAACATCAACCCTGTTACATATTTATGTATCATCAGCAAAAAGATATACCTTACCATCAAGACCTTCTGCAATATCACTAATAAAAATATTAAAGAGAATGGGTTCAAGTACAGATCCCTGAGGTACCCCACTGGTGACAAGCCCAAGCTTCAAATATACTCCATTGACTACAACCCTCTGTTGCCTGTCACTTAGCCACTGCCTTACCCATTCAACAATATTGGAATCCAGATACCTCTAAATGCGTGCTGGTCTGTCTGTTTAATTCAAAAACTAAAGTGTGAGTTGAAGGGAGATCAAAGTGAATTTTGAAATCTAAAAACCGAGAAATTGTTCTCCGTTTAGCTTCTGAGGTCTGAAATGTAAAATTAATTTTGAATTCCCAACAATTCAGACTTTACTGGAGGGCCGTTCGGTTTATCATCCAGGTTTGTTGACAAAATATAAATAAAATATCGTCCAACCTTATTGGGTCAAATTCATTGCAGTGTCATATATTCTGCACTTGAAACCAAGATCTCCCCACAATGTCAATTATTCAGCAAGGTTTCATTGAGAGCTTGGACACCCACAGTTTATTTTAATGTCATATAGAGTGTTTTGGTTTAATTCTTATGGTTTGTGGGAAATTACTGTAATCACAAGTGCCCTTATTCACAGGTAACACATCACAGTAATGTTTATTTTTACAATTTTTTATTTTTTTTTATAAGAGCCGTCGTGGCCTGTATACATGTAGGAATGTGCTGTAATCCAGGCTTTCACTGAGTCTGTTTACTGCTTAGAGATTAATATAATCAGATTTACACATTTCCAATGCATCGCTATGCATCATTACACTTTGAAATTAGAACTCAGATTTTTAAATATTCTCCAGAGCTCAATTCCATGGTTTTAAAAGGAGATTTGAAAGTGAAACTCTTTTGACCTGAATTATTAAGACTTGTCCCCACTACTGTAGACCAAAGGGTTCTGTAGATCAGCTGGCTCCCAATTTTTTTTATAGAGAATTAAACAAATCATTTTCCTAGATCTTCCTCTTGCAAGACAATTCTGACAAGCTAATTTTTCATAAAAGTTTAAATATGGTATTGATATTGTTGTAGTTTTTGTATAAATGATTTATTCATCTGCAGTATGCAGCAATCACAGTATGTCAAAAATTATCTGTGGGTTGAAGATCAAATTCTGGTGGTGTAAGTGTTACAGCTAGTTAACATGACTCTTATCATTAAGGAACCTACTATTAAAGTTGTCTTTCAGGCATATTCTGACACTGAAAAGGTTCATCATTAATTTTTTTCAGACCTCTGATAATCCCAAGACATTGTAACAATAAATTCTTTACCATATGCTCAATGTGTGATTTGTTTATTTCTCCAAAGGATGAAATTCTTAAAGCAGCTGTTATGAAATATGGCAAAAACCAATGGTCTCGTATTGCTTCTCTCTTGCACAGAAAATCTGCCAAGCAGTGCAAAGCACGATGGTATGTATTTATCAGTTTGTACAAAAAGCAAGACAGATTGCAAGTTTGATTAATGGTAACAAAGGTGTCAGTGGTAGAAATCCTCTAGATCTGAAGTTATAGTAGAGCTTTATTTTCTGGGATTATTCACTCGTTTTTTTAGGATGTTCATATTATAAAACAGGGTTTGACAAATCCTGGTCGCCATGGCAACTAGAAATTTCACCCTGGCGTCTGGGATTTGCCAGCTATTTAGTGGCTGCCAGAACTTTGAAGGTGGCCGTCACGGAGAATATTGGAGCCGTCTGCCCTGGAGAGCAAGGAGGCGGCCGCCCTCAGCTGGCTGGAGGCGGGCAGCTGAGGCAGCATGGAGTCAGCTGCCTGCTCGAGCATTGTAGGCAACTTGGGTGCGCGTGTGCCTGTCAGTGTGTGTGTGCCAATGTGTGCATGCAAGCCTGTAAGTGTGTATGTGAGCCTGTCAGAGTGTGTGTGCACGCGTTTTGGTACCTGCCCCCACTCAGCCTCTCAAAGGTAGGGAGGCTGAGTGGGGTTCAATGAAAACAAAAATGTAAGTGTGTGTGTGTGAGCCTATCAGTGTGTGCGAGCCTGTTATCAGCGTGAGTGTGTATGTGAGGTACCTATCCCCTCCAATCGCATGAGGAAGGTGTTTTTGCTCACCTATTTTCCCACGCCGTTCCATTTTCGCCACTTCTGGTCCAACCTCCATGGCTGAGATTATCAATCTTTATGATCTCGGCTAAACCATCGCTTTCCCTTAGTAAAGCATTGGGAGGATTTTGTGCATGAGCAGGAAATGTGCATATCCGCATCTCCTCATAGAGATGCATTAAATTATTGAATCTCTATTAGGAACATTCAGTGCCTCCATGCAGAGCTTGGAGACACTGAACGCGGGTGCTGCACATGGTGTAGCAGTGACCCAGGACTCTCTAGTTAGTGGTTGTCTGAGTGACTGTCGCTAGAGATGTCACTAAGCAGCAATGTAAATACTACCTTTTTGCTAAAAAGGCAGTGTTCACACTGAAAAGCCTGCACGGACAGGCTATAGGCACCAGAACAACTACATCAAGCTGCAGTTGTTCTGGTGACTATAGTGTTTCTTTAAGAACTGCATTTTCTCGTTGAAAATGACTGGCTCCTAACTTTTTTAGCTGGCTCCTAGATTCCAATCAAATTTGTCAAGCACTGTTATAGAAATATTGTAGTTCCACATCAGAGAGAGAAACACCTGTTAATTGTCCAAGATCCACAGCCTGTTGAAATAATAAAAATGTGCAGCCATATGATTGCAGAATAAACCACTACATAAACAGGTATGTTACAGGTTTATTCACGGACTATGGAGTTTTTATAAATTCAAATTTAAAGAGACACTATAGTCACCAGAACAACTACAGCTTAATGTCTTTGTTCTGGTGAGTATAGTCAGTCCCTGTAGGCTTTTTGTAGTCAACACTGTCTTTTCATAGAAAAGGCAGTATTTACATGAATGCCTAGGCCAGTGATGGCTAACCTTGATACCATAAATTGTTTCTGGACTACATTTCCCATGATGCTCAGGTAGCTTTTAGACTCTAGGCAAGTAATCTAGGCAAGTAAAAAAAAAATGGAATCGTGAAATGAATGTATGATGTATAAGTTATTTAATTTTGCAAAGGCATTTATGATGATACCCTTTTATCTTTTTGTTCGTGATAGGTACGAATGGTTGGACCCGAGCATCAAAAAAACAGAATGGTCTCGCGAAGAGGAGGAGAAATTACTACACTTGGCCAAGCTAATGCCTACACAGTGGAGAACGATTGCACCAATCATAGGCAGGACAGCTGCACAGTGTCTGGAACACTATGAATTCCTGCTGTATGTATAAATACATCTTTTTTTATTTTATTTTATTTTATATCTTTATGAAGCTCGTTCCCACATAGTTCTGTGTGTGTTCCAGAACTGGTGCTCTCCAGTGGGGAATGAGTCCCTAAAATTTCCAAATAGCAAAAAAGAGCGGGAGGATGCACCAACAATTACACCAGGAGATCCATAAATTATGAATAAATGTTCTTTGAAACACAAAATGTGTTAAATCAAGTGGCTGTAGCTTCATCTTGTTTTTTTTGGCACAATGTAATACATTTTTATATTGTAGAAAATTCATTATTTATTTTTGGATTTTCCCGTACACTTTAGTGTACACACCTACACTACAATTATTTTAGCTTTCCTTATTTCAAAGTAATTTTACTTTAGAATGTCATATCTCTTCCTCTTTTAATAGCCTTCTAGAGCATGCAACAAACTCAGGTGTGATTAAAGTTTCTTTAACATAACTTGGAAAAACTGTAATCTCCTGCTAACACATTGTGGTGTCAGATCTGATTGAAAATGTAGGTTGTCAGTCACGGTAAGGGGAGGTGTGGCTAGGGCTGCGTAAACTGAAATGAAAGGGGAACTAAATGGAAGAAATTTGTGCAGTGACACTGCGTCCTGGTATTTAGACATGATCTACACACCAAAACCACTTTATTCAGCTAAAGTTGTATTGTTTCTTAGAGTATACTTTTAAGTCCAGGAAAATATTCTGGTTATATTACCACATTAAAAATTATTTGCCACTGTAAGACATTGTATGCTCACCGAGTTAGTGGTGAGTGGAAAATTTGAGCCGTGTGTATAAGTGTATATAATTACAAACTTGTTTGTTCCCTTAGGGACAAAGCTGCTCAGAGAGATAATGAAGAAGAGGCAGCTGATGACCCTAGGAAACTTAAACCTGGAGAAATCGATCCAAATCCTGAAACCAAACCAGCAAGACCAGATCCAGTTGATATGGATGAAGGTATATTGACTAAACTCTTAGTTTGTTTTTGTTGATACATGACATGGTTGTTATATGTTTGTGTGACTAGACACTGTACAAGAGGTGCCCATCACGTGTATAGCTGACAAGTTAGCCCTTAGAGGTGACCCATAGAGTTAGCGGAGTCTTTTTTAGAGTCTAGGGTCCAACTTTTTACTAAAATAATAATTGAACACTTTTACTTGCCTGTAATTCTTTTCAGTCCAATATACCCTCTGTGTTGTCATCATGCTTGATAAGTAAAGCTGATTGTGCCAAAAAGCCATGTTGTCCTATAAAATGCTTCTCACAGAAAAGCCTTGACAACATAAGGCATATGCTAGGCAATCACTGCAGTCCGCCAATCAGAAACATCTGCATGAGTACATCAAATTCCAAGAACGGATGGATGACTCCATTGTGGACTCGAAGCACCATCTAGTGGCTGTCAGGGTGAAAGCCAGGGGAGGTGTGTTTCGCCCCGAAATGTTAAACATTGCTGTATCTCTGAAATTGAAATGGAGTGTGCTGAGTGTTTTTTAGTGTCCCTTTAATTTTTGTGAACTTGCTATGATTGGTTCACTTTATTACCCTCTCGCCCACCACCACCACCTACAGCATTCTATTGTAACACACAGTTCACTTGCTGTCCCATCTTGCACATTCATTTTGATCAGATTGACCTTGGGATAGTTCTCTAGCTTGTCAATTCTCCCCAATACATCGACACAACTGGCCTCATGTTCATGTCTAAATAATTAATAGGTGTGGTGCGGGTATATTTTTTATGTTTTACTTGTACTTAAGCTTTCTTTTATTAGGTTTATTATTTTGTGGCTTGACCCCTAGACAGAGCAGATCCTTGTTTGTCTAATGATTTTCATTTATTTATTATACTGGAAGTTCATTAAATTCCCAACACAGTCAATATGAGAGTTTCATAAAGATTATGTCTTTATGAAATACTCAAATTTTATTTCTGCAGAAGAGCTTCCTTAAACGCAATATAATTAAATAACCCTGACATTGCTCTCATTTGTACTTATTATATCACCCAGGCAGAGTTCATTCTTAAAGGAGCACTTTGACTTTAAAACTATTTATAAAGCTAGATATGCTCCTTACTTTGTTTAGATCAACCCACTTTGTTTAAATGGATCAGCTATATTGATGCATTTATTTTTATTTTTTTTGTGAGCACATATACATGTAAGTTGTATTTGAGCAAATTGGTTGTGGTGATTGGACGACTATTGACACTTTACTTTTCCTGTCTGTTTACGTCACTGTCGTCTGCCTTATGGATCACAAATCTGTGAATGATGTGCCCCCTAGCTTGCGTTTTTGTGTGTTTGTAAAACGGAATACATTCTTTCCATTCCATAAAGTAACACTGCTGTCATGCCTAAACATTCCCTTTTAACTTTAAATGTTTGTACTGATTCCAGATGAACTTGAGATGCTCTCTGAAGCTAGGGCCCGTTTGGCTAATACACAAGGAAAAAAGGCAAAGCGGAAAGCCAGAGAGAAACAGTTGGAGGAAGCAAGGTATATTCAGCTATGAAGCCTGTTTGTCATGTCAAGCAATAGATCTTGTGATCCCTAGGATGGTGTATGACCTGTTTAATACTATATATGAACAAAATAGAACTCCTTAACATTTAACTGTGGAACAGGAAAATACTATAGTGATGGAGTAGGAATGTACAAATATCTCGTAGCAACATAGAAACCTAAATGGTGAAGACCATTGTTTGCAATAACTGCCATTTTTTGTCACATTTTTAATAGTGTACAGACAATATTGAGCATAAAAATGTCTGTTCGCCAGTGTACACAGTGAAAATTGGCTGCTCTCTCACATTGGTGGGTGTTAAAAAAATTAAAAAATATTAAGTTATTATGTATAAAGCTCCAACAAATTCCTCAGTGCTTTACTATTGTGTGCCTGAATGTATTCCGGGAAAGATAAGTAGGAATCTGAAAGGTTGTTTAGGTTGCAGTCTTGGGGTGAGTAAGGAGGTGAATTTGACATCCTTTATTGAATTAAGGTTTATATATTTTAGTTTTTTATTTATTTATTTTTTTGTCAATCTTTCTTTTATTGTATTTTAGTTTTTTTTTTGTTTTTTTTTCTAGTTGCTCATTCATTTTTGTTTGCATCATTTAAGAAAGTATAATATGCATCATTTGAAGAGAAACCTTTTCTAACAAGTATACTATTTATTCAATCTTTCTTTCTTTTTTTAAATAGAATATTAATACAATGTGCTTACTTTGACAGGCGCCTTGCGGCACTTCAGAAGAGGAGGGAGCTCCGTGCTGCAGGAATAGATATACAGAAGAAGAGGAAAAAGAAACGTGGTGTAGATTACAATGCAGAAATCCCCTTTGAAAAGAAACCTGCCCCTGGATTTTACGATACGGCAGAGGAAAACTATGATGCACTAAATGCAGATTTCAGAAAGCTCCGCCAGCAGGACTTGGATGGGGAGCTGAGATCGTACGTTAGCATTATTTGTAAATCATAACAATTTTCAGTCGTGTGTAATAGAGCTCGAAACCAATACACCCATATTTAAAAACAAACTATTCAGGTCCGTCATGTAGAAAATAGTCTTCATTTCAATCAATTTGTATTAATTACAAATAAGATTAAAGGGAAGTTAATAAAATGTTTTTTTTGTTACCTGTTAAATAAAAGTACAATGTATTGTAGCCTTATAGTAAATATACAAGCCAGCTCATTGATTTGGCATTGCTGCTTGTGAGACTTGTATTGACTAGTGTAACTTTCTCTGGGCCTGGAGTAATTCCTCCCTTCCCTGGCACCAAGGCATGGAATGTTCTGTCAAATATAACAGTTCAACGTGTTGCTAATCTCCCTTGCTGAACTGAATCACAGTTGATTTCATACCTCTAAAGTGCCCTTTAAAAGAAAGCACCTCTAGTGACTGTTAGTAAGACACCCACTAGATGTGAATATTTTACCCTGCGGTATAAAAAATGCAGTTTTCTTTAAAAACCAAAAAACTGCCATGGTTAAAACTAAATGACCAGTGCACTCAGACCACTTGATTGAGATGAAGTGGTCTGGGTGACTATAGTTTTCCTTTAAACAAAAACAGTCGTGTATAAGCGATAATAGAGATCTACTCTGTGCAGAGCAATCGTGGCTATAAATTGTTGAATGTGATTTGCTTCGTCTCCTGGCACATTCTACATAGTTATAAGCCTTGGAACAATATTTTAATGCCAATATCAAGTAACTGGGTGGTGGTCTGGGGCAGATACTGTATAGATTTTTTTAATTTTTTTTTAAATCCTGTACAATATTCTAAATGTTTCCCAGGGTGACATTCCAGTGCTTTTGTCTGAGGAATTGACTTTCATCTCATCTAGCTATCACACTTCTTCCCATGTGTTGGTTTATACATTAGAATAAAACCCAGTCCATTTATTTTTCCAGGCGAGATGTTAACAGATTAATTGATTTTGCTTATATTTTGGGTGTGCTTCTCTGGAGAAAGAGCTGTGAAAATATTTTTACTGCTGTCAATTTTAACGTCTTCCTAATGAAAGCTTGGAATGCCTTTCACTACATCTTGAAACCAAATTTATATTCCGCTTGGATAATGTTAAATAGTTGGGTTTTTTTGTTTGTTCTCTTCTGCCTTTCATTTAAGACAGAACTGTTGAATGATTGTTTTATTGCCATTGACAGTGAAAAAGAAGCAAAAGAAAGAAAGAAAGACAAGCAAAATATAAAAAGGAAAAAGGAGTCTGATCTACCATCAGCAATTCTGCAGACAACTGGCGGAGTATCTGAACTCACAAAAAAAAGAAGCAAACTGGTTCTCCCTTCACCTCAGGTTTGTACGAGTGACAGCATCACATGTTGCTGTTTAACCCCTTAAGGACCAAACTTCTGGAATAAAAGGGAATCATGACATGTCACACATGTCATGTGTCCTTAAGGGGTTAAAGAGGACATTCTGTGAAAATAGATACACGGTAGCACATTGCTAATTTTTATACAGACAATACAGGTGAATTTACTACCAAACATGAAATGAAAAATAACATACAAAGATGTAGAATATATCTAGGGATGGATAAATATAGGTTACAGGCCTGACATGAATGTGTGGTTTCTCATGTCATAATATCCCCATTATTGACTTTTGTCTGCTTTTAAGCATTTTTGTAATTAAGGTATTGTTTATTTATTGTAACTATGAATTTTACCAAAGTTTTTCCCTGTCAGATTTCAGATGCAGAGCTTGAAGAAGTTGTGAAGATTGGCCAAGCCAGTGAAATCGCCAGACAAACAGCGGAGGAATCCGGTATCACCAATTCTGCTTCCAGTACGCTGCTATCGGAGTACACTGTGGCCAACAGCAGCATAGCCTTAAGAACCCCTAAGACACCTGCGGCACAAGATCGAATCCTGCAGGTAATGGGGATAGTGTTTCATGTCATTAACAGGCTAAACATTTCCACTATCCATTGCGCTTTGGTTTAGTTTTTATCATTTTAAAGGCCTGGCTAATAGTGTAGGATTTGAAATTGTAAACCCTGATTAGAAGAAACTTA
The DNA here is from genome assembly GCA_933207985.1 of Pelobates cultripes. NCBI lineage: Eukaryota > Metazoa > Chordata > Amphibia > Anura > Pelobatidae > Pelobates > Pelobates cultripes. The sequence continues at coordinate 25,875,541 of OW240913.1, read as the reverse complement.
AATTGTTTCAGCCTAAATTTTGCTCCTTTTCAAACACCAAGCCATTCTACACAACACTTTGTAGGTTACACAAATAGCAAGGAGTAAGTAAAACTTAATGATCATAATTACTGCTTAACTAATGACTGACCTTATAGAAGCAGTATTGCTGTGTAAGTGTATGTGTAATCTCTAAAAAAAATAATTAATTCTGACGAATATTTCTAGTAAAACTTTAATGAATAAAAATAAATTAACTTTTGCTTAAGACAGTTCTGCTTACCTAGATCTTCGTAGCATCTTTCTATAATTTTCTTTACTCAGCCCTCGGCAGTTTATCTTGCATTGACCAACTTTTAATGCACGAAAAGATGGCTGTGGAAGTTTTTCGATGTAGGCTTTGCTCGTAAAGTAGTTTGTACCTTATTTTGTTAAGAGATTACACGGATAGTGACATGAAGTGACATAGCTGTTTTTGATGTGAATGCTATTCATGCCAGGTTTCAAATAAATGTCATGCAATTTTTTTTTAATTACATGGCAGTGAAAAAGATTAACAGATTAATAGAGTTATTGATTTAGCAGTTATACATGTTTAGATAGATTTGGATATTTGCATATATTTGTGCACAATGCAGCCTCTTGGCTTGCATTAACCCCTTAAACACTGCACTACATTCTTTAATGCAATTAGGGTGGCATTGGGACATAAGGGCTAGAACTTTGCTGGAACCAGAGAGACCCACATATCACTCGATACCTGGGCCTGTGCTCTGTCAGCTGGGGCCATATTTAGTGGCCCCAGAATAACCGGTGAGCTGTGTGCAGCAATAGAAAGATTAACAAATTATAAGTACGACTTTAAATAATAAAAACAATATACTCCAATATATAGGGGTTTAATTTTCACAAACCAATACTAATATATATGTCAGGGAATCTGCTTTATCAAAGTGTTGGATGTTATTTCAATTAGCATTCAGTTGTCCACTGATGAAAGGGGCCAACGGACTGTCTGTTACAATTTATTTGGTTAAATAAGAGGTAATCTAAGCAACATAACCGGCATTTCTCTCTATCACAATGTTAAAAAAAAAAAAATAAGGCTTGAATGATGCATCCACCTGACCCTCTCTTGTGTGTTCTGAAACTTTGCAGGAAGCACAGAATCTGATGGCACTCACCAATGTGGATACTCCGCTTAAAGGGGGGCTTAATACTCCTCTTCACGAGAGTGATTTTTCTGGAGTAACACCACAGAGACAGGTCGTTCAGACACCAAACACCGTGCTCTCCACACCCTTCAGGTAAAACGCATTCTTTAGTTTTATGGTTTGAAGAAAAAAATCAATCACTGCTTTGTTTTTCATAAAGGGACATTGGAAGGACTTTAACTTCTTATGCTCACTGTGTTAGTAATGGTGCAGGGAACTGTCTTGGCCTAGTCTGCCTGTATACAATTGCTTATAACTACAACAGTTTGCGAACAGTGCAGTTATAAGCCTGCCTTTTTGGTTTGAAATATTGGAGGAGGAGACTATCCTTGCTCCTCCTGACTACATGATATTTTGGATGGAGTATGCACACTAAGATCACTAAGTTTTCTTTTTGATTTTATTTTTGGGCTGCGTGGGCCAGCAGTGTGCATAGCCCCATTTAAAAAACTGAATTTAATAAGCTCTGAATGAATTAATAGCAGCTACACTAGCCAAAGATATCTTAAGGTCAGTGCTTTTTCATTGTCCTCCTACTATAAACACTGATGGGAACAGGCATCGTCTTCTTTAGTAGACCCCAATCTGTAGTATCACACAGATGTAAGCATACACTGATCAGCCATAACATTAGAACCACTGACATGGTGAAGTGAATAACATCGATTATATAGATATAGTGGCACCTGTCAGGGGATTGGATATATTAGGCAGCAAGTGAACAGTCAAATGACAAAAAAAAACAACTAAAAGTGCAAATACCTCTTGCCATATTATTTATTAACCCCTTAAGGACACATGACGTGTGACATGTCATGATTCCCTTTTATTCCAGAAGTGTGGTCCTTAAGGGGTTAATCGCATTCTTCCATTTCCCATTGTATCTCGAAACAATACACGGTGTACCATCGGATAGTTAATCCAAACGAATCTTCAAACAGTAGCAAGCAGTGTACACAAATTTTATTTAATGCCCATTCCTTTGAAAAAATTTCCTCAGCGATAATCGTCTGATAGAGATTACATTAGACATACAGTCAATGCTCCTTTTCGCCAACCAAATCTTGGTAATCTACGTGTTTCTTGTTACACAGCACTTTATCAAGTGTAATGAAGTCCAAGATCGATAAAGATTATTATTATTAGCCACTATATAATGCAGTTATACGTAAATCAGTTTTCTATAATTAACCATTGCGCATGTAGAGAATGGTATCATTTACTTACGCTTATAGGAAAGATACAGATGTCAATCTTTTTTTATTAAATTTTTTTTTTTTTAATGTAGGACACCGTCTCAGAACTCAGAAGGATTAACCCCTCGTGGGGGCATGACTCCTAAACCTGTTATTGGAGCAACTCCAGGAAGAACACCACTGCGGGACAAGCTTAACATAAACCCAGAGGATGGATCAGTAGATTACAATGACCCAACTTACATTAAGCAATTGGTGAGAAACTTTATTATCTATTATCATGTTAATATTCCTGTAACAATTATACTGTTTTATTTTGTTTAAATATAGGTTTAGGCAAATTTGTCATTGCTGTGAGTGGCCTGATTCATCTTCTCCAACATAGTTTAAAATTCTGTTTTTCATTTTCAGTTCATCAAAAATTATTTAATTCTCCACCTTGCTTGTCTTACCTCCTGCAGCTGTGATAATGTGAACTTCCTCTTAACTCAAACCATCATACCTACTACAGCTGCAGTGTTTGCAATAGATGTATCCTGACGCTGTTCTCCAGTTATGGGGTAAACCGTTTTACATTGGTTTGCCCTCTTACTTGTTTTCTCTCCAGATTCCATTCGTAAAGCTTTCGATGTTTCTTGTGAATTGTAGTTTTACAACCTCTAGGGATCTACCTTTTGTCACCCCTGGTTTATTCAGTGGTGTTTGTGTGGGTTCTCAGTGTAAGGATGCACTAGTTTATTCGTATGGAGTGCGTACATGGAGACAAGATTATAGATGCACTTTTCCCTTTCCTTGTTACTTTTTAAACCTTGTATTTGTGTGAATGTAGAAATGTATTTCTGTGGATTGTGAGTGTATGCATGCAGATGATTATTTATGTGGTGTGTGCGTCAATGTAAGTATGTATGTGTACCCCTTGTTTGTCTGTTTTCTTTCAATTGCAAAGTCTCTTTCCACTCTCCAAATATCTCACTTCCCTCTTCACATAGTCAAGGTAACACTTGCTTTCTGCAAATTTCCTTTCACCTATGTCACCTTGTAGTGAGTTCAAAACGCTGTTGCTTCGTAGCTTGTTCTATAGTGACTGCACACATCACTCTATGTGTAGAATTACACAAAACATAATTACCTAAGCTTCCTGTGTGTGTATGTGTATATATATATATGTGTATATTTATATATATATATACGATCTAAGTATGTATTTTATTTTAGACTGCTTTAAAACGTTATTTCACTTTTTTTCAGGCAGCAGGGGGACTACCTGTCATTCCAGGCACTCCCCCTGCTGACACTGCTATGGACGGCTATACCGTCCATGTGATCGTGAGGTCCTCGCAAGGACCTCGCGATCACATGGCTCAGGAGTGCCAGATTGTCAGCAGGTATGTCAGGTAAGTCCGCCCATCGCGATTGCTGGCGAGTAGGTAAGTTCCCTGGATGGCTTGGACGTGCTATGCTGCCTGCCGGCGTTTAGAGCCGTGTCCCCAAGGACGGCATAGCACGCCCGCCGTCCTTAAAGGACCACTATAGTGCCAGGAAAACATACTCGTTTTCCTGGCACTATAGTGCCCTGAGGGTGCCCCCACCCTCAGGGTCCCCCTCCTGCCGGGCTCTGGGGAGAGGAAGGGGTTAAACACTTACCTTTCTCCAGCGCCGGGTGGGGAGCTTTCCTCCTCCTCTCCTTCCTAGCGACGTCATCAGCTGAATGCGCATGCGTGGCAGGAGCCGCGCGTGCATTCAGCCAGTCTCATAGGAAAGTATTCATAATGCTTTCCTATGGACGCTGGCGTCAGTGAGAAGCACGCAAGCGCCTCTAGCGGCTGTCAATGAGACAGCCACTAGAGGCTTTAGAGGCTGCATTAACCCTCTGAAACTGCTATGTTTACAGCAGGCAGGGTTAATCCTATCTGGACCGGGCACCCAGACCACTTCATTAAGCTGAAGTGGTCTGGGTGCCTATAATGGTCCTTTAAGGGGTTAATAGCTGCGCATTTCATTTTTTTTACATGTAGTATGCTTTTAAGAAATTAAGCTAGGTTTACATCGGCCTAATTGGCAATAGGTTATTAATTGCTATTTTATTGATGAAGTTACCTTTTTGGTAGGAATTCAAAGTGAATGTCTGAAAGCTGAATTCTCTTACAGGATTATTTACCAAAATGAAAATTGTCAGGAATTCCAAATGAATTTAAAATTTTAGAACAAAATCGCTGAACTGGATCATGGCGCACTTAGAGAGTTTCTCCCGTTTGGCTTTTTCGGTTTTAACTTCCCTGTGAATTCACCCTGCATTCCCTGCAATTCTCATTTTAGTCAATAACGCTGTTGGAACATGCATAGTATGCCCTGGCTGTGCCCTTACAGCATTGTCTTGTATGCAAATCTAAAGACAATAATAGAAGTTTAAAAATAAAAATCACAACTAATTGCTAGGTTTTAGTTGACTATAAGAATGTGCTCTGACACCCCTACCTTACCAAATTTACAGCTTTCTGCTCCTGAAGTCCTTCTAACAGAAAACATTTTGGTTATCCTGTTTAGAGTCATATATTCTATGCTAAAGAAGTATTACATTTGTGCAAAAACTATTTTTATACTAATCTTCTTTCTTCACCACTTTTTTCTTTCTACTTGAATATACATTGTCCTCTTAATAATAAGTTATAAAATCTATAGATACCAGACACATCTTAAGTCCATGCATGGGGCTACCTGTATAAGAGGTTAACTGAAATATGTTAACAGCTTATTCACAAACTTGTAAGTGCTATTTTATGTGCACCATAGCTCCAGTGATATTTTCAATGCCCTGCTTAAACTGATGTTGAATGCAACTTGATTCTAGGAAGCTGATGTACTGAAAGCTGAATGAATGAATCTGGTAAAATGCTGATTAATGGACTAATCTTTGAACACACAGGAAAGAGAGTCCCGTGAACATCTACGTCTTGGGCTGATGACGCTTCCATCTCCGAAAAATGATTTTGAGATTGTTCTGCCAGAAAATGCTGAGAGAGAACTTGAGGAACATGACCAGGAGGAGACTTTTATTGAGGATGCCGCTGACGTGGAAGCACGCAAGCAGGTGTGCAAGCTTGCTAAACAATGACAGTTTGTCAATTTGTATCCAGGGGCAAAAGCAATTGCTTTTGAGATTATATTGGTCAGAGAAGCAAAGATTTGATGGCCTTTGAATGCCAGCATCACCCAATGCTTTTTAATACCTTACTGGCAGTGTATTCTACATACAATACTGCTTAAAATAATGTTCACAGTGAATGTTTCATACATTTTTAGTATGCTTGTTCGGTTCATATATTAAGCGCAGATTTATTGTACTTTTATTGGAAGTTAGATATACCCTTCCCAACACACACATTTGATTTATTCTTCTAATTCTTTAATAAAAGCTATGAAAAGTAGATTTTACATTTTAAATATGTAGCTACAATACATAAATGTAGTTCTCTTCCTCCGCTTTTATTTAACATTTAGTACTACACAATTATTAATATTGTCGAACGGATACTTCTCACAACGCACTTAAAGAATGGGCCATACCATATCGCTGATACTTCCCAAAACGCACTTATAGAATGGACTGTACCATATAGCTGATACTTCCCAAAATGCACTTATAGAATGGCCCGTATCATGTAGCTTATACTTCCCAAAACACACTTATAGAATGGGCCGTACCATATAGCTGATACTTCCCAAAACGCACTTATTGAATGGCCCGTATCATGTAGCTGATACTTCCCAAAACGCACTTATAGAATGGGCCGTATCATGTAGCTGATACTTCCCAAAACGCACTCATTGAATGGGCCATACCATATAGATGATACTTTCCAAAATGCACTTATAGAATGGGCTGTACCATATAGATGATACTTCCCAAAACGCACTTATAGAATGGGCCGTACCATATAGATGATACTTCCCAAAACGCACTTATTGAATGGCCCGTATCATGTAGCTGATACTTCCCAAAACGCACTTATAGAATGGGCCGTATCATGTAGCTGATACTTCCCAAAACGCACTCATTGAATGGGCCATACCATATAGATGATACTTTCCAAAATGCACTTATAGAATGGGCTGTACCATATAGATGATACTTCCCAAAACGCACTTATAGAATGGGCCGTACCATATAGATGATACTTCCCAAAACGCACTTATAGAATGGGCCGTACCATATAGATGATACTTCCCAAAACGCACTTATAGAATGGGCCGTACCATATAGATGATACTTCCCAAAACGCACTTATAGAATGGCCCATATCATGTAGCTGATACTTCCCATAATGCACTTATAGAATGGGCTGTACCATATAGCTGATACTTTGAAAATATTTTGCTGACTTTTATTAGATTTGTGCAATTGCAAATGTTTCCATTTATTTTTTTCAGAGCGACATCTGTGTTTTGTCAAAACATAATGTTTGAGACCAAATTATTTTTATGCCACGCCAGTCAGATATTTGTTTTTGTTCTTTAAAGGCTCCCTCCAGACTCCTAAAAAACTTTAGCTTGCTGAAAAGCTTTGTGTGAAGAGCACGTGACTTACAAAGACTTCTCATTGAGCTGTATTTGGAAGTCTGTGATTGGACAGCCACAGAAAGTCTGGGCGGGGTTAGAAGGGGAGAGCTTTCAAAGGCAGCAGACAAGAGAACTCCATGTTTTTCTAGCTGGTTTTAGATGTATCCCCAGTGGAAAAAATACATAACTAAATGCATGCAAGTTTTTATTTGGGGTATATTTACTAAACAGTGATTTTTGTTCATTTTGTATTTGGGCAGTGGAGTGTCCCTTTTAATTATGTTTATTAGTAGCCAAGCAGACGCCCTGTCTAGGCTTGACCTGTAGCTGTAAGCCTACTTTGCAACTTTCATATCTATCCCTGAACGTTTAAAAGGACATTATGAGGAGCTATTGAATATATACTAGTTGGCTTGTGCAGGTGCAGCAACGGTCAACCATAAAACAATATCTACATGCATAGCAATGTTAAATATGGTCAACTATATAATTTATATTGATCTTTTATATTTTATACAATATATGTATTAGAAACCGTAATGTCTTACTAAGACTTTAAAAAAAAAAAAAATCATAAATACCGCTAAGTGTGTTGTGTTATGATTTCCCATGAAGGTCTTTGACACGTGCCAGGAATGGGTCTGGGAACATGTCCTATTAAATGGTGAAGTAAAGGTTTGTGATGTCACTAGAAAGGCTGAATGTGATTTCACTGGAATGCCTGTGTGTTGTGCAATATTTTAATAAGGGATACGTGATGCTTTAAGGGTGTGATGTACATCAGTACATTGTGACATCAGCAGACAGGAGATAAGTGTGTCTTAATAGTACCCTAATAGCCAGAAAATTTAAAACATTTTAAAGAAAAATATAATCTGTGATACTTCCCAAAACGCACTTATAGAATGGGCCGTATCATGTAGCTGATACTTCCCAAAACGCACTCATTGAATGGGCCATACCATATAGATGATACTTTCCAAAATGCACTTATAGAATGGGCTGTACCATATAGATGATACTTCCCAAAACGCACTTATAGAATGGGCCGTACCATATAGATGATACTTCCCAAAACGCACTTATTGAATGGCCCGTATCATGTAGCTGATACTTCCCAAAACGCACTTATAGAATGGGCCGTATCATGTAGCTGATACTTCCCAAAACGCACTCATTGAATGGGCCATACCATATAGATGATACTTTCCAAAATGCACTTATAGAATGGGCCGTACCATATAGATGATACTTCTCAAAACGCACTTATAGAATGGGCCGTACCATATAGATGATACTTCCCAAAATGCACTTATAGAATGGCCCATATCATGTAGCTGATACTTCCCATAATGCACTTATAGAATGGGTTGTACCATATAGCTGATACTTTGAAAATATTTTGCTGACTTTTATTAGATTTGTGCAATTGCAAATGTTTCCATTCATTTTTTTTTTCCGAGCGACATCTGTGTTTTGTAAAAACATAATGTTTGAGACCAAATTATTTTTATGCCAGGCCAGTCAGATATAATTTGTTTTTGTTCTTTAAAGGCTCCCTCCAGACTCCTCAACAACTTTAGCTTGCTGAAAAGCTTTGTATGAAGAGCACGTGACTTACAAAGACTTCTCATTGAGCTGTATTTGGAAGTCTGTGATTGGACAGCCACAGAAAGTCTGGGCGGGGTTAGAAGGGGAGAGCTTTCAAAGGCAGCAGACAAGAGAACTCCATGTTTTTCTAGCTGGTTTTAGATGTATCCCCAGTGGAAAAAATACATAACTAAATGCATGCAAGTTTTTATTTGGGGTATATTTACTAAACAGTGATTTTTGTTCATTTTGTATTTGGGCAGTGGAGTGTCCCTTTTAATTATGTTTATTAGTAGCCTAGCAGACACCCTGTCTAGGCTTGACCTGTAGCTGTAAGCCTACTTTGCAACTTTCTTATCTATCCCTGAACGTTTAAAGGACATTATGAGGAGCTATTGAATATATACTAGTTGGCTTGTGCAGGTGCAGCAACGGTCAACCATAAAACAATATCTATATGCATAGCAATGTTAAATATGGTCAACTATATAATTTATATTGATCTTTTATATTTTATACAAAATATGTATTAGAAACCGTAATGTCTTACTAAGACTTAAAAAAAAAAAAAAAAAATCATAAATACCGCTAAGTGTGTTGTGTTATGATTTCCCATGAAGGTCTTTGACATGTGCCAGGAATGGGTCTGGGAACATGTCCTATTAAATGGTGAAGTAAAGGTTTGTGATGCTACTATGAGCGTTCTGTAAAAATCAAGTGTCACTAGAAAGGCTGAATGTGATTTCACTGGAATGCCTGTGTGTTGTGCAATATTTTAATAAGGGATACGTGATGCTTTAAGGGTGTGATGTACATCAGTACATTGTGACATCAGCAGACAGGAGATTATAAGTGTGTCTTAATAGTACCCTAATAGCCAGAAAATTTAAAACATTTTAAAGAAAAATATAATCTGTGATATGGCACATGTGTCTAACCTTTTTTTTCTCTAGGCAATACGAGATGCACAACGCGCAAAGGAGATGAAACAGAGACACAAAGCCATTCAGCAAGACTTACCGCGACCTTCTGAAGTAATTCAGCATTGTCTCTAAACTATATCATGTTCCTATAGTAATTTACATTTTGAATATTCTTCATGCTGAATAGACACGAAAATGTTTACTGTTCTCTTCACACATTCCAAATCACTACTCTTCTGTGATTGACAACCTTCTCACCTGTGCCAAGATTATCACACCATAGACCTGCTCTAGATTATGCTATCTGTAATATTACTTTACCAAAACCTATAGTCGTTCGCAGATAAAATCTATATATGTTGTCAGTAAACTGGTTGGATCTAATCATTTCTATAATTTTAGGTAAATGAAACTATATTGAGACCTGTAAATGTTGAACCTCCACTCAGTGATCTACAGAAAAGCGAAGAGATGATCAAAAAGGAGATGATCACAATGCTGCACTATGACTGTCTCCATTATCCATATGGCGACAATGTTGGAGTAAAGAAGGGGAAGGGTCCTGGTTCTGGAACTACTAATGCAGAGCATATTACATACCTAGAGCACAGTCCGTATGAAAAGATTTCCAATGAAGATGTAAAGCATGTAAGTGATAGTTAAAGGCACCCTTGTTTGGATGGGGTAAACCTAATGTTATGTCAGGATTACTCACTTCTTTTCCATGGTTAGGTCAACATTCACCTTCTTTGAGTCTATGTCCCCTTCTGGTCTGAGTCTTTGCCATTGTTCACCTCATCAAGACCAAAAAACAATGCAACGTGTTCTTATTCTCATGAACAAATCGTATAATACAAGAAAACTATGTGGTCTAACTGAACTTTAAGAGAAGCTTTAAGCAATGCAAGTTTTCAGCATTGCCACATACTTATTTGTATATCTTCTGTTGCTCTGTGATTGACTGACAATGGCTTCCCCTAAATACAGCTGTGTGTGAGGCCATACACAGTTCAATGACTCCGATAAAAGTACACAAATAAGTCAGCGCTAATAGACACAGATAACTAAGAAAGGCAGCAACCCTGGAAAAGGGATTCCCTCTAAACCCTTAACAAAAAAACACAGGGAGGGCTGCACAGCGCAAATATATGAAAACAGTCAGTGAGTCTAAAAAGTGGAAAACAAATAGTTCCAATCAAGGCGGTAGAATGTCTCACATAAAGAAGTACCCCTGTTGGAGTATGATGTAGGGTGGAAATATTGTTAAGGTCAGAGAGTACGACTTGGCTCCAATTTTTTCAGATGTTCATAAGATATGGAGAGATTAGAGGTTACAAAAAAAAAAAATAGTGTGTAAAAATAATAAGCAGGACAAAATGATATTTAACTTACATTTGTTGGAGCTTGGCCAGCTATAGCGTATCTTGCGTACGGTGGTACAATCCCCACTTATAGGATATGATGTGTGTCTCCTCAGTGTAGTAAGGAACCAGAACTCAAGGAGAAGGAAATAAAAAGACGATAGTGCTCTCCATAAAATACATAGGAATATTACAATGTAATAAAAATAATACACGCATAGAACAGGCTCACTGCTCTTTGGTAACAGCGTTGGTAGTGTAAACCCAACTAGTATTCTTTGGAGTAGGAGATAAGATATATAAATGCTAGGTTGTATGTTCAAAATAAAATAAAAGCTAAAAGGATAATTGGCACAAAAGGCTATTGCAGTGACCAAAAATCTCTTTATTATAAAATCCAAATAACATCCACAACGCGTTTCACCTAAATGGCCTTTTAAAATGCTTTTTTACTCCATTTGAAAAAGCAATTTAGGCGAAACGCGTTATGGATGTTAATTATTTGTATTTTATGGGCTTTAAAGTAGGTATTTGAGCTGTAAGTTTAGAAACCAGACTTTAAATGAAGTAATCATGTCTTTATATCTCTGTCATGCTGTCCCAGGCAGAAGAACTCCTGCAGCAAGAAATGGAAGTAGTGAAGCAGGGAATGGGGCACGGAGACCTCTCTATAGACGCTTATAACCAAGTGTGGGAAGAGTGTTACAGTCAAGTGTTGTATCTGCCTGGCCAAGGGCGTTATACAAGGGCTAACTTGGCAAGTAAGAAAGACAGAATTGAATCGCTTGAGAAGAGACTGGAGGTAGGTCACTAATCATCCTGTATATTGTTATATGTTTTGTTTCTGTAATTATTAAGGGAAATGAATCAAAAGCAAAATAAAGACCATTGTGAGCTTGCGCATTAACAAAAATGGAGGAGGGAGAAGCTTTCTTGTAATCTCTCTTCGCTATAAAACAGTCTGCAGGGAGGCATTCTGTTTTTGCAGTACTTGTGTAATTTAGTTGAATGGCAGATTTCAAATTGCCAATTTATAGTACATTTGTTTTAGCCTACATATTGGAGTTTGGGTTTCTGTTCACTACAATACATGAAAACAGATATAAAAAAAAAATTAAAAAAAATTTGCAAATAAAATACATTTTAAATCCAAAGTAAGCCGGGTTTTTTCCACTTTTAATATATAGAGGAATATGATATAGCGACAGCACATAAAAAGCATTGCTGTTGAGAGGTTAGGTTTATCCCATTTGGAGAGCTTGAATACCAACACTAAACATGGATCCAGCTTCCATTCTCCCCTCCATTTTATGAGTAATCATTTTCTGTGGACATGCTTTACACCCATGTTCACGTTATAGGGAGTCAGAGGTTGTATTTTCCAAGTTTAACACTGTAAATGCATATTTAAGTTTTCTGCATAATGATCCTATAGGGGAGGCGCATGCTGACGCGTCAGTGAAATGACGTACTGTGGGAAGCCGCATGCATTCCCAGCACTCTGAATGTCTTGGAAGGGCAGTGTAATTTACTAAAAGCTAGGAAAGGCTAAACCATGAAAGTGATAGAGGGGAATCTGATGGATTTGAGGGAGAAAACAGGTCTGGCGGTTGAAAAAGAGGCTTAAGGTCACTGGTGTGACGGAGGAATGAAAAAAAGGAGGCTGAAAGTAAAATAGAACTAATTGTACACGTCTCCAACGTAAAGTTTATGAAATACGGTTAACACTACATGTGACCACTTAGAAGTACTGAGCAGAGTCTTGGGCTTTTATGTCTCTCTTTAAACCCATGATTATTCTTGTTCTTCAATATTTCCAGTAGATGGCAATCCAGCTCTTCCATAATATACTTAAATTCTAGTTGACGATGCCTTGATTCTGTTTATTTACTCTGCATTTCTCTGCCAGGCTTGTATTATTTTAACATGATCAGTGTGACAGTTTATCTGCCACACTAGTTAAATCAACAGACAAACAACCAAATCCTCAGTGTATTGTGGGAGGAAAAGTACATTTAAACTTGCTCGACACTTTCTCTGTTCCCAGATTTTATTGTCTCCACAGACCTGGGTAAATATTTAGCTATGGATATCTTATTACACATCTGATACCTTTATCCTAACGACAAATCTTTTTACAATCAAGAAGCTTAGCAGGCATGTTTGCTGTCTGCTTATTAGGGTTCCAGTGATCGGTACAGCCATACATCTCTAGAGTAAGGTGCTGTCATTGACTGAGTCTATGTTCACGAAATTTGATAAGTCTTGACGAATGTGTATTTGTTTGTACACCTGTGACAAAAAATACTGTCTACTTCTTTCCATGAAGTGATTTATTTGTATTTATCTAAATTTTTGGTATTTTGCTTTGTCCATTTGCTCACTTGTTTTTGGATGAAATTTGGTCATTATTTTCGTTTCAAAATTCCTTTTGCAGCTGTTTAGCAGAGATTTCCCTAAACTGGTACCTTTGTGGGATTGCCATATTTAAGGGTACCAAATTGGGAGGTATTTAGTAGATAGCTCATTTTAAGTATCATTATGGCAATTTCACAAGGATTAGGGAGCTATTGAACACTCATTTATTTTCATAATTGCTGTCTGTCACCCTACTTTACTAATACAATGTAAAAAATACTTTGTGCAATTAAATAAGGGAGGTTAAATCACCCTATGCCTCCCTTGCCACATAGATATCAGTGCTGTGATAGTTGCATGTTAACTAAACAGTCATAAGAACAGACTAGTCACCAGTCAATCCAATAAAGGGGGAACAGACACAGGTCCTCCATGCCCACAGGGTGGGGTACCTAATAAATTAACAGTGGGGGATATAGTGTCCAACCAATGCTCCTTGAGTAATGCTATTAAATGGGGTGGCCTAATGTGTCAACCCCATCTGTGGACTATTGGAGGTGGGTGGGGGCCCTTATTATTAAAAGGAGTGAACCTATTGCTTGCTGTTTACTATACATGCCCTTACTTGCTGCACGGTGGGTAGGGGCATGAGGGAGGATTTATTCTCCCTTATAGCAAAAAGTACTGTATGCATTCGGGTGAGTGGTAGCATGGGGGGGAATTCGGATGAACGAAAGAAAAAATTAATTGCATGGAAGAAATTTCTTCCAACAAGCAGTTCGTTCTTCTAACATTCGTAACCATTTTCATTCGTCTCTCGGACAAATGGACTGGTTGCCAGAAAATGAGGTAGAAAACGCATTCATCCTAAAACAAATGCCCCAGTCTAAAATGCAGTACTCATTGCACAGTAGTTGTAAAAATTGGATACGCCAACATTTATATTGTTGGAGCAATACCATGGCCTCTGCTATCCATCAGCGTTCTCTGTGCAAGCATCTCTTAATCACCCGTTTTATGAATTACAAGCCTCTGTGAAAGCACTTTGTTTAGGCTGATAGCTAGGAGATCGCATTGTGTGGTTAGTGTAGGATATTAAATCGTCTTCCATTGAGTGATTTTTGGATGTACATTTTTGTCATTCTTGAAGTTGGCATGCTTTCTTTTATATGATCGAGTAGAGTGGCATGTTTCTATAATGTAGTTTAGCATTGTTCTACTTCAATAGAACCATGCGTTTTTTCCTGCCAATGTACAGTTTAAGTGTTGTTAATTTTAAAAAAACATGTATTTATTGGTTATTGACTGTTAGATATTTTCTTTTGCCCTATATTGTGTTACTGCAATGAAAGAAATTCTCCAGGCACTCAGTGTTCAAGGCAGATTTAATGAATTGATCTACTATGAGGTCTTTGTCAAGCTTGACAAAGTAGGTCGAAACGTTGCTGTTCTTTTTTGTTTCATAAAAACTGCCTGCGGCGTTAACAACTTGAGTGCCTGGATAATTTTTCTTTATTGCCTTGTCGTTGTGGGATTGCTGGTCCTGCTCTGGAGCACCGGGTTGCTGCAGGAATTGTGTTAATGACCTTGTGTTATAATTAAACATTGTCATCTGTCTTTAAGGAATATTGACGTTGTATTTACTGTCGTGAAATGTGGTAATTTTTTTCCCTCTGTGCAGTTGCAAGTGCAGTTTTCAATACAAATTGTAACTTTTATAAATGCACCGTCACAGTTTTCATTGAGTGTATATACACTAAATAGTGATTTATTTATTTTTCCATTTGGGCAGTGGAGTGTCCCTTTAACATTGTGAAATTACAGTCCACCTTTGATAAGTATTAGAACAACCCAGCTTTATTAAATTAGTCTTAAGTGCCACAGGGCTCTCAATTGCACTGGGGAAGGCAGGGCTGCTGCACTAAACAATGTATTATGGCCAGTGTTCTGAATAGTAAGATGTCTGTTCCCCCACAAGGTACCAAGTTATAGGTCTGCCCATACAAATATAGACACAGTCTAACTAGTACAGCTGAACAGTTTGAGAATCTTCCCCAGCCTCTCACTAGCAGTATCATTGCTGCATTTTAAATATGATGTCCTAGGAGTCCAGTGGATGCAGCCAGCTTTGGCAGAATGGGTATGCCAGCCATGTTCTGATGTGCGAAGCATCTGGAAGTCATTTCGATACTTGCATGATTACGTTCTTTGGCAGTGGGATTTCTAGCTACTAATAAAACAAGACTTCTGATTGTCTGACCAAGAGAAGGCTATGATAGTACAGTGAATGATTCAGTTTACCTTAAGAGCAATTCAGCCTCTAAAAAATGCACAGACAAATAATTCTTACTGATTTTCATGCGACTGGCTCACACATCCTTGGTTTAAAATGCTGCTTAGCTTTAAAGATCAGAATGTGAATTTACTGTGGTCCGAAAGTACCAGTTGGTAACTAATTTCTCGAAGCCATAGCCTGTCTGCCTGATTTTTCTGTCAGTAAATTTCATATCATGGTTGAATTACTTAAAACCAATTGTATGGCTTGCATGGGGGGCAGCTGCAGACATTGCGTGGCTTGCATGGGGGGCAGCTGCAGACATTGTGTGGCTTGCATGGGGGGCAGCTGCAGACATTGCGTGGCTTGCATGGGGGGCACCTGCAGACATTGCATGGCTTGCATGGGGGGCAGCTGCAGACATTGCATGGCTTGCATGGGGGGCAGCTGCAGACATTGCGTGCTTGCATTGCATGGGCAGGGGCACCTGCAGACATTGCGTGGCTGCGCGGGTTGCATGGGGCACCTGCAGACATTGCATTGGGGTGCAGACATTGTTGCATGGGGGGCAGCTGCAGACATTGCGTGGCTTGCATGGGGGGCAGCTGCAGACATTGCGTGGCTTGCATAGGGGCACCTGCAGACATTGCGTGGCTTGCATGGGGGGCAGCTGCAGACATTGCGTGGCTTGCATGGGGGGCACCTGCAGACATTGCGTGTCTTGCATGGGCTGCAGCTGCAGACATTGCGTGGCTTGCATGGGGGGCAGCTGCAGACAAAATTTCATGTTTTGTTTTAGGTGTTTTTCTGTTTACTCTCTCTGTGCAATTTGTTAGTGGTTTAAAAAAAAAAAAAAAAGAGGACCTGTGCGACGTTAAAAATCCCTGTGCAGTGGTACTATGTTAATGATGATAGGTGCAAGGAATTCAGTGTCTTCCTAACTACATGTGAAGTAGCTGGCTCATTATGCTGTAAGTTCTAAATAGTTCATGTTAAGTTTTGCTTGCATGGCTACCCGTGCTTGTTAAATGATATCCAGCACCTGGTTGAACTCTGTAATTCTAAATAGACTGAGGGCCCTTTTCATGAGCGGGAAGGTGATATTGCTGTGTGTATCTTTCCAGCTGTTTAACAGGAGGGGTATACCCAGAGGATTTTATAAGAAAATACTGCACTTGTGGATTTGCATAATTCGTTACTCTGTGCTGATAGATTTTACTGTCGTGCTTTTAGCATTACTAACAAGGTGGCTTTTGAAACCCTTGGATATATTTTCTGATCCCTCCACTTGCTGCTGTAATGCTGATGTCAATGAAAGATCAGAAGTTGTATCGGGTTATGATTGTACTGCCTATAACATTGCTTCTTGTACATAGCTCTCAGGTTGAATGTTATTAAGAACACCAAAGCCAAGCAGGCAGCCATGTAAACTCGGTTAAAACATTTTTTCCCTTTCCTTTTTCTAACTATTACAATACTCGTTTTTATAGGACTGCATATACTAATTCATTAATGTTTAGGTATAGCGAACCTTTTACTAGCTTGTCTAAGGGACACTTGCAGACATTATGTAGGTTGTCTAAGGGACACTTGCAGACATTATGTAGCTTGTCTAAGGGACACTTGCAGACATTGCGTGGCTTGCCTGGGCGACACCTGCAGACATTGTGTGGCTGGCCTAGGGCACATGCAGACATTGCGTGGCTTGCATGAGAGGCAGCTGCAGACATTGCGTGGCTTGCATGGGGGGCAGCTGCAGACATTGCGTGGCTTGCATGGGGGGCAGCTGCAGACATTGCGTGGCTTGCATGGGGGGCACCTGCAGACATTGCGTGGCTTGCATAGTGGGCACCTGCAGACATTGTGTGGCTTGCATGGGGGGCACCTGCAGACATTGTGTGGCTTGCATGGGGGGCACCTGCAGACATTGCGTGGCTTGCATAGTGGGCACCTGCAGACATTGCGTGGCTTGCATAGTGGGCACCTGCAGACATTGCGTGGCTTGCATAGTGGGCACCTGCAGACATTGCATGGCTTGCATGGGGGGCACCTGCAGATGTTGTGTGGCTTCCCGGGGGGGCACCCGCTTGCAGTGTGTGACTTGCATAGTGGGCATGTTCATGCAGTGTGTATAATACCTAGGAGTACCACAAGCTTTTCGTAGCTTCCTTAAGGGGGTGCCCACAGGCATTGTTTAGCTTCCCTTGGATACACATAAAGGTAGTAACTTCTCTACTGAGAAGAGCAGTGACTTTAGTCTTCTAAATAAAGTATTCTTTATTTTATTGCGTTGGGCCAATCATTTTTATGTCTGTGTACTCTGACCTGTGGATAAGGGGATATTATGCACCCACCTGAATTTTATCATACTCAAGTGAGTGCTTACCACATTTATTCTATTTGTATTGCTGGCTGTGTCAGTAACTTTATTATATTCAGCCACGGCTGAATTCTGAATCGTTCTATAGAAACCTCTATTATTAACTGGTCTTTTCTTAACAGATACCAGCTGAGCAGTGAACATTGCTCATAACTACACCTCACAAATACCGAGTCTCTGTCCAAATACCTGAACTGCTGCTTTTCTTCGAAAGACAGCATTGTGTTCAAAATCGACCTTAACATAATGTTTTCTTAATGTGCTGTTTCTAGAATAATTACTTGTGGATTTCTATTTATTTATTTTTTTATATAGAAAGGCACATTCAGACTACAAAGAATCATTTATTTGTGTGGAAGAATTCAGTTTGTATCAGTGTGAACGTTTGCCCTTTATTTAATTTGGCTCTGCATCCTTGCTTGGTTATTGATGGGTACATTCTCAATGTATCCTTCCTGGTAAAATATTCTATAAATAAAATAAATAAATCCCCTCATTGAAACATTGACTGGCATTAATATGCTCACAAGGTTTGCCCGGGGGTGTTTCACACACATCTGGATTTTTATGTATTCGTGTAGATTTTTTAAGTCTTTATTCGGAACCTAGAGTTTTATCAACTGAAATTCAGTCAATTCAGTGCCCTCGTAATTTAAGACAGAGAAGTTGAATGGATCCTGAAAACACAATCTGTACAGCTAGTTAGACAGTCCAAGTGTATAGATTGGTTGTGTTTTGTTTTGTTTTTTACAATGTCTAATATCCACATATTTGATTTGTAATGCTGTAAGTTTTTCAGGAATTTCTTAAAGGAGCATTCCTAACATCTATGGCACTTTAGCTTGCATAAAGGACCACTATAGTGCCAGAAAAACAAACTCGTTTTCCTGGCACCATAGGGTCTTTGGGTCCCCCTCCCGCCGTGCTGAAGGGGGAGCAAGGGGTTAAACACTTACCTTTCTCCAGTGCCGGGCTCCCTCGGCGCTGGGAACTCTCCTCCTCCTCTGGCCGCCATCGGCTGATTGCGCATGCGCGGCAAGAGCCGCGCGCGCTTTCAATCAGTCCATATGAAAGCATTCTCAATGCTTTCCTATGGACGCTGTCGTCTTCTCACTGTGAAAATCACAGTGAGAAGCGCGGAAACACCTCTTGCGGCTGTCAATGAGACAGCTACTAGAGGCTGGATTAACCCATATGTAAACATAGCAGTTTCTCCGAAACTATGTTTACAGCAGGCAGAGTTAACCTTAGATGGACCTGGCACCCAGACCACTTCATTGAGCTGAAGTGGTCTGGGTGCCTATAGTGGTCCTTTAAGTGCGTTGTGTGTAGTGTCTAATTTTATCATTTTACAAAAAGTGCAGATTTCAATAAAAAATGAGCCGTGTATAACCTTGTTACACCCTCCTGGCTGTCAAGCAGTGAGCCAGTCCTGTTGCTTCCTGGTAGTTTAGCTCAGTGAGAAAGTCTTTGATTGGACTGTCATAGAAAGTCTAGGATGGGGAAGGAGGAGTGGCCTGCAAAGGCTGCAGACAATGAACCTGCAGCTTTTGCAAGCTCTTTTACATATATCACCAAATGAAAAATGCTTAATGAATTCATTGGGATGTATATCTACTAAATAGTGATTTTTTTTTATTATTTAGGTTTTGGAATATACATTTTCTGTAATAGAGCCTATATCAATGCTGCAGCAAATGAGATTATGTGATAAATACTGTGGTGGAATAGTAACCACTTTGCTGGATGTCTGTGATATTGTACTGAATAAGGGTACGTTTTGTATGCTCTCTTTACAGATAAACAGAGGTCATATGACCGCCGAGGCCAAAAGAGCTGCAAAGATGGAGAAGAAAATGAAAATTCTACTTGGTGGTTACCAGTCAAGAGCAATGGGACTAATTAAACAGCTGAATGAGGTTTGGGATCAGTATGAACAAGCCAACCTGGAGTTACGGACATTTGAGGAACTTAAAAAACATGAAGATATGGCAATTCCAAGGAGGATGGAAGTAAATACTGGTTGAGGTTTTGGGGACCTGTGTGGGATTATTGACCTCTAGTTGTTGCATTTCCTATGTGCAATTTAAATGTGCTTCCATGTCTTGTTTAAAATATATAAATTAAATATATATCTGATGGTTTCTAGTGACAACAAATTAGGCAACAATATGCAGTTGCTAAGGCCAGTAAGGTTTTGTCATGCATAAATAGGGGCATACATTCTCGGGATAAAATTATAATTTTGCCTCTTTATAAATCGCTGGTAAGACTTGAATATGTTGTGCAATTTTGGGCATATGTTCTAAAGAAGGATATCATGACACTAGAAAAAGTGCAGAGACGAGCTACAAAATTGATCAAGGATTGGAGCATTTTAGGTACAAATAAAGGTTAAAAAAAATTAAATCTCTTTAGTTTGGAAAAACGGTGCCTCAGTGGGGATATAACTTTATACAAATATATTAGGGGCCAGTATAAACCATTATCTGGAAATCTATTCATAAAGTTATACATAGGACATAAGGTCACGCTTTTAGGCTGGAATAAAGGAGATTTCATCTAAGGCAAAGAAAAGGGTTTTTTTTTTGTTTGTTTTTTTAACAGTAAGAGCAATAAGGATATGGAATTCTCTGCCTGAAGAGGTGGTTTTGTCAGAGTCTATACAGATGTTTAAACTGCAATTGGATAAATACTTGAAAAAACATAACATACAGGGATATCATTTCTAATTAGTGGGATAATAGCTGCTTGATCCAAGGAGACATCTGACTGCTATTTTGGGGCTTATAAAATTCATCACATAACCATTTGTTTACAAGTCTAAATTATATTAATTTTATGATTCTAGAAGCAACTGAAGTATTATAGAAACATTAACCCTGGTCTGGTTTGACCTCAGGCAAAAAAAGAAATTCCTCCATTTTGCATTTGCCTGATATACAGGTTTGCATGTAAACATTTGCGTTGTAGGTAGGTAGATTGACTAGATATACAGTGTAATGGAAGCCAACCAGCAATCGATGGGCAGTGGTTGGTTGCCTGCATCAGCCTAGTTGTTGTGTAGACAACTTATTTAGGATTACTCTGAATAATCCAATTTACAATGTCTTAAAGTTATACCTCTGTTTGCTGACTTTTATATATTTTTATTTTCTTTAACACAGTCCCTGAAAGAAGATGTCCAACGACAAGAGGAAAGAGAAAAAGAGCTTCAGCAGAGATTTGCTGAATTGATGCTGGAAAAGGAGAAATGTGAATCCAGTTTTTAGTTGTGGAAAAGCCACCATGTCCTTCAGTTGTTTGTGCATGTGCACGCCATGCTTTCTGTGATGAAACCCATACAGAACTCGGCACGCTGTTGGTTTCACTCCTGTGTGCGTCTGCTAACATTCTAAAAAACTGTTCCGTTTGGTGTAAGAATTGTTTCAAGCGTCATAAACCGCTTAGTGTTTTTGCAATAAATTGATCGAGCACATCTGGTTTAAAGACTCTAAATGGAAACAAAGTGAAACCAGTGGATATGTATATATTTTTATTTTGTGATACAGATAAACTTTTTTTTATTTTAATTGCGTGCTTATAAATATGTCAGTTGGAAGAAATACTTGTTGGGAATATGAGGTGAGATAGGTATACTGTTACTGACTGTAATTTTGTTGGCTTTTAGGCGATTGCCGATTCATTCCTCTGAAATGACATAGGGACATTGTTGGATGAGTCCTTAATCTTAGAGATTTACATTTCCTGCAGATAATTGATGTACAATAAACATACATGTGAACTGTGTGTGCTGTGTTTATACACTTGTTATTGATGTAACCAATTTTCATTAAAAAAACACACATACAAACACACGGATATACACTGGTATATACACATACACTCAGATACACACAGTGACATACATAAACCTTGACACACTCAGACACACATACTCTTTGACAGGCACTCTCACGGACAAACACACACTCTCACCGACAGACACACATACACGCTCACTGACAAGCAGACATACATTCTCACAGACAAACATTCACACACTCACTGACAAACACATACAAACTCCTTAACAGACACACAATTTATTAATTTACTCCACCCACCTCCCTACCTTTGGGAGTGCTGGCATTGAGTCTTTATTTCCCTGGGGTCCATTGGGGCTGCTGGGCTGAGCAGCTGTGTGCGACTGGTGAGGGAGCAGTGATCTTGCAGCTCAGCTCTTTTGCGCGCCTTTTAATGATGCCGGAGTGGCATCACTGCTGTGTGCGCCGCGATAATCGACAATGCAAGGTATGAAATTCTACTCTCTGGGAATATATATTGACTAGTCAATGGAAATAGCGAATGGAAATTTTGGACTGTTTGGTGGCACCAACTCATCGTTGATCTATTTTGTGGTGCTTTGATGACACAGTAAACTTGTGAAGATTTGACAATGCTAAAATGATTAATGTTATAGCTTATGTATCATTAGACTTGTGCAAGAATGTATTTGAAGCAATTCAGGCCAAATAAAATTCCTGTATTCCTAAATGATCTAATTAGAGACACTCTTAAGAATTCCAGAGGATTTTGCATAAGCGAACGACATATATATATATATATATATTTATTTATTTTAAGGACCTTCACTGGAGAATAATTACTTTCTCTATATACTCCACCATTATAGATCTGATAGAATCAGAATGGGGGGGGGGGGAGAAAAACACAGAGAGATGTGTTTTAACCCAAGGGAAAGTCAATATATTATTCCCATTCCAATCATCAGACAAAAATTCTGGAACACAACACTGAAAGTGCATGTGGCTATAATCAAAGTAGCAAAAAGAACAGTTTTACCAATAGACAGTGCAGCATCTTTGAGGAAACCAATGGAAAAGCGATTGGATGCTAAACTGGTCAAGACTTACACCTCTTAAGGGGCAGCAATGCATCCTGCAGTGGCCTTAACATCATTGTCAAGGGCTCTAACTATCTGGACCACTATGCTTAGTAAAGACATCTCTAAAGGCACGAACAGAGATACGTTGCTGGAAATTTCTAAGGATTTAAAATTCGCTACAGCTTTCATCACAGAAGCATTGGTAGTCATTACCAAGGTTATATTTAAAGCTATGAGCCAATCAATTTCAGCCAAGAGAGCCCTTTGGTTGAGAACATGGGGTGCAGATAATTCATCAAACCTCGCCTATGGCTACTTCCTTTTCCTGGAAACTTTATTTTTGGAAAACCTTTAGACGATGTTACCTAAGGTGGCTGAAGGGAAAAAAAGTTCTCCTGCCATAAGCAATATCTTAGCGGTTGGAGCAGATGATACAAAGAATAGAATTCCTTTTGAGACTTCAGATCTTATAGCCTGGGAGAGAATATTCTAGAGTGCCATGATCCTTGGAGATATCTGGCTGTCAGTTTGGGGTCAAGAAGGAATTTGTTCCTAGTTTGTTGCAAAATTGGAAGCGCTTCAGACGGGTTTTTTTTGCCTGTCTTTGGAGCAACAGAAAAAAACATGTAAGAGAGGTTGAACTTGATGGACTCAAATCTTTTCAGCTAGAGCCCAGTGAGATTACTCAGTGGGCTAACGCATCATCAGTAGAATCTGTTTCATCCCACCTCCTTGGGAGTTCAAACTCCGTCTGGGTTAACTCAGCTCTTCATGCCGAGGTAGATTAAATGAGTACCATTAAATTGGGTAACAGTAGTTATTGTAGCAGTTTAACCCTTTAGTGACCGCGGACGTACAGGGTACGTCAGACAAAAAAAAGTCCGTTAACGACCGCTATCGTACCCTGTACATCCGCTGCCAAAATGAGCGCTGGAAGCGATCGTGATCGCTTCCAGTCGCTATAAGAGAATTACACGATGCCTCGATATCAAGGCATCATGGAATACCCCAGCTCACTGCCGGGCACCCGAGTGTTCACTCCACCCGGAGCAATCACTTCCGGGTTGCTGCACATGGTGCCTGGCAATGTAGAGCAGCGCATTGGAAGCCTTCAGGCTCTGCCTGTACGGAGTGCCTCAAGGGGTCGAGGCACTCAGTAAATGTATAAAATTATACTTACATTAGAAAATGAACCGCCTCCCCATGTACTTAAGGATCGCCACCGTTTCCCCACCGGTGATCGGTCTACTTCTACCTCTGCAATTTAGGACGGGGGTCACATGGCTACAATAGGTGTCCACAGTGCTGACTGCAGGGGGACTGCCTGAACTGACAGGCAGTCCTCCTGCTGGTAAAAAAGTGAAGAAAAAAAGTAAACAAGTTAATAAATTAACAAATATACACGTGATATTATTTATATAGCGCCATCAGATTCCGTAGTGCTTTACAAAGGACTAACAGACATTTAATTGTAACCAGACAACTCGACGTACAGGAACAGAGAGGTGGAAGGCCCTGCTCAATGAGCTTACATTCTAGAGGGAGTTGGGTATAGTAACACAAAGGGTAAAAGTAGGGGTACGAAGTAAGTTGTTAGAAAAGTATTCGCTGAGGGCTTAACAGGTAATTTTTGACAGTTGCAGGAGTCATGGAGGGTGGGGGATGAAAACCTGTTAACAGTTTAATTGATATGGGTGAAATTCTTATAGAGGAGGGAAGGGAGTTCCACAGAAGAGGTGCAGCCCTGGAAAAGTCTTGGAGGCGAGCATTGGGTGGGAGTACGGATAGAGGATATACGTAGGTCTTTGACAGAGCGTAGGGTCCTCGACAGAACATACTTGTGTATTAGGGAGGATAGGTAGGTTGGAGCAGCATTATGTAGGGACTTGTAAGCAAGCACCAGAATTTTAAATTGAGCCCTATATCTAACTGGAAGCCAATGCAGGAACTGACAGAGCGGGGAGGTGTGAGCGGACAGGAAAATGAGCCTTGCCGCCGCATTCATTATAGATTGCAACGGTGCAACCTGGGAACACGTAAAACCACTGAGAAGAGTATTGCAGTAGTCCAGGCGAGAGAGAACAAGAGCATGGACCAGCACCTTAGCCGCGTCTGAGGTTAAATAGGGTCGTATGCGCGCTATATTTTTGAGATAGAAGCAACAGGATGTGGCGATTGATTGGATATGAGGGGTGAAGGAGAGGTTGGAGTCAAAAAGAACACCCAGGCAGCGAGCCTTTGAGGTAGAGGTGATGGTAGCGCCGTTGACTGGGAGGGAGACAGACACGGGAGTATTAACACTTGAAGGAGGAAAGGCCAGAAGTTTTGGACAGGTTGAGTTTAAGGAAGTGAGCAGCCATCCATTTGGAAAATGGAAGAGAGGCAGTCAGAGACACGAGTCAAGATGGGCAGAGAGAGGTCAGGAGAGGACAGGTAGATTTGCGTGTCATCAGCATAGAAATGATAGTGGAAGCCAAATGAGCTGATGAGTTTACCAAGGGAGGCAGTGTAGATAGAGAACAGTAGGGGACCAAGGACAGAACCTTGGGGGATGCTGACAGAGAGTGGTTGGGGGGAAGAGTCAGAGAAAGAAGCGCTGGAAGAGGTAGGATGAACACCAGGAGAGAGCAATATCCTGTAGTATAACCTCAACATCTGAGGAAAGGGATTTAGGGGTAATTATTTCTGATAACTTAAAGGTAGGCAGACAATGTAATAGAGCAGCAGGAAATGCTAGCAGAATGCTTGGTTGTATAGGGAGAGGTATTAGCAGTAGAAAGAGGTAAGTGCTCATGCCAGTGTACAGAACACTGGTGAGACCTCACTTGGAGTATTGTACGCAGTACTGGAGACCGTATCTTCAGAAGGATATTGATGTCTTAGAGTTCAGAGAAGGGCTACTAAACTGGTTAATGGATTGCAGGATAAAACTTACCAGTAAAGGCTAAAGGATCTTAACATGTGTAGCTTGGAGGAAAGACGAGACAGGGGGGATTTGATAGAAACATTTAAATACATAAAGGGAATCAACACCGTAAAGTAGGAGACTATATTTAAAAGAAGAAAAACTACCACAACAAGAGGACATAGTCTTAAATTAGAGGGACAAAGGTTTGAAAATAATATCAGGAAGTATTACTTTACTGAGAGGGTAGTGGATGCATGGAATAGCCTTCCAGCTGAAGTGGTAGAGGTTAACACAGTAAAGGAGTTTAAGCATGCTAGGGATAGGCATAAGGCTATCCTAACTATAAGATAAGGTATTTAGAAAATTGGGCAGACTAGATGGGCCGAATGGTTCTTATCGGCCGTCACATTCTATGTTTCTATGTAGACCAAAATTACGGAGAATGCGAAGAAGCTGTTGATGATCAACAGTGTCAAAGGCAGCAGAAAGATCAAGGAGAATTAGGATAGAGTAATGATATATATATATATATATATATATATATATATATATAACTTCATACTAAGTGTATTTTTGTATTAATATATTAATATAAAAATACACTTAGAGTAAAATTACACATGTTTATATATAATAACTTTATAATTATAAATAAAATATATATTTTTAAAATTATATATATATATAATTTCATTCTATGTATATCTCCTTAACGACCGTGGACGTACTGGGTACGTCTGACAAAAAACGGTTGTTAAGGACAGCAGACGTTCCCAGTATGTCCGCGGCATATAGGAGCCCTGGACTTAAACGATCCGGCGATCACGGTTGGACGGCAGTCCCCCTGCAGCAGCTCAGGCCCTCCAGGTCAATGATCACATTGCCGCATTAGGACTCTAGGAGCTGCCAGCAGGGGTACTGTCTGAGCTGTCAGCTTTTTAGGCTGCTAAAAAGTTAAAAAAGAAATATATATATATATATATATATATATATATATAAAATATAATAATTAAAGCCTTGAGGAATAAGCTTTGAATCCCTTCTGGCATAGCTTTTCCTGCTACCATGTTTGCTTTTCTAAAGACAGTAGTAATCCCTCACCCATTGTACAGTGCTACAGAACTTGTTGGCACTTTGTAAATAATAATAATCTCCTGATAGTAGCTGTAGTGGCTCCTAGTCCATTGCAATGACCAAACAGGTAATTAAAAGTTTTGTAGAATTCCTGAAGAAAATTATAAAATTATTTCACCTGTCTTGTTGTGGCTGGCACCGCACCACTCCGCCTCCTTGGCTGTGATCATCAAATTCGAAAATCCAATGCTTTCCGACAAGGAGGGACTGCAGAGCTTTGAGATGCTGACCCAGGAAGCACCTGTAGTGGTCGCCTGAGTGACTGCCACTAAGGGTGTTCCTAGGCAGTAATATAAACACTACCTTTTCTCTGAAAAGATAGTGTTTACATAAAAAAAAACTGCATGTTAAGCTGTAGTTGTTCTCATGATTATTGTGTCCCTTTAGGCCTTTTTCCAAACCTCTCTGTACAATTTGTAAAAATATTTTCTGTATTTTAGCATTGTATTCACCACTGTATCAGAAAGGCCTCTGACTTTCATCTTCCATTTCTCAATCTCCAA
Organism: Pelobates cultripes; assembly: GCA_933207985.1. Lineage (NCBI taxonomy): Eukaryota > Metazoa > Chordata > Amphibia > Anura > Pelobatidae > Pelobates > Pelobates cultripes. The sequence continues at coordinate 25,848,275 of OW240913.1, read as the reverse complement.
GCCTGAGGACCCATGGTCAACTCTGTCATTATGGCAGGATGGTTATCACTTTCTTTATATCTCTTGGAATAAGAAGGAATTGGGGGAAAAATATCCCTCAGGTCGTATCTCCTGGAAAAGTAACTTGGAAATCTCTTGACTGAGAAAGTGGCCATGCAATCTAGCTCTGGTGTTCCCCATCTTTTGCCGATCCTCTGAAATATATTCCCATTCAGCATCCATCCTTTTGGATCTATATAGCTCCAAAAAATTAACAACATCGTTGTTTCTTCCTGGGAGATGAATGGCAGATAAACCTTCTAGATGCATTAGGACCAAAAGTAAAATATTATTTGTCTCCTGTATTAATGCCTGACTCTTTGGTCCAACTTGGTGATTTTTGAAAGCCACCACTGTCACGTTGTCCACACGTATCTTCACCCATTTCGATTTCAAGTCCTTGAAATACACTGAACAAAATTATAAATGCAACACTTTTGTTTTTACCCCCATTTTTCTTGAGCTGAACTCAAAGATCTAAGACTTTTTCTATGTACAAGTAGGTGTGAAATATCAAGCTGCTGATTACACCGCATTATTATTACAAAGGTGTGCCTTAGCCTGGCCACAGTAAAAATGTGCAGTTTTACTGTATTGGGAGGGTCGGGGGGGGGACCGAAAACCTGGAGGACCTGCAGGACCTGGAACATGCTGTCATAAACGTCGATCCAGAGCGTCTCAAACATGCTCAATGTGTGACATATCCGGTGAGTATGCTGGCCATGCAAGATCCTTGCAACATGGGGCCGTGCATTATCATGCTGCAGCATGAGGTGATGGTAGTGGATGAATGGCACAACAATGGGCCTCAGGATCTCGTCACGGTATCTCTGTGCATTCAAAATGCCATCAATAAAATGCACCTGTGTTCGTTGTCCATAACATATGCCTGCCCATACCATAACCCCACCGCCACTATGGGCCACTCCATCCACAATGTTGACATCAGCAAACCGCTCACCCACACAACGCCATACACGCTCTCTGCCATCTGCCCTGTACAGTGAAAACCGGGATTCATCCGTGAAGAGAACATCTCTCTAAAGTGCCAGACGCCATAGCATTTGCCCGCTCAAGTCGGTTACGACGACGAACTGTTGTCAGGTTGAGACCCCGATGAGGACGACGAGTAAGGATATAGAAATATGTATAAACAGAATAACAAGCCGGGTCAGGACACCAGAAATACACAAAGTCAAATACAAGCCAAGGTCAATATCAACTTATATCAAACTTACTTTAAGCACTGACATGTCTCAAGGAAGAAACCATGCTAGGACAATGGCAATAGCAAGGACCCAAATTAACTTTATATATATAAAGTATGTTACTGTATATACACTAACATACTTTCTGATTGTTCCACGGCATCTCTGTGACTCTAAATTGATTGAATATGGGGTCGCCTAGATGACGAGGTCACTTTAACCCCTTAAGGACACATGACATGTGTGACATGTCATGATTCCCTTTTATTCCAGAAGCTTGGTCCTTAAGGGGTTAAGGGCTGGCATTACGTCACAATTTTTTATTAGATAAAAGACAAGCCATTCAAGATGTTACAGGGGAAAAAATGGCTACGGGGATTTGGGCTTGCATGAACCAGCAGAGGGAGCTGTTCGCTGGGCCAAGTGGTAAGTACTAAGAAAAACCTGTTCAATACATGAGGCTGTGCGGCCCAACGACGAGAGCAGCACAGGCTCCAAGAGCAAGTAAGTCCCTTACAGATTGTATGTGAGAAAGAATTGTCTGTAAACTTTCCATCTTAAAAATTATTTTTTTGATTTCCAAGTGCAAATTCTTTAGATCTAGGATCATGCTCCATTTTTTTTAAACTTTGGAGTGAGAAAGATTTGGGAAAACATTTCTTTGAATTCTTCTGATGATGGGACTGGAATGATAACTTATTCAGGAATATTTGAATGCATCCTTCATTGCATTCCATTTTAGAGATGATAAAGTTGATCTTACAATGACATGATTTAATGTTTTTTTTCGCATTCTGTGAAGTATCCTTTCTCTATACATTTTCTGTCTGTGCCCTGCCTCCATCAGTGACATTTTCCTCTGCCTCTAAATGATTTATTGCATGATTGGTGCTGTTGTCCTCTACAGTAAAAAGCTCTGTAATATTCTCAACCTGGTTTGTATAACTTAGAGTACGAAATGACTATTGATCTCAATTTCCTCTATTTCATCCTGTATTAGATCTTTTATTTTTCTATATTGAGGATGAAAAACCTTTTTACCTTTGGCCACCTAGAGGTTTCCCAAATAGGAGGCTACCTTGGAATGGAAGGAGACACAAATTAGTTTTAAGGCATCATCTGCTTCCCAAGAGCGTAGAAGGCCACTTTTCTTGTTTTTGCCATGCAGATTCCACCAATCTCTAATGGCAGAGTGATTAGGAAAGGTAGCTCTTTTCATATGAAGATGGTCAAATATATGTCAGATTTTCCTTTACTCTTGGGTGTTCTCAAATATCCCTAAATAATATTTAATTAATGAATCTACTGCTTTACCATCCAGATTATACAAGTATTCTAATGTATCATCTTCCTCAGAAGAAAAGGATATAATATCCGCAAGGAGTCCGGAGAGTCTTCCCTTGCTCTTTTATAAGGTTTTGTTCAAAGGACTTTCCTCAGTTGACTCTTTAAAGCCATCAGCCACAGCCTTAGAATTGAACTCAGCCAAAGTAGCATTAGGGATATCAAAATAGGTTGCAGCTCCTTCATTAGCAATGATACAGAAGAAATCTCAACAGAAGTCAATTCCTTCTAATGCTGTAGATGGATAGACATTTTCGTTTCTCTTTCTCTTGTAAAAACTACTGTATTAGAGACTGTCTCTGACTAGAACATATATATATATATATATATATATATATATATATATGTATAAGGACCACCATTATAGCCTAAAGCACTCTTTTATATAGCATAATTTATAAATTTATAAATTAGCATAATAATATAAGCTCACCTTTGGCTTCTATGTCTTTCCCTTGAGTGGGAGGAAGAGAGGGCCATAATACAAGCAGGCTATATGAAATATAATAATAGTACTTATCACATTAAAGACCAAAAACTGCTAAACAAACAAACAAACAAGTATGACAACAGAGATATTAACATCATCAGAAAAAAAATATTACCTGTTAACGGCAAAAATCCTTGTTTTCCCAATACCCAAGTTGCAGAAAATGTATAAATCTTGCTGCACCAAAACTAAGGCTACCTTCAGTGCCATAAAATACTATAGAAATTCAGTGTTGCGCCTTTAAGGCTGCTCGCGCATGTTGGTTTTAAAAAGAAATCAGCAGTTTTATAAAACACTTTTATTTCACTTTTCCACTTGTCAATATTGGCAAGTTGAGCCTTGGACTGGATGTGCACTGAGGCACAAGCCTCTCGAACACTGCTCAATGAACTGTAAAACACTGTTCTACAAAACGTTAATATTATGACTTGCAGGGTTAAAACAAGGGGGACAGGACATCCAGACAACTTCTTTGAAATTAAGTGGCCTTGGTGCCTATAATGTCCTATTGAATTGCAAAGCACACATCCATTTATATAATTTCTATATACAGATAATTGTCCAACACAATCACATGTAATAGAAGAATTTTCCCTATCCGTGATTTATTCCATCTGCTGATCCTTTATAATGAGTAACGTTTCGATACTCACAAGGATCTTCATTACGATGTGCTCTGACTGCATGTAACACATGGTTTATTTCATACATACAGCCAGACCTCGGACTAAGCTGGAGTGAATATACCAACTGAATGTTTTTTCAAATGTCTGCAGAGTTAAACATAATACGTATATATGTTTATATATTAAAAAAATATGCAGTGTCTGGGGCTGACAATTGAATTAATTATTAATTGTATAATTAAATAATAAATTAAACCACCCACAAAACTACTGTTAATGTTGAGAATACTTTCCTCGTAATGTGTATAATTGGGTTAAACAGACAAAATTGAAATTCAAGACGTGGTATGATTGCCTGTATATATTAATGTGCCAGCGGACTTGGCTGTCCTGACTGCAAGAATACTTTGACTGATGGAGACTGTGTTATGTGGAATAAAATATTCAACATTAGCCCTGAGTAGTGTCTGATTACATTTGCAGTGTTGTCTATTTCCCAGTTTCTCAACCTACGTTACATGTTTCCAAATGAGATACTTTTATAATGGCCACTCAAAAAAAGTCGTAATCAAATAGCAGTTTATTTTAATGTTATTTTATAGGACACATTATTCTGTTAGTTAACCAATAGATTGACATTATTAGTAGATGTGTTTAATATAGTAGAAAAAGGCTGAGAAAAGCTGGTCTAACTCATCATTTACAGCACGTTTCGGTGAGTAAACATAGCCTCTCATCCATGGCTGATAACATGAGTACCATACCATTAAGGTAATGGGAAATGCTAACATCTAGATCTCAGGATTTACTGGGTAGCAAAAACAAACATCTGAATGTATATTTCCAGGCTGAGCATGACCACAATAGGAAAGTTCCATGAAGGACCTAGTGAACATCCCATGAAGGAATAACCAGGCCAGGATTCCATTTACAGAAGAATAATGCAGTGTGAGGCAGATCACTCATTGTTTATTTCACTGGACTTGGGTCTTATTATTACTACAACTGGATGCCTGGATGGTCTCCCAGGTCAAAGTGTTTAAGGGAGCCATTTCTCTTCTCTTCAGATACCATGTCAGTCAATTTGCTACTATCCTGACAGTTTGTTTGCTTTCCTGGGACTTTTTCTGTTGTTATTAGTGGGTCAGCGACATTTTATGACTTACTCCATTCTCAGTGTTCTCCTTTTCTCTGTATGCATGAGTAGCTCTTCTGGCATCTTTCTTGGGCTTCTGTGACTAGTGGTTGTTCAGAAATATCTACTTTTAAGCTGTCCAGCTTGTCTACTGGTTTTTAAAGGAAGAAGGAAGACTGTCTTTATCAGAGATCCATTGTATGTAGGATAATATTAGCCATGTTTCTATATCTTTTGAACAATGAAAAGCTCAATACAGTATAACCTGTATGACCTTTTTTGTGTTTCTGTTCTAGACATCACCAAAACTTATTTCCACCTACGAAAAAAAAAAAAGACAATGCTTCATACTGTCTTTGTCTGGACTGTAGTTTGAAAGTCCTTCACTATTTGACCCTTGTAAAAGTCACTCAGATATTTTTGCTTGCTCATTTGTCCTGCTTCCAACACATGAAATTTAAGATCTGACAGTTTACTTGCTGTCTAATATATCCCACTCATTGAAAGGTGCTATAGTAATTGGACATGTGCAATTCGTTTCGGTCCAAATTTAAATTCGGCCGAATATAGGCAATTTGGACATTCTGGTGCGTCCGAATTGCCGAAGTAGCGAATTGACAAATTTCTGAATTGCCAAACCGAACCTAATTGCCGAAGTCCCAAATTTCGGAAGTGCCAAACCGAATCGAAGTCCCTAATTGCCAAATTCCCGAATTTCGGAAGTCCAAACCGAATATTTTGTCCATGCACATCCCTAATAATAATGATATAATGAATGATATTCAATTCACATGTGAGTGGTTTTAAAGTTGTGGCTGATCAGTGTGAATATGTATATCGTGGTAAAAAATAAAAGTACATCCTCTTTCAATTCTTTTGTTTTACATATCAGGACATAATAGCAATCATCTGTTACTTAGCAGGTCTTAAAATACAGACTCATATGAACATTAACACATGACATGTTACACAGTGTCATGATTTATTTAACAAATATAAGGCCAAAATGTCGAAACCATGTGTGAAAAACTAAGTATACCCCTTTGTTTCCATGGTAATTAAGAGGCTAAGAAGTGGACAGGTGCTGCTAATCAAATGTTCATGATTAATTGATCATCAGCAATTGTGACCACCTCTATGAAAGCCAAAGTTTTAGCAGTTTGCTTGTCCAGAGCATTCAAGTGTGTGTTAACACCATGCCAAGGAGGAAAGACATCAACAATGATCTTAGAGAAGTAATTGTTGCCCATCAAACTGGGAAGGGTTTTAAGGCCATTTCCAAACAATGTAAAGTCCATCAATATACATTGAGACAGATTACTCAAAGTGGAAAATATAAAAGACAGTTGCCAATCTTCCCAGGTGTGAACGTCCTAGCAAATTTAAGTTCCAGCTGTGCAATGCTCATAGAAATTTCAAATAACTCAAGTTACATCTCTACAAGCATCAGTTATAATGTTAAATGTTAAAGTTCATAACAGTACAATTAGAAAAAGACTGAACAAGAATGGTTACCAGGAGAAAGCTTCTTTGCTCTAAAATTAACATTTCAGCACGGCTTAGGTTTGCAAAGTTGTATCTTAACAAAACACATGACTTCTGGAACAATGTCCTTGGACAAGACCAAACTGTCCATAAAACACAGCACCACATTTGGAGAAAACAAAACACAGCATATCACCACAAACACCTCATACCAACTGGCAAGGACAGTGGTGGAGAGGTGATGATTTGGGTTTGTCTTTTCACCTGGAAACCTTGCAGTCGTTGAGTCGACCATGAACGCCTCTGTATACCAAAGTATTAGAGAGTCAAAAGTGAGGTCATCTGTCTGACAGCTGAAACTTGTCCAAAATTGGGTCATGCAACAGGACTATGATTCCAAGCACACCAACAAATCTACAAAAGAATGTCTGAAAAAGAAAAGAATCAAGGTGTTGATGCCCAGTCAAAGTCCAGACCTTAAACTGACTAAAATACTATAGTGGGACCTTCAAAGAGCTGTGCATAAACAAATGCCAGCAAACCTCAATAAACTGAAGCAGCGTTTTAAAGAAGAGTGGGAGAAAAATTACTCCACAACAATGTAAGAGACTGATAAAGTCATATAGAAAATGATTATTTCAAGTTAATGCTGCTAAAGGTGATTCTACAAGCTACTGAATCATACGGTGTAATTTTTACAAATGTCTTCTCCAGTTTGGCTTTATTTTTGTTAAATATGGCAATTGTATGTTTTCTGAAGCTAATCCCAATCAAAATTTGGTTGACCTAATTCTAGCATTGAAATTCAGTTTGCGTTCGATCAACATTTGGGTTTATTGAATGTTCATTTACATTTGCGCATCTGGATGCAAATTTTAAGAATTCCATCTGCTGATCACCAGTTTACTTATTTATTAGTCATTAATTATTTCTTCAGGTCAATTTATTTGTTTTTTAGTGGCTATCCTTGTAACTATCAATCGTGGTTTTTTTTTTGCTCCACAGGAGAAACACTGAATCACAAACAACTGAAGTGGCTCGTCCACTACCTGGTTCAGTTTCTTTGAAATTCTCATATGTCTATTTGGAGTTATAGAATTCAGACATCCTATCGCCCGAAATTCAATTCATGCTAATGCAATTTATATAATTTGGGTCTTGCTCAATTATTTTTAAGAATGACTGATGTATGACCAATTTAAGGCAGTAGAGGCTCTCTGTAATGGCCACATTTTTTATCCACATATCTGATTGGTGTGAACCACATGCCTTAACTTTGGCAGTGCTGTCGTTGTGGACTATTTTTCTGAAGCATAGCCAGCCATGTATGTTTCAAAGTATTGTGGGAAATGTCGACTAGAAAAATGTTGTACCATATCTTTGCACCATTGCCCCAAGGTATCGGAGTTAAATAAATCAGTGCTGTGATTTTAGCACATTTTTAGACAGCAGGACAAAATCCTCTTTTGTCTGAAAATATGTTTGCGCGGTCAGTGTTATCAGAAGATGTCTCTCGTCAATGAAACTGTTTCTTTCAAGTTAAAGTCAAAGGTTTTCCTTAATCCGATAAAACAGACTTGTCTTGTAGGATTGTGAGATCATTTTTACATTTGCAGCTCATAACAACGTTTCTGTAGCATTTAAATTGCTATTGTGTTAATATTCCCAGTGGAAATTCAAAAACATCCTTTTCAGATCATTTATGCTCAGTGATCGCATTTACGACTTGTAGTGGGAAACGGAGACTAGATTTGTTATGTATTCAGTTCATATATCACCTTTTCTGCCAGCACTGTGTCACAGGTAAGTGCCATTTGGGATCTAACTAAATGAGTTTTATCCTTTGAAAACATGTGCAGTGAATTTTGTTTCATCATGATTACAGTGTTACTGACAATATGTAGAACATTAAAGACAATATGCGCCTAATCTTATAAGAGTTTAAGGATATTCCAGAATTTCGAGGGTCCGTAACATTTTTTCACTCAAGATCTTCTGTAGCAGAAGGAATAATTCATCATATTCTGATTATATATGCTGCTTAGTTAAGGGAAAACACTCAAAATGAAAGGGGGACATTAATATCAGATGTAAACACTTTTGGTAGAATTTGAGAAGTTTATATTTAATTCAGCACATCTATGCAGGTAAAACTGAATTATTTTAGGACCTAAGACAACAGAGGACTAATGGCTAGCTCCTTGATCTACATCATCAAGATGTACCAATCATGACCAAAAATATAGAGGCATTCACACAGATCCTAATAATAAAAAAAATATCATGGAATCCAATTATTTATGTCATTCTCTCACTCCTCAACTTGTGTACAAAAAACACTACATTTTTCTGGCCCATGAGGTCTCTTATTTGCACCAGTTGATAGACAATATTTCAGGGCTAGCTCAAAGAAGATATGGGTAATGTCAGGGCTATTTACTAAAGTGAGACTTCAAAGTGAATTAAAAGTAAATTTCAAATGTAAAGCCAGAGTAGCCAAACTGAAAGCATAGCTGTCTAACAGAAGTCTTCCAGAAGTCTTCAGCTAATTTGACCTTAAATTTGAAATTCACTTAGAATTCTCAATTCAGTGAATGACCCTATATGTCTTTTTGGGGTCAAATAAAGAAACAGACTGGAAAAGTGCAATGTTGTATCTAGTTAAAAGACAAATGTTATGGATATGACTCATCGGAGAGGAGTAGCAGAGGCCATCAAAGGAGACTTAAGTGGTACTTTCATTATGCTAGACGTAAGACTCACATGTTTTTCATGTGTAGTACAGAGCTGACTATAACAAAAAAAAAAAGGTCCTATAAAAATGGGTTAAATATATTATCAAATTGTCAACTTAACATAAATTCAATTATCTGAATAAAAATACATTCAAGGCAAGTTCCCAAACCTAATGAGGGAATTTATTACTGTGCGGCAGTAGTACATTTATACACCCCAAAATAACGTTTGGCCCTCCAGATGTTGTGGACTATATCTCCCCTGATACTTTGCTCACATGTTTGCTATAAGAGCATTATTGGAGATGCAGTCCACATCATCTGGAATCTCAAAGGTTGCCTACCCCTGTCCTAGGAAATAATGTCAGTGGCATCGGACTTGAGAGGTGGATTGTATCCCTATAAGGACTACACCATGTTGATTTGAAACTGTACACATACTGTATAAAAGTAAAACAATAAACCAACCACAGTCTCTGCTAATCTTCCTAAAAAATATATCAGAAAGATTGCGGAATGTATTACAATACTCCGTGGGATTCTGCTGGAAGACATGGGAATTATTTCTCATCTGGAATTGTTGCAAATCATCCAAGCTATCATTGTACTGTGATAGGACTGCCAAACTATTTTACTCCTTAATAATCAGTCTCTCAAGACAATGATTAAAGGATTTTAGTAACCTTGAGGCATGTTGATATGAGTTAATAGCTGGCTCGTGCACAATTTAGATTTAATCAGATTCTTGTCTTTGATTGTGTTTGGACATTTTCCCGATCCAGTATTTTTTGGTCAAACAGACAAGCATAAGAAGAAACAATAAATAAAAACACACACATTATAGTCTTTTATTTTCTCGGTGTAGTTTTGGAATGTGCATCTTGGTGGATTTTAAGTTACCTTGATGTGTGAGTGTGTCTGGGCAACGTCTCGAAAAGATAATTATGTATTTCATTTCATAATAATGAATTATGGAAATAATCATATTTTATTAAAATTCTAATTCGGATATGCCATTTTTAAATGAATACATATTCAACTGTGCAGGTCTTTCATTTTTTTTTTTATAAAGATAGCAGAAACTGTAACTATTTCCTTGATTTACTATCATTAGATAATCTTTTGAAATAATTTCATATTTTGGACACAGTTGTAAAAAATTTTATATTATGAAAAATATAAAAACGTTGTTACATTTTGACAGTTTCCTGATATACTGATATCAGTTTTCATCTGTTTTTTTTTACTTTGAATGAAATTTTTTCAAATTTTAGTCAAAAATATGAAATCATTTGAAAAGCTTATCAAACAAAAATAAATCTAGGCCTATGTGACTAACACAAGCTTAAATGTATGAGATATCTGAAAGCCTATAATGTTGAGTAGAGATGGCCGTATACGGCAAAGCAGACGTTTGTAAAATAAATACACCATGGAGATCAGCCAGCCTTGAGGTGTTTTTTTTCCCGTAAATGTATTATTTTTATAATTTCCAATTATAGCCATAATCAAAACACTGGTACCTCAATGGTCTCATGTCAGTGTATAGAGATCATGCGTGCAATCTGAGCCAATGAGGGGAGAGAAGGATTTTTAATTAAAAACAACAACAACAAAAATGCTATTTATGTAATTGACGAGGCAGAAAGAACAGTACAGAGTGTGGAAGGAAGAGAGGGGTGCCTGCAAGGGAGAAGCTCACTGTGTCTGACGCCAGTGTGCCAGGCTGCCAAAGACTCGTGTGCTGAGGGCGTAACTAGCCCCATGCAAATATACAACTGCAAATACCTCTGGATGTGCAGTGTTTCAAATAGAAATTGTGGACAGACTCCTACCCCTATGACCACTTCAAATCACTGACATGGTCATGGGGATTAAAGTAATCCTTTAAGTGTTGGTGCCAGAATTCTCAGAAATTAAAAGTAAATTTTACATTTTGCCAAAATAGCCAAACATAAAATCATAGTTGAATTTTTTTCTTTCCAACTTGGTCATTGTGTCTTCAAATTTGAAATTTGCTGAAATTAACACTGTCAACCTAGTGTGAGATCCAGGCATTTGTATTGATAGATTATTTAGGCCTGTGCTAATTAATGGGTTAAATGCTACGCAGCAGAAAGCTTCACGGGTCTGATTCAAGGGTCACCGTGAACAAGTTAACATAATATTTATATGACATTTTCACACCTTGACATTGTTATGTCTTAGAGCGCGGGTAACACGTTTGAATGGAATCTAAATCTGCAGTCCCTACTTACTTAATTAACACAGAGGCTGCACTTATTATGGCTTTTTAAAACCCAAGAAATTGCTAGCCTTAAAAATGAAAAAACATTAATAAAACTGTCTGAACACACACACAATGTTGGTTTTTCCATACAGAAGGAATTTTCAGGAAACACATTAAATGTGCTAGGATTTTATCGCAGGTCCTTTTTGGCTATAACTGGTGGGATAATGCTGTAATTACCTGCCGCTACAAGGCAGTAATATGATACAGCAATAGAAATGCTTCAAGGTGTTTAATATGGCTGTCTTATTACTACTGAACAGTCTAATATAACAAAAATGTGACCGTATGCCAACTCTCCAATTTCTTTTATCGTTCTGTGCAATGAAATATGAGCAAAAGAAACTATTTTCTATTAATTTGTTTCTAGAGACTATTTGTTAAAGCAATATGAGTTAAAGGATTTAAGGTGAAATTCATAAGAGTTTTAAAGGGATTCACAAACTATAAACGCATGCAGAATCTTACTAAAAGGCCATAAATAAAGCACTAGTTTTCGTATGTGCACATTGCAGCACTTTAAGGCTATATTCAATCACCCTTTTAATAAACGGGTAGGAAAAGTGTCTGTCAAAGTTTATGAGCACCTGTCTTTAATCTGAATGTGATATGGCGGCTTAGCAAAGATACATTATTATGTTTAATTGTTATATAAAATGTATATAATTGTTACTAAGAAATGACATAATATGTATCTGTATTTAATTGCTATACTGTAAAACTCCTAAAGTGTATTTAATTATTATTGAGTTAAATTCATACAAATACAATTTCAATATGTAATCTATCTCCCTATCTATCTCACTCTCTCTATCGATCCATCTCTCTCTCTATCTATTGTCCACAACGTTTCTAAAATATCCGAATAACTGAATTAGGCTTAGGTATAAATATTGAGTATATAGTAGCAGTGTATAATCATACGTAGCATAAGCCTGGGCAACACCAATGTACCCCATTTTTGGCAGGTTCTACTCTATACTATCTTAATGTTTGCTTTTATGAGAGTAACCCACTGACTGGGACATCTAACCTCTTGCAATATATTATCATGCATACAAGTAATCAATAAAATGATTTTCAGGATTAATAACTAAAGTGAGAATTCAAAGTGAATTTCAAATTTTAAGCCCAGGTAGCCATTCTGGATAGATTAGCTGACTTACAGAATTTTTCCAGTTTGACTATTTTGGCATTCAATTTTAAATTCACGTTGTCACCATGATGGCTTCCACCTATTGAACATTCCACCCTGGGCCTTTGCCAATTTGGCTAGAAATGAATACGTCATGTTGCTGGCTTGAATCCTGATGGGCCTTGTGATTAGGCACTGGATACGTCACCATTTACAAAACTAGCCATTGACTTCCAAGGGTGTGTACTGTGAGCGTTCTATGTAGGTTAATGTTTTCACAATTCCATTATTTTCAAAATGCTTCCTTACAATAATGTTCTAAATAGAAATAATATAAAAAACACAAGACGTTTATCTCTAGGGATCATAAAATTACAGTCCAGAATTGAGATTACAAAGAAAACATTCTCCTGGAAAATATCTAAGTATTAGCTCTAATATTTTATGTTACTTGTTGTTCCATACCGGAAATCACGGAAAGTCTATGGTTGGGAAATTAAAACACAGTTGCAGATTTCCCCTCCATTTCTTTTCTGTCCTATACGTATATGATATAATAAGGTGATTATTTAACCAACTAGTTATTATTTAACCAATTGCAATCTTTTGTCCAAACGATATCAGGTTGTCTACATGAAATATTATTTATGCACAATTCTTGATGTAACCATTTTGTCCTCCAAAGCAGGCATCCATCCCTTCCTATCGATTAACTTTGTGGCATGTTGTGGAGCCACAACTGGAAAGATTTCCAATCAGGAAACTGATCACTGGAGAACAAGCATCACATTTATGATGAAAGATAAAACCAGGAATACAAAGTATACATAGAATGTTTCAACCCTTCAACCTTAATCGTGTGTTACCCGAGACCCAATTTTCTAGATTGGGAATTCCCTTTGTGATGGAGTTTCAGTGGTTGATGTTACAATATATTCACTTGCCTCTTATTTGATTATCAGGCTATGACAATTACTCCCCCAGTTTTTGCATTGCCATGCTACCTTCATCACAGGTAGACTTTGGTCACTGTTTGAATTCTTAACTGGCTTGAGGGCTTCTAGGACCTCAATTACACTGTTAGAGCACAATCAGGAATTTCTCACTTTTTTGGAATTAGGGCAGCAGGATATCGTAACGTATCAGATGTATTCCTGGCTACGCTACAGCTTTTGCCTTTTATCTGTTTTTCATTGTATTAATTTTATTTAATATTTATTGATGATCGATGGAAAAAAAGACGATTGATGGTCAGAACATTAAATGTTGATTTCATTCACAGATTAAGTAAGAAGTGAACAATAGATTAAAAAAAACAGGAGGATCAGAAAAAAATTATATTCATATATTATATATTTGATATATATTGCGCCACCACTTTTCCCACTGTTGGTCCTACCAATATACTGCTAAATATATACATAATGTCATATTATGTATATGTTTTGGAGCACGCTGATTAGCCAATTTTTGCACGTTTTTGCTTTGGTCGCCTGATTTGGTTCCCAAATCAACATTTAGCCGAGCCGAACTGACATCCAGCCAAATTTTGTGTGTATCCCGAAAAAAGTTCTATCTTCTGAAAAAAATTGCTTGCCATGCACGTGTCTACAGGATACTGGAGCAGAAGAAGGCTTCAATTAATTCATTTGTCATGTTTCTCCTGTGTGTGTTTGCAAAGACATGAATGCTAAGCCCATGGGGCAGCTGTGAGAAATATAATCTGTACTTGCTGAGAGGAAGGAAGAAATACATGATATTTACAAGACAGAGAAAAAAATACAGTGCGTCCACGTGGCCGCTGCAAGAAATCGAATGCAGAGGATTGCTGTGAGAAGTAGAATGCTTGCCCAGAGGACTGCTGTGAGAAATATAATTTTTGCCCAGAGGACTGATGTGAGAAGTCGAACACTTGCCCAGAGGACTGCTGTGTGAAATAGAATGCTTGCCCAGAGGACTGATGTGAGAAGTCGAACGCTTGCCCAGAGGACTGCTGTGTGAAATAGAATGCTTGCCCAGAGGACTACTGTGAGAAGTTGAACGCTTGCCCAGAGGACTGTTGTGAGAAATTGAATGCTTGCCCAGAGGACTGCTGTGTGAAATAGAATGCTTACCAAGGGGACTGCTGTGAGAAATAGAATGCTTGCCCAGGGGACTGCTGTGATAAATAGAATGTTTGCCCAGAGGAATGCTGTGAGAAATAGAATGTTTGCCCAGAAGACTGCTGTGAGAAATAGAATGTTTGCCCAAAAGACTGATGTGAGAAATATAATGCTTGCCCAGTGGACTGCTGTGAGAAATAGAATGTTTGCCAGTGGACTCCTGTGGGAAATAGAATGTTTGCCCAGAAGACTGCTGTGAGAAATAGAATGCTTGCCCAGAGGACTGCTGTGAGAAATAGAATGCTTGCCCAGGGGACTGTTGTGAGAAATAGAATGTTTGCCCAGAGGACTGCTGTGAGAAATATAATGTTTGCCCAAAGTACTGCTGTGAGAAATGGAATGTTTTCTAAATAAATCAAGCCAAGTGGGGGAGGATATAATAACCAAGTGGGTTATTATATCTCCAAAATTCTTCAATGCCATTATTTTCCCATAAACTACTACATCTACTGCTACCACCACCACCACTACTAGTACTACTACTACTACCACTAGTACTACTACTACCACCACTACTACTTCCACCACCACTACTACTACTTCTAGCACCATTATTACTACTATTACCACCACTACTACTACTACTACCACCACTTCTACTACTACCACCACTAGTACTACTACAAGCAGGGCCGCCACCTGAAATTTTGGGGCCCCTCACTCAGCACAGGGTCTGGACCCCTGGGGCCCGCCTCCAATCCCTCCCACAGGGTCCGCCTCCAAATCCCGCCCACAGGAATACACACACAGCCACAAAAACACACACTGATACAAAAGGACACAGATACACACACACACAGATACATACTAGCAGACACACATACTGAAACAGACATACACGCATATAGGCATACATACTGATACACACATACTGAGACATACACACATATACAGACACACAGGCATACATAGTGACAAATAGACACATACTAACATACATACAGACACACATACATACATGAGAACATACACATACATACACTGACATACAGACATACATACATACATACACAGACATACATTCATAATGGCATACATTCATACTGGCATACATGCATATATACAGACATACTGACAGACATACATACATACATACATTCATACATACATACTGACATACATGCATACTGACATCCATACACACATACACACAGACATACATTCATAATGACATGCAGACATACATTCATACTGACATACATGCATACATACAGACAAACATTCATAATGACATACATACATATATACATACATACATAATGACAGGGGTCCTCAAACTTTTTTAAACAGGGGACCAATTCACATTCCCTCAGACACTGTTTGGGGCTGGACAATAAACAATATGAACGAATTCCTATGCACATTGCACACACACGCATAAGGACATAAATACACACACACACAAACACACATACTGACATACATACATATATAAACAGACAGACACACATATACATACATATTGAAATACATACAGATACATACACACAGACAGACATGCATACATACACATACTGACTTACACACACAGACATACATACTGACATACATACTGTAACAGAGTGTTGGGGATGGTGGTCAGGGGTGTATATCTGGCACCCAGACTTTTGCACAGCCACTATCCTGACATGTGGGTAAGCACATGCAGCCCCAGGGAAAGTTAAGTTTAAATGTAGTTTTTTTTCCTCTGTTGTTATTTGGGTCCCTGGGGTGGAGTATTCGGAAGAGCAGGGTGGGCCGATTCTCCACCCACTGTCAGAGTGGTTGTGCATGAGTCCAGCCCAGGTTTCCCATAGAGCTCTGGCTCACTGCCTAACGAGGTCATTAGCCTCACCTGTAGGGGCTGTGAGCAGCTATATAACTGCAGTTAAAGCAGGGTGAAGTGAGGGAAGTGTTTTGGAGGAGAAAGAAGATTTGCTGTTCATTGTATCCTGTTACTTCACAACAACAGAAAATAAACAGGCCAGAGGCCTTTTTGAAACTGGACTTTGTCTTGACCTGGTTTTCTTACCCTAGAGGGCTGTGCAGTTGCCAAAAGATCCTGGACAAACACACACAGGAAAGTAAGTTTGTCACATATGGTGGAGAATGCGGGCACTGCACTAAAGAAGCCTGTGGGTATTAACTGGAAGCCAAACAAGCCTGTAGAAATATGGAGGAAGTTGTGAAAGTCCTGTTGCAAACTACAGCTGCACAGCAAAAGGCTACAGCCGTACAGCAGGAGGCTACAGCTGCACAACAGGAAAATATTACAGCCCTACAGCAACTGGTAATTACGCAAAAGGCCAACACAGATGCTTTGATCCAGCAGGTTATGGCAGCCCAAGCTGAGGCAAACCGCCTGCTCAGAGAGGAGCAACATCAGGCCACCAGTATGATACAGAAGGAGATACAGGCTTTGACCAAGGGACTGACCAGAGTCTCGGATGGGACGCAGTCCGAGGTTAAAATGATCAGAGCCAGCCGTTACCTGCAGAAGATGACACCTACAGATGATGTGGAAGCATACCTGCTAGCTTTTGAGAGGACAGCTGAGAGAGAAGAGTGGCCGGTGAGTGAGTGGGCAAGCATACTGGCACCTTTTCTTATTGGAGAACCCCAGAAGGCTTTCTATGACCTGGAACCAGCACAGGCAGGGGTCTACTCCAAATTGAAGGCTGAGATCCTTGCACGACTTGGTGTGACTATGGCAGTTCGTGCCCAAAGATTTCATGCCTGGACTTTCAACCAAGAGAAGCCTATCCGCTCCCAGATGTTTGACCTGATACATCTGGCTAGGAAGTGGTTACAACCAGAAATAAATACGGCAAGCCATATCATGGAACTTCTTGTGATGGACAGATTCCTGCGGGGCTTGCCTGCTTCACTGCGTCGATGGGTCAGTCAGAGTGATCCACAAACAGCTGATGAGTTAATTGGTTTGGTGGAAAGATATGTGGCTGCAGATGACAGACAGTGGCTCAACAACACAAAGGCTAAGCAGAGAGTTAAGACTCCAGCTCCTGAAAGACCTGGTAAGATTTTTCAAGATTTCAGAGACACAGAGGAACAAGAGACATATTCTCAGGGACCCCATACGCTTATGCCTAGAAATGTTTATCCTGGAAAAGGGTTTAGGTGGGGGACAGTTGATAATATGAAATGTTTCCGGTGTAATGAACCTGGACATAAAGCTAGAGACTGTCCCTTGATTGATGAACCGATGCAATGCAATATGATTAGTCAGGATGTACAATTGTCTTGTTTGCTGAATTGTATGGAATCTGCTGTTGCCAACTGTAGTCACAATCCACAGATATGTTCCATAAGGGTGAATGGGAAAGAGGTTAGAGCTCTATTAGACTCCGGAAGTATGGCGACATTGATAACAAAATGCCTTGTACCTGAAGCCGATGTTGATGCATTTCAGAAAATTGGTATAATTTGTGTTCATGGTGACAAACGTGAATATCCTACAGCTTTGCTAAAGTTTGAAAGCCTTTTCGGTACTGTTAATCATAGAGTGGGTGTAGTGGATAAATTGGCTTATGATGTGGTATTGGGAAGAGATTTTCCCCAATTTTTAGACTTGTGGGGGTCTACAGGAAAAATAGTTCATGATTGTATAGCAAATGATTCTAGAAATGTGTTCCCTTTTTCTGACATAGAATGGGAAGGACTAGGCATAAGACCAGGGAAGGCTGAAGCCTCAAGTCACAGGCCAGCTTTAGTAGGAGATGACCAGGGCCACGATAGTCAGGAGACCGATAACGATCAGGATCAAGGCATTAACTTCCCTGAATTAGAAGTCAGTCCTGTTAACTTCAGGAAAGCGCAGTGGGAAGACCCCACTCTTGCAGAGGCCGAAAAAATATCCAGGTTTCAACTGATGATCCAGTACAACTAGATAGAGCCCCTTCTTTTCCTTATTTTGAGGTACAGAATGATTTGATCTATAGAGTAGAGAAAAAGGGGATGGATGTTGTAAAACAACTACTTGTTCCTAAGCCCTTCAGACATACAGTCCTAAATCTTGCACACAGCCATATCCTGGGGGGACATTTAGGCATAGAAAAAACAAGAGAGAGTCTTACAGAGGTTTTACTGGCCTGGGGTGTTCGCTTCAGTTGCAAATTATTGTTCTTCTTGTCCTGAATGCCAACACACCGCCCCTTTTAAGGCATATCGCAGTCCTCTGGTACCATTGCCTATAATAGAAATACCTTTTGAGAGGATTGCAATGGACTTGGTGGGTCCTCTGGTAAAGTCTGCAAGGGGGCATCAGTATATATTGGTGATTCTGGATTATGCTACCAAGTACCCAGAAGCAATACCCCTACGTAACACCTCTGCAAAGACAATAGCGAGAGAACTCATGCTCATGTTTAGCCGGGTGGGCATACCAAAAGAAATTTTGACAGATCAGGGTACACCATTTATGTCTAAAGTTACAAAGGAGTTATGCAAACTACTTCAAATTAAACATCTTAGGACTTCTGTTTATCATCCCCAGACAGACGGACTGGTAGAACGGTTTAACAAGACCTTAAAAAGTATGTTAAGAAAAGTGATTGACAAAGATGGTAAGAATTGGGACTGCTTACTACCCTATCTAATGTTCTCCATAAGGGAGGTGCCACAAGCTTCTACGGGCTTCTCTCCTTTTGAGCTTCTATATGCCCATCATCCCAGAGGTCTACTAGATATAGCAAAAGAAACCTGGGAACAGGAATCCAATCCGTACCGTAGTGTAATTGAGCACATAGCTCAAATGCAAGATAGGATGGCGGCTGTCATGCCAATAGTTAAAGAACATATGCAGAAAGCCCAAGATGCCCAGAAAAACAGTTATAATAAAAATGCCAGACTGAGTTTTTCACCCAGGAGACAGGGTACTTGTTTTGGTCCCTACAGTAGAAAATAAATTTCTAGCATCTTGGCATGGCCCATATGAGGTTATTGAACAGGTTGGAGAAGTTAATTATAAAGTGAGACAACCCGATAGGAGGAAACCTGAGCAAATATATCATATTAATTTACTAAAAACCCTGGAAGGACAGAGAGGTCTTAACTACTTCAGTTGTCACTGATAAGACTAGTAGTGAACTTGAAGTAAATATACCAGACACCCTGTCCCCCCACCAGAAACAGGAAGTAAGGGACTTCATTGGTAGAAACCGGGATGTATTTTCTGTAGTTCCGGGCAGGACTAACGTTATCAAGCATGATATTGTTACAGAACCAGGGGTGAAGATAAGCCTTAAACCATACAGAATCCCAGAAGCACAGAAAGAGGCTGTAACTGCTGAAATTAAGAAAATGTTAGATCTTGATATTATTGAGGAATCCCAAAGCGAGTGGAACAGCCCTATAGTACTGGTGCCAAAACCTGATGGCTCGATAAGATTTTGTAATGATTTTCGTAAATTAAATAGTGTGTCAAAGTTTGATGCTTATCCAATGCCTAGGGTCGATGAACTGATAGAGAGACTGGGTAAGGCTCGGTACCTGACTACTTTAGACCTGACGAAGGGTTATTGGCAAGTACCTCTTACAGACAGAGCAAAAGAAAAGACAGCTTTTTCTACATCAGGGGGATTATTTCAATACAAGGTGCTACCATTCGGGTTACATGGGGCCCCTGCCACTTTTCAGAGACTGATTGATAGGATTTTGAAGCCTCACAGCCGTTATGCGGCCGCATACTTAGATGACATAGTCATTCACAGTCCTGACTGGGCTTCACATCTTCCCAAAGTGCAGGCAGTACTGGACTCTATCCGCTTAGCTGGTTTAACTGCTAACCCATCTAAGTGTACTATAGGTTTGGAAGAGGCAAAATATCTGGGTTATTCGATTGGGAGAGGACTAGTTAAGCCCCAAACAGCAAAAGTGGAGGCCATACAAAATTGGCCACGCCCCCTCACTAAAAAGCAAGTTAGGACTTTCTTGGGACTTATTGGGTATTACAGGCGATTTATTCCTGGTTTTGCTACATTAGCAGCTCCTTTAACGGATCTCACAAAAGGTAAAGCCCCACTAGTGGTTAAGTGGTCAGTAGAGGCAGAAAAATCGTTTGTAACTTTGAAAGAGGCTTTGTGCACCCAACCGGTTCTGGTAACCCCGGATTTCACTAAAGAGTTTATTGTCCAAACCGATGCATCAGAGCTTGGGTTAGGGGCAGTTCTGTCTCAGGAAATTCAGGGTGAAGAACACCCAGTGTTTTATTTAAGTAGGAAGCTGACTCCCGCTGAGAAAAATTATTCTATAGTGGAAAAGGAATGCCTTGCCATAAAATGGGCCTTAGACTCATTGAAATATTATCTGCTGGGTAGAAAATTTAGGTTGGTCACAGACCATGCCCCCTTAACCTGGATGAGTCAAAACAAAGATAATAATGCCAGGGTGATAAGGTGGTTCCTCAGCTTACAACCATTTCATTTTACGGTTGAACATAGGCCAGGGTCTAAACATGGAAATGCTGACAGTTTGTCGCGAGAAAATTTGTTTTCTGTGGTCGCTCACCCCACTAGGTCTGAGCTGGGGGGGAGGATATGTAACAGAGTGTTGGGGATGGTGGTCAGGGGTGTATATCTGGCACCCAGACTTTTGCACAGCCACTATCCTGACATGTGGGTAAGCACATGCAGCCCCAGGGAAAGTTAAGTTTAAATGTAGTTTTTTTTTCTCTGTTGTTATTTGGGTCCCTGGGGTGGAGTATTCGGAAGAGCAGGGTGGGCCGATTCTCCACCCACTGTCAGAGTGGTTGTGCATGAGTCCAGCCCAGGTTTCCCATAGAGCTCTGGCTCACTGCCTAACGAGGTCATTAGCCTCACCTGTAGGGGCTGTGAGCAGCTATATAACTGCAGTTAAAGCAGGGTGAAGTGAGGGAAGTGTTTTGGAGGAGAAAGAAGATTTGCTGTTCATTGTATCCTGTTACTTCACAACAACAGAAAATAAACAGGCCAGAGGCCCTTTTGAAACTGGACTTTGTCTTGGCCTGGTTTTCTTACCCTAGAGGGCTGTGCGGATGCCAAAAGATCCTGGACAAACACACACAGGAAAGTAAGTTTGTCACAATACGTACATACTGACACATACATACACACATACATACTGACATACTGACACACATACATACATACAGACATTCTGACATACATACATAGATACATACTGACATACACACATATATACATACATACTAACATACACAAATACAGCTAATTTTGCTTACCTTTTTTTTGCAGGTGGAAGGCTGTGGCTGATGGGAGTCGGCATGGCTCCCGTGGCCTGACTTTCTTTCCTCCTGAGCGGAAGGGAGGGAGCTGGGAGGAAGTGACTCCCCAGGGCCGCCAGACCCGTGACAACCGTCATGGTTGTTACCCCCTGATGGCGGCCCTGACCACAAGTACTACTACCACCACTACTACTACTACCACTACTACTACTACTAATACTATTACTACCACCACTAGGACTACTACTACCACCACCACCACCACTTCTACTACTACCACCAATATTATTATTATTACTATTATTGCCATTTATATAGCGCCAACAGATTCCGTAGCGCTTTACAATATTATGAGAGGGGATTTAACTATAAATAGGACAATTACAAATAAACTTACAGGAACAATAGGTGGAAGAGGACCCTGCTCAATCGAGCTTACATTCTATAGGAGGTGGGGTGTAAAACACATTAGGACAATACTACTACCACCACCACTACTACTACCACCACCACCACAAGTACTACTACTACTACCACCACAACTATTACTACTACCACCACAAGTACTACTACCACCCCTAGTATTACTACTACCACCACAACTATTACTACTACCACCACAAGTACTACTACCACCACTACTACTACTACCACCCCTAGTATTACTACTACCACCCCTAGTATTACTACTACCACCACTAGTATTACTACTACCACCACAACTATTACTACTACCACCACAAGTACTACTACCACCACTACTACTACTACCACCCCTAGTATTACTACTACCACCCCTAGTATTACTACCACCCCTAGTATTACTACTACCACCCCTAGTATTACTACTACCACCACTAGTATTACTACTACCACCACAACTATTACTACTACCACCACAAGTACTACTACCACCACTACTACTACTACCACCCCTAGTATTACTACTACCACCCCTAGTATTACTACTACCACCACTAGTACTACTACTACTACTACTACTACAACTACTACTACCACCTGCTACCTCTACCAGCACTAGTACTACTAGTACAATTACCACTAGTACTACTACTGCTACTACAACTTCTACTACTACCACCACTACTACTACTACGCTCATTATAATTCATATTCTCAATTCATGTTGGGTACCGAGCAAGAACCCCATAATATACATGTTATACTTTAAACATATTATTTTTTGTCTTTTTCTAAAAATGAATTAATAAAATAAAATTATTTGTTTGGCACGAGAGACTACTCAAATTTTTGTCCCGTCAATTGATTTGCATAAATGGTTTTAGTGTCGTCTACTTATGATATCCATAAGCAAGGTAGTCATAATTATTGCATTGGACATCGGGCCCATCTTCTCCACTGTATTTAACTGCACATTTGATGAAATCATAGATATCTTACACAGACATTGGTCAGTCTTGAAGCTAGATCCTTGGCTCAAATTCAGTATCCCGGACAAACCAAGAGTTACCTTTAGAAAGAACAAAAATCTGAAGAATATATTGTCTCTCTCCAAATATAACACTGAAAGAATAAACTTGTAACTGGGGATATTCGTTGTGGGAGCCTGAGATGTCTCACATATAGTTTTATGTGTCACAGAAGCACTCCATTTGGACCTGCCAGGAGTGAGTTGACATTCCCTATCAATGACAGGTACACGTGTAATTCTACATTTGTGGTCTGTCTCCTCACCTGCAAATGTGGCTTACAATATATGGGCCAAATCACAAGGCCTTTGAAAGCTAGATTTAGGGAACACAGGTATGCGATTTTACACAAAGATAGAAAATCCTCAGTGGCAGAACACTTTTTATCCACACACAGTAGTGACCCTTTGGATCTTTCGGTAATGGGTATTGAAATTATACGCCGAATAGGGAAGCAAGCAAAAGAGCGCCCTTATAGATGCTGAGTCCAAATGGATATATAAATTTAACAGTCTTACTCCACACGTTCTCAACGGAGAACTTGACCAATTACGTCTATAATATTCTAGACCCCCTATATTACCTTGGGTTTATTCCTATATAGCTATCATTCCCCCTGTTTCTAATTATGATATTATATTTTTTTTATCACTGATTCTATATTTTTATTTATTTTAAGATAATTGTGTGGTCCTATATTCATTCATATGTGTTACGCTTTTCTATTGCATAACATTGGCAGTGTATGATTTCTCCCTGTTTCTAATTATGATATTATATTTTTTTTATCACTGATTCTATATTTTTATTTATTTTAAGATAATTGTGTGGTCCTATATTCATTCATATGTGTTACGCTTTTCTATTGCATAACATTGGCAGTGTATGATTTCCTTATCTCTCCCTCCCCCCCTCCCTCCATTTACTATTATTAGACTTTTTCAGAGGTTATAGCACCAGTGATATTTAACAATATGGTTGATTTTCCAATTTTGATTAGTTTTCCTGATTTAGGGTTTTATATATTTATTTTCTTATTTTGTGGTGCTCATATGTTTATATATTCCTCTGATTACTCATGTTTTACATTGCTACATTCTGGTTTTAGCTGTTTCTTCGGCATTAGAACCTTGGATGTTGCAATTTGTATCAGTTTTCTATAGTGTTTTTATATCTTCGGAGCAGCTTGTGTGTGTTTTAATTAAATCTTTGATCCATTGTTCTACTATTAAATTATCACTTATATATTTCTCCTACAGATACTCTGTTTCTTATTAGGAGCGCTTGCGCTTTATCTGTATATTTTTTAACTTTATCTACCTTCTACTGTGTGAAGCTGACCATATTCATTATTTACCATTTATCTATTATTATTGTTGTTTTAGTTGACCTATATTCTTTTATGGTTTTTGCATTGGACATAGCAAGCGTGTTGTAGCTTTATATTTGCATGATGTTTTATAAGGATACAAGACATATAAGAAACTAAGAAAATAAGACAAAGAAAATATTGTAACCTAAAAATAAAATAAACTAAATGTGCTCTCTCTCGTGTGTTTCAGGTATTTGGCACGAGTTTATGGCCACCTTCATGGCAATCAGCTTAGGGCTTCCAGTTTCTTATATTTTGTTTTAAAGAGCTATGAAGGAGGGGAGGAGGGCAGGGGAAAGTGTTGCATTTCCAGATATGAAGCTATTGGGAGTATTAAAAACTTGATAGTTGTTGTTATGAGTTTGTCATGTGTTAGTGCTGGAAAGTGTGTTATCCATCTTGATAAACCTGATTGTGCAGCCGTGTGGTCTAAGTTAGGTCTGGCTTGGGGAAAAAGTGAGCTAATTGATTAGGATGAAGTAGTTGGTTGTGTTATCTATAGAGTGGACCTCGTCATCCGGAATAAGATGAGGAAGGATTGTTTTGATTAAGCTCTGTGTCTATTAGTTTACAAAGGAGAGAGGATTGAAGTCAGTACATTTATATTTGATTTATCGAAATTCTTAAACTGATTTTTTGTGTTCGTCCAGAAAGGCACATATGTCAGTGTGACCTGCAGTTTCCAAAGAACGCTGTATTGGGCCTGTGTTAGATAGGAATACATCTGGTTTATTGCCATTGGAGCCCCTTTAGATTTCTCACCAATTTCCACGTTTTAATAGTGGATGCTAATAAATGATTTTCTCGTGCTGAATTAAGGATGAATTAACCCTTTCCACTCGGATAAAATTGCAGTGTCGTTCACCAAATTTGCCAAATTTATTTATAGAAATAACTTTGTGGGTGCGTTTTTTTTTCAAGTCGCCTTTATCCAATAACGTTATGTCCCTCTGGGTGAGCCATATGATCATCAAACTTGTATGCTACTCATATGTCCCACCAGGTGGGACATACGATCTGAATGAGAAAATTAAAATGTCCCATCCTGTGGGACAGTCGAGGGAAAAGGGTTAAGGCCTCCTAAACATGTTTTAGCTTTTGCCCACTGCCGGCAGTTCAACTAACGGCGCTGGTCAATGTATCAAGTGTTTGGGAGACCCCTGCCTTCACTTGAATATGCCCTTCTTCAGCATATGCCTATGCGCCACTTTTCTCTAACATTGCCAATGCAGTCTATACATCTGATGCAGGCCGCCAGAGGTCCTATAGTCATGTGGCGGTTGCAGGGACCTCTAAGTGGCTGCACGGGTAAGTTTGTTGGTGGGCTTGTGTGGCAGGCAGGAGGTATCTATGCTGCAGTTTCTGCCAAAATGCTTTAAAGAGGCTGACCAGCTGGAGCAGTAATCCAGACCTCTCCTCCAAGTGTATCTGGGAGCATGTAGTCTCCGCCATGCAGCACCGGAAGCCTCGAGGTGGAATATGAGTTTAACCAGAGGTTACAGAGCATCTTGGCCCCACTGGATAAGCCTATCGCAGAGGCAACCAGGTTGGCATGCAGAGAGGACGCCGACAGGAGATGTGGGAAGAAACCCTAGAGGGTGTCCAGCGTTGGCGGAGTGAGCGTCTCCCCAGCAAGGAGCAGCGACTACAAGCGTGGAGGTAATGAGCCCTCAAGGTGGGGACTGGGATCACCCCTGATGGTCCATAGGGGGGCATAGCGGGACTTTGGTTCCATGAGTTTCTACGAGTCAGACCAGGAAATGCCTGCTAGGTCTCACTCACAAGCTGTTAAGATCACCACACACGACCACTGGAAGCAACCCCGAGCCAGTCAGTTGATGCAGAATGGCAGTCTCACTATTTTAGCTCAAGATAAAAAGCCCAAGATACTGACAACTGGACAAAATCACCAAAATCATGAGGAGTCTTCTGAGAACATATCCAGTTGCCATTACAGTAAGCAGGGCCATCTATAATATGAATAGGACCCTGGGCAAAGAATTTTGTTGGGCCCCCTGGACCCTGCGACCCTCCCAATCCCCCCTCGCCCCCAATTACGCCCAACCCCCAATCACACTGACATACTGACACATACACACAGACAGACATATTAAAACATTCACAGATACATACTGACACACATACACTGACACACAAATATATACTGGCAGACATATTGACACACATTCAGACATACTGACACACACATACATACACACAGACACATACACTGACAGTTATACTGACACACAGACACATACACTGACAGAAATACTGACACACACACATACACTGAGAGAAGTATTGACACACACACAGACATGCTGACACACACAGGCATACTGATATACACACACTGACACAGACAGACATAGTGACACACACAAAGACAGACATAGTGACACACACAAAGACAGACATACTGACACACACACAGAAAGACATACTGACATACACACACAGACATACTGACACACACAGACATACTGACACACACACACAGACAGATATTTGACACACGCACACAGACAGATATTTGACACACACAGGCATACTGACTTACACACAGACAGACATACTGAGACACAGACACACATACACTGACGTAATTTTGACCAGACACACAGACATGCTGACACACACACACAGGCATACTGACATAACACACACACAGACATACTGACACACAGACATACTGACACAAACACAGGCATGCTGACATACACACAGACAGACATACTGACACACACACACAGACATACTAACATACAGACAGACAGACATACTGACACACACACTGACAGACATACTGTCTGACACACTCACAGACATACTGACACGCACAGACATACTGACATACATTTAGCCACCCTCCAACCACCCTTACCTTTTCCCTGGGGTCCAGTGGCAGGCTGAGTCAGTTGGGAGTTCTCTTCTGAAACTCCTCTCCTCCCTGCCTTCCTCCTCCCGCTCGGCTCTGATCTCCTGTAGGAAGAAGTGACGCGCGGCACTCACTTCCTCCCAGCCGGCTGCCAAACAGGAAGGGGCCCGGTCGCGCTGTTTAAGCGTCACAGCGCCCGACCGGGCCCCTGTTGACAAATGCCCACCAGGTGGCCCTTAGTGCATTGGCCACCCGCGGGCCCTCTTTAGCGTGTGGGACGATGCGGCTGCGCAAATCGCGGGGCCCACAGGGCAGCTGCTCTGGGGGCCCCCAGGAGCAACTGGGCCCGGGACAGCTGCCCCGTTTGCCCCGCACTAAAGACGACCCTGACAGTAAGGACCTGCCCCCTTCCTCCTCCCCCCCGCATAATAACATTTTTTGAACGTAGGACATTAGTGTTTATTTTTGTGGATTGCTGAGTACATTCTTCATTAAATTACATTCTATAGTAATTAACTATAAACTCATCAGGTCCCTGTGTTTTTTTGCTCTTAAAAGAGACTAAAAGCTGTTTTGCCTCCACTTGGGCTTGTTATTTTTACATCTTTGTTCGGAGTAGCTATGTATACCAGATGGACATTTGCTGACTCAATGTTAAGTTGGCTATATTTTTGCATCCATTGTTGCTTATAATTTTAGATGTAGGCTATTATGCAGTCTCTCGTTACTACCTTTTAAGCTTTTGATTATCTACGTAGTCCAAGTTGTTGTCTGTGAAATTAGCCCAGGCTCTGCCCATGATGTTTTTAGGGGACTTGACTTCTTTATTATTAAATAAGTAGGAAAATGCCATTGTGCGGTGAATGGAAGGAGTGAACCTATATTCAAATCAATTGGTGCGTGGTCTGCTATTAATATGTTATGTTTTACTGCTTGTGTTAACCTGGGTACCAATCCAGAGGAAACCAAGAAGAAAACAATCCTATATGGGGTGTTATGCGTCCTAGATGTGTGTGTGTGCAATTCCTGACCTCTGAGCATTTGTCTGGCATTTTAGGTTGAGATTTAAAATTAACCAGCTAAACTTGCCACCGCAAAGATGGTAAGTTGAGTGAATTGTCTGATGTATAGGTACAACCAGGCTCCAGTTTAATATTTTGGACTGACCACAGTGGCTTCCACTATTATGGTGCAGGGGATGCCAATAATTAGAGTCAGTTGCAGTCAAGGAGTTATCTTAGTTGCAAAAATGGGCACACACACAAAAAAAGAAGAAATTAACTAATATTTACAGGTTATCTTTTTTGAGTGTAGTGTAGGGCTGGAGTGGAGTTAAAGTGCATATCCACTTGAGAGGGGGGAAACCTTTGTGGTGTGAGAGCTGGGTGGTGATGTAAAGCAGTCTCCAAGTGGATTTGGGCCTTGTGTCTGTGATAGAGGGAGTTGCTTGCCCTACTTTCAGCCCAGAACTCGATTCGTTAGTGAGTCTTGGTGGTACTCGTTGTGCCCTGGGAGCTTGGGAGCATGGCAAGATGTGTCCGGTGCACTTGTGGCTATACCAGCCAGGAACCTCCGGCTGTTCTCTCACCTATCCGATGTGTGCGGTTGCGGCCATGGTTGCAGGTTGCTATGTCCGCTGACCTAATTTTATCAGGATGTTGGCAGGGTGAGCACAGGAAGATTTACTGTGACTTCAGTTGTGGTCCTGGTTGTGTATGTGTGCTTTGCACCCCCTCACCCCCAATCTTGCTTACTTACCTGGTGGGCCAGTGAAGGGTGAGCATGACCCCTGTCTAGTGGTCAAGATCCAGGTACAGACTACTTTGAAAGCACCCTGGCAGTTAAGGTGCCCAGTTAACGACTGCGACTGCTGACTGTAATGTTCTACGTCATCGAGAAGTGCTTGGGAGAACATCAGGGTGCACTTAAAGTGGTACCTGGTATTGGTACAGATCTCAATGCTCCCTCTACTAAGTGAGGGAGTACAGAGTCATGCAGGGAGATCATTTGAACTCTGCTGGCTAGAGGAGGGCCTCCGCAGAGCCAGATATCAAGGTCCAGACTTAGCCTTAGTCACCTAATGGGCTATAGTTTATATAACAGAATTAGTCACTAAAGTGAGAATTGCTAAGAATTCAAAGTATATTACAAGTAGCCTAATATTTGAAATACTCTTTGAATTTATTTTGAATTTCTGCCAATTCTCACCTTCGTGTTTAGACCTATAAGTTATGCAACCAAAGAAAACTGAAATTGAAGATGTCCATTCTTTAAATCTTGCTGAACGCAACTGCATTATTGTTAGTTGGCTGTTACCGCTGCTTGATTTATGAAGTCTATCTCCTATATGCCTCCTTTTATTTATCAAGGAGCTTTTTATCATTTCTCCATTGCACAAAAAGGTAGAAAACTGCATAAAACAACACTGAGGTTACAGGTCAAAAAGACAAAGAATCTCATTCAATAAATTCCGATGTACTTCTTACTGCTTAGTGCACCGTTGGGCTCTGTTTATGTGAGCACTGTATGAAAGGAGGCTAATCAAATTACCAGGGAGAGGGAAAGATGTCCAGTGACTCTGTCCCACTAGTGTTATTTGAATACAGGCTTTGGAACTATTCTAGGGAAAACCATCAAATGGAACACTATGTGACACAAGGAATGCTCCTCTAAAAGGGAAAACAGCTAGAGGACAAAGGTGAAAAAGTTGGACTGGTTTTGACTCCATGGCACTGAGTGAATAATTCCATTCCTGCAACTAAAATACTGAGATTTAAGTGAACTCTCTTAATATCCTACAACAGCTCCCAAATTATTCAGCCCTAATTAAAAAAAGCACTCACAAATGACCTCAAATGTAAAATTTGATGTCTGGTGCCTCCTTTTTCTAGGCTGGAAGTAGATGTGTTTCTTAGCTACTGGGTAGACTTATACAGCCTGCCAAAAAGCTTTCAGGGAATTTCCTCACCATGTAACTAGTTTATGAGTCATATGAGAAACTGGGAAATTGTTCAAACAGCTGCCTTTACTTGACTTGTAGATTTTACAACACCTCTGTGCAGCATCTTTATTGAAAGCCAACAGAACAGTTTATTGGAACATCAAATGGCCTTAAGTTCCATTAATGGAAGCTCTCCTCTGAAAAAAGGGATAGGGAAGGAGCTAAGAGATTGTTCGGTCAAGATAAGGCACGCAGAACAAGCAGTGTGGATGTATATGGCGTGCCTGTGTGATACCCAATCACTGGTACTAAGACAGCATTGCAGACTGTGTTTTCCACATGTTACATATGCACATCGATGGTCAGGTCCAGCAAAAATAAAAAACGCAATTCTAGCCAAGCTCTGAGTTTCCCGGTTCCACATTTATCTGATCCAAAGAAGACAAATGTATTGTCAGTAGAAGCCACACGCAAGTTTAACCTTTTGGTAAAATAAATAAAATACAAATGCACATTCTTAACCTCAGAATAACATTAAAATGACTCCCAGTCTTAAATACTTCATTCAATTTAAGAGACTCTAACCATATATGATTCAGCTCGACCCATATATTTCACTGCAGATGTCTGTCCTCAGTATTTCATGTCAAACCCCTTGGAGAATAAATACTTACAGTGAAGGAAAAAAGTATTTGACCCCCTGCTGATTTTGAACGTTTGCCCACTGACAAAGAAATGATCAGTCTATAATTTTAATGGTAGGTGTATTTTAACAGTGAGAGACTGAATAACAAAACAAAAATCCAGAAAAAACACATGTCAAAAAAGTTATAAATTGATGTGCATGTCAATGAGTGAAATAAGTATTTATTATTATTATTATTATTTATAAAGCGCCGACAAGTTCCGTAGCGCTGTACAATGGGTGGACTAACAGACAAGTATTTGTCACCAGACGAGTTGGACACGCAGGAACAGAGGGATTGAGGGCCCTGCCCAATGAGCTTACATGCTAGAGGGAGTGGGGTAATGTGACACAAAAGGTAAGGGTAGCGTTGCATTAGGATAGCGTTCATTAGGGGCTTAGTGTTTTGTTTTGATGACAGTTTCAGGAGAGTAATCAGGATGCAGGGAGGGAAAGCTGTTCATAGTTTAATTGATATGCTTTCTTAAAGAAGTAAGATTTCAAAGATTTTTTGAAGGAGTGGAGATTGGGTGAAAGTCTAACAGAGAGGGGAAGGGTGTTCCATAGGAACGGTGCAGCCCTAGAGAAGTCTTTAAGGTGAGCATCAGAGGTAGGAGTACGAACAAAGGTTAGACGTAGGTCTTCAGCAGAGAGTAGGGGCCTAGACGGGATATATTTGTGTATTAGTGAGGATAAGTAGGTCAGAGCAGCATTGTGTAGAGATTTGTAAGCAAGTGTCAAGATCTTAAATTGAGTCCTATATCTTAAGGGAAGCCAATGTAGGGACTGACAGAGGGGGGAGGCATGGGAAGTGTGGGCGGACAGGAAGGGATAGGGAAGGAGCTAAGAGATTGTTCGGTCAATGCTGCCGCATTCATTATAGATCACTGAGAAGACCACTGTAAGACCACTGAGAAGCGGATTACAGTAGTCAAGGCAAGATAGAACAGCGTTATGGACAATCATCTTTGCCGTATCAGGTGTTAAATAGGGTCGGATGCGCGCAATATTTTTGAGATGGAAGTGGCAAGATTTGGTGATTGATTTGACATGAGGGGTGAAGGAGAGATTGGAGTCAAAGAGAACACCTAGGCAAGGGGTCTTAGAGGTAGAGCGGATGGTAGCGCTATTGACTTGGAGGGACACAGACAAGGGAATAGCAACACTTGAGGGAAGGAAGACCAGGAGTTCTGTTTTGGACAGGTTCAGTTTAAGGAAATGAGCAGCCATCCAGTTGGAAATAACAGAGACAATTTTCAGAGACACGAGTCAAGAGGGGTGGTGAGAAGTCAAGGAAGGACAGATAAATTTGCATCCACATAGAAATTATACTGGAAGCCGAAAGAGCTAATGAGTTTACCAAGAGAGTCAATGTAGATTGAGAACAATAAGGGACCAAGGACAGACCCTTGGGGAACACCAACAGAGAGAGATTGTGGAGAAGAGGCAGAGCCAGAGAAAGAAACACCGAATGAGAGCTGGGAGAGGTAGGAAGAGCACCAGGAGAGAGCAGTATCTCATAGACTGAGATTACGGAGGATGAGAAGAAGCTGTTGATCATCAACAGTGTCAAAAGCAGCAGAAAGGTCGAGGAGAATTAGGATAGAGAAGTGGCCATGGGATTTTGCAGTGATAAGATCATTGGATACATTGGTCACAACTTTTTCAACAGAGTGACGAGCATGGAATCCAGATGGAAGCAGGTCAAGCAGAAAGTTGGATTCGAGGAAATCTGTCAATCTCACATACACAACTCTCTCAAGAATCTTGGAGACAAACGGCAGTAGCGAGATAGGGTGGTAGTTGAATGGGGAGTTAGGCTCAAGGTTTGTCTTTTACAGAATCAGGATTACGGTTGCATGTTTGAGTGGTAGAGGAAATGTGCCAGAGGAGAGGGAGAGATTGAAAATTTTAGTGAGAGGCAGAGCAAGAGAAGGAGACAAAGTGCGGATGAGATACGAGGGAATAGGATCAAGGGAACAGGTAGTGGGGTGGGAGGAATGGAGAAACCTCTTCTGCTGTAATGGGTGCAAATGAACATAGGGCAGCTGAGGGAGTGTGGTTAGGGAAAAAGTTGGTAGTAGATGGAGAGAGATGAGAGATCTCTTCCCTGATTGTATTTGACCCCTTCGACTTAGTATTTGGTGGCAAAACTCGTGTTGGCAGATCCTCTCCAACTCATTAAGGTTTCTAGGCTGACGTTTGACAACTCAAACCTTCAGCTCCCTCCACAGATTTTCTATGGGATTAAGGTTTGGATGTCATGACACTCCTTAGTTAATATGGCCTTGTGCAGTACTCACACTCACCACTGTTTCTGTTTGGCACTGTTTCTCATTTCTCTTCGTTAAGCATTTCACCTGGCCCTTGTTTAGCACCTATTTATTCTGGTTTCTCCCCTCACTCCTGGTCAGATCATTATCCTCTATCCTTTGTCTTGTATCCTGTGTTTCATGGTGCCTGTTCCCCATGATTCTGACTCCTTGTTCCTGTGTCTTGTATCCTGTGTATCCTGATCCTATGTTCCTGTTCCGATGTCCTTATGGTCCTGCATTTTCGTCTCTGCCTGGTCCTGTGTCCTGTGCTTCCCGTTCCAGTGTTCGCTTGCAGTGTTCCTGCCTATACTTCATTTCCAGTGATTCTGACCTTGCTGCCTTATTTACGTGTGACCTGCTTTGGGCTTGGCTCCTTGGTGTTTTTTATTTAATGTTTGGTGGCTTAGGATTCGTGCCCCACTTATATTCTGTGGTGGCTGCACGATCCTGCCCAAAGCCTTTACTTTTGTCAAAGGACTATTAAGTGTACTTTGTATCCGTGTCCATCCTATATTCTGTAGTGGCTGCACGATCCTGCCTTAACTTTTTACTTTTTGCATTAGGCCTATTTACATGTAATCTGCCTGCTCTATTTGTATTTATATTGATTTCTTGTGTGTGTGTGTGTGTGTGTGTGTGTGTATATATAGACTGACAGTTATTTTGTGTTTCTTCCATTTGTCACCTTCTGACCAAGCTGCTTTGCAATGGTCTTATAGCCCATTCCAGCCTTGTGTAGGTCTATAATCTTGTCCCTGACATCCTTGGTCTTGGCCATGGTGGAGAGTTTGGAATCTGGTTGATTGGTTGCTTCTGTGGACAGGTGTCTTTTGTATGGGAAACAAACTGAGATTAGGAGCACTCACTGTAAGTATTCATTCTACAAGTGGTTTGATAAATGAAATACTGAGGACAAACATTTGCAATGCAATATATGGGTTGAGCTGAATCATATATGGTTAGAGTCTCTTAAATTACTTTTTTCCCCTCATTGTAGCTCAACAACCTTTACTTACATACCCTTCACGTGTAAAGCAGATGCAATTTATTTTGAGAAATCTAAAGAAATTACTCTTTTATGGCAGGAACCAAGAACCATTTTATCTGGAAGGTAGGAACTAGAAAAACAATATAGCAGATGAAGTGATACAGCATTATCTCCTGCCACCCACAGAAAAGAACCCCCTTTTTTATTTTCCCAAATTGTTTGACGGTCAGATGAGAAACAAATGAATACAATTGAAAGTTTTGGTTAAATTCTAAGACATGTATACAAACGTGTCTCTCATATTTGTATTGCACTCTGTCCTGTTTTTTTTTATATATACAAAACCAAAGTTTAAAGCATAGAGCAATGTTATACACACAGGATGACATTTGATTTCAGTTTATTAATAAAATAAAATAATGTTACAGATGTTGTTTCAGAGCAGACTAAATGGGTAGGCCTTGTTCTAATGGTGATGACCAAATGACATACACAACTCAAGACATATCTAAACTACTACAGCCACCTACATCGTTACATAGTTACATAGTGTCACAGACTTACCTGGCACCCATAGTGTCACAAACTTACCTTACTCCCCTCCTTAGGCCATGCTGCACTGCTCCTGTCCTCAGACCACATGGCCCGAACAATCCACGTGGCCCTAGCGATCTCGAAGTGGCCGTGCGGCCTGAATAGGCAAATAAGTAAGACTCACCTTTGGTCCATCAAACTTCTCACTCTGCTGGTTTGCAGACCGAACATCAGGCCTTTGCAAAGATGTTTGGATGCTGCTCGTACTAAAGGTGCGTCCTTTAATACATTTAAAATTGATGACGTCACACTCTTAAAGGGACCACGTCATCTAGGCGACCCTATGCTGTTTGGAGTCACAGAGATGACGTGAACCAATTAGAACATGTGAACCTATTTAAAACCTGTCCAAGGCCTTACTCAATGCCTTATTGTGGTTTCAATTTAGTTACATGTTTAGTGCTTCTGCGACTCTCTTGTGATTTACTGTTATTGACATTGGCTTTGTTTTGACTTTGTTAACCTCTGGTATCCTGATCCAGCTTGTATATTGACCTGTGTATTTCTATTATCCTGACCTTGCTTGTTTTTTTTGTGTATCCGTATCACTGTATATCTGACCTCACCTATTCCTGACTTTGACTCTCACTTGCAATTCGTTAAATCTGGCCACTCCTTGGCTCGGTAATATGGCTTTTTGGGCTGTCACTTTGTGGTTATCCTTTTTCCTATTCTTTTTTCCAGTCTAAATGTGTGACCTTGTGTCCTATGTATAGTCCTGTTTATGAGTACATTTTCAGAATCACCTAATCTGATATTGGATACATGTGTAAATTTACATTAATGATTGCTTTTAAAAAATAATCCCCGGGGTGTAGGGCCAGACTGCCACGTTGGCAAGTTGCATGGCAGTACAGCTCCCACAAATTACAGACCTTTTGACCTACAAAAGCAGTCTGACCCAACACCTGGCACTGAAAAGCGGTAGTAACAGGCACAAAGAAGTGCTGGTCCAGAAGCTCAGTTCGAACTTTATGTTTTGGCTCCCTGAGGGAAAAAATGTAAGTTGTGCAAACTAGGACTACTCAGGCGGTGAGTGGTGTCCTGAGGCTCGGCACGTGGTGCTCACAATTGACACTGATGCCCAGAGCAGAAGACATCGAAGACCCATACAGCTGGACTGTATTCCTGAATCCGAAGCAACATCGGAATCCTATCTACTCACCACACCTGGCCTTTTGATTCGGCTCCCACAACAAGCAGCTTAATGCCAACAAGCAGTCCATCAACCTTAATCCTGGAGCAATGCTGGCTGGCAAGGCCCTGATGGATATCTACAGACAAGCTTATATTAGTAAAGGGGGACTGTATTCAGTTAAGAACGGGGTTGGATGGTCTCTGTGTGGGGGTTGGGGTGCCTCTTCATGAAACGAGGTATAGCCATCACACAGATATTCTTCTGTCTAGATATATGCTTCAGAGGGCCCAGGGGTCTTTGTTCTACCTAAATTGAATATCTTACCTAATGTTACATTTCTCATGCCATGCTGTTTCACATGTTTACATTTCTAACATTTTAAATATGTGCTGATTTCTATATACACTTCATATTATGTGAAAAGTTATAAAATGGCTGCTTCAACAGTGTTTACTGCATACGTTTTGTTATCACAATGCAAGTCGAAAATAAAGAATATATATATATAAAAAAAAAATCCACCAGTCTCTTTCCCCACAGAACTATACTCTTCTTTATTATCCGATGCTCACCACATAAAATAAATCTACTGTTTGAATATTTTGAATTGTGATCCTGTTGTCATGTTAACTCTGCATGCATTCACACAAATATGTAAACCATGAGGATACGTTCTGGACCAAAGAAGTCTAGAGTTTTGTTTATTTAAGAGGGTTCCACGTTACTTAAGAACAAACCAAAAAATAAACTAAAACTATGACTTGGCAATCTTTATTTGTACACACGATTGGACACTATAGCAGTAAAATGTTTGTTGTAAAAAAGGTTATATGGATCTGACCATTATTATGAATGTTTCCTCTTAATCTTGCAGTGAAACCTAGCATCTTATTAAACTTGTCCTAGAAGATCTATCCTAACATGGAATGCCTCCATTGTGGTTGTCGTCATGTTGACTGTTGAGGTCTTTAAATAAGGGCAGACCAGACACCACAAGTATTCACAAAGTACTAGAAATACCTTATTTTTTAAGGGCCCATTGCAGGATTTTATTAAACTGTTAAGAAGGGACACAACACACAATGATATATTCTTTAGTTTTTTTTGTACATTACACTGATGTAACATTGTGCTTAAGAAGTGTAATACCTTTAAGAACAGGGGGATCTAGGTAATGCTAGGGTCATATGGATTTAGAAATGGTCGCATAGAACTTAGTATGGGATTGACTGATAACCCTAATTATTATCTGAGTGATATACAGTTGCAAGAAAAAGTATGTGAACCCTTTGGAATGATATGGATTTCTGCATGGTTTTCTTACATGGTGTGTTCAATAAAAACATGGCAACATTTCATTCTTTGTGTGTTATTAGTTTAAGCAGACTGTGATTGTCTATTGTTGTGACTTAGATGATGATCAGATCACATTTTATGACCAATTTGTACAGAAATCCATTTCATTCCAAAGGGTTCACATACTTTTTCTTGCAACTGTAGATTTATAATGCTCCTCATCTTTGTCTCATAGAATCTGTCAGACCACCATTAGCAGATGATCAAAGACCAGTTTAGCATTTATATAAGATTCCTGGCCAATGATAAGCCAAATAAATTAACATTTATGATTGATATATGATACATATTTCAATACTTTATTACTTATAAAAATAATTTGAAATGTTTTTTCAAAAACATTAAATTATTTAAAACGCTTATCCTACAATATTAAATAGAGGCCAATGTATGATATTAGACAAGGTTAAAATGGTGCTGTCAACCCTGAAATACTTTATAACCCAATAACTAACTAATTATTTATCATGTGTTGTGAATATATATATATATATAACTTATTTTTTTTTTTTTTTTTTTAAATGGAGGGATTCTTTTTAATTTTGCTCTTTGTATATTTAGTTTAAAAATAAACTATGGGTATTGATTTGTTGCACTCTTTTATGGGAGTCCAGGCCAACTCCATGGTTTTGCACCCCTCCCTGTCACAGGTGCCTCATTCCAGGACCCTATTTAGCCTTGACTTGCAGAGAGTCCCAGTAAGGAAATATTTCCCAAGTAAGTGGATTAATCTCAAAAGAGCAAGCATTAGGCTGCTAGAGTAGGACCTGCCAAAAATGGGGTACATTGACGTTATGGAAGGCATATGCAATATATGATCATATAATGTAACTAAACCCCCATTATTTTTTGCCTAGACGAGGTGTTTCTAAATAAAAGTATTACAATCTCTTAGATTTTAAATCATTGTTTAGTGAAGAAACGAGTGCGTTGGAATGTGTATTTTGTATATTTTGGCCCCAGCAGCACCCTATAATGTATGCATGTTCAGGTGAGTGCAGCCCTCTTGGTTTCTTTTATATATATATATATAAAAGTGAAAAACCCCTGCACTCCAACCAAAAAATCCAAAATACCTGGTGCTCTGGTTGCTGGAACATAAATGAGATACCGGCACTCCAAGGATTTTTCATTCAAAAGTTCTTTTATTTAAGAAAAAATCATTGACGTTTCAGCTCCCCTAAGGAGCTTTCATCAGGAAAGCTCCTGAGGGGAGCTGAAACGTAGATGATTTTTTCCTAAATAAAAGAACTTTTGAATGAAAAATCCTTGGAGTGCCGGTATCTTTACTCATTTATATATATATATATATATATATATATATTATTTTTTTTTTTTAATGGAGGGATTCTTTTTAATTTTGCTCTTTGTATATTTAGTTTAAAAAGAAACTATTGGCATTGATTTGTTGCACTCTTTTATGCATTAATCTAAATATTCCTTACAGTGACCTCCCTCTCTGACACATTATGTACAAAGAATTAGAGTCTCTGTCAGGAGGAGGAAAAGACTCCATCCTTATACAGATTTCCAACAATTTACCAGCAGGTGGCGCAAGACAACCGGTGACAACATAAAAATCACAGCAAATATTAACTATTTGCACTTTTGCCATCTGGATACTACATTGCCTTATGTACTGACATAGTTAGTTACTAATTCTAAATTATGATGTTATTTACATTATTATTTTTCTCTTAGGACTAATTATTAGTGCAAACATATTTACAATTATTGCACTTGGCACACTCTGTCAAATCTTGCCACAGCCTAGAGAACGTGTAGACAAATGAATTCTGGCATTCTGTTAATCTCTGCTATTTAATTATGGTGTATCTTACATTTGTACAGTGTGGAAGAGGTCCCGGTGTGGCTATAAAAATCAGGGTGTAGCATCGTGAACGCAATGATTTTAAATGTACTGTTTAAATGCATTATAAGGTGACATAAGTAATATCTGATACATTCGTTGCTAATATTTCTATTCATGACACTCGGGAGACATACTGTGTTTAAAATCAACAGTCAATATATTGTATCCACGAATTTCATTTTTCAGAATGAGATCCAAGTTTTTTTCAATGTTCCAAAATGTTCCGACTTGACATATATTAAAGGCTACGAACACAGAAAACGGGAGATTAGCGTTAATTTCAAGTTTAAAAGCTCATTTGTCAGCAGAATAAAAACATGTTGCATAAATATAACCTTTGTGTTTTTGTGTATTTTATTACACTGTTTTATAATTTGTATTTACTTACATTTTCTAGACTACTTGCTTTCTGAATTGCTTCATTGCCCAGTTTCTATTTACTAAAAAAAAGACGGTCTAGAAAGGTACATCTCCTGGATGGCAATGTTCAGGCTAAGCACCAAAACAACTTTAGCTTATTGAAGCCGTTTCAGTGAATAGGGCACACCTCCGCAGTCACTGCTTAATTCTCTGCCATTTAGAAGTTAAGTCACTTTGCAGCCCTAGTCAGGGCCGGCGCTACCTGTTAGGCGGACTAGGCAGCCGCCTAG
>OW240913.1:25781423-25807743 GCA_933207985.1 Pelobates cultripes | reverse complement strand
CCCCCCTTCCATCAATATCTCCCTCCCTCCAGCTCACAGATTGATGGCAAGGGGAAGGGGCGCCTGATGTCCGACACGGCACGCTTTTTGGCAATCGGAGAGATATAAAAAAGGGTTTGGCATTGGGAGAGCTATAGAAAGAGGGGGTTTGGCATGGGGAGAGATATAGAAAGGGGGGTAACATGGGGAGAGATATAGAAAGGGGGGATTTGGCATGGGTAGAGATATAGAAAGGGGGGGTTTGGCATGGGGAGAGATATAGAAATGGGGAGTTTGGCATGGAGAGAGATATAGAAAGGGGGGTAACATGGGAAGAGATATATAAAGGGGGTAACATGGGGAGAGATATAGAAAGAGGGGGTAACATGGGTAGAGATATAGAAATGGGGGGTTTGCCATGGGGAGAGATAGAGAGAGGTCAATATCTCCCTCCCTCCCTCCTTCCCAAGCAGCAGTCAGCTGCTTGACTTACAGAGCCGGCACTACCTTCAGGTCACAGATTTATGGCAAGGGGAGAGGCGCCTGATGTCTGGCATGGCACGCTTTTTGGCATGGGGAGAGACATAAAAAGGGGGATTTGGCATGGGGAGAGATATAGAAAAAAGGGGTTGGCATGGGGAGAAATATTGAAATAGGGGGTTGGCGTGGGAAAAGATATAGAGAGGGGGGTTTGGCATAAGGGAGAGATATAGAAAGGTGGGGTTTGGCATGGGGAGAGATATAGAAAGGGGGGGTTGGCATGGGAAGAGATATAGAAAGGGGGGTTTGGCATGGGGAGAGATATAGAAAGGGGGGTTTGGCATGGGGAGAGATATAGAAAGAGGGGTTTGCATTGGGAGAGATATAGAAAGGGGGGAGGGTTTGGCATAGGGAGAGATATAGAAAGGGGGAGGGTTTGGCATAGGAGAGCCTATAGAAGGGGGGGTTGGCATGAGGAGAGATATGGAAAGGGGTGTTTTGCATGGGGAGAGATGTGGAAATGAGGGGTTGGCATGGGGAGAGATATAGAAAGAGGTGGTTGCATGGGGAGAGATTTGAAAAGGAGGGGGTTGACATGGGGAGAGATATGGAAAGGGGGGGGGTTGGCATGGGGTATTGATGGAAAGGAGGCATGGATGTAGGGGAAAAGAGACATGAATTAAGGGGGAAGAGCCATGGGGGGGAGATATGGGTGGAGAGGGGAGGGAGATATGGAGGGGAGGCATTGGGGGGGAGATATGGATGGAAGGGAAGAGAGACATGGATGGAGAGGGGAGGAAAGACATGGGAGTTGGGTAGAAGCGAGCAGAGGGAAGAGTGCAGCCATACCTTACCCTGTCTGGAGTTTGCCTAGGGACTGGTTTGTGCAGCTACACCTAAGGTGTGACAACTTACCTACCTGGCTGAGACGGCAGTTTGTATAGGGACTGAGGGAGCGAGTGGAGCGGACACTCCAGGCTGTGGCATTACTACTGAGACAGTAAATGACTTGATGAAAATGATATGTGTGTGTCCAGGATTACATATTGTACACATGAGAATGGAACAAGTAATTTTAGTTTGTGTCGATATAGGATTCCCTAACTTTTATACAAGTCACAGGCAGCACAGATGATCAGTTTCATGATTCTATCTACTCACCAGGGGTTATTACTATCACACAAAGACACAGTTCCACCATACACAGCCAGCCCCAAACCATCACAAACACAAGCAGTCCCCATCACACATTGACAGTACAAAATGATAATACACATTCTCATGACACACAGCCAGCCAAATGCTAATACACAGTTTCCTTCACATGTACACAGCTCAATACCATAAACAAATTCTCATCACACACAGACCACTGAATAAATCATATGCAGTCCACATTACAATTAGACAGCCAAATATATCACACACATATTGTAGCCATTACACTCGGACAGCTCAATACGCAGTCCCATTACACCTAGATACCACAATACATCACATGCAGTCCCCACTATACTCAGTCAAGATATTTGTTAGCTAAAAAAAAAAATGTAGTGACACCAGTAAAGACTCCTGTTTGTGATATGGTGCAGGGCTGGACTACCCTGGGGCCACTGTGAGATACAACCGCTAGAGTGTGGAGAGTACTCCCTCGACCAATTTGATGTTGCAGCCAGAAATCTCATATTTGGCATCTTTTCCCTCCTGCATGGTGCACGCAGGAAAATATGTGCAGTCCTAGGGCAAATCCTGTGAGTGCAATCTAAATGTAGCAAGTCCCGTGAGTGCAATCTCAGTGTTGGGTTAAGTCCTGAGTCAGGTCCTGTGAATGCGATCTAAAGTCATGAGTGCTAAAGAAAGTCCTGTAAGTGCAATCTCTGTGCTGCGGTAAGTCCTGGGTGCTTGGGCAACTCCTGTGAGTGCAATCTAATTGGGGTAAGTCCTGGATGCTGGGGTCATTCCTGTGAGTGCAATCTCAGTGCTAGGGTAAATTGTGGATGCTAGGGCAAATCATGTTAGTGCAATCTTCATGCAATCTTCATGCAATCTTCATGCTGGGGCAAGTCCTGTGAATGCAATTTCCCTGCTGGGGTAACTCCTGGGGCAAGTTCTGTGAGTGCAATCTCTGTGCTGGGGCAACTCCTCTGAGTGCAATCTAAGTGCAATCTAAGTGTTGGGGTAAGTCCTGGGTGCTGGGTCAGCTACTG
The DNA here is from genome assembly GCA_933207985.1 of Pelobates cultripes. Classification (NCBI taxonomy): domain Eukaryota; kingdom Metazoa; phylum Chordata; class Amphibia; order Anura; family Pelobatidae; genus Pelobates; species Pelobates cultripes. Next base: position 25,805,077 of record OW240913.1, on the reverse strand, counting down.
TGAGTGCAATCTCAGTGCTGGGGTGGGTAAGTCCTGGGTGCTAGGGCAAGTCATGTTAATGCAATCTCCAAGCTGGCATAAGTGCTGGAGCAAGTCCTGTAAGTGCAATCTCCATGCTGGAGTAAGTTCTGGGTGCTCGAGCAAGTCCTGTGAGTGCAATCTCCATGCTGGAGTAAGTTCTGGGTGCTCGAGCAAGTCTTGTGAGTGCAATTTAAGTGCTGGGGAAAGTCCTGTGAGTAAAATGTGATTGCTGCCCCCAGCACATACACATGGTTATCTCTCACACCCTGCCCTGATATATACCCCTGCACAGGGCAATCATATTACTTTGTGTACATACCTGGGCCTATATATAACCCTGTGCATGGGGTATATATCAAAGCAGTATGTGAGATATAACTTTGTGTACATACTAAGGGTATGTTGCCCTCTGCAGGAGTATATATATTTCTTATCTATAAATAATACACTCTTCAAATGTGCTTCAAAATGCATGGTTTTCTCTTTTGTGAACAAGAATATAACGCTATGATATGGTGCTGGTATAATGACGAATGCTATTGGTGGGTATAAAATTATTTCCAGGGCTGGTTTTTATCCCCAGTCCGGCCCTGATATGGTGTGATATCGCTCTGTAAAAAGGTGTGATTTGCCTATGTTCTGTGTGCAGTAAGGTGTAATGGCCTGTGTTATGCCTGTGATAAGGTGTGATGGGCTTGCAACATGACCAGCATTCCTCTGGCACATCACCATCATCACACAAGTCTAAATAATGTATGATTTGAAGCTGTTAACACATATTATCATTGGCATTATTGGGAAAGCATTGCATATGGAGCTTGCTATTTCATGCGCACTAGCAGATGGGAAGGTTTGTACGAGTTCTCCTTGCAGTGGTTGGAATGCTATGGGTGACTGGCAGGACTCCGTTCCCATGAAACCCATGAAACTTTCAATTTCTTCTTATTCATTTTTGTTATGGGACAGGGATGATTAGGAGACAAAATATAATGCTAGATATGTTTCTTTAGTTTACCTTTACATGGTGGAGCACATTCTTTATAATTTAACTTTTTCATGATTGTAGGGGGCGCCGGTACAGCTCCTCGCCAAGGGCGCCAGAGACCCCAGGTACACCTCTGGTGGCATTATGAAAGTGCAGATTTCATGTTTGTAAGTTCTGAATGAAGCAGTTAGCTAGTAAAATAAAAGATGCAGGAAAGAAGACAAGGCCACAAAAAAGAACTGCAACAAACGTAATAGTTAATCACTCGTTTGATCAACTTTGTGAAGTTGAAAAGCTTATTAGTTCTTTTCTAGAGTGAAACCTGTGAAATGCTGCAGTGGGACCTCTAACAATCAAAACAGATTAAATTTGTATCCTTCTGTTTGTGGAAATAACAAAAACAACAGGGGAACCAGCTTGCTATCGGCTGAAAATTAATAAACTATAGTAGAAAACATCAATATAAAAGTTAGTAAAAGTTAAGATTTGATAAGAGATTTTTTTTGTCTTTAAAATTATGGTTAATCATTTTTCATATTTATTAGGAAATTCTGTTTTTGTGCCATCCACAAAACAAGTTGTCTCGTACAAGGTTTAGACATGTATTACTGCCTATAAATCATATGGGCACACGAGCTCTATGAGAATAAAAACATGGTTTTATTCCCAGTCGGGATACAGCAGAATTTAGGCTAATTATTATTATTATTTTATTATTTATATAGCGTCATCAGATTCCATAGCGCTGTACAATGGGTGGACTAACAGACATTTAATTGTAACCAGACAACTGGACGTACAGGAACAGAGAGGTGGAGGGCCATGCTCAATGAGCTTACATAAACTTGATCAGTTTAAAAAAGGCATTTATACAAGCCAAAACATTAATAAAATAATGTTCTTACTCTACTACACCTGTGTGCCCGTATTGTGATTTATACTTTATACTGTGGAGTTTGGCCACTCTGACCACTGAGAATTATTGCTGGATGAAGTGTAAGCTCTTAATTTTTTTTTCATATTGCCATATTATTTTTGTGCGTTATTGTACAAAAGACACAACACAGTGAACACACAGAGAGCCAGAATTCCATAAAGCACACTTCTCCTTTAAAAGCTGGCTTTTGGGGAGAATTAAACAGTTTGGGCTTTATAAACCACAACATTGCAGAATTTATAGTTCGGTTTTTAGAACAAAGTGGGTGGTAGATTCATCTGGAATTCAGTAGCCTACTTCCTAAATCAATAAGTCTAACAGTCATGTAAATTGATAGGCTCGCTGTGCTTTGTTTACACATTGCTTATATAAAAGACTCCTCCCGATAGACTGCAAATGGATACTTTCAGTTTTTTTTGTTTTTTTTTTTGCAATCTCCAAGTGAATTATATCATTATCCATTTTTGCATCAGAAGGAAAAAAAATCTTAAATTAAATAGTTTAGTCTGGAATATCTAGACCATGATTATCGACCAGAAGTCTACAAACCTTGACTTTTTGCTAAGGCAAATGTTCTTTTTTTATGAGCCAACATTAAATTAAAAAATAATAATATTAAGCTAGTGAACTATTAACACTTCAGGAAGGAAGAAGGCTGCACAATTTCCGAGCTTATACATTGCACATATTGTTTCTGTTTAAAATTTTAAAAAAAATACAAAAAATAATACAGAACAGTCTCATGGTTAATAATTTAAAGAACATATGAAATAAACCAGATTTAGATTCATCATCATTGTATCTGTTTTTGACAGATGAACTTTGATAAAAAGCAAATGGAATATGCAGGCCTTTAGCTGCACATTACATTGAAACATTATCTGCTTCCTTACAACAATTATATTGAAATTATACAAACGTAAAAAAAAATAGTTGCACAAGTTGAAAGTATTCCTGCATATTAATTATGTCTTGTTCACTCTGGATGTCAATGTAATGCTGTAGATGGAAAATTCTACTTTTTATGTAGTGTTGTGAAACCTCTATGCATCTCATTCGTGCTCTAACCTAACCCTACCGTAGTTAAAGGGAAACTCCAAACACCTAAATGACTACAGCAAGCTTTATGTGTGAAGTGAGTGTCCTCTTTTTTTCATATTATAGAAGTGCCATTTTTATAAATTATCTTTGTTACTCCGCCCTTGGCTTTTTAATCAAACAACTGGTCCGGTTACTTCATGGTTTGGTTAGTTCAGTAGAGCTAAACACAAGATGCAGCAATTACCCACAGCATCTGCCTTGCAAATACTTCTCATTGAGCTGCATTGGGAAGTCTGTGATTGGTCAGCCACAGATAGTCTGGGCAGTGTTAGAAGGGGAGGACTTGTAATTGCTGCAGACAAGAGATTTGCAGCTTCTTCAAGTTTTATTTAGATATAGCCGCAATGAAAACAAATGCATAATTAAATGCATGCATGTTTTCATTGGTAATGTATCTACTAAATATTCACAGTGACACATTCACTGTTACACCTTGCAGCATAGTCCACTCTGTTGGTAGGATGCTACAGGCTTGAGGAAGACCCCACAAGGGGTGGAAACATTGCAGAATGGCTTTGCATAGGGGCTGAATAAAAGAATTACAATTTGAAATATTGACTGCAGGATTCTTTATTCTGGATATAGATAAGGACGATTAGAAACCAAAATAATAATAATATATTATAAGATAAATAATATAAAATATGATTAAGCTGTCCCCTTAACCCCTCAGCAGAAAACATCAACGTTTTAGAGAAACTGCAATGTTTTTATTGCAGGTTTAAGACTGTTTCTAGTGGTTGGCTACCAGACATGCTTTGCATGAGGATGTTCAGTGTCTTCTAACTCCCCATAGGGTAGCATTGATTCAATGCTTTCCAATGGGGAAGGCCTAATGCACATTAGCTTTCCACTCGTGATGATGTAGGAGGGCCTGAGACAGAGCCTGTGCGAGGGACCTCGAGGCCAGAATTAGGTGTGAGTGTTTAAAGTTTTTTTTAACTCTTTACCACAGGGGCAGTGTTAGGAATTCAGCTTTTTATTCCTAACACTAGAGCGTTCCTTTAATATTTTTAAGCACCAGGAAAATAGGTAACAGGTAGATGTACCTGAAGGAAGCTGTTGTTATCGAAATGCATGAGGACCTGTCACTGAACATAGAATTAGCTGAGATTCATGAGAGCGCTGATGTCAGGTCTAACTAAATCTTGAACTGGCAGAACTCTTATCTACTCAAAGCTGTATCCTCACAATTTCTATGAGGACAGCATTTATTAAATTAGTGCAAGTTTGTATAAAGTTTCTTTTTAATCTTATAGTCTCCAATTTTCTTCTAACAGATTCAAAAATGGATTTATTATTATAAATGACCAATGAAAGGGCGCTCTGATGCTGTCTATTATGACGCTAATAAGGTTCATTAGCACGTGTTGTTGCTCCAAGCACATCATCTTTTTCCGTTCTCTGCACTACAGAAATGGGTTACATGCAGCAAACCTCACAGATCGCGTATGATGTGTGCAAAATTGAATATGCACCTATTGCATGACAACAGGCTGGACTGTTGACAAATACCACGGATGATGTCCATAGAGTTTTCCAGGCAGCAAAAAATATGCAAAAGTAGTATGAGACATAACACAATCTCCTATAGTTTAAAACGGTGGGAAAAGTCGATGGTCATTTGAAAAACAACCCATTTCTAGATCATCTACACCAGAGGTGCCCTAGAGGCAGATCCCTGGATGTTTTAAAACTACAGCTTCCATAATGCATTGCCATTTTAAAGGCATTCCAAAGGCATCATTGGAATTGTAGTTTTACAGCACCTTGGGATTTACCTTTTGTGCACTCTTGATCTACACTAAAGAATGGAAGAATGTGCCTGTACAGCACGGAAAAATGTTGGCATTTTTTATGCTAAAAGTTGCAATTCCCTTCATCTTGTTTAAGGAAGAAACATATCAGCGAGTGGAGAGACAGAAAACTTAAAAGAAAAAAAAAAAATAGAAAAAAAACAACAAAGGGTCCAAATTAAATTTAATGTTAAAGTATTTCCAGTAACAAGCTCCCTTACTCCCTTTCCAGTGTACAGGCATGTTTTCAACACATGGTGAAGTACAGCTTACCTCCCTGGCACCAGTTCCTAATTCATTATCTATGCTCTCTCGTCTGAGCTATTTCCTTGCTGGCCAGCGTGCTAACAGTCACAGCTTTCTTTCACATTATCGGGATCAATCACATGTAAATTCTCCATTCTCAGGGATTCTCGGTTTAAATGTTATTCCAAATGTCTTGTACTCACACATTTGCCCTTGTCCCCAATGACTCCAAGACAAAGGCATTAATTACAAGGTCCGTATCCTCAGAGCTTGATTGCTACATAAAGTATAATGAGAGCAAACCATCAGGCTGTGCTTATAGTTCTCTCTCTCTCTCTTAAACTTGGCTAGAGTTTCACTTGTTTTGTCTCCATAATGCTGCAACATGATTTATGGATTTTATTACACTTTGAGTTTGCCAAGTACATTAATGCACAACTCTTATTTAAAATTCGCAGCACATCATTTGATATTAAGTCATTAGTTTGTGGGCAGCCTGTCCAGCCAATACTCATACATGTACATCATGACTGTGCGACACGATTCTTATACTTATTTGACCTTGAGACAATAATGGAGGATGACATAATGTTAATTTACTAGGAATTGACATGGAGCAGACAAAAACTAACCCATATCAACAAGACACAGACACGCTTCCATGTTTAAATGCCTGACGTCTGGAATTCCGTACACTGTTTAATGAGTGCAGTATGGGTTAATGGCGCACACCATAAAATTGACATAAAAGAAATACTTGTATCTAATGTAAGAACAGTCAGTAGTAAGGGTCTCGTTTTCTTGGCAGAAGAAGAAAGTGCTCTTTCTAAGTTGTGTTTCGGATGAAAAAAGAAAATGGCTTTAGGGAGAACACATCTAACATTTCCATCTGTGATACCCGTGCGTTTTGAAGAGATGCTAACTTTTAGTAAATGATGATTTGTTATTGTACTGTTTACCGATTGTGCTTCAGGCAGTAATGGCCTGTGCTAAACCGCTTACTCGGACAAGTTTCAGAGTACGTTGGGAATATCTGTCATAGTTGTCAGGCCCTACCATTCAATAATACTAATAATAGTTAGTATATGGACAACAGAATAATTCTGTAGAAATAGGAGAACAAATAGAGTATGCCAAGGAAAGAAGTACAGAGTGCCTGATCTGTCATTGTCACAGGAGTGTGAATCATTGATTCCATGTACGTGTACTGCTTTATTTTCTGTTCCACTCTAAGCAGAAATAATATTACCAATGTAAAATCACTAATAAACTAAATTGTGCCCTGTAGCCTTATCTCAGTAATAGCAATGTCCCTAGTGACAAGATTTTAAAAGGCCCGTTATTCCAATGGTTACAGGAAAGATAACTGTTTGGCCACCACTGTGGTCCATTCCCGTGCCCCTCCCCCAGTGTTTGAGAATATTATGGTATAATTGCACTGGTGTGACTTTGGGCAGTCTGATGACCCTGGCTCACCCAATCTGACTTGTGACATATAAATAGTCCTCTACTACCTCACTGTGCTTCTCAATTCAAACACTGCAACCAGGTTTATGTGGTACTCAGGACCAAGTTTAATATGAAACACTTTCTTTTTTTTTGTGGTATAGACCAGTGGTTATCCAGAATCTATTTATTTCCCTGTTTTATTCCAATGGAGCTACTGACAAAACCTGGACTGCTGGTGGGTCTTGAGGACTGGTTTAGGAAACACTGGTATAGTCCATATAGCAACATTTTGGATAGGAGGAGATGGGTAAAGGAGATTGGCTCCGAAGGAAACAGATGTGGAACTCTGGAACCAAAGGGATTAAACATCGATTTAGACATAGTATACTTCTCGTGAGGAACAGCTGACACATCATATCCTACATAAGGCTCACACAACACTATTTGAATACATTTGAAAGTTTTAGTTTGAAGATTTGCAAGATCACTATATGATAAATACATATGGGAACATAAACTGGATTTGCTTTATCATCATATCTCATAATACACCAGATATAATTAAAATATAAAAAAATAAATTAAAGAAATAACATCTAAAAATACATATTAACTTTATCAATAGTATAATAATATAATAAGCAGTATTATGGGTCAACTGTTTCCATGAATTGACACTAATAAATAAGTGTTACATTTCTATGGATACTTGTTCTTAAACTCAGTCACATTATTAAAGCCATGTTACTTTATTTCAAACATCACTTTATTAGGGCACAGGCGTCACTGTAAATACATATTTGATGAACTCAGTCACTTTACTAAATTCATTAAGAGCCACTTTAATTTAATGTCATTTTCAATTATATATAAGTGTCACTTTATGTCCAGACTTTGATGTATGGCAATTATTTTGTCTTATTGTGGCTGTTGGGTAGCTGCACACTTGGTTCTCATAATAAGATTCAAGAAAGATCTAACCCTTTAGCATGCAAGCTCATTGATTATTATTATTATTATTATTATTGCCATTTATATAGCGCCAACAGATTCCGTAGCGCTTTACAATATTATGAGAGGGGATTTAACTATAGATAGGACAATTACAAATAAACTTACAGGAACAATAGGTTGAAGAGGACCCTGCTCAATCGAGCTTACATTCTATAGGAGGTGGGGTGTTAAACACATTAGGACAGGAATTTGCAATCAAATAAGGATTTGCTGCCCTTTAGGAGAGGGCAAGAGACAGGTATGTGAAGTAGGGGTTAGTCTTGGAGGCCATAAGCTTTCCTAAAGAGATGGGTTTTAAGGCACTTCTTAAAAGATGCAAGACTAGGGGAGAGTTGGATGGCGGTAGGCAGGCTATTCCATAGGAAGGGAGCCGCCCGCGAGAAGTCCTGCAAGCGCGAGTTGGCCGTACGGGTGCGGACAACGGACAGGAGGTGGTCACGGGCAGAGCGGAGAGACCGAGAAGGGACATACCTGTGGATCTGTGAGGAGATATAAGAGGGGCTAGAGTTGTTCAGTGCTTTATAGGTGTGAGTTAGTGCCTTGAATTGACCCCTATAGCACACAGGAAGCCAATGTAAGGACTGGCAGAGGGGTGAGGTGTGAGAGAACCGACTAGAGAGGAAAATCAGTTTAGCAGCAGCATTCATTACAGACTGTAGGGGTGCAGTACGGCTTTTGGGAAGACCAAGCAGGAGAGGGTTACAATAATCCATGCGTGAAATTATTAGAGCATGGACAAGCTCCTTGGTAGTATCTGGTGCAAGAAAGGGGCGGATGCGGGCTATGTTTTTAAGATGGAATCTACAGGATTTGGCAACATGCTGGATGTGAGGCTCAAAGGTGAGACCAGAGTCAAGTATGACGCCAAGACAGCGCGCTTGCAAGGATGGGCTGATGTTGGTACCACAAACTTGAAGGGAGAGCGAAAGAGGAGGATCAGTATTAGGAGGAGGAAAGACAAGGAGCTCAGTTTTTGAGAGATTGAGTTTCAGAAAGCGGGAGGACATCCAGTCAGAGATGGAAGAAAGGCAAGCAGTGACACGTTGCAGGACAGCAGGGGAGAGGTCCGGGGAGGAGAGATATAACTGGGTGTCATCAGCGTACAGGTGGTAGTGGAATCCAAATGAGGTAATAAGTTTGCCAAGAGAGGCAGTATAAAGAGAAAATAGAAGGGGACCAAGGACGGAGCCTTGGGGGACTCCAACCGAGACAGGGCGAGGGGAGGAGGTATCATTAGAAAAAGAGACACTGAATGAGCGTTGGGAGAGATAAGAGGAAAACCACGAGAGGACAGAGTCACAGAGACCAAGCGATTGCAGAGTTTGAAGAAGGAGAGCATGATCAACGGTGTCAAAGGCTACCGAGAGGTCAAGAAGAATTAGCATGGAGTAGTGGCCTTTGGATTTAGCTGTGATTAGGTCGTTAGTAACTTTGATAAGGGCAGTCTCTATAGAGTGGAGAGGGCGGAAGCCAGATTGAAGGGGGTCAAGGAGAGAGTTGGAATTGAGGAAATGAGACACACGGGTAAAGACGAGTCTTTCCAGAAGCTTTGAGGAAAAAGGGAGCAGGGATATGGGACGGTAGTTAGAGGGGGTGGATGGGTCAAGGGATGGTTTTTTTAGTATAGGTACTACAGTGGCATGTTTAAGGTCAGCAGGGACGATGCCAGAAGAGAGCGAGCAGTTGAAGATGTGTGTTAGAGAAGGCACGAGACAAGTGGAGAGAGATCTGATAAGGTGAGATGGGACAGGATCGAGTGGGCAAGTGGTGGGGCGAGAGGAGCAAAGAAGAGCAGCCACCTCTTTGTCAGTGGCTGGGGAGAATGTCTGAAGGGTAGGAAAGGCATGATCAATGTGTGATTGAGAAACAGAAAGACAAGGAGGGGAGAATTCTTTCCTTAGCTGTTCAATTTTGTCAGTGAAGTAACATGCAAAGTTATCAGCAGTAAGGTTGGTTTGGGGGGTGGCCACAGCGGGGCGAAGAAGAGAATTAAAGGTGTCAAAGAGACGCCTGGGGTTGCGGGAACATGAACTAATGAGAGAGGAAAAATAGGACTGTTTGGCAAGGGCAAGGGCTGCACTGTATGAACACAGTATGAATCTATAATGGAGAAAGTCTGACTGGGTGCGAGACTTCCTCCAGGAGCGTTCAGCACACCGGGAGCATCTTTGCAGGTAGCGCGTTGATTTAGTATGCCATGGTTGGGGGCGGGTCCTCCTTGAGGTGCTTGTTTGGAGTGGTGCTGCAGTGTTCAAGGCAGATGTAAGAGTAGAGTTATATTGATCACAGTGGCGGATCCAGGGGGGGGCAACGGGGCAATTGCCCCCCCCCGAGAAATCCGCCGGTCTCCCTCTCTCCTGCCAGCACATGCAGGCGCTAGCCCTGCAATGTGCCTGCGGACCGGAGGGGAGATCAGAGATCTCCCCTCCCCGGTCCGCAGGCACTGTGCTGACAGCCGGCGGCGGAGGGAGTGAAAGGCAGGACCCGGAGCTCAGGCTGCGGCTCCTCCGGGTCCTCCTCTCGCGAGATTTGGAGCGTTGCCGCGGTTACCACGGCAACGCTCCAAATCTCGCGAGAGTGAACTCTAGCCCGGGAGCGCGGGCTAGAGCTCACTCTCCCCACTGGACCACCAGGGATTCCCCCACCGGACCACCAGGGATAGAAATATGTCCCCCCTCCTCCCCAGTAAAGGTAACAAGGGAGGGGGGACATAGAATATTTATATTAAAAATTCAAATAAAAAATATATATTTTTAAAAAAAAAGCCCCCCTACCCTTATCACACACACACACACACTTTACACACATACACTGATCCCCATACTGCCCCCCCATACACACATTGCCTCCCATACTGCCCCCCATACACCCATACTGCCCCCCATACACACACATTGCCCCCATACACCCATACTGCCCCCATACACACACACATTGCCCCCACCACCCCCCATGCACACACTGCCCCCATGCTGCCCCCCATACACACACATTGCCCCCATGCCCCCATACACACGCCCCCATACACCATACTGCCCCCATACACATACTGCCCCCATACACACATACATTTGCCCCCCATGCATGACAATGCCCCCATACACACACTGCCCCCCATACACACACACTGCCCCCCATACACACACACACTGCCCCCCCATACACACACACTGCCCCCCATACACACACTCTACACACATACACTACCCGATACACACTGTCCCCATACACACACTGCCCCCATACACACACTCTACACACCACTGCCCCCCATGCACACACTGCCCCCCATACACACACTCTACACACATACACTACCCGATACACACACACGGCCCCCATACACTGCCGCCCCATACACACACATACACTGCAATACTCACACACACACTTCAACTGTTACACACACATACTGTCCCACACATACACTGCCGCCCTCACACACACACTGAGCACACACTGTCCCCCTCACACACACACACACACTGCACCACTCACACACACCACTGCTCCAATGCCCTACTACTGCCCCATTTCCCAGCAGACCTCAGGTAAGTTGTCAAACTGTTCTTAAACGGTTTGACTACTTACTCTGGGAGGGGGTCCCGGCACTATTGACACCATAACCACTATACTGAGCTGTAGTGGTTATTGTGTCTGGATTATTTCTTTAAATAATCTACAAGTGCCCCTCCCGAGATCAGGCTCTGGCTCCGCCACTGATTGATCAGGGCCCTCAACCACTCTGTTCCTGTGCGCCCACTAAAGAAAATAAATTGGCCACAATTAAAGAGAAAACACGTCCCAAGGAACCGCCAATGGGACTGGGAAAGGGCCCTATTTATTGATGGACTTGGGGAAGGGTACGTATGCTCCTTTGTACAATTCCAATTCCAATCTCCATTGGAATAAAACAGAGAAATGCATAAATTCTGGACTGTTGGTGGCCCATGAGGACTGGGTTGGGGAACACTGCTGTAGAACACCTTTGGTGGGTAATCCACAGCCAGGAGCACATTACCAGATTGGATAGCGACCCAGATATCCAAAGGAAGGCAGTCTAACACATAACTATCTCAATTTGCACAGAGTATTGTTATATTATACTGTATTACACTATGTTATGATTTATTTTTTCTACAGCTGTATCCCTCTACATTTTGTGTATCTGGCTATGTCAAGTTCAAGCTTTTATTTTTCTTGCTACTCCAAAGAAAGGTCTCTGTTATTTCCATTTTGGCATCTTAAGGTTGTGGTGACAATGTAGACGAACCTTGTGTAATATATATATTAATTTGGTGATACACCACAAAGGTAGGCATTTGCCCTCTGATTAGTGAGTAGAACGGGAGCAAATAAAAAAAGTTCAGATACTAGTGCAGATAATGTGGTGGCTGTATCTGTTATGCAAAGGCTATTTACCAGCATTTCCATATGTGGCATCTATCTGATATGCAAAGAGGGCTTCAGGACATCATGTGAACTAAAACGTAGTGTGGAACCACTTAAAGGGAAGCTGTTGGAAATTTTCTCATGTTCCTAAAGGAGAATGATATATACTATGAAACCTACAGTAGGAATGATCCCTACTATATATTGGACATGTTTTAGCTATATACATATAGGTGTCGTTTTACATATGGTTTAAAATTTAGCTTGCTGGGTCAGGAACCCAAAGTCCATTCAGATTGAGTTGGTCTGATAAAGGAAATACCGTAGTTTCCCATGTATAAGATTATGTTTAAAAAAAAATTACATTTAGTCTAAAATTGGGGGTCGTCTTATACACAGAATGTTGCTACGTGGGGCATGACAACCAACCAAGTTAGTAGCATGTGACTGGAGCACCTTCAAAAATCAAATTATTAAGTCAAATACTTTTGATACTTACTCACTGATAGAAAACTCAGCTAACTGTTGGGTTCGCAACTTCCAGGTTCCTGCAGGCATAGGCTGTGTTGTACACCTCTGCGACCTGCTTAGATACTTGAAGCAGAGGAAGCGCTTCTCCGTGAATTTGATCGATTGTGTGCACAGGACTGGGAGATCTTGCGCAACCACATTCTTCCTTGCATTACCAAGACCTCACAGCTCCAGACTACAAATAGACCCCGCAGGGTGAGGCCTTGTTTAGACATTTATCGTAGGGTACAGAGGGCAGAGAGCATCGTTTCTGCCAAAAGCAGAACGGCGTTCCAGGCAACCAGTGTCCGGACGTGGCTGGACCTTGGGGAGTGCCCTAAAGGAGTGTGAGGGGGCCAGGGACCAGAGGGGACTTCAGTGCTATAGATGTTTAAAATGTGTATTTCTTAATTTTGGGCTAAAAAAATAGGGGTTGTCTTATACATAGGGGCGTTCTGCATTACGTTCTGCATTATCATACCAATTCATACCTGGATCATAGAGTATTCATCAACTGAAAGTAGGAACGTCTACTTTATAAGACCATCTCAGACTGGATATACCACAGGTATCTGTCACTGAAAGGTAAGAGTAAAACTATTCATACACGGTTTGACAGATTACCAGTGGACAGTGCCCAAGCACTTGTGGCACCATGAACATTGCACACTGTAGTGGTTATGGATGCTAGAGTGTCCCTTTAAAATATACAAAATGCAGAGAGTTCCCTATCTATTGGCAGTTATGGTGGACAGTATGAGACAATGCTTGGATTTTTCCTATAATTCAGTTCTGCCCTTGTCGGAATCTTATGGGCTCTACTTAGCTGCACATTCTAAATTTCTAAAGAGTAACATCGTATCAAGAAAGCTCTCTTTCATGTCTTCTAAAAGCCTGAAACTGCATTTTTTTTGGTCATGTGCAATATGTTGCTCAGCATGTTCAGAATAATTAGGAAAGGAATGTTGTAAGAGAAATTAACACTGATTGGTAGGCTCCATAATCAATATATTGTGTAGGTTGGCCTTAACAGCCTTGGTGAGAGGCTTTCTCATTAATTATATAATGTATCACGTACATTTAAAATATGCAGCTCTTTTTTGAGTTTTTTTTAACACCCATCTATAAACATTATTGCAACTTGTTGTTCCCAGTCACAGAATAGTTAACTCGAAAATCCAGTTGATGTTTAGGAATTAAGGCTCTGGATGTATATTTGTGCCAGATGGATTTAGTTGTGGCTATTACAAGACATTTATTAAGCTTTGGGGACTCTACCTGCTGGAATTATTTAAACATGCTCAATCTGGCCATCAAGCACCACATGCTATAACCACTGCTTATATATCAGTTATACCAAAGCCACGAGTGACCAAACATTATGTCAGAATTAGTGTCCAATTTTATTACCTAAAAAGCAGTAATGTCTTCTGTTACATTTTGCTTCCATTAAACTGAAACTATCGCTAAAAAAGTAAAAAATCATCAGATTAAGAGCAGATCCTGCAATTTTACTTATTTACTAACACTACTTTATCATTTCTATTCTGTTGCATGTTATTTTTTAATCAGAATTTTTTTTCACTGGTGAAAATGTCCTATTATAAAGCAATAACTATATCTCACTATGGACTCAACTTGATATTAGTCACTAAAAATAGTCGATAATTATTGACTTTTTTCTAATTATTTTTTTTTTCCATCAAAGTTTGGCTCAATTTAATTAATGACAGCCAAAATTCAACTAGCCGAACTTGATTAATGGGTCAGCTGCTCAAAATAATAACGCTGTCGAGATACCTCTCCCTCGCAGCTCCGTGTGATGAAGGAAGTGTCTGTGTTCCCTAACTTCCTTGTCCCTTATTATAACATCATATATGACATGCCAGTCTATGTGGTGCTTTTTGATGATGTGTACACACTTGTGACATCACAGCCCTCTGTAACCAATCACAACCCAGTATAGGGTGTATATACTTAATGGCCTTGCCCTGACGTGGTTAATCTAACCTGAGAGTGCATTTATATTGTGTATTGGATTTACTGCTTTTTGACCTCGGCTTGTTTTGACCATTCTTGCTCTCTTTTATCCTGACCATGTATTGATTACTGATTCTGTATATCTCTGTTATCCTGGACCTCAGCCTGTCTCTCATTTTCTCCATGTCTGCTTGCAGACATTTCATTTACCTGTCTTAGGCACTATCCCGGCCACTCTAAAATCCGGCACATGGTCCTTTGCTGTTTGCTTTAAGTTTGCGTGTTAGAGTATTTCCATTCCTAACATCCGCCGATTACTGTGCATTGAAAAGCACATTTATCAGCCTATTTTTAGAGACTAACTCTGCTAGTCACTAAAAAATAAGTACAAAAAGTCTATGTAAGTCAATATAACTCCCATGTTAGTATAAGAGAAGTTTAATAAATGTCTTATGACTCCAACTGCCATGCCACTAACGGCTGCACAAAGTAAGTAAAAAATAGTTAGCAGCTGCTGCTCATAAGGGGGGGCAGGGTGTGGCTAAGGGCTGAGTAGGTCTTTCTATTGATTATATGGTAGCCCTCCTGCCATACATGGTTGCACCTCATTTGTTATATCATAAAGCCCAAACCTGCTGGCCGTCGGTGTAGGCAAGAGGGTGGACAGAGGTGAACTGTAAATTTTTAAGTCCTCACCTGATGTCTACAACTGGGGGCACAGGGGGGATATGTGCCAGGTCCTCTAATGTATTTTATTAGCGACTGAGCAGCAAAATGCTCACTTAAGGTTGAACTTTTAGTTGTCAAATCTGTTAAGTTCATTTATCAGGCATAATGTACAGTATGAATGGAATTAAATTCCCAGAGCCAATATTTTCAATGTAAAGTATAGGCATTGATTTCAATATTTATATTGATAATGTAATCAAAATTACAAGGGTTTTTCTCCCAGGAGCCTATGCGTCTGAGGGATAATTGAGTCAGAAAACTATAACTCAATTATCTCTCAGTTACAGGAAAACATACAAAATATTACAGATCAACCCAAAAATAAATCATAATAACATAGGAACCCCACAAAAGTTCTATCACCGAATAACTTGAGTTTGAGTGCCCACTTAGTCGAAATAGAGCTCAGATCCCTTTGGTAGTTTGGAAATGCCAAAAGGTTTTGACCGCTTGGCCACGAGGTGATGTCCCAAAATAGTACCACAGAGAACAAAGCAACGACCGGTCATCTTTTGGGGGTTCTCATACGAATACCTACAAATGCTCCCCCTGGCTGTTAGGGAGTGAATGTTTCCCCCTGTTCGGTAGTTCATGTCTCCCGAACACCATTCTCATAACTGTTCAGGAAGTTGGATGGGCAGCGGTACAAGTTTCCTGGGTGTATGCGGAGTCGCGTATCCAACATACAATTCCACGCCTTCGATGACCAGTTACCTGCGTTATAGAGACAAAATGGCCACCAATTCTTGGTGCATGTGTGTTGTGTGTTCGGTAATATGAACAGCAGCCACACAGGGAAAACACTTGAACTAATGGCTAATTTGTGGTTAACAGCCAGGGGTGGTCGGTGATTATGAGGTGTTACAAGGGGACCACACAAAGTTAGTTCGGTAACTGATTGGTGTACGGACAGCTGAACAAAAGGAATAAAAGTCTGTTTAAAGAATCCATTCTACTACAGATAACTATCAGATTCCGATAAGCCTTTTACTGCATTAATTTAATCAATCTGAACCAATAAACCTCCAAAAAAGATGACAAAGGTTAAATTGAGGCAAATATCACATAAAAGTAACATGGCCAGCCCTTTCTGCATTGTTACAAACAATAGGAAGAATTTCAATTCCCAAGAAAATGTAACCAAGTTCTGCAGAGCATGGAGGAAATAAATCTTTGATTGATCATCAGATCAAGAAAGCAGTCAATCCTTCATTTAACCACTATTTTGGCTTTACCTTTGAAACTCATATTGTATTCACTTTGAAATCCCTGAAATTCAGGACTGGGTGACAATTTGAGTAAGGTTTAATGTTAGGGTTAGTGTAGAGTTAGTCTTGGTGTCGGGTTAAGGTTAGTGTAGGGTTAGTGTTACTGCAGTATCAGGGTTATTGTTGGTTTAGGGCAGGGATAGGCAACCTTCGGCACTCCAGATGTTGTGGACTACATCCCCCATAATGCTCTTGGCAAAGCATCGTGGGTGGTGTAGTCCAAAACATCTGGAGTGCTGAAGGTTGCCTATGCTTGGTTTAAGGTAAAGGCTGTATTAGAGTTAAGGATAGTGTATGGGTAAGGTTAGGATAGGTGTAGGGTTAGAGTTAGTGTAAGCATAGTGCTGGGGTTGGTATAGGGTTAGCATTAACTACTAAAAATGAATTAATATATGAGGCATTTAACAAGCAGGACTGGATCAATTTTAACAAGCAGGACTGGATCAATTTACCCAGGACTGGGTACGTGGATCAATTTTGAGTTTTTTTCTTTAGTTGCTGTAACGAACTCATCCTCTTATACTTTTGTTGCCAATGGTTTAGACATTAATGGCTGTGTGTTGAGTTATTTTGAGGGGACAGCAAATGCACACTGTTATACAGGCTGTACACGTACTACTTTACATTGTAGCAGAGTGTAATTTCTTCAGTGTTGTCACATGAAAAGATATAATAAAATATTTACAAAAATGTGAGGGGTGTTCTCACTTTTGTTAGATACTGTATATGTATTTGTCATAGGGAAAATCATAGGGACATCCAAACAAAGCAGAATCTTGGAAGAGGCCAATATGACCCATGACATGACATCTATCCAGGTGCAGAAATGTTTGGAATGGCTCTTATCACTATCTCAAACAAAACATTTTTTGGAACCACTCATACCTCTCAAACTCATTTTTATGCATAGGTAGGAACCAATAGGGACAGGGATAAGTGCCAACAGAGGGTCTGGAATTTAAGAGAGTCCAATTCAATTCTTTTGATATTAGAATCAGGTTGAACTTCTAATTTGTACAAGAATCGGAAGAAACGTAATCTTACTTAATAGCAATTTATAGTGAATACAGAATGTTACAGGGACAATTTGTCAAATTTTGTTCATTTTGTAGGTTCAATGGTGAAAATGAATAAAACACCAAATGTTTATTGCATCAAGAAAAGTCCAAAAATAACAGATTCAATGTAGATCCCAATTTCATACCTCCCCATGAGAGTCCATAACACTGTTTCTCCCCTGTCATCACCTCCCCTATCCGATCTCTGCTCACATCACATCTGCTGTACAAATACTGGGTCAAAGCATCTGAATCCAATAACAAGAACGGAAACTGCTTAATGACATCAAGCCAAGAAAGACACAAGAGTCGAAAATGAGTACAAATGATCACCAATTGAATTAGCATTTGTTCATAGTGATAAATATCCTCTTCAATTTAAATAAAGCAGATTGCATCGTGTGATCATATTACCTACATAGAACACAGTGTTCTGGGAATAAAATTATTATTACAAGATAACATATTAAGAATATACCATTTTAAACAGGCAAAAAAGTAAGCATAGTAAATTGGGTAACGTTTATTAGAATATTGTATTTGTTTTTATTAGAATATTGTATTTGTTTCACATTTCAATGTGTTTTTGACAAGAATCATGAAATGGATGTACCTAAGCGATTATTATTATAATACATTTTAATAAAACTATAGACGTGCAATTCGTGTCGGTCCGAATGTAAATTCAGATGAATTTCGGCAATTCTGACATTCAGATGTCCGAATTGCCGAATTTCGGAAGTGCCAATCCGAATCGAATCGCCGAAGTCCCGAATTTCGGATGTGCTGAACCGAACCGAATTTACGAAGTGCCGAATTTCGGAAGTGCCGAAGTTCTTTGGATTTCTGAAAAGTGGCAAAACAGGAGAGGGAGGGAAAATGAAGGGACTGATGACAGGAATATAACCCTACCCCTAAGCCTACTCCTAACCCTAGCCCTAAACCCACCCCTACCTTTATCCCGAACTCCTAACCCTAACTCTACCCCTAACACTAACCCCACCCCAACCCTAACCCTACCCCAAACCTAACCCTATCCTAACCTTAACCCTAAACCTACCCTAGAGTGTTGGGGTAGGGGTAGGAGTCGGGTAGGGTTAGGGTAGGGGTAGAGGAAGGTTACATTATTACACAGTTCACCCAGGGCTGTCTCAATTCACTACTTTGCCCTCTGTTTATCAATACTGAGTGTCTCTATCCCTACTAGTAGTTGTTACATCTCACCATTGCAGGAATAGTAGCCTGACACGGGAAATGATTGAGATATATGAATTAATCAGGGGCAACTTATTGCAGGGGTGTTAAACCTTGAATTAAAATGTTTTATTATTTTCTTTGAAATGCCCCAGTTTGTTGACAACAGATGGTCTTGATCCTGCTTAAGATCTCAATCTTGAAGTTATTCTGCAGGTCCCAGGCCCAACATCTTACCTCCTGCCATGACCAATGACTGTGATTTTGATCAAGTTACAACACTTCTTCTTTGGCAATATACCATTTCCAATCATTATCTCAGCACAAATTTTCTGTGATATCCTTTGAGGCAAACTAAGTTTCACCACGAGCATGTCCTAAAAAGGACACCTTAAATCAGAACCATCATTTTGCAGCAATATTTATGGTTATGATTACTTACCCTTAATATTTAACACATAAATGTTTGTGAGGTCTGAAAAATACAATGTTGAAATCCAGCAACTGAGCACATACATCTTTTCTCAGTCATTTCTATAAGCTCTGAATAGAGAGCATAGAAGGAAAACATGTTTCTTGTTCTCTTTCTCAGTGCAATGTGTGCCCTAGCTGTGCTAAGACAAAACTGGATTGTTATGTCATGTGCTAAATCTTTAATATGCTTTAAAAAAAAAAAGAGCATGATGTTCAAACCTCTCTTTCTGTCGTAGGACAGATGATTTAAATGGTCTCAATTCTTTTCAGTAACCCTATATATTGATCACTTGATCACCAATTCCGTTGCTTTTTGTGGTTTAGGGCATCGAATGTTCAACTCCCTTTCAAATTGTCTGCACATACATGCCTGTCAAAACTGCCCCTTCACAATTACCTTGCATCACAGAGCGAGTTTCTTCTTCTTGTTATCGGATATGCTGCAAATCCTTGGAACTCATTTTCCATCCTTTGTTCATTATTGTGACTTCCAATTACAACATTGTGCTTTCCAAAATAAGAGTCAATTGATTTTCCAGAGTTTATCTTTTTCAGTAATGATAGTTATTTCTCCATCCAAAATTCACACCACAGCATTGGGAAACACTTTAAGGAGATTCTAAAGTTTCTGTCTAGCAAGATTTAAAATGGAATTCTGTTTTTTTTTTTTGCTGGACTGTGGTACATTCAGTTGACACTTTCTTCTTGTTTTTTACCATCCACTAAAAATTTTCTGGACCAAATGCAGAACACATGGCTTATTCCATAAAAAGAAAATTACTATAATAAGCGTTGATGATTAAAAGTTGGAGAAAGTAACATGAATGCACAGCAGCAGACTCTTCATGCATGGACGGGCAAGTTGGATAAGCACAGTAGAAGGTTCACAAACATTATCAGGTTCACTTATTCCTCCAAATTCAAGTACCAGAAAATGAATGGTTATTCTTGTAGGACACAGAAAGTCGATTAATGTACTTGAGCCTCTTCATGAGAAGCTAAATGTAAATTTAATAATATTGCATTTAATATGAAACATTTATAGGAAAGCCCACTTGGGCTTCTTCAGCTGACGCATAAATACTTAGCCACCGTCTCTGTATAAATATTCAATGTAGTTTAGTGTCAAGCCAGCTACATTGGTCTCTACACCACTTGGGTTTCTCTATTTAAAGCTATGATGCTATATTTTACTGCAGAGATAAATGTTGTTGCTCAGTTTATCTAAAAAAAAAAGGGGGTGCACATACACAAAAGTCGTATTACATTTTTACACTAGAGCCAAGAGCATAGATTGGCTCTTCTATATGTGAGTTCCCTCTTGTCTGTGTCTATGATACAAACAGTTACATGTTGATCTGCAATATTATTTTTCTTCAATGTATACATGGTCTATATAACATGTTAAAAAATATATATAAATAGTAATTTCTAGCTTGGTGTACATCTTTAATATATACTCCAATCCAATATATACTCCAATCAATTCATTTCAAGCTTTTTGCATAATATGTAATGTACACACACATAGAACAGCCCTCTTCAGAAATGACTTTTCCTTTAACACATTAGATTTATAGCACATAATAAAATCATTGTACTTTACATTATTTTGCTAAATACCCTAGACATGTAAAAAGATATCCTTTAAAGATGTTTCTGCTGAGATAAATATTGAAGGATGGCTGAATCATACAGTTATTTAATATGTTATACTAATTCTCCTGAAATGACCTTAAGAGAGGAAATCCCAGCTATACAACTTTACAGAAAGAATTACTTGGACATACGTCAATATCGAGTGTCTCTTTTAACTGTCGAACATTGTACATTTTGTTCAATTTGACAAAACACGATTTTATCTGATGTGACTGGAAAATAAAACTTTGCTTTATAGCAGAGTCAATCTATTAACACATTATTAAGAAACTTTATGAGAGAAAAAATGGAAATAAAGAGCAGCCTCTAGAATCAAATGAAGCTCTGAAACTGGTATAGAGAGGTACCATACAAAACCCTATATGTAAATAACAGCAACCAAAATACATTAATAAGACTTATTCACTGCGATGTTTCAGAAGTATTATCTGTCACGGCAAGGGTGCATAATTAATTATTGCACTCTGGAATATTGTCATTTATTAATTTGTGTAGTGCATAGTGCGTGAACTGGCTGCTTGGTAGAGCTGGTATTCTCGATGTCTTCCTGGACGCTACTGGTGAATGCCTGTTCGACCCCCTGTCCATCCGACACCTCAGATTCTCTGAGTGGTCTCTGCCTGACCACCTCACACAGTTCGTGCATTACTGGGTCCGCAGACCTCTGGAGTGGGAAGTGCGCAGGAGATTACCGGCGCAATGCCCCAGGCCGCCCTGACTCCGGAATTTGACCTCATGGTCTCCACTTACATGACACATACCGGGTGTGACCCAAAAAAAGGGGTCAAGTGCAGAATCTGACTGGCACAGGATAAACTACTAGACATCCTGGGCCCCCTGGCCAGGATTCTAATGCTCGCTGATGAGACTTTGTCACAGGGTGCCGCCCTTGACCCAGCTTCCGTACGGGACTGGGCTCTGTGCTCTATTTGCCTGCTGGGCAATACTATTGTTGTGCTCTGCACGGAGTGTAGAAAAGTAGTCCTCCTACGCATGGACGCCAAACTGTCAGAATTGGGGTTGAAGGAACTGGGCCCCCTGGTCAAGGGTCTACTCTTTGGGGAACCCTTCATCAAAGAGCATCACAAGCGCATGAACCTCTTCACCACCCTGAGCAAATCCCAGTCCTCAATGAAGAGGGTCTTCCGCCCACAGAGTTCCCGGGTTTTTGGCTGGGCTGGACGACAGCTGAGTCGTGTCGCCAGCCGATTCTGGCCATCTGGTCACTGAGGACCCCATGCACCATCCTTCTTCCCATCCTACCACTCAAGGACCTTCAACCCTCAAAGGTCGGACCGAGGTAGAGGGAGCCGGGCTCGCGGGCAAGCAAGGATGCCTACAGGTGAGAACCATTTCCAACAGTTCTCCTCCCACTCTGTTGCATGCGGGCAGATTGTTTCACTGCAGGGACATGTGGCGTGAGGTGTCCTCAGATGCGTGGGTGCTTCAGACTGTTCGGGGCTATGTCATATCCCCGCCAATGCAGGTTCAACCTCCCCGGGTTCCTGTGTCCTCGAGAGTGCAACAGTCCCTGACAGATGCAGAGATTTGAGCCCTTTTTGAAAAGGGCACGGTCCAGTGTGCACCGCACAGCGGAGGTTTCTTCTGCCTGGTGATCAACCTGAGAAACCTGAACGCCTTTGTGGTTTACCATCATTTCAAGATGGAGGGCATCCATCTCCTGTGGGACCTCCTCCACCCAGGGGATTGGTTCACAAGACTGGACCTGAAGGACGCCTATCTTTCGGTACCGGTGGACACCAAATTCCCACGGTTCCTCTGGAAAGGCAGACCTTGCCAATTCACCTGCCTCCCTTTCGGGCTCAGCTCGGCACCGTGGTGTATTACCAAACTGTTGAAACCGGTGACTGCACTCCTTCGACGTAAGGGTGTTCATTGTATCATCTACTTGGACGATCTGCTGATCTTTTGCAGAGCACCCTCCAGGCTGAATTGTCACACGCGCTCTGCAGTCTCCTTGTTCGAGTCACTGGGTTTTGAGGTCAAGCGGGAAAAGTCGTCCCTCTCACCGTCGCAGGTGATAGAATTCTTGGGCTTCGAAATAGATGCAAGGGAGTGCCTCCTACGCCTCCCTCAGTCCAAGATCTCGACCATTCAGAAGGAAATCTGGAGGATCCTGTGTCAGGACCGGATCCAACTGAGGATGCTGGCGCGTGTAGTTGGCGCGTCGATGGCCTCTCCGCGTCGATCCAGGTGATCTACCCGGGTCCCCTTGACTAAAGGGCCATGCAACACCTGAAGGCCCACTTCCTCCGCAGGAGACCCTCCTACGACCAAGTGATTCCCCTCACGCCGGATGTCAAGACCTAACTGCGCTGGTCGGGAATCCGGAGCTTTGCGAGTCATCTTTCCGATTGTTGCATTCTTCTCAGGATGGACAACATCTTGGCGGTACAGTACATTAACCGCCTGGGAGGGGCCCACTCCCATATGCTTTCAGAGGTGACAAAGGAAGCCAACCTACTTCAGTTGGCTTCCGGACCCGGCTTGCATGCAGGGCCGGCGCTTCCTATAAGGCGAACTAGGTAGCCGCCTAGGGCGCCATATAGGAGGGGGCGCCCTGCGCCCCCATCGCCGGCCCTTTAAATTCTGCAGCCGCCTGAGCGCTCTATAGAGAGCGCTCAGGCGGCTGCTGCACTGCCTCACC
Organism: Pelobates cultripes; assembly: GCA_933207985.1. Classification (NCBI taxonomy): domain Eukaryota; kingdom Metazoa; phylum Chordata; class Amphibia; order Anura; family Pelobatidae; genus Pelobates; species Pelobates cultripes. The sequence continues at coordinate 25,781,596 of OW240913.1, read as the reverse complement.
TCCCCGGCACTGTAGCGTGGCTGAGCTCCTTTCCGGTCCGCGACCCGGCCGGACTGACAGGAAGTGCACACTAAGTGTGCACTTCCTGTCAGTCCGCCGGGTCGCGGACCAGATAGGAGCTCGGCCACGCTAAGTGCAGGGGAGGTGAGGAGAAGCTGCTGGGAGGGGGGGGA
>OW240913.1:25690713-25781323 GCA_933207985.1 Pelobates cultripes | reverse complement strand
GAGACCGCTAAGGGGTTGGGGGTGGAGGATAGACCACTAGGGGAGGGTGGGGGGAGAGGAGAGACCACTAATGGAAAGTCAGGGAGAAAAGGAGACCACTAAGGGAGGTGGGGGGGAGAGGAGAGACCACTAAGGGGCAGGGGAGATCTCTAAGGAATGGAAGGGAGAGCTCTATAGGACAGGGGGACAGGGAGCTCTTTCACACCACGGGCACACACACACACACACACACACAATGCATCCCTATACACACAGAAACACAACATGCTTCCCTTACACACACAGAGAAACACACAAAGCAACCCTTACACATAAAGACAAGGCATCCTTTGCACATATACACAGAACACACACAATGCATCCCTTACACACACATGCAAACACACACACAGAAACACAATGCATCTCTTACACACACTCAACACACCCCTTACAGACACACACTGCATCCCTTACATACACAGAAACACACTTTGCATCCCTTATGCATACAAACACAGATTCACACAATGCATCCCTTACACACAACAAAAAAACACACAATACATCCCTTATACACAAACACTCACTGCTTTCTATCCCTTACACAAAAACACACTGCTTCCACTACACACAAACACACTGCATCACCTACACAAACTGGTATCCCTATACACTACATTCCGTAAGCACACACATTAGATCCTCTACAGTAACACATAACACATCCCCTACACACTCTACTCCCTGTGAGTTCATGGGTGGAACATGTAGGTGGCCTTATGGGTGGACTTTATGGGCATACTCACCGTCAGGCCATGGGGCCGAGACCTTGAGCTATGTAAGAGGCCCCCAAAAATGGAGCTGCTTCCCGTTCTCCCAGAACATTGAATTTTGTGACCACAGTTGCAAACAGCCTCCAGAGATCCTGTTCTAGACCAGTGGAGCCAGACTGCAGCCAGATCAGAGATCACCATCCTCATCTGATTGTAAGTAGGCAATCTAGTATATTGTTAGTGACACTAATCTCTAATTTACCTCACATTAAATGGACACTATAGTCCCCAGAACCACTGCAGCTTAATAAAGTTGTTCTGGTGTCTATAGTTTGTCCCTGCAGGCTTTTTAATGTAAACACACACTGTGCAGCACTGGCATTAGTTCATATGGGTGGGGCATTGCGATGTTCCGAGGGGGCAAATCTTTCTTTTGCCTAGGGTGGCAAAAATCCTTGCACCGGCCCTGCTTGCATGGCAGTGGATGCTTTTCTTCAAGAGTGGACATCTCGGGGAGCTTATGCATTTCCTCCATTTGCTATGATCTCCAGGGTCCTGCTACAGGTACGACCTCAACGTGTATCCTTGGTATTGCTGACTCCCCTATGGCAGAGTCAGGCCTGGTTCCCGTAACTTCTGGATCTATCCCATCAGGATCCACTCCTTCTGCCATCAACATGGACGCTCCTCTCAGGCTCTTGAGGCAATCCTTACCCCCTCATGGTGGACGGACACCTCCACTTAGTGGCCTGGACTCTTTCAGGGGAACCTGGAATGTCGAGGCATTATCGCAGTTTGCTAAAAACCTTGGGACTCCTGGGCTCCTGTACTAGGAGATGCTACTTGTCAGCATGGAACTCTTGGTGTCGTTGGTGCCTGGAACAGTGTTCTGAACTTCCTCTCACACCTATTTGACCTGCGGCACTCATATCGTTCAGTTAACATGGCAAGGTCAGCGATCTCGGCGGCTCACGTACCACTCCGAAGTTTCCCCACTGGTCAGGACCCGTTGGTTTGCAGACTTCTCCAGGGCATGAAACTATGTCGGTCTCCGATGCCTAGGTACTCCTCCCTCTGGGACGTGCGTACGGTCTTGTCGTTTCTCCAGGACTGGCCTGATAATCAGGACCTTTCCCCTGCGTCAGCTTTCGGCTAAATTCGCTCTCCTAATATTTCCCTCCGACGCTTTCGATGTCAACACTTTTTCCTTTTCTCCAGATGGGGTGACCTTCTCTGTGTCTAGATGAACTAAGTCGGACTTGAGGGCTATCTTCTACCTGTATTTCCGCGACTCAAATAAACTCTGCTTGGTGTCGGCTCTGTCTCGTTATGTGACAATTACTTCTCCACTTCGCCCTTACAGTTCCGGTCAATTATTAACCTCTTACGTTAAACCTCACGGGCCAGTCTCTTCTCCTACCCTGGCAGGATTGATTAGATGGTTGTTATTCTTGGTGGGTGTGGATTTGACCTTCAGAATGCATTCTTCACGGGCGCCTCCCTCCAAGACATCCTAAGCTCAACTGACTGGTCCTGGGAAGAAACCTTCTGACAATTTTATTTCAGACCAGCGGATCATGCTTCTTTTGCATTGTTGTCTGAGCATTAAAACAGCAAATATGAAGCCTCCTGTCATGTTATAAAATTGTAGATTATACTAGCGTTAGTTTTATTAATGACAGAAAGCGATTATTTCCCTCCCAGTGTTACCCTATCCTTGTTCGTTTTTGTCATTAAATTTGACTTCCTCTGGTTGATAGATTGTTCTTCAGGCTTCCGATTAGGTATGTCATATGTTTATTTTCCTTACTGTGAGTAAGTCTGGGGTGAGATTTCTGTTGATGTTGTACTGTCTATATTATTATGGGGGCTTGCTTGTTTTTTTCACAGTACATTTCATTAATTAACCGAATCTTTCTATTCTGTTTATCTCGTTTCATTTTTATGGTTCATCTACAGATCCACGTTCAAGTTCTTCTTCTGGATGAAGGTCATCGGTTGGCCTCGTTTGACTACTACTACTACAGTTATATGTATATGATTGTTTCTGTTCTTTGTTTTTGTTGCAGCTTGAAAGAGGTAGTAGTTGGTTAGGAGGGGACTTTTATTGTTCTTTACTTTTTGTCTGATTGGTTGTTAATGTGCTGCTGTGGAGTTCGAGTAAAAAGAGAGACTTAAGAAATATTCGCCTCCTGTCATTAATAAAATTAAGATTATAGTTACACTAAAGCTAGTATAATTTACAATTACAGGCTATGTTGCCTTTGACACGGTATGGCAGCCCAGAAATAAAAAATGAACCCCATTGTGGCATACCATTTGAAAAAGTAGACAACCCAAGGTATTCAAAATACCTGCACAAAAATTGCACTTTTATTGGTGGTATCATCGTCGTGATCATTTTTACGGTTTTATAACACTCATATTCAAACATGCAAATTAAATTCTCTGGACTTGCTGCCTGTGTTGTCAGACTGGTCCCTCAAATTATAATTAATAAAATGACTTATCCCGTATATACTCGAGTATAAGTCGACCCGAATATAAGCCGAGGCCCCTAATTTTACCACAAAAAAATGGGAAAACTTATTGACTCGAGTATAAGCCTAGGGTGGGAATTGCAGCAACTGCTGGTAAATTTCTAAGTAAAATTAGATCCCAATAAAATTACATTAATTGAATATTTATTTACAGTGTGTATATAAGGAATGCAGTGTGTGTGTGTGTGAATGCAGTGTGTGTATATAATGAATGCAGTGTGTGTGTATATAATGCAGTGTGTATATAATTCAGTGTGTGTTTGTGTGAATGCAGTGTGTGTACATATAACGCAGTGTGTGTATATAATGCAGTGTGTGTTTGTGTGAATGCAGTGTGTGTATATAATGCAGTGTGTGTGTGTGTTTGTGTAGTGTGTGTAAACTGGGTGAGGGGAGGGCATTTTTATTATTTTAATTTTTTTATTTTAATATTATTATTATATTTTAATATTATTTTAATATTATTATTATTTTATTTTAATATTTCCATTGTTTTATTTTAATATTTGATTTTTGTTTTTTTTTGTCCCCTCTCGCTGCTTGTTGCCTGGCCAGGTAGGGGGGCTATGTGAATCCCTGGTGGCATTGTCTGTTCAGTGGGGGGGGAGGGCTGGCAGCGAGCTGTTACTTACCTTTACAGTAGCTCCTGTCAGCTCCCTTCACCTCCGTGCAGCTCCCCTGTCAGCTCCGTTCTTCTCCCAGTGTAAGTCTGCGTGCCGCGCGGAGCGTCGCCAAGGTAACCCGTGGCAACACTCTGCCAGCCGCGGGTGTCGCGAGATTTACACTGGGAGCAGAACGGAGGAGCTGCACGGAGGAGAAGGGAGCTGACAGGAACTGCTGCAAAGGTAAGTAACAGCTCGCTGCCAGCCCCCTACAGGACCGCCGGGCTTGTAATGAGCCCGGCGGTCCTGGTCTGTATTATGGCAATGTAAGTTGCCATAATACAGACATTGACTCGAGTATAAGCCGAGTGGGGGGTTTTCAGCACAAAAAATGTGCTGAAAAACTCGGCTTATACTCGAGTATATATGGTAATTATGTTAAAAGATTACATAAATATTGTATGTATTTATTTATTTAATGTATTTATTATTTTAATTTTATTAAAATATATATATATATAATAGATACAATTATTGTATGTATATATTATATATATATATATATATATATATATATATGTAACTCCATAATAAATGTATTTTGATATTGATATATAGAACTATCAATATAAAAATACACTTATTATGGGTTATATATATATATATATATATATATATATATTTTTTTTTTTTTTTTTGCCTGATTGCTGTATTAACTTTTTTCTTTTTTTCTGACCAGCAGGGGGACTGCCTGCCAGTTTAGGCAGTTCCCCTGTAGGCAGCTGCATAGGCAGCTATGCCTGCCATGTGATCACATGGCCCCTGTGGGCCTAAATTGCAGAGGGGTTACTGCCTAGGCTGTCAGGCAGTCCCCCAGAAGCGGATCGCGGTGGAGGTGAGTAGGAGCTGGGTGCTGGGGCTCAAAGCTGTTAGGGTGTTCTATGCCGCCATAATGGCTTTAAAGCCCATTATAATGGGGGCAGCATAGAATGCCCTAACTGTGTTAAGGGGTTAATATATTATCTATAACTGATACTGTTTATAACTTTTATTGTATGTGCTGTATCCCTTTACTGCCACCCCTGCATATTGTTAATCTTTCATCTCCCACCCTACCTCTGGTTTTATTATTTATTATGGGCTCTTGAGGTCTGGGCTGCCACAGCTAGTCCTTAGAGCTGGTCCCTTTGTTGACGCGTGGCGGCCGCTATTGCCTCGATCGCGCCGTTTTATTTTTTTTCTTCACAGTGATTTAAGGGTCTGGGTGGGTGCTAAGGGTGCTAGTGTGCGGGACGCATTATTTTTTCCGGCCAACGAGACAGCGGTTTTGCAGTCACCCTATCCAGGATTTTGGCGCGAACGTCGGCCATCTCGAGAATCCGCGAGATCCTCGCCAGCCATTTTAGGTTGATCGATCGTGATTTACACAATCTGGTCTTTTTTTCTTACTGGTTTTCTTCCATATCAATCTCTATCCATGCCAGTTATAGCAGTATTTGATCACTATCCATACACTGTTTTATGTGTTGAAGTGTTGATTGCATATCAGGACCTACTGGCTTGCCCTGTGACCCACACAGTAACACACTATTCTGGAAAAGGACACTACAGGAATACACCTCAACATAACTGAATACTAGTTCGCTACAGCAATCAGCAATATTGGAATTGTATGGGATGACCCCCCTACTCTCTGCCATAACATTTTGGGATTTAATATTATGATATATATATATATATATATATACATATATATATATATATATATATATATATATATATATATATATATAGGTACCATATGACACCATAAGAGGGCTACCTCCCTGGCATTATTACCAGCCACCTATGGCTACATTACATTAAGGGTGACCCCCCCACTCATACATTAGGGGTGACACCTCCCCGCCCAACTCCTACTCATTACTGGGGTGACCCCCCCCATGTACTTGAGTGCTTATATCTGTATGTTAAAACTGTACAAGTTGCTTTATGTCACAGAGGTATAGCTCTGCTGTATAACTGAGGTTAACCCCACATTTACACGCCCTGACCATTTGGCTGGCTTTTTTCATTGAGGTCACCCCCCTCTATTAGTACCTGTACCATCCTATGGGACAAAAAGGGGTGACCCCCTATTGATTTATGAGACTGCCACTGTCTCCAATACTATCAAGTGAAACCCTCTTGCATAAATACATGACTGCTGGCACTGGTCAAAAGAGGGTGAACCCCTCTCATTTGGCACTCCAACCGCTTTGTGCATACTATATTATTTCACTCAAATTCTGGGTGAGCCCCAGTTAAACTCGGAGCCAGACATCTTGCAACATTACGTGATGCACACATGTTGCTCACACATCACAGACCCCAACTTAAGACTTCCAAATCATGATAATAGCCATAGCAGCGTCGGTGGAGAAGGCGCTTTCTAGACTGTGCACACTCCCACCTGAAAACATGGGAAGGGCTCCAGCTCCGTAACCAGGAAATCCAAAGGGAAGGCTCCATCTAAGAGACCTAAGTGTATTAAATGATGTACTCCCACCTCCACTTCCATCCTCCTCCGAGGAAGGGTCTTATCTGAATTCAACCACTATAGTGGACGAATGGCGAGCAGACAGCTCAACCCCTGATGAAGACAACTGGCATGATATGCCGGGTATGGAATACGTTATGTCAAAGAATACGTAGAAAAGCCTTCTCCATGCAAAAAGTGCAGCCACAAGCTTACGAACACCGATGAAGACATGTTCCGGACCATCTCTCACAATACGTGCACTTTTGGCTACAAAAAACTTTGCATAAGGAGGTGCACGCTCGCCTTCGTGCAGAATGCCCTCGTCCGATCCTCCCGGACAAAGTAGGTGTCACTCCTGAGTTTGATACCACTAAAGTGGTCTCTAGTGAAGGCTACACAGGATAAACTCCTGGATGTTGAGCCCCCTGGCGAAGATCCTATACTATGCAGATCTCGCACTCTCACGCAACACCCTACTGGATCTAAACTATATTCGGGAATGGGCTCAGAGAGGCATCTGTATGATGGGTAACACAAATGCAGTTCTACGCACTGAATGGCATAAGGCTGCTCTTTTGAAAATCAACAACAATGGATCAGGGGAAGAGAGAATTAGGACCATTGTCAAATGGTTTATTATTTGTGAAACGTTCATCGCTGAACTTGAAAAACATGTGAATCTCTTCACCACACTCAAAAAGTCCAGTCATCGTTGAGACAAGTGTTTCGCTCTAATCTTGACAGGGGTGTTTTTGGTAAGGCTGGTTGGCAGAGGGGCCGTGCCACCAGCCGCTTCTGGCACACAGGTCCCAGACACCAAATACCTCCTCGCTCATTCTACCCTACATCAAGGTCGAATTTCAGCCGGGACACGTTCCAAACAAGAGGCTCACACAGCAGAGGACGTGGCCGTTACCCGGCAGGCGAGTTAAAATTCTCAAAATTCTTGTACCAATATAACTGCTGGTAACCTTTTTTCACAGAACTGGGAGACTTTCAACAGATGGATGGATTGTACATTCCGTTCGGGGATATGTTATAAAGTTCCACTCTCCACCCATTCAGGTCGGATGCCCCCCTCCTTTAAGAGTGGCAGCGACCCACAGGTCGTTCATAAACAAAGAGATCCTTGCCCTGTTCGCCAAAGGAGCAGTCCAAGTGACTTCGGACAGGACAGGTTTCTTCAGCAATATATTCGTGGTCAAGAAAAAGACAGAGCCTGAGCGACTTTGTAGTATATCGCCATTTCTAAATGGAAGGTTTTCATCTGTTAATAGATGTCCTACTGGCCAATGACTAGTTCACCCATCTAGATCTGAAGGACGCCTATCTCTCGGTCCCCATGGCACCAGAGAGCAGACTCTTCCTAAGGTTCATCTGACAGGACAGTCCTTGCCAATTCACATGTCTACCATCCGGACTCAGCTCAGCACCATGGCGCTTCACCAAGCTTCTAAAACTGGTAATGGCTCATCAACAATCCCAAGGTATCCATTGTCTGGTCTACCTGGATGAAATATTGATCTTTTGCGATTCCATCTCCAGACTGCGCTCACAGACGGAATTCGTAGTGTACTGGGATTCGTTGTGAACAAGGAAAAATCAGTTCTAACACCTTCTCAGGTAATACAATTCCTGGGATTCGAGATCGATTCGACTAAATGTGTCCTTCGCTTACCAAACACAAAAATCAAAGACATTCGCAGAGAAATCAGGCATATTCTACGCAAGGACTCCATCCACATACGAAGCCTGGCCCGAGTGATGGGACTCTTATCCTCATCCATCCAGGCAATTTTTCCAGGTCTGCTGCACTGCAGAGCTATGCAACAGCTGAAAGCCCATTATTTACGGATGGTTTACTCTTACGACCCTTGGATCCCAGTAACACCCGAAGTAAGGACATGGCAGAGCGATTTTTTGGACTCATGTCGGATTTCATTGTGGAATCAGACATGAGTCTATGGGAATGGGGTGCCCACTGTGGACATGTTTCTGAAGAGGAGACAAATCTCCACATAAACTATCTGGAAATGATTGCAGGTTCTTTCGCGATTTGCAGCCTGACCAAAGATTTCTTGAATTGTTGCATACTCCTCCACATGGACAACATATCGACAGTTCAATACATAAACCGCATGGGTGGATCCCGATCCCAGGACCTCACGGAGGCAACAAAGGACATATACCGATTCTGCATACCCCACAACATCAATCTACTTACCAGGAATCAACAACCTAATGGCGGACTGATTATCGCGACACTGGAGGGATGTCAGTGACTGGAGACTGAATATCTTTCTCCAGAATTTATCCATTTAAGGTGCTTACGCATAATCTCCTTTCTCGATGTTGGTGAGAGTCCTCCACGATGGCCAAGTCAAGCATGGTTTCCAGATCTACTGGAACTATCCCAGGATCACCCCACCTACTGCCATCATTACGGCATCGGTTGACAGACACCCAAGGGGAATTACATCCTCTGGTCCTCCGAAGAAATTTGGACCCAGTGGCCTGGATGGTTTCAGGGGATCCTGGTCAGTTGATGGCCTATCACAATCAGCTAAGGAACTACTATAGGACTCATGGGCCCCCGGTACTAGAAGGAGCTACAGCGTTACATGGACCGGTTTGAGTAATTGATGTCTGGAGAGGGATCTCGATCCCTTTACTGCACCTGCTACCGCCGTATTGAATTTTTTTATCCCATCTTTTTTCGTTGGGCAAGTCGTATTGCTCTATCAGCGTGACACTTTTGGCTACCTCGGTGGCTCATGTTCCCCTACAGGGCACTCCTACCAGCCAGAATCCTCTGGCCTGTCGCTTTCCAAGAGGAATTCAATTATCTAGACCACCTGCTCCCAAATACTCACAAATGTGGGACGTGGATCTGGTTTTAAGTTTTCTTCGAGGCTGGCCAGACAATACGGAATTGTCTCTGCGCCAACTCTAAGCAAAACTTACACTTTTGTTATGCCTTATTACTTTCTAAAGGGTTGCGGACGTGCAAACGTTTGACATGGAAATTTTTTTCCTTCGCTCCTGAAGGAGTGTCGTTTTCTATCTTGTGTCACACTAAGACAGACTCCGCTTCCGCCTCATATCCTTTTTTTCAGGCATCCCCGTTGGGGCAACTTCTTATTTCATTCACTAAACCTCATCATCTGGTTACATCCACCACTCTAGCAAGATGGGCTCGCTGGTTATCTTTAGCAGGCATAGATTCTTGTTTTGGCACACACTCGGTTTGGGGTGTAGTCGTGTCAAGGGCTTTTTCGGCGGGTGCCTCACTTACCGATATTTTGCTGGACTAGAGAAAGTACATTCTGTGTCTTTTATTTCAGTCAGGTTTCTCATGCTACTTTTGCTCTTCTTCCACAGCTTTAAAAATGCAAAATATGAAGCCTCCAGTCATGTTATGAAATAGTAGATTATGCTCACGCAGTGTACCTATAATCTTAATTTATTAAGGACAGGAGTTGAATTTGTCTCCACCTCCTGTTTATATGAGTAATTGTTTTTTACTTCAATAAAGATTTGAATACATTGTAAGTGTGTTTTTTTGGTTATATGATTTTAATTATTGTCACACATATTAAGATTTGTGTTTATTTTACTTGTTTGATTATCTTTAAATACAATTTGAATATATTAATGTATATATAAATGTATATATGAAAAACAGTTCATTTCCAAATCCCTTTCGCATCTTTTTGTTTCTTTTCAATTTGCTTCACCTTCATGGATTAATACATGGGATCGTCTTCAAACTCTATGAATATTCTCCATTCGGGATTCGGATAGTTTACAGTCTGAATCTTCATTGTTGTCATTATTGTTGTTGTTTATTATATTTTAAGATGTATTTATTGTTATATCGCATCAAAGAAAGAGGGAGAGCTAGCATGATTCAAACACAGCCCTGGCCAATCAGCATCTCCTCATAGAGATTAATTGAATCAATGAATCTCTATGAGGAACGTTCAGTGTCTGCATGCAGAGGGAGGAGATACTGAATGTTTGGATGCATTTTAGGCAGCCATGACCCAGGAAGGATCTCTAACAGCCATCTGAGGAGTGGCCAGTGAAGTTATCACTAGGCTGTAATGTAAACACTGCATTTTCTCTGAAAAGACAGTGTTTACAGCAAAAAGCCTCAAGGGAATGATTCTACTAACCAGAACAAATTCAATAAGCTATAGTTGTTCTGGTGAATATAGTGTCCCTTTAATAAAATTAAGATTATAGGTACAGTGCGTTAGCATAATCTACCATTGTTGGTATTTCCAGTAAAACAGAGTGCCTAATTAGACAGTGCTTTTTTATTGTATAGGACATTTTATATCACATTTTGTAGTTGTAATTTAATTCTGTTTTTTTTTTTTTTATAGTTTGAAAGAAAATGTATTGAAATCTCTCCAAGGACATGGAAGGTCACAGTATTTTTACGAATCTTCGCTCTGTTTTCATATATATATAAAACATCACAAATATGTGCATTTATTCAATTATTTTATTGACCAGGTAATGCAAAAAATAAATAATAATAATTTGTATATGGAAGTTTTTTTGTTTTTTTTTGTACTGGAAAACAGGCAGAATTTTCGGACTTTATATAAAATACCGGATCTGTACACTATCAAGTGCACTCTGCATGAGACACCTATTTTCATGTCAGATCAGTTTGTTGACCATCTAAATAATCATCCAGATAGTGTGGTATCACGTTTCCTCCAGAGCCAGAAAGATTACTGAGCAGAATAAGAAGACTGCCTTTTTGAGCTTTCCAACGGGAAAAGAACAGATGTCGGATGAGCATTGCTTGGCAATAAGAAGCTCTTTGTGTAGTCCAGAATTGGCTTTTTCTTGGCTAGCAGCAAATCACACTGAACTCAGGGTCCTGCAAGTAATTATTTTCACTACGTGCATTTGGATGCTTACTACTTATTACACATGCCCATATGTCAGTGGACCCTTCTAAAACAAGTTATATTTGGAAACAATTCAGATTTTCTACACTTGTTGCATACCTTTGCATAATATGTAGAAGTATCTCTAAACTTTGCTGTAATGTCTACAAAATAATTTTTTTTTTTCTTATTGCGAGATGTCATCGGTGATATTCAGACACCGTTTCCCAGCGCTCTGCTGGCGCGTGTGTTAGAGAATTATCTCATTTCCTCGACAAAGACAGAATGTATTCACTGTTAATTACATTATAAGTTCACTGTTAGGTTTGTTTGCTCTGCCATGAATGTAGCAAAGGAAACCTTTATAAGCAAGATTCCATTGTATTTCATAACTATTTTAATTCTAGTTTTTGCTGAAACAACTAGGAGAAATATATACATATGATTCTGTTCCTCTACAGTGGTGTACAGTCTAGTGATAAAAGAGAAATTCAGGGTTGATCACAAACCAGCGCTGGCACTTGATCGATAACATTTTTTGAATTTCATCTATTTTGTGTGTTTTCACTTAAAGTGGCACTGTTACCATTTGGGGACTTTGCCGAATTCGCAAAGTCCCCGGCGGTGACATCGCCGCTGGGAGTCAGGTTGCCAGCGAGAAGGTAAAAGTGAGTTTAATTGCCCGAACCTTTTCATTATACCGGAGGGTCCTCTGCGGAGCTGACATAATTTCTGTATTCTGTATTCATACACACTGCCAATTCCAGACTTCACTTTATCACAGTACATCTCTGAACTGATGGAATGGAATTTTAGTGAGATTCTAACACCGTCAAAATTAGTATTTCATAAAGAAAACACTCATATTTCATGGGTGGGGTGACTGTGATCTTGACAGTTTAACAAAGCATATCATTTTCATCAAACTGATAATAGTAAAAGTGAACAGTATTGGAATGGCCAGATTGTGATTAACACAATTAACATTCTAGATCTATCTATAGATTGCGATGGAGGCCAAAATCTAGAGGATAATTTTGGAATGAGTACAACGCAGTAAGGAGTTTGGTCTAATGAAAGAAATACAAATTTAGAAAATTAATCTTCTAAATGTCATTTAATTTGCAATATGAGCTTTAATTTCTCTCTAAGATATTATAACTTTCATATGTAAATCCATGATCCATTTTGTGGTTAGTAACTTAACCAGAAATCCTGGTGTAATAATAGAATTGCAAGTTTTAAACCACGATAACAGACCTAAAAATCAACTCTACAAGTTTTATTTAGTTTTTTTGCTCTCAAATTTGTAATTTCTTATAAAAATTTGTAAATAACATTTATTATATTTTTTACAAACTTTTCCTGTGTTTTTATTAATTAAACATTAATTTGCAACTTATCAGTCAGTGCATAAAATACAGCATGTATTTCATATCAGAAGTGCCCGATACATGATCAATAGCAGAGTTGATCTAGATGTGAGTCATATCACAAGACAAGACAATGTAAAAAAAAGGCATCTGCATTCAAATAAAGAAAAAAGCATAGACAGAAATTATAATAAAAATGTTTTTATAACAAAATATAAATCGGGCGACATTATAGAAATCACATTAAACTACAAAAAATTATTTTAAAAATATTTCAGTAGTTCAGCAATACAGAAGAAACCACGGTACAAAAAAACACGTATTCCAGCTATATAATTTATAACGGGTTTGATTCGTTTTTTGTCTCATTTGTGTTTTTTTTTGTTACAATAGATATACAGGTGTATTCATCCTTGGTGTAGCTACTATGTTTTTGCTTGTGTAAGGATCTGTACGTAAGCATTTAGTTTTTTTAAGGGTGTTTTCGCTCTTTTGATTATTTTGTTTTTAGTAATACTGGAATCAAACTAGAATTTTTTTTACAACACAATTTTTTAATTTTTTAATTCCTTATTCCTTTTGCTTTGTTTTCATAGCATGAAATTATTTTATTTATAATTTCCTAATAAAAATAGAATTAACAGATTTTCTAGTAAAGAAAAAACAGCTTAATAGATGTATGCTGAAAAATAAAACTTGCCTTTAAAATATTCTTGGTGCACCTCAGGGCTACCAACTCTTCCAGGTTGTCAGAATTCACCACTATTTAGACAGTTGTCAAAAGTAAAATATAAGACACGTGGTTAATAGATAAATTGTCCGCAATGCTACATCAAATGGCTTGATCTTTTAACAAAACATTGGACTCATAGTCCCATACTTTTTTTCCATATAAAGTACCTGGCCTTTATTAGTATTTTTTCAATTCTTTTTTTTCTTCTTATGAATTATCTGGTCTTTCTTCTAATACTTGTGAAAAAGCAAAGTTCATATAGCTTGCTTTTTGCTTTGTCTATTAACACTTGAGTGCTAACTCTTATAAAGCAGAGAACTATTTTTAAAAAGTTAAAAAAAAAAAAAACAGCCTGTTTCCATCAGTAGGTTTCATGTTAATGGGACCAGTAAAAATATACATGTTTACTGGTCCATTGGGTACATAATCAGTGATAAAGTTTTCTATCAATATTATTGTAAAGCTAAAAAAAATTTAAGCAGTCTTGTCAAGTCTATTGATTTAAAAAAGGTAAAGAATATGTGATAGACACTATTTAACTCCTTAGTGATTCTCCCCGACGCCCCTGCTGGTTGACACACTTTTCTCAGGCTCCTGGCCTCTCCAGGAATTATCTTAATTTCAACCTCCTTACACTTGTGGCGGAACCAACCTCGCCAATATGCACTGGAGAAGCCTGGTTGCTCGCCTGCTGCCTTTAGACTATGGCCCCTGGGAGACTGTGAAAACCTATGGACTTTTATTGGGTGTGTATGGCCCTTTAAGACAGTCGGTGGGCATATTGGGGCTTATGTATGTTTTATGGGACTTTAAGAACCTTTTTGGGGCATAGGGAAAATTGGGACACTGCCCCTTTGAGACGGTGTCCCCAGACTTGTTTGGGACACTGCCCCTTTAAGACAGTGTCCCCTGTGTCCCCAGACCGGGTTAAAACCCTTTGTGCCTAGCTATTTCCCACTTGGTTCAGTAAATGGGGCTTACTAAACCAAGTACCACACAGGCGGACCACATGTATTGGGAGTGTGTCGGCAATTTACCTCCCAGAAGCTGCGGTTAACCGCAGCTTAATTGACAATGCTGGGTGGCCTTTGTTCATTTGCCAAACACATGGCGACGGGCATCTTTGTTCATTCGCACGAGGTTAGCGGTATGTGTAGCCAAATTCATGGAACTAAAATCGGCTACACATTTCCGCGAACACCGCTGAGCCCTACCTTCTCCCACAACGATTTTGCAGCCGCAGAGACTAAGTCCCATTCGGTGATGGGACTTAGTTGTTTTTTCAGCCTGAAATAGACCGACCGCACAGCCCAAATCTATGGAACTGTTTTGGGCAGGAAAATGTGCTTGCGGTCGGTCATAAAGGGACATCCAGCTAACTTTTTAACCCCTAGATGGATTTGGCTGATTTTTGGTTATGTATATATTTGAAGGTTGCTGATTCTAAATATATCATTTTATGGAGATTGGATGTGTGGTTTTAAAGTTACAGGATATGTGTAAAAACTGTATTTTTACTGCCTGTGTTTAATTATGTTAACCCATTGTGTACCATAATTAGATCACAGGCAGAGGGGAGGATTTTTGTATGTAATTGCTGGGAGTGTTTCTGTAATATACGTGTATGATTGGTTGTTTTGTAAAACCCTGTGGGTGGTCCTATCTAAGGGAAACCTGCATAAAAGAAGGTTCTTTTGGTGCCAGTAAACAGATTCTGCTTAACCCTCAAACGAAGTGTCGTCTCGTCATTGGGGGAATTGGATTGTATGCTGACTGCCAGGAGTGTAAACCTTTCATATGGTTTTTCCTGTTCAGCTGTTTTCAGTATTCGTGAGTTTCCTGTTCGGGAGTTGGAGAATTCGTGTAGTTTGCAGTTCGGGAGATTGGTGATTGCAGTAGCTGTCTGTGCATCTAAAAGGGGAATATTGCCTAAATGGGTTTTAACCTCTTGTGGGCAAAACGGTCTGTTACAACACTCATAATTCATCACAAATATTTCAAGGACCAATATCGACTCCACATATCACACAACTGGATATACCAAAATTAAATGGCATTACTAAACTGAGATACACAACAGATTGAAATTAACTTCCACTGGATGATCTTACTACCGGTAAGAGATACCTTCAGCTGAGCACCACAGACAAGGTACATTTAAACTAAAAAACCGACTGTAACGGATCACCTGGCACCCCGACTGAGTACCTCCGTTGAAGGATGCTCCTAGCGCTTCCTGAGGACTCCAAGCACTGCAGCAGACACCACAACCACCGAACCGGAGAAGCATACGAATGCTCTCAAGCATATGAATGCTGTAAGCAGCTGAACAGGAAAAGCATACAATCAGTCTACACTCCTGGCAATCAGCATACAATCCAATTCCCCCAATAACGAGACGACACTTCGTTTTGAGGTCAAGCAGAACTGACTGGACTGGCACATACAGCCTCTTTTATTCACAATCCACAAATATAGTACTGCCCACAGGGTTTTGAAACATAGCGAATCAATCCGTACAATACACACAGACACTCCCACACAAAATCCTCCCCTCTGCCTGTGATATGATTACTGAACACAATGGTTAATCTAATTATCACAGACAGAGAAATACAGTATTATAAAACACATCACATGGACCCCAAAACATGCAATAACCCCATAAAAACCAGGGGATCTGGGTGAACCACATATCCAAAATTCACCCAGATCCGTTCAGTACTTTGGAAGATACAGTTTAATGCAGATTCCACAGAACATATGCAGGCTAAATGAAAAACAATTACTGTATAATGTGTCCCCTGTTGTATAGTCCAAAACCACTGCACAATGTCTCTGTGCACCAAATACCGGCGAGATGGCACCGTGTTGAAAAGTCCAAACAGTGTCTGTGAGTTAAAATGGCCGCCATCCTTTGTTCTCACCATGTGCTTCATCCATTGTTCTCACCATGTGCCTCTGATACATGAAATGGTGGCCACCCAGTAACTCCACAGTATGTCCCCAGATGGTTCTTAAAGGGCCAGCAGCAGCACAACACAAATCCATTATGCCCAAATCATGTCTTTAAAGGGCAATACATCCCAGGGGCCATAGTCACATGGCAGGAGGCTGGCAATCAGTCGTCTCCAATGCCCAGTGGCGAGTTCGGTTTCGCCACACTGACTCACCTCCATTTGTAAATTGAGTTTTCTATTTGATCATCCATTCAGCAATGCTCAGATTTCATTTCCAAACACCAAGAAAACTAATTGATGAAAACTATTTCACTAAAACACATTGGTTTTGAACTCCTGTAATCTGAAGTGCATGCAGCGTTCTTATCTGTTATCTATAATGCAGCCTGAAGTGCAAAATCTCACACCTTACTCTGGCCTGAATCCTATAGAGCAGGGCAATTTAACAAATCCCTACAAAAACTATCTATTGTAACTCCTTCACTGTTGAGGGAATGATCTCCTATACTCCCTCATATCTGTATTCCCTCAGACCCCAAAAAGCAGTCGCTGCTCTCAGTCCCTCACTACTGGTTACCCTAAAAATCACTTGGCATCTTTAAAGGGACTGACAGGGGCTGTCGTGGAGGAAAATCAAAACTTAAAGTTCAATCTCCTGACACTATCACAGCTTCTCCACCACCGTGTCTACCTGCAAGCCCAATTGAAGTGATTTAACCTAGAAGCCACAAAAACCGCACTATCAAATCAAGGAAACCTCTTTGTGTGATCCCCATTAGAAGACACACTGTTTCCAAAGTACAGAGCAAAAACTCAGAATCCCAAGACTGTCCTATCAGTTCAATCCTGTGCAATGCCAGAACAATACGGACCAAAACAGCTATTATTGCTGACCTTATTGAAACATGCGAATTAGCATGCATTACAGAATCATGCCAATTCTAGAGGCAGCTATTCCTGGCAATTACACAGTGCTCCACTGCCCGAGACAAGATCACAAGGGAGGTGGAGTTATGATCTGTGTGAAATCATCCTTAAATCACAGACCAATATCCGTTTACAAACCCCAATCTTTTCAATGCGTAGCTGCCAGCCTCTCAATAGATAGAGGATTCAGGATTCTGTTAATATACAGACCCCCAGAAGATGGGAAGAAATTTTTTCAGCAATGTGACGAAGTGCACTTCGCCACTTGGTCCTTGGTCCTGGAGAGGCCGGCTTGCCAGCCTCCTCCCCTGTGACTATGACTCTTTGATGTATTTGGATTATTGGACAGACTATTTATGTAGGTTGCTTTATTTCTCTTATGTTTTAGTCACCCTGTACCCATTATAGGTGCAGGGTGTGTGTAATGTAATTGTTTATAGTGTGTGTGTGTACTGTGTAATGTATTGCCTGCTCTCCTGTACTGCTGAGGTTTGCTACCAACTAGGTGGGTTTGGCTATGGAGCTTGTCTAGTGCCTTCTGTTGGTAGCAACAGCAATATGCACTACCTGAATAGAAAGACTGGTTCATTTGCATATTCGGGTAGATTTGCATATTGCTAATTCTGCAGACACATGAGATAATTTCTGTTAAATATTGTCTCCCCCACCCTTTTAAAAATTTGCCATTGTGTTGTGATAAGTCACTGTGTGTTGCCTGCTATGGTTTGACTGTTTGTGATTTTATTGAGTTTTCACAGCAATGTTAATGTTGTGACCCTATGGGCTGGTCCCAAGGGAAACAAAGGTTTAGACAGTTCTTTTTGATCGCTCTAAACGTAGCCTTGTCTCGTTATTGGAGGGAGCTGTTATAATCACACTGGGGATTGCTATGCTCTGCATACTCCCCTGAGCTTGAATCACTTAGCTCTTTTAAGAGCTTGTTCCTGACACGCTATCCTTGGAGGAGAGGTCTTCCCCACACAGTCCTGGATGTTGGAGGTTCATACAGGGTGGAAGGAAGAGGTCTTTCCCACACGGTCCTGGAGGACAGAAGCTGATCCAGGGTGGACGTAAGACGGCGGGGCTCCAGTTAAGCTACGGCAGTTATGGAGTCTGCGGTGGTTGTGGTGTCCGGTGCGGTGCTTGTGATCCTCAGCGCAAGCTAAGAAGCGTCCATCAACGGAGGGTACTCAGTCGGAGTAAGGGGAGCTCCGTTACAAGGAACTCTCAGACCTTTTGACTGGTTTAATCCTTAAACACACCAAATGGCTTATAATAGGAGACTTCAACACTTGGATCACATATCGTCGCCACTTCCACCCCCAGAAAGGTCATACACTTGATCTAGTGTTCCAGTCTGGACTAGAAGTTTCACCAGTAACTGTAAATCCAGTTGTTTGGTCAGACCACCACTTCACTTCTCTATTGTATCACAATCAGCCAGACTCCAGCATTAGAACCTGTGAAGACCCCAGCTCCTTAGTCCGACTCTACAACAAAACCATGAGACACCCTAGAAAGCATTGCACCAACACGCATACGCACTGTCAAAACCCACATCAATGCACCGTGGTTTGATAGCACCATCAGAGAAATAAGGAGAACTGGCCATAAACTCGAGAGAAAGTGGCGCAGGACGCATGATCTAGAGGATAAAGCCGCTCTTAAAAACATCTAAATGAAAATCAATTCAAGATAACTCGGAATAATTTTTTTTTTATTTTTATCACACGAAATTGCACTCTCCCACAATAGACCCAACTGTTTCTCACAGTATAAAGGCTCTGCAAACCACCAGGCATGCATATCCCCACCAACATTTCTCAGGATAAGTGTGAAGCATTTGCAATCTCCGTCAGAGAAAAGATTTCCTCAATACGAGCCTCTGTCACAGCAGGCCAAACAGTTACACACCAGAACCACTACAATGGAATGCCAGATTGCCACAGTTTATGGCCACTTTTACAAATCTGGATATAAAGGGAATTAAAAGAACCATGCAAAAGTTACACCCTACTACATGTGAGTTAGACCCTGCTCCAACTCAGCTTATCTCTGGATGAATTGAAACACTTGCCCCAGCCCTCACAAAAATAGTGCAGTGTTCACAAAAAACTGGAGACTTCCCAGATCCTCTAAAAGAAGCTGTGGTAAAACCACTCCTAAAGAAACTTTTATTAGACCCAGACTGCATGGCTAATTACAGACCGGTATCCAACCTTTTATTTCTGGGGGAAATAATTGAAAAGATAGTGGCAACTCACCTGGGAGCCCATCTATCAAGCTTGAACATCTTTAATCCTTTCCAGTCAAGTTTCAGATGCCGCTACAGCACTGAAACAGCGCTAATCCGAGTGCTAAATGATCTCCTTATGGCGAGAGACAAAGGTTATTACTCTATCATAATTCTCTTGGATCTGTCAGCTTCATTTGACATCATTGACCATAGGGTTTTAATAGAGCGCTTGCAGCACATCTGTGGTCCAGGAGGCACTGTCCTTAACTGGTATAAGTCTTTCCTCACTGGTAGATCACAAAGAGTAACATCAGGATCAAGCTCATCGGCACCAATAGAACTGGCCTGCGGAGTTCCACAAGGATCCATTTTGTCTCCCATGCTATTCGCAATTTACTTGCTACCACTGGGGGACATCATTAGGCGACATTGCCTAAGGTATCATTGTTACGCTGATGACACAGAACTCCAAGAGCTGCAGACCTCATAGAATGGATGCATACTAGTTGGCTTAAAGTGAAGCCGGACAAAACAGAGTTACTCTTGGTGAGGGGACCCTGGGCAACAAAAATATCCCATGATCACCCAACAGGCCTGGAGCTTGGAGGCTCTGAACTCATGAGCTCAACTGAAGTTCATCAAAGGTACAAAACCTTGGAGTGCTGATTGACTCTGGACTATCATTTAAACAGCAGATTTCCTCTGTAATAATATCTGCCTACTTTCATCTGAAAAACATAGCCAGGATACAACACTTAATTCCACCGGATGATAATCCAACATTAATCCATGCATTTGTATCCTTTTGGCTAAATTACTGCAATGCAGTTTACTTGGGCCTGCCAGAAAAAGAACTCCATTGCCTTCAGACTGTGCAAAATGTAGCAGCCAGACTACTGACCAATCAAATTCGCTCCTGCCACGTAACACCTATTCTTGCGAGGACCTCACAATCACATGGCCGGGTTAGCTGGCTGCTGCATTGCCAGCATGGGGACTGCCTGTAATGACAGTTAGTCCCCCTGCTGGCTGGAAATAAAATAAAATAAAAATCAGTGTAAAAAAAATAATAATATACTTAGATCATATAAATATATATATATATATACACATATACATACACACACATACACTGCCTAGGTGTATTTTACTTTCCTGGCCATATCCATGGCAGCACAACAATGGTTAGCTCCTCCCTATCCCTAACCAGACAGGAACCTAATTAAAACAGAAGGTATAAGTAACCCCTCCTACCCCTCCTACCCTCAGTCTTTTTGTTCCTGTCCTATCCCTAGGACAGATTTAGTCATTCTAAGACTAGAGAATTTTTTCTTTTTGGCTTACCTGAGGGTTGTTGCCTTCTCCCTCAAGGGAGTTGAGCCTCTCTCCCTTGGGCAGTCTCCAGTACACGGCCCTGTGCCAAGGTGACCCCCTGGAGAGACCCCTTTAGTGACCGGGGGTTCTAACTTGTTGTGACCCTAGGGGTAGCAAGATCATGCCATCACCATGATTCCTGCAGTGACCAAGAGGTAGCAGGCTGGGCATGCACATACAGAGCATATGGATTTACTTGCTGTGACCCTAGGGGTAGCAAGATTATGCCATCATCCTGTCTCCTGCAGTGACCAAGAGGTAGCAGGCTGGGCAGGCACATACAGAGCATATGGATTTACTTGCGGTGACCCTAGGGGTAGCAAGATTATGCCATCATCCTGTCTCCTGCAGTGACCAAGAGGTAGCAGGCCGGACATGCACATACAGAGCATATGGATTGCAAGGATTAATATGACATTGACTAACATTCCATTGCTGAAGGAGTTGATGTGAGACAGACTAGCATTCCATCGCTGAAAGGGTTAAAGTACAACTCACTATCTTATACTTTGCCATGGATTTACTTGCTGTGAACCTAGGGGTAGCAAGATTATGCCATCAGTCTATTTCCTGCAGTGACCAACGACTAGCAGGCTGGACATGCACACGGATTGCAAAGATTCTATGAGATTAACATTTCATCACTGAAAGAGTTAATGTGAGATGGACTAGCATTCCATCGCTGAAAGGGTTAAAGTACAACTCACTATCTTGTATTTTCCCATGGATTTACTTGCTGTGACCCTAAAGTTAGCAAGATTTTGCCATCAGCCTATTTCCTGCAGTGACCAATGAGTAGCAGGCTGGGCAGGCACATACAGAGCAAATATATGGATATAACCCCTTCTACCCTTCATCGGTTTCATCTAAACGGTAAGAGATTCCTGCTAATCTGAATTTCTATCAAACGTATTCCTAGGCTTCTGTGTCTTATTCCAAGGCCTCTGTGTCTTTTAATATATCCACTGGGTTACTTATTCCTAGGCCTCTGCTGGGCCTTTTAATATAGCAGCTGCATTAATTTATTCCTAGGCCTCTGTTGGACCTTTTAATGTATCCACTGGATTACTTATTCCTAGGCCTCCGCTGGGCCTTTTAATATAGCAGCTGCATTAATTTATTCCTAGGCCACTGTTGGGCCTTTTAATATAGCCACTGGAGTCACTTATTTCTAGACTTCTGTGTCTTTTAATGTATCCACTGGATTACTTATCTCTAGGCCTCTGTTGGGCCTTTTAACTGGAGTCACTTACTCATAGGCTCCTGTGTCTTAGTCCTAAGCCTCTGTATCTTTTAATACAGCCATAGGAGTCACCTTTTCCTAGGCATTTGTTATGCCTTTTAATATAGCAGCAAGCTTTTTCCTAGGCCTCTGTTGGGCCTTTTATTATAACCGCTGGATTCACTTATTCCTAGGCCTCTGTTAAACCTTTTATTGCAGCTGCCTCACCTGAGTATGGTGAGATAGTTCAGTGGGCTAATACTTCATCAGAAGAATTTGTTTGTCACTTGAGGCTCACCAGTTCAATTCCCTGCAGGGTTGACTCAGTCCTTAATTGTAAATAAAATGTATACACTTGGAAACCAGAAAATATCTGAATGTCTCTTTCCTGGTTCAAGATTTGCAATAATTGTTTCTAGTGCCTTTTAATACAGCTGCTGGGTTCACTTATTCTATGTGCTTTTTAATTTCATTATTATATGCCTCCATGTTGGTTTTATGTATTCACTAAATTTATTATCCTATTTCAATGTCTCTGTACTTGGTAATAGGCTATTCGCTGTTCTGTTCCTCTATCTCAGCCTTTCAACCTGTTTTATTTTAAGTCCCTAAGTTTCCATTCTTACTTTTGGGCCCATTCAGGTTTTTTCCTCTGCGTTTAATCACCCGCGAATACGCAGGTGCTAGTCCAATGGTCGCGCCATGCCATTACCGCGCATGCACGGAAATCTGATTCGCTCCTGCGTATTCTAAAATGTAAGCCCAGTTGCAGTGGTTGCAGGGTCATATTGGCTTCCCCTTTTCAGCACAATGTTTTCTTATAGGTTTTTCCTATATTAAGTAATTAGATTTGTGTGCAGTTTCCATCTTAATTTGAATTCTTCTTTTTGGTTTTGGTAAGTTTTTCTTTATCGAAGGTATATTACTTATTTTTCTGTATCTATCAATCTCTACTTATTTAGCAGAGATTTTCTTTGTAAAGGATAAAAAGAAATCTTATGCAGTTATGGATTCAGATCCCTCTGCTCCCAGAAAAAAGGTCACACTCTAAGAGACATAGGTAAGCCATTCTATTTTTTCTGTCATTACTAAACAAAAGAGTGCCTATCAATAATTGGAATTCCCTATGATGATAGCTCTACGGAAAGAAAATAATCGGATCATACAAGGGAAGTCACACTAAAGAATTGTTTGTGAGACATATGATAAGAGATCCTTGTAAAAGTAAAGTCTCTGCACAGACTGTCTGAAAGTGGCTACAGGCCCTTCTACCCATGCCCTGTGTATTACACAATATTAACAGGAGGTATCTCAAGACGTCATAGAAGCTGTTAAAGCTTGGATCCTCTGGACAATTCCCAGAATGAATACTCTTAGGAATCCTGGGAGATGGATCCATTCAGAGATATGAAATCATCGGATGAGGATATTCAGCCTATTTCAGTAGTTCCAGAATCCGCTCATTTGATTTCCAGAGTCCTTTTACCTCTAGCCTTTCTTTTTGGATGTCAGAGGGTGTAGAGTATCTTTTCCAGTTTCCGGTCCCCTTAAGATCCTTAATGGAGGAATGGTTCTACACTGAGAGAGGTTTTCAACACAAGGGAGTATCTCAGTCTTCATCCATTGGAATTTCAGACACTAGTACCTGGGACTCTGCTCCTAAGTAGTAGATGCAGTCCTTAGACTGGCTAAATGTTCCTCTCTGCCTGTAAACAATGCGGGATCTCTCTGAAACTCCACGGAGTATACATGGTTCTGCTCCTTTCTAAAGCCTATGTGGCAGCTGGCACAGGCTTTCATCTTGCTGTAAGGTTTTACCTCAATCTCTAAGGATCTAATATTGGTATGGAGGAGCATATCAGAGATAAATTTCCTTTGTCTCTTGACAATTTACAAGTCATTAACCGGGAATAGTCTTCAGCTAAGAAGCCTACATAGGTTGCATTATATTATAGCCAGAAATATGACTTTCTTTGTGTCTATTAGCTGGGCTCTTTTGCTTAATACCTGGTCCACGGATGCATCCTCCTATATTAATGGATCAACAGAACAGCAGAGGGCAAGAAAGCTTGTCTACTTCAAGACCTAAGGTTTGAGAGACCCTTTCGATATAAAGATTCTCACTAACTTCCTTCTCAGACCAAGGTATTTCACACCATGAAGAGAGTGTGGTAGATCTCAACCTTGATGTAAGTGGTCATTATTCTACCAGAGGAAGAGAAAAGGTAAAAAGAGATGTTTTGTAAATCTCATGGCTTCCCTTCAATTAGAGGAAGCTATTGTGAGAATGTTTTTTTAAAAAGCAACTAGAAAACAAAGAATCTGTTTCTAACAGGTGTTGGAGATCCATTCTAATTTACAGGATTCTTGAACGTTCTTATTTATAAAGGTAGTATTCCTAGTACATTGGATAATGTCTATAGATTTGCAGGATGCTTATTGCCATGTATCCTTTGCCTCACATCACTTTTATTTTTACATCTTCATGATGAAAGATGAATGTCTGCTGTAGTCACCTTGCTCCCTCCCAGTTCAGGGTATAGCTGGAAATACAGTTCGGCATGGTCCAAGGCACGGTACAGCTGTTTTAAGACTAGCATATTACTCCAGCAGAGAGAGTTTTGATCCAGGTCCTCCACCATAGATCTGATAAGATGTCACAAGGGCAGAGGTTAACTTACCTATGGAAATCCTTTGGACAGTGATAACTATGAATACCATCCACTGGGGTTGAGGAACCTTTCTCAAAATTCAAATATGTTCAGGAAAGGGACTCCTTTAACATCCAACATTTCTCTTCTGCATAGGTTGCAAGAGCCAATATCAATCATCCTGACAGTTCCATATTAATACCCAGTCCATGGTTTCCACTTCTACTTATCTTTTTCAGTGCCTCCATGGGATTTCCCACAATAGTTCTTCCCTCTTCCATCAGGTCCAGTGCTACTTTCCTCATTTTGAAGGTTTCGATAATGTAGAAGGGCTTAAATATAAGAGGTTTTTGAACTACCAAGAAGGTTCTAAGTTCTTCAATCCAGGACTTATCTAGGAATTGGCCACATCACCTCAGAGATATGTCTCCGCACTCTCTGATCTCTCTTTTCGTGAAAGGGCTTTAATATAGAAGTATCTAAATTTCTGTTGGTTGTATTTATATGATCCCACGGTTATCTATTGCTCTCCTTGGAATTCTTTCCTGTTTTTTTTTAGGGCTCTGAAATTTTTACCCCTTTTAACCATGAGAGTATATCTCTCCACATTTGCTTAACATTAAGTTAGCTATATTGTTGACATTGGCATGGACTGAAGGATAGTAGATCCTCAAGCACTATTTTGCATAGAATGTAGAGTCCATAATAAAACTTTCTCCTCCTGTCCTAGATAGATCCCTTAAGATCTATTTTTATAGATCCGCTTTCTGGATTTCTTCTGTTTATCTTTACTAATAGACCACAAAGATCTTCACGCCAACAGCAGATGGATAGTCTTGGCTTTTTTTTAGGCTACTAAACCCTAGGGATTACAGTACTTACAGATATGTTTGCTCTAGAGCCATTTCTACCTCTTGAGCATCGGTGGCCAAGCTTCCCTGGAACTTGTAGGTAAATGGCTGCTTAGTCTCCAATCAATTTGCAGACATTTTTTTTTTGGTACATTTGAGTTGGTCAATTTGATAATGTGCCATTAGTGGGCAATCAGTTTTTCATTTCGAATGTCCTTATGAGGTGTGTGTATGTTGTCAATTTGCATTCATATTTAGGAAGTCTTGTGTACTTCTTTCCCTCCCTTGGTTATTGCTTGGGTATTACCCATTGTTGTGCTGCCATGGATATGGCCAGGAAAAAGGAAAATTTATTCCTACTTACCGTAATTTTCTTTTCCTGGTCATAGGCCATGGCAGCACAAAGATCCCGCCCTGGGATATTGCTGGAAACAAGACTGAGGGTGGGAGGAGTAGGAGGGGTTACTTATACCTTCTGTTTTAATTAGGTTCCTGTCTGGTTAGGGATAGGGAGGAGCTACCCATTGTTGTACTGCCATGGCCTATGACCAGGAAAAGAAAATTGCGGTAAGTAGGAATACATTTTCCTTTATTAATATCACTATATATACCTATATATAAATAAAAATATTTACAAATTTTTTTATATATATATATACACATACGTATATATATACATATATTAATTCTACATATATATTTATGTAATATTTTTACATAATTAGGTATCTTAATTAATTACAATTAGCTGGACCTGCCTGACAACCCATGCCGAAAGTATAGGGAATTTAATTTGCTAGCACGATATTTAACCCTATAACTTTCCAAGACACCATAAAACCTGTACATGGGGGGTACTGTTTTACTCGGGAGACTTTGCGGAACACAAATATTAGTGTTTCAAAACAGTAAAATGTAATACAACGATGATATCGCCAGTAAAAGTGAAGTTTTTTGCATTTTTCACGCACAAACAGAACTTACACGGACGATATTATTGCTGTGATACTTTTTACTGTTTTGAAATACAAATATTTGTGTTCAGCGAAGTCTCCCGAGTACAACAGTACCACTCATGTACAGGTTTTATGGTGTTTTCAAAAGTTACAGCGTCAAATATAAGGCTCGTATTTAATTTTTTTCACATTAAAATTCGCCAGATTTGTTACGTTGCCCTTGAGACCCTATGGTAGCCCAAGAATGAAAATTACCCCTATGATGGCATACCATTTGCAATAGTAGACAACCCAAGGTATTGAAAACGGGGTATGTCCAGTCTTTTTTAGTAGCCACTTAGTCACAAACACTGGCCAAAATTGGCGTTTTTGCATTTTTCACACACAAACAAATACTAAAGCTAACTTTGTCCAGTGTTTGTGACCAAATGGCTACTAAAAAAGACTGGACATACCCCATTTGCAATACCTTGGGTTGTCTACTATTGCAAATGGTATGCCGTCATCTTCCGGCGCCGGCATTAGTACGCGGCGCGCGAGGGAGCTGAAGAGGAAGCACTCAGAGGAGAGTGCCCCAGCGACGGCCGGACGTCAGAGGGAGGGGGGGAAAGAAATTTAAGGAAGGGAGGGGGGAGGAAAGAAATTTAAGGAAGGAAGGAGGGGGAGGAAAAGAAATTTAAGGGGAGGAAATAAAACTTAAGGGAGGAGGAGGGCAGGAACTCTGAGGGAGTGGGGGAAAATAAATTGAAGGGAGGGAGGGGGAGGAAAGAAATTTAAGGGAGGGATGGGGAGGAAAGAAATTTAAGGGGAGGAGGAAATTTGAGGGGGGGAAAGAAATTTAAGGAAGGGAGGGAGGGGGAGGAAAGAAATTTAAGGGGGGAGGAGATTTGAGGGAGGGGGAAATAAATTTAAGGAAGGGAGGGAGGAGGAGGAAAGAAATTTAAGGGAGGATAAATTTGAGGGAGAGGGAGGAAAGAAATCCCCATAGCAGAGGAGCCGTGAAAATTTGAGGGAGGGAGGGGAGGAAGGAAATTTGGAGGGAGGGGGGGAGAGAAGGAAATTTGAGGGAGAGGAAGGGAAACCTGAGGAGGGGGAGAGAAGGAAATTTTGGAGGGGGGGAGAAGGCAATGAGAGGGAAGGGGAGAAGGAAATTGGAGAGGAGGGGGGAGAAGAAGGAAGTTGGAGGGGGGGAGAAGAAGGAAATTTGAGGGGGGGAGGAAGGAAATTTCTGGGAGGGGGGGAGAGGAAGGAAATTTGAGGGGGGGAGGAAGGAAATTTGGAGGGGGGAGAAGGCAATGAGAGGGAAGGGGAGAAGGACATTGGAGAGGGAGGGGGAGAAGAAGGAAATTGGAGAGGGGGAGAAGAAGGAAATTGGAGGGTGGGGGAGAAGAAGGAAATTGGAGGGGGGAGAAGAAGGAAGTTGGAGAGGGAGGGGGAGAAGAAGGAAATTGAGTGGGGGAGAAGTAGGAAATTGAGAGGGAGGGAGAGAAGAAGGAAATTGGAGAGGGGGGGAGAAGAAGGAGAGGAGGGGAGAAGAAGGAAATTGGAGAGAGGGAGGGAGGGGGAGAAGAAGGAAATTGGAGGGGGGGAGAAGGAAATTGATGGGGGGAGGGGGAGAGATTGACATACATCACACACACACACAATGCTCCCCTTGCACACAGAAAAACAAACAATGCATTACACACAGACACACATACACAATCAATGCATCCCTTACACACAGCAACACACAATGCACCCCTTACACACACTCAATGCATCCCTTACAGACGCACACACTGCATCCCATACATACACAAACTCACCTTGCAGCCCTTACACATACAAACACAGATTCACACAATGCATTCCTTACACAAATCAGGACATCCCCCCCACACACACTCCACCCCCTGTGAACAAACTCATTGGTAGAACATGAAGGTGGATCCTGGGACCCAGACATTGAGCTGTGTAAAGGGCCCTCAAAATAATGGAGCTGCTTCCAGTTGATCCCAGAACATTGATTTTTGTGACCACAGTTACAAACCGCCTCCAGAGAGCCTGTTCTACACCAGACCAGTGGAGCCAGATGGGAGCTAGAGCCCATCATCATCCCCATCTGGTTGTAAGTAGGCAATCTAGTATATTATTTGTGGCACTAATCTCTAATTTACCTCACATTAAAGGTACACTATAGTCCCCAGAACCACTACAGCTTAATGTAGTGGTTCTGGTGTCTAGCCTGTCCCTGCAGGCCTTTTAATGTAAACACGGCGGCACTGCAGCATTGGTGTTAGTTAACATGGCAGATCATATGGGTGGGGCATTGTGATGTCACATGGGGGGGCGGCAAACTTTACTTTTGCCTAGGGCGGCAAAAATCCTTGCACTGGCCCTGCAGACACTGCATTCCTGTGGGCGGACTCGGGGGGGGGGCTGCAGCACTTTGGGCGGACTCGGGTGCAGGCACCGGGGGGCCCAGACCTTGAGCTGTGTCAGGGGCCCCACAATTTCTGATGGCAGCCCTGGGTGCATTTAATATGAAAGAGGTGAATTACAGTTGGACAGACATATAACGCAAATGCCAGGTTTTGTTTACATTTTGTTTTGTTCACAATGTGTACATTTGGCTCAGTCCTTAAGGGGTTAAACAATAAAGGCCCACAGTACTTGAAAGAGCTCCTGACCCTACATTCCAATCCACTTCACTTCAGTCAGCAAGCAAATCCCTCCTGTCAGTGCCAAGCCTAAAGACAGACTCAGGTTCCAGGGAATTCAGCCATGCTGCACCTACCTTCTGGAACTCTTTACCCTGCACAATCAGAGAAGCACCATCCTTACAGACTTTTTAAAAAAAGCTAAAGACCTACCTCTTCCATCTGGCACACAGTCCGCTCATCTGACTCCTAACTTTTATGTCTTTATGTTTTTATATTTGTAAAGTGCTTTGAGTCTCACAGGGAGAAAAGTGCTATAAAAATTGCAAATTATTTTCATTATTATTAGTGACCAGACCGCTTTTCAATTTTCTTACCGTTTGGGGCTGCTTTTACATTTCTGTGGTGTTTGTGTTTAGCTGTAATTTTCCTCTTACTCATTTACTGTACCCACACATATTATATACCGTTTTTTTCGCCATTAAATGGTCTTTCTAAAGATACCATTATTTTCATCATATCATATAATTCACTATAAAACAAATGATAAAATATGATGAAAAAATTTCACACTTTTTTAACTTTGACCTACAAAATCTGCTAAGCATCTACAACCGCCTAAAAACACCCATGCTAAATAGTTTCTAAATTTTGTCCTGAGTTTAGAAATACCCAATGATAACATGTACTTAGCTTTTTTTTGGAAAGTTATAGGGCTATAAGTACAAGTCGCACTTTGCTATTTCCAAACCATTTAAAAAAAATAAACATAACGCAAGTTACATTGTAACACTGATCTGTCAGGAATCCCTGAATAACCCTTCAGATTTATATGTTTTTTCAAAGAACGCAACCTAAGGTATTAAACTTGGGGTATTTGAGTATTTTCATGCAACCATTTTACCACCAATCTATGCCAAATTAAAAAAAATAAAATAATAATTGTCGATTTAACAATTTAAGAATCCATGTACTAAGGGTTACTGCCAAAGAACACCCAAATATGTTTTCAGCAACATCTCCTGAGTACAGCTATATCACCCATGAATAGGTGTGTTGGGTTCTCTGGGGGCTAAAATACCTTATTTGGAGGGTACGCATTCCAGTTTTCCAACTTGGAATTTTCACAGCTGGTCATCATGCACCCATGTCCTATTTGGGACATTTTTGAAGCCAGAAAATGTAATTTACCCCCATCAAACGATATATTTTTGAAAAGTAGACAGTGCAGGGTATTCAATATGGGGTATGTCCAGTCTTTTTTAGTTGCCACTTAGTCACAAACACTGGTCAAAGTTAGCATTTATATTTGTTTGTGTGTTAAAAATGCAAAAAAACAATTATGAACGCTAACTTTGGCCAGTGTTTGTGACTAAGTGGCTACTAAAAAAGACTGAACCTACCCAATTTGCAGTACCTTGGGTTGTCTTCTTTAGCAAATAGTATGCCATCATGGGGGTACTAGGTACTAGGCCACACAATGCCCCCCGACGATCACAAGCAGAAGCCAAACTGTCAGGGCGATAGAATCAAAGGATTCATTGGTTAAGCGAGGCGCTCTTACAGAGCCTGTTCTGCCGCCATGATGGTCAGGCTCCGCCCCCATGTATTTATTTATTTTGAAGATATGCAGTTGTTTTGCATTAATATTTTCATAGTATTTTCACATTTGATATACCTATTTGTTTTGGGGCTATTACTATTACAAGTTGAAGATGTATGTTATGCTTAGTTGTATTATATGAAAACTTGTATTTGTCCTTTTTACGTTTCCATACCTACTTTGAAGAGGCACAAATGGTGGCAACGATTCCAAAAAGACATCTTGCAGAAATGGAACGACAAGAAAGGGGTTCATGAGGGCCACTAGCATGGGAGGGCTCTCAAGGGTGATGTGGGCTGCATTCACACACCTTTCTTCTGAAGGTTAAAATCATGATGGTGCATTGAAATGTCTGTCTTCATTGAACCGCAGGAGGGATTCAGCAGGCGGGTATTGTACAGAAAACACAATGATAGGTCGCGCTATACAAAAAGTGAAAGGATAAATATAAATATAAATAAATACATAAATAATAGAAAAATTATATAAATATATATATACATTTACTCACATATAAAAAAGGCAAACAGAGAATAAAAGATAAAAATGTACATAAAAGTCCCGATATATGGTAAAATACTTGTAAGTTCCAATGTATGGTAAAATTCTTGTAAGTTCCAATAGGATAATGCAGGCTTGATGATGAAATCAATGGGAAGTTTAGATCTTCTATAGCTGGGGGAATCTTGACTCAATGTCGAACATATAAGTAGAAGAAAAAGAGAACTCCAATAGTGTAATTCTGTGATGGAATTGATAAAATAAGGAGTAAGGGAGGTATTTCACTCACCTATCCAAGAGCGTGTACTCACTCTAGTGTAGTTGGTATTCAGTGGCGTTGACCCCCCACTGTCGGGATATAGGTGTGAATGATTCCTCGATATGAAAAGAGAGGTAGAAACCAAATATAGTGCTCACTGTATAATAACAAGTAAGTCAGAGAAGTAAAAGGCGTACTTACATTTATCTGAGCAGGGTATACTGCTCAGTTTGATGACGTAGGTGGTACAATCCCCACTTAGGATTCTTTGAACGATGGTCTGCTCCAAAGTAACGTGTAACCAGGTTAAAAAATAAATAGATAAAGATGAAATAAAAGGTATATGGCAAATAAATAGTAAAAAGGCCAATATTCCTTTATTAATACAGTAAAAATATATAGCAAAACCAAAACGCGTTTCGCCACACAGGGCTTTATCAATTGGCAATAATGGGTGTTAACCTGGTACATAGAAGTTTATATAAACTTAGGAGATACATGGTTATTTGAATTTTGGCGCCAAAATGACGTCATCATTACAATGAGAATATAATAAAAATATTAAAAAACATAAATATAATAAGAACATGGATATATGATTAAAAGTACAACTCAAAACTTTATAAATTTTTCAAAAACGAGTGTTTATGGTAGTACTTGAAGATAGAATAGATTGTCATGTGATCGCGAGCTGCCGCGATCACATGGTGTATCCCAATGCTTGTTGGGAAATATAGTTTTCTACTGAGCGTACAGGGAGACCGGAAAGAGGAAGAAGGGTGAGGAGCACGTGATCGCGATCACTCGCGGTCACGTGGTTGGGAATAGGGTTAATGAGGAATGGCGTGTGACCCTACGCGGTCACGTGGTGGAGAGGAGGCTTATGGGGAATGTAGTAGCAGGACGGAGGTCGGCTACAGAAGGCACGTCTCCGTCCTGTGCCGGCAAGTGTATGTATGAGGCACGTGATCGCCGACGCGATCACGTGTCTAGGCGCCGAACACCATGGGAAATGTAGTGCCTAACGGGGCACAACCCAGATTAGGGGAAAATAAAGAAAAAAACAAAAAAAACATGGTATAAAAGCAGAGAATATGTATAAAGAGAGTCTAGATATCAGCAGGAAAAGTTGAAGTATGACTGCAGAAAAAGAAGAAGAGGAAATAAAAGACTAAAAGAGACTAATAAAATGTATAAACAATATAGGAGTAAAATGTATATAAAAGTGAATAAAAATAAATATAAAGGGGGAAAAAAGAAAAGAAGAGAAGAAAATAGAGATATAAAACAAAGAGATGTATGGATATGCAAAGCATACTATGTGGAAAAGAAATAAAATGGAAAGAATGGAAAATAAAAGATTTAAATGAATAGAAGATGTGTTAATACATAGAAGGAGGGTGAATAAAGGGCTAATTAAAAGGAAATACATAAATAGTCGGACATGTAAAGTGAGTAGTTTTTGAGTTTGTAGTACCTTTTGTGGTTCTACACACGATACATTTATTACACTTAAAGAACCCTTTAGGTTTAGATAAAAAATGTTCATTGTGATGAACGTTTTTTTTAGTGTAATTTCTAGTTAAAATTGATCTAAAATTAGGGGCTCCTCTAAAAATAACATTGGGTTTGTCTGGAACTTGATCCTTTAAAAGGTCGTCCTGTTTCAGAATGTGCCAGTGTTTGTTTATGATTTTTTTTTAAATTTTATTTTTATTATTAAAATCTAAAATAATAGGGAGTTGTGGAGGGTCTCCTTTTTTAGCTTTGTATTTTAAAAGCTCCTTTCTTTCCTTCTCTTTTACCACCTCTAACGCTTTGTTTAATTTACTTACTTCATAATTTTTTTCTAAAAACATATTTTTTAGTGAGGTAGACTGAGCATCAAAATCGGCAGTTGTTGAACAATTACGGTGGAGGCGAAGAAATTGGCTTTTTGGGATGCCATCCAACCAAGGTTTATAATGACAGCTTGTTTGGTCTATTATTGTATTGGTGCAGACCTCTTTAAAAAAAGTTTTAGTTCGAATGCTTCCATCTTGAATAAAAATATTTAAATCTAGAAAGTTGACTGACACATTACTAAAATCTGATGTTAAAACAATACCTCTATCGTTGGTGTTTAAGTGATCTAAAAACAATTTAAGAGACGTATCGGAACCTTGCCAAATAAAAAACAAATCATCGATGTAGCGAAAGTATGAGACCAGGTTTGCTCGCCAGCCGTGATCACCCCAGACGGCAGAAGACTCCCAGTCTGCCATGAAGAGGTTGGCATAGCTGGGGGCAAACCTGGTTCCCATAGCTGTACCCTTCTTTTGTATATAAAATGAATCAAAGAACCAGAAGTAGTTGTTGGTGAGTATGATGTTGATACCTTGTATAATAAAATCTATTTGAGAATTTGGTATTAAACCACTTTGTCTTAGAATCCTTTCAACTGCTTGGCAACCAATATTGTGGGGAATTATGGTGTACAATGATTGCACATCACAAGTTACTAACATGTAATCATGGCACCAATTAAAATCACTTAAAAAAGATAAAAGGGTAAGAGAGTCTTTCAAATATGACTTAGTTTCTTTGACAAAAGGTTGTAATAAAATATCAATATATTCGGAAAGATTAGATAAAACAGAATTGATACCAGATACTATGGGTCTTCCAGGGGGTTCTGTTGCATTTTTATGTATTTTGGGGAGAAAATAAATTACTGGAATTTTGGGATAAAGGATATTAAGGTAGTCAAATTCTTGTTTGGTTAAAATACCCTTATCCAGTCCTTTTTGTAGGAATTCATTTAAAGTCTCTTTAATGTTGGAGGTGGGGTCGGAGGATAATTTATTATATATCTCCGGGCCGTTAAGTTGACGATTGGCTTCTTTTATGTACATGGATTTGGATAAAATGACTAAGCCTCCACCTTTGTCGGCGGGTTTGATAACAATTTCATCGTCTTTTTGGAGTTCCTTTAGGGCTCTCCATTCCTTCTGAGTAAGGTTCTGTGAGTCATACTTCTTGTGTTTGATCTTTTCGAAGTCATTTAGGACCAATTTTTCAAAGACTTCTATGGGCCCTGATTTGAAATTAGAAGGATAAAATTTAGAGGGATTTTTTAAAACACTATGTGTGGGGGGACATTCGGTAGAGGTATCTGAATTCTGAATTTGCGGGACTGGATTTGGTACAGTGGAGACATTATTATGTTGAGTAAAAAATCTTTTTATAGTGGCTTTCCTAACGAATTTGTTTATGTCCAGAAATGCTTGAAAGGGTTTGAAAGAGTTAGTGGGAGCATATTTTAGACCTTTACTTAAAACTAGAATCTGGGTAGAGGTTAAAACTTTTTGAGAGAGGTTAAAAATTCCGAATTTTTTCTCATCTATCGTACTTATTGTCTTTCCTTCCTTTCTCTTTTGTAGTCTTCTGCCACTTCTCCCTCCTCTATACTTAGACTTCTTTTCCTTGCTCTGGGTAGGTATGGAGTTAAATGAATTCCTACAAAAAGGACTGGATAAGGGTATTTTAACCAAACAAGAATTTGACTACCTTAATATCCTTTATCCCAAAATTCCAGTAATTTATTTTCTCCCCAAAATACATAAAAATGCAACAGAACCCCCTGGAAGACCCATAGTATCTGGTATCAATTCTGTTTTATCTAATCTTTCCGAATATATTGATATTTTATTACAACCTTTTGTCAAAGAAACTAAGTCATATTTGAAAGACTCTCTTACCCTTTTATCTTTTTTAAGTGATTTTAATTGGTGCCATGATTACATGTTAGTAACTTGTGATGTGCAATCATTGTACACCATAATTCCCCACAATATTGGTTGCCAAGCAGTTGAAAGGATTCTAAGACAAAGTGGTTTAATACCAAATTCTCAAATAGATTTTATTATACAAGGTATCAACATCATACTCACCAACAACTACTTCTGGTTCTTTGATTCATTTTATATACAAAAGAAGGGTACAGCTATGGGAACCAGGTTTGCCCCCAGCTATGCCAACCTCTTCATGGCAGACTGGGAGTCTTCTGCCGTCTGGGGTGATCACGGCTGGCGAGCAAACCTGGTCTCATACTTTCGCTACATCGATGATTTGTTTTTTATTTGGCAAGGTTCCGATACGTCTCTTAAATTGTTTTTAGATCACTTAAACACCAACGATAGAGGTATTGTTTTAACATCAGATTTTAGTAATGTGTCAGTCAACTTTCTAGATTTAAATATTTTTATTCAAGATGGAAGCATTCGAACTAAAACTTTTTTTAAAGAGGTCTGCACCAATACAATAATAGACCAAACAAGCTGTCATTATAAACCTTGGTTGGATGGCATCCCAAAAAGCCAATTTCTTCGCCTCCACCGTAATTGTTCAACAACTGCCGATTTTGATGCTCAGTCTACCTCACTAAAAAATATGTTTTTAGAAAAAAATTATGAAGTAAGTAAATTAAACAAAGCGTTAGAGGTGGTAAAAGAGAAGGAAAGAAAGGAGCTTTTAAAATACAAAGCTAAAAAAGGAGACCCTCCACAACTCCCTATTATTTTAGATTTTAATAATAAAAATAAAATTTTTAAAAAAATCATAAACAAACACTGGCACATTCTGAAACAGGACGACCTTTTAAAGGATCAAGTTCCAGACAAACCCAATGTTATTTTTAGAGGAGCCCCTAATTTTAGATCAATTTTAACTAGAAATTACACTAAAAAAAACGTTCATCACAATGAACATTTTTTATCTAAACCTAAAGGGTTCTTTAAGTGTAATAAATGTATCGTGTGTAGAACCACAAAAGGTACTACAAACTCAAAAACTACTCACTTTACATGTCCGACTATTTATGTATTTCCTTTTAATTAGCCCTTTATTCACCCTCCTTCTATGTATTAACACATCTTCTATTCATTTAAATCTTTTATTTTCCATTCTTTCCATTTTATTTCTTTTCCACATAGTATGCTTTGCATATCCATACATCTCTTTGTTTTATATCTCTATTTTCTTCTCTTCTTTTCTTTTTTCCCCCTTTATATTTATTTTTATTCACTTTTATATACATTTTACTCCTATATTGTTTATACATTTTATTAGTCTCTTTTAGTCTTTTATTTCCTCTTCTTCTTTTTCTGCAGTCATACTTCAACTTTTCCTGCTGATATCTAGACTCTCTTTATACATATTCTCTGCTTTTATACCACGTTTTTTTGTTTTTTTCTTTATTTTCCCCTAATCTGGGTTGTGCCCCGTTAGGCACTACATTTCCCATGGTGTTCGGCGCCTAGACACGTGATCGCGTCGGCGATCACGTGCCTCATACATACACTTGCCGGCACAGGACGGAGACGTGCCTTCTGTAGCCGACCTCCGTCCTGCTACTACATTCCCCATAAGCCTCCTCTCCACCACGTGACCGCGTAGGGTCACACGCCATTCCTCATTAACCCTATTCCCAACCACGTGACCGCGAGTGATCGCGATCACGTGCTCCTCACCCTTCTTCCTCTTTCCGGTCTCCCTGTACGCTCAGTAGAAAACTATATTTCCCAACAAGCATTGGGATACACCATGTGATCGCGGCAGCTCGCGATCACATGACAATCTATTCTATCTTCAAGTACTACCATAAACACTCGTTTTTGAAAAATTTATAAAGTTTTGAGTTGTACTTTTAATCATATATCCATGTTCTTATTATATTTATGTTTTTTAATATTTTTATTATATTCTCATTGTAATGATGACGTCATTTTGGCGCCAAAATTCAAATAACCATGTATCTCCTAAGTTTATATAAACTTCTATGTACCAGGTTAACACCCATTATTGCCAATTGATAAAGCCCTGTGTGGCGAAACGCGTTTTGGCTATTGCTATATATTTTTACTGTATTAATAAAGGAATATTGGCCTTTTTACTATTTATTTGCCATATACCTTTTATTTCATCTTTATCTATTTATTTTTTAACCTGGTTACACGTTACTTTGGAGCAGACCATCGTTCAAAGAATCCTAAGTGGGGATTGTACCACCTACGTCATCAAACTGAGCAGTATACCCTGCTCAGATAAATGTAAGTACGCCTTTTACTTCTCTGACTTACTTGTTATTATACAGTGAGCACTATATTTGGTTTCTACCTCTCTTTTCATATCGAGGAATCATTCACACCTATATCCCGACAGTGGGGGGTCAACGCCACTGAATACCAACTACACTAGAGCGAGTACACGCTCTTGGATAGGTGAGTGAAATACCTCCCTTACTCCTTATTTTATCAATTCCATCACAGAATTACACTATTGGAGTTCTCTTTTTCTTCTACTTATATGTTCGACATTGAGTCAAGATTCCCCCAGCTATAGAAGATCTAAACTTCCCATTGATTTCATCATCAAGCCTGCATTATTCTATTGGAACTTACAAGAATTTTACCATACATTGGAACTTACAAGTATTTTACCATATATCGGGACTTTTATGTACATTTTTATCTTTTATTCTCTGTTTGCCTTTTTTATATGTGAGTAAATGTATATATATATATATTTATATAATTTTTCTATTATTTATGTATTTATTTATATTTATATTTATCCTTTCACTTTTTGTATAGCGCGACCTATCATTGTGTTTTTTGCCATTTCTTTCTTGAGGACGTTGGAGGGAACCTCATACCCATAGGTTGCAGCTTCACTTACCGCCCTGTATAGCACCAAGCGCTGATCCTAACCCCCTTTTTTTTTTTTGGGGTATTGTACAGAGCCTTTTCTAGCTCAGCTCTACGTGTGCGTGTGCAATGATCTCAATGATCTCAATGATCTACAGACCTGGACTGGCCCACTGAGATATTTCTCAGTGTACTACAACATATCCCCCAAAAGAGGACCCAAAAACCAGGACTGTCCCACCAAAATCAGAACTACTGGCGGAAAGGGTGTTTTGCCAGGCTATCAGGCTAGGATGAGTTTGTATGATGTCCCAGCAGGTGACCGCTAGGTGAGATAACAACAGACAGTGCTCATGACATTCATTACACACGACAATTGTCATTGTTGGACATAGAGTTGTAGGAAACACAATCTGCGTGTTTTAGGCATGCATTGATCTCTGTGCTCCATCAGTATGTGTCATACATACTAATCTAAGCTGCGATGATATATGATGTCACACTTCAAACTCCAACAGCCTTAAACTGTCAAATCCACACATTGCGTGTTCCATGTGAGCTGGAACATCGAGTGAGGTCTGTGAGTGTTTTGAGAATAAAAGGCATTTATTTAAATCTACCTTCTCCAGGCCAAATTAACCTTGCCCTCCAACATTGACAGATTATCATACAAATAGAAATCATAAAGTTTTTTTATGTGTATGTTGCACCAAAAAAAAAACCACTAGCACTTTAGCGCCACACTTAGTTTTTGAGTTCCGAGTGGAAGAGGTAACACGAAGTGGCACGTTTTATCACAGAACCCAGCTGGTTTCCTAGGGGGACAGACGGAACATGTAGAAAAAGATATGGTATTTCAACCCTTGTATAAAATTAATAAAAACCTGCTTGGGCAGCTGAATTATGATAACAAAAAAAATTAATAAAACCTTTTAAGCAGCCGTATTCTCACATGTGAGTCTTTCGTAAATTTCCCATAAAACACTGATGCACTCAGAATAGAAATGTCCCTTTAAATACATTCTTGTAGACTGGTCAGCAAGACTATTAGAAGATCCGTATTTGTACACTTTCTAAGGAGTTATATTGCGTTATCTTATGTTTATGGATGTGATTTTTGGTTCAATAAATCTCTATCATACTGGTGCTAAATTAGCAGTGCAAAGGTTAACAACCAACTCGACCACATGTTAAACCGCAAAACTTATCATATCTTAACATTAACAATATTAATTATTTGCCTCCTGTGGTTTGGACAGAGCTCAAAGCAGCAATTGATATAAGGATTCTGTTTGGAAAGTGTTTGTGACTA
Organism: Pelobates cultripes; assembly: GCA_933207985.1. Classification (NCBI taxonomy): domain Eukaryota; kingdom Metazoa; phylum Chordata; class Amphibia; order Anura; family Pelobatidae; genus Pelobates; species Pelobates cultripes. The sequence continues at coordinate 25,741,709 of OW240913.1, read as the reverse complement.
TATAACATGCTTTTATAATGAAATTAAACAGATGTCCCGTTTAGTCATCAGGGGAAGTCCATGGAGACATTTATGGAGAGGCGGATTTCGTTACAACCTAACATTTTGTAAAAAATTTTTTTTAAATTGCTTAGTGATTAAAAATGTTTCTTTGATGGAATATTAAAAGGTTATTGTATCTTAAAGACTTATTTACTATTGTGCATTGAGAAAAAAAAACAGTCAAAATTTTAAAGGATACCTTATGTTAGTTGATTACGGTATTTCATAATTTTACTTAATAACATTCTATTAATTGTAATAATTTCATAGCTTTGAACCATATGCCTGCCTTCTGCCCCTCCCTCAATTGTCAGTGTTTTTCATTATTGTTTTACCTCTAATATTATAGCTGTATATAACAGCATAACACAGATCGATAATATTACACAAGGTTTAAATGTGGAGGTTTATGGAATTTGACATTAAGCTGTATACATCAGAACTGAAATAAAACTCCTATAAATATCTATTTATATGAGCACCAAAACAACTTCAGCTTTCTGAATTGGTTTTGGTGTATAGATCATGCCCCTGTAGTCTCACTGCTCAATTCTGTATCTTTTAGGAGTTAAATCACTTTTGTTTCTGTTCATGCAGCCCTAGCCACACTTCCCCTGGCTGTGACTCACACTGTCTCTGTGAAAAGAAATGGTTTAATTTTCAATTAGGTCTTACAGCACAGTGTGTTTACTTTAAAAGTTTTTATCGCCTGCTCTGCTAATTTAAGTTTAATCACACCAGATGCTGTTGTAGGCTTTAGCAGTACATTAAGAGCAGGAACTTCTAAAAGCTCTTAAAAAAAAACCTAAATATAAAAACTTTTGGGGGGAATGGCTGAATCATGGCCATATGCCAGTTTGGCTCATCTGAATTTAGTCAACTAAAAAGATTCAAGGAAACAAATCAAATGAACCAAAAGCGGTCAAACATGAGCCAATCGGTGCATGTTTTTTTGCAATACACTGATAAGTGCATACTCCTGACATTTGGTTCATACGTTTGCAATAGGATATTGATACTTTGGAGAGAGTTCAGAGAAGGGCTACTAAACTAGTTAATGGATTGCAGGATAAAACTTATAAGGAAAGGTTAAAGGATCTTAACATGTATAGCTTGGAGGAAAGACGAGACGGGGGGATATGATAGAAACATTTAAATACATAAAGGGAATCAACACAGTAAAGGAGGTGACTATATTTAAAAGAAGAAAAAACTACCACAACAATAGGACATAGTCTTAAATTAGAGGGACAAAGGTTTAAAAATATCAGGAAGTATTACTTTACTGAGAGGGTAGTGGATGCATGGAATACCCTTCCAGCTGAAGTGGTAGAGGTTAACACAGTGAGGGAGTTTACATATGCGTGGGATAGGTATAAGGCTATCCTAACTATAAGATAAGGTCAGAGACCTAATGAGAGTATTTAGAAAATTGTGCAGACTAGATGGGCCGAATGGTTCTTATCTGCCGTCACATTCTAGGTTTCTATGTTGTAAAACTCCATTCTGTCTCACATATGGAAATTGCTTTCAGTTGGTTTTTTTTGTCTCCTTTTGGATCAAAAGCAGCAAGATTGATTTAGATGGAATTTCCAGTGAAGACTCACATACCCTCAACTTCCATGACAGTGTTATGTTGATGCTCAGAGCAGATTTCCTCCAGAAAGTAATCTTGAACTTTCATATTCTCCAAGAAGTAGTACTCACATCCTTCTTTCTACCTCCTTCCAATCCAGTAGAAATCAAGCTTCATGAACTGGATGTCAGGGAATGCATCCTCAAATATTAATCAGTCACATCAGACTTCAGAAAATTAAACAAACTGTTTATCCTCCCTTCTGGCAACCGCAAATCTGAGGCAGCTTGTTCATCGATATCAAGACTCTGGATTGCCTACATAAATAATTCCTCTAGAAGGATTACAGCTCATTACACAAGATATTTTGCTACTTCATGGGATAATTGGGCAAAGGTTCCTCCAGATGTCATCTGTAAGGCAGCTATCTGGTCTTCACCTACGACTTCATCAAACATTACAAGCTAGACTTGTTATCCTCTTCATCAACTTCCTATGGAAAGAAAGTCTTTTCACGGAACGCTCATAATAAAGAATACATTTTATCTTGTTTGCACCAATTTTAATTGTCATTTCATCATTTTTTCATTTTCCTTCCCTAATGTTTTCAGCCTGGGTATTACGTGATGCTGCCATGATTAGCTAGGAATAAGGAAAATTAAATACATACTAACCTGGAACACAACACAGAATAGAAAGATCACTTGTGATTTTGTGGCAAAACTAGTAAGAAAAAAGTCCAGAGGAGGTAACATGGCATGATCAGGAGAAAAAAATAAATGTTTGTGGGAAGAAAATGCCTATTATTAATCCTTTATATATATGATTCCCTCCTCCATTCAATGCAACGAATACTCAAGGTTGAAGGTGAGGAAGAAACATGGTGGTATCAAATGGGCTACTTTTCCTTACTGATGATTAAAAGGAAATGATAGCTCCTCTATTGATCTAATATGTTTGAGCGCCCTCAAAGTTGGTGGTGTTGGCAACCTCCAGTGGGATGGACCAACTTTAAGAAATCAGGTTTTTAGTTACTTTCTGTATTTGGATATGGAGTCAATTATGTGATGTAGAAACATTGTAGTCAAGGTCAATGGGGTGGAGAAAATGAGTGAGATAAGGTAATGGTTTATTGGCAAAACTGTAATCTGTAGAAATAAACAATACAACTGAATATATAAGTAGGCTAATGGTTTATGTGCCCTGAATTTCTGGACATTGACCAAGATCAGGGGTAAGCAACTTTCAGCACTCCAGATGTTGTGGTCTACATCTCTCTTGATACTTTGCCAGCATTATGGCTACAAGAGCTTTTTTTGGAGATGTAGTCTATAACATCTGAAGTGCCAAAGGATGCCGACCCCTGATCTCGATCCTTCATATATTTTACTCTCCTAGTATTGTCTGAGTGATGGTCACTATACTCACCCTTCTCTTTTTTCTGTCTTGCTTTCTATCCTTTCCTCTTTCATTTCAAGACTTCTGGGTGAACTCGGTTATAGGTTTGGTAAGTAACCTTTCCCTTTGCAATAAACACTTTGTTTAATGTAGCCGGAAACCAACCTCATGCCGTTTATATCCACTTATGCCAAAACATCTGCATGTGAGTAGCTTTTTTGGCACAAATTGTTCTTCTTAACGCTACATTTATTAAGGCCAGAACTTTTTCCTGCTGGCTAACATATTTACCTTTTTCCACAGAAGTGCATGTTGGCACCTGTATGTATTGATGTTTAAAGAACACAGACTAAAGAAAGAGCTGTAATGGAAGCTACAGAGACAAGTGAAAATTGGACAAATAAAAGGGGTTGCCAAAAACGGAGACATAAACAGTTCACTGTAGTCAATCCAGAGGACTAAAAGACTTTACATAAAGTGCCTATATATACATAACGTATAAGAAATACATTGAGAAAGCAGAATTTTACAATAAACAAGTTTGATTTTTAATAATAGCTTGATTCAGTTGTTGCTTAGCAATTACGTAAGGACCAAAGACGAATTAGGCTGCATTTGTATCTCAAACTACCCTACAAACTGCTACAGGTATCCCAGGATTTGAAGATATTTTTGGAAGGCCATTGGTTGACATGAATAAGAATAATAGTGAGATGCTTCTGGTATCTCTAATAGCTTCCAGTTGGCTCTAATGGCTTCCAGTGTTACTACCTTTTTCTGGTCTCCAAATGACAAGTGATTGTTACTGACAGGTAACCCTGGACCACCAATATTCAGTATTACTGCATTGGTTGAATAATTTATGACTGGCTCAACTGAAAGGTCTCTGATTTGAGTGAGCCTGACCTGTGATAGCCTCTACTGAAACCATTACTCTGTTGCAACCAGTTCAGGCATATCCTCTAGTGCAGATCATCATGTGATAGTCTCTACTACGGCTAGTTCTGTGATATCTTGTACTGCAAACAGTCCTGTGACAGTCTTTACAGCAGAAAGTCCTGTGATATCCCTTTATGTGGGATTTCTTCTACTGCAACTATAACCTCAACTGTTGCCATTCATATTACAGTCTCTACTGCAACTAGTCTTGTGATAACCCTTTATTCAGTCAGTTCTGTGATAGTCTTTATATTGTAGTAGTTGCTGTCTGTTCTTTGTGAATGGAATATACTAGTGATTGCTATTTTAGTTTTCACTGACTTGTGTACACAACTAACAATCCCCCAATAACAGGGTCAATACTCCACCTTTGGGTAAAACCAGGGCCGGATTAAGAGCCCATTGGGGCTGGTGCTGACAATTATGATGGGCCTAATTATAAAATCTTATCGACAGAAAACACTAAAGCAGTTATACCTCCCAAGCATCATGTATCTGCTGCAGGTGGTGCTGGAGGATATCACAGGATATAGCTATCAGAAAACACATACCCTATGCTAATATCTCGCTTTCATCGTTCAAGTAAATCCATACCCCCTAACAGCAGTGTCCGGTGAAGCAGGATTTTGGTGGGCGTAGTAAAAGGGTGAACCACTGATGTGAATCACGTAACTAAAACTGCCCAAAGCTACAAACATGCCCAAAAAGGGGGAACAAATAATTAGATAGTCAGCCTGGTGTGAATGCACATGAACTTGGCATAAATGCGTCTAATGATGCGCTAGCTTTACGCTTTCCAAGGACTGTCCCCTAGCACTCACTGGTCCACTCTTCTCCTAACCTTCTTACTAGCAGGCAGAAGCTCCTGTTATACAGTCTGGGACTGAGAAAAAGTGTATGTAGTGAGTGTAGAAGAAAGGGAACATGCCACAGTGTTAGAGAGACCAAAGCAGCAAGAGCATTTGAATAGTGCACAAAGTCAGCCTTATCTTAACTAATTTCATTGTCAGACATTCCACACAGTTTTGTTCCCCTACATTCCTCTTAAGTTTCCATACTTAAGCAAGATCATGTGAAGAGTAGTAAAAAAAAAAACAATGAGCGAGATTATTGATAAATTCTTAAGGTGTATATCAGCAGGACAGTGCATTGGGGTAAAAGTAATAATAGTATAATAATAATAATAATAATAATAATAATAAATCGTAAGGGGAAGGATAAATAATAAGTATAAATGTAATTTAAACTATAGTGTGACACATTCATTGAGGACCAAAAAAAGAAAAACGAAGGAGTGACTGACAGAGAAATTGTGAAAAAGAGACAGAAAAATGGAGAACACAGACACGTGTAGCGTGAGTAAGATGGAAGAGACTGAGAGAAATAAATATATTTTGAGAAAAATAAGAAAGACAGATTGTCAAAGGAATAACTTGAAAGGCAGGAAAAAAATGGGGAAAAAAAAGACTAAAAATAGATTTGGGATATGTGAGGAGTGACAAACATTGACCCTGTTAGTTACTTATGATTTTTTTTAGATATGCACGAGTACTCCGGCTTACAGGATTGAGGAACATTGCTCTAAATAGAGGTTAACCACAATCCTAAATATAGTAAATAAATTGTTGAGGTCAGGTTGACAGAGATCAGACGTAACAGACGTAACAAGCAAAGCCAGATCACAAACAAAGATAGTACTCTAGTAAGCAAAACCGGAAAATAGTGAGGTGGGCTATAATCCGCTGGTTTGAATTGAAAATTAAATGGATCCTCCAGGTTGAAGTTGATTCATTATTTTTTTCAATGCGTAATATAGATGACGCATTAAAATATATGAGAAATAAAAAAATTTAAAAAAAAGGAAAAAAGGCACTCACATCTGATGTCCTAACATTTGCTCCAGATACAAAGTGACCCAAATATGTATGCAGTGACTTAGAGAGTGCAGTGAGATAGCTTAACAAGGCCAGAGACTATGTGGTGGTTTCTGACAAGTGTAAACAGGCGGTAAGGTTTATTAAAATTAAGCAAAATTGAGCATGTCAACACAATACAATTTAGGAATAGCACGTCTTTCAACAAATGCAGGTTGTCATACGCCATTTTTAATTGTTGCGAAAGTTGATGCTTCTAGAAGCAGTACATTTGCTTTGAAGTCAAGGTGGCACTCATCCCTTACTTCCCCAGAATGCTCTGGGAAGGAATGGCACAACATATTATACGTGGCATATAAATTCATTTCCACAGAATGGTTTCCACGGAAACGTGGAGAGAGAACTTCACAGAAAATGTCAGAAAGGGTCTAAGGAGCTACAGAGAGATTTAGTGTGTGGGAAACGACGCACCTTAAAATATTTCTCACTATCAACAGATTCCTCTTTGATTGTAGGGAATTTTCATTATCTGGACAGATCAGCATTATGTTTTTTGAACAGTTTAGGAAGTGTTGTTACATCTCTTCAAACATTTGTTTCATTTTTTTCCAGGTACAGTGCATTCCATTTGCTCATAATGCTGACTGGCCAACAATAAGGCATTTCAGACATTATATCGTACAGGGGTAAAAATGCAACAATGTGAAATCAACTTTGTTCATGGAAATCTTTCTTTGAGATTTTTGACATAGATAATGACAAGGAAAAGTGGTATAATAGCAAGCAATAAAAATATATAGACTAAGTTGGCCAAAGAAGAAAGAAAATTAAAACGTGAAGTATATTTTAGTAAAACCTGCTACTATTTTTCAGCAGCTGTTTCAATTGTTTGAAATAATATTAGGAGCTGCCTTGTCACTAAAGATTTATTTTTGTGTAAAATCACAAAGTCTTCTTTGTTTCTTTACTGCTTAGCGAAGATCTCCGTCTTTTCGTGTGTTAGAGTGCCTTTGCCTCAAGCACTCAAATAAACCTTCACATGTGGTTCTGATTTCATATTTTTTTAAAGAAAAATACAAAAGTAATTGTCATTTTTATTCTAGGAGTATAGGCACGGAGTTGAGAGACAATGTCTATACGAATACAAGCAATCATCGAGGTGATTTGATTGTTACTCAGTAGACTTCCTGTTTAATGTAATTAATTATCACTATTCTGTTGGGTTTTAAAGTCATTCATACTGAAATTATTACTCATGAAAAGGAAAGACAACTTCTCTGCAGAGTTTACTGCATTAGTGATCAAAGTAACTCCACAAAATAAACTTCACAGATGGACTCCTTGGTTATGAAGTCTTTTTTGGTATTAACCATACCGCATTGGTTATATAACACTATGGTTAGATAACGTTGCAACATATTTATATTGTTATGTAGTAGTAGGTCTATACTACATAGAAGTTTCACTAGATCGATAAATCGGAGGTTCCTGTTCAGAAATCTTCCACAGAAAGTAAGAAATTAAAATAATGTGCTTTCATCCTGTCATCACGGTCATCACAGTCTTGGATTTAAAAAACCTTCGATGGTATGTAGCATCAACAGCTCAGTCAAAAAGGTAACAGTTGTGATATGGTCTTTCACGTCCAGATCTAATGATGGAATGGTATACTTGAAAGAATATAAAAACTATAAATTGACACGCAAACAGTGTAACACTTTATACAGACGAATTGTTGATGACTACATACACGATACACTTGGAGGAGTTAATATTAGTACGGGTATAAAAAAACACAACTACGAGTCTCTTAGCCAGACTTATATCAGAAGGTAATCCAGAACTTCAAATGCCAAAAAGCATCACTAATGCTTGATGAATTCAGCTTATTCCCTTACATTAAATATAGTTTTACTGAATAACATATTCAAGAGAATCCCCCCACTAAGAGTGTCCATTAAACGCTTAGCAGAGCAGGCAGATTCATTGCACATTTCTCGACGTATCATACAATAAATTATTCGAGCACATGTTCCTCTTTTGTACTTCAAGGATTTATTTTCCATAATTCCCTCACATATTGAAAATATTGTAACAAATGATTCCTCTGAGACAAACCCAATTTTTGTCTATAACATTTTGTCTATATTCTATAACAAAAGGCATAAATTATGTTTTATCATTTTGTTAAAAGAATAAAAAAAAAAAAAAAAAAAGGTTTTTGGAAGAATATCCGTATGGCATCAATCACTTAACACTACATCAATTGTGAATCTTGTGGCATGAATTACAGTGAATTAATGAAACCAATTCAGATTCACCTTGCTTTTATGAGCAGAGATTGGAAGAAACAAGCCATGAAATGGGACAACTTTGTTGGCTACATTTCTTTAATGATTTCAATAATATTTCTACTAGAACATTTTATTGGCATCTGTTAAAATGAAAGGCTTTCGATAAACATTAATTTTGCATAATACAATCTTCATCAGTACTTCAAAAGAACATTCAATGATCCATTTAAATTCAAAGTAAAACACTTAAATTTGATATCATGGAATAGAACATACAATATTTAAACCGTTGGCCTGATACAAAGTTCTAAAACTACATCCATGGTAGGTTATATTTATATTATTAGCATTTTTATGTTTCATGCGTAGTTTTTGGTTGGTCTCTTGCATATGTTCATAATGTTGTTTTAGCTGACAAAACTGTTTGCAAAAGGTTCATATTCTGCTAATGTCAAAATGTTCCTAAACAAAGTACGAGGGCTCTTCAAAGCTGGATATCATCTCATCATTTATGAGAAGTTTGTGTATGTTTATTTATTCTTTTATGTGTAGTTCCCTGGTTATTTTGGGTTGCAGAATCTCTGCAGCTGTGTCTGAAGAAAGACATAGACTACCGTTTCACAGATTTACAAATTTAAGACTGGTTAAAGCGCCACTGCAAAACATATTATTTTATACCATCTTGTTAAGATTATTGCTCGCATATATAGCACTGTGTCAAACGTATCCAATATCAAGACATAGCAAGACACAATACATGTTTAAAAAAAGGAAGTGAGAATGTATCCATCAATAAATCATTTCCTGGGCATTAAGCAAAAATAAAACATGCATGTTAGTAAATTTCTGACATGGGTTTGCTTAGTAACAGGATTACTAATAACCCTTGGGTTATTTAATTAGTTGGTCAGATGGAAGTTCTAGGTCTTGCATATGTTACGAGCATTTTTGGAATGAATTTTAGAGATGTTTATGGTTTCTGAAAAGTAGAAACTATTTTTGAAACATGGCAGTCAAAAGTCTAAAGGAATAAATGTCCATATATTACGCATATTAGTTTCAATTCTGCCTCTGGCTCTTTTAGTGAACAAAGCATCAAATTCAATGGCTGATTTTCCTGACCATCAGAAGGTCAGAATACTATTTTTGTAGCTGACAAGTTATGTGGCTGAAACTTAGATCAACTCGTAAGCTCATATAAACAGTCAACCCTCTATGAACCAATAAGAGGCATCTGAGTTGTTCAGTAAAAGGGCTGGATCAAGGGAAAAGCTGCAGCCATTGACTGGTAGGCCAGTTGTCGCAGAGCAGTGCTGGTATTCCAGATACAATGTCTCCTCTGATGCTGTGCCGTAAGGACAAGGCTTGTCTTCACTGTTCTAGAGATCAGCTATTACATAATCCTTGCTATTAATTAACACAGAGATTGGTTGGTTAGAACTCAATGTTCTTCTCCACATAACAGCCAATGTTATCTATTTTACAGGATATACAGATATAAGTCAGTGAATTTTGCCAATGGCTTTTTGCTTGCAGCAAACTAAATTAGTCAATTTTCACACGTTTGTAAAAAAAATTATGATCATTAAATGTGAAGAAACGAATTTTGCATGGTACAGGGAACAAGACTTCCATATAATTCGGCTGGCAAATAACAATAAGTGCTTTACTGCAGCACTCAGTGGTAGAATGCTGTGAGAGTTGACTGTTTCCCTTTAAAGGGACAATAAAGGCAACAAAACAACTTTAAGAGAAATAGGAGAGGGTAGGTTCCTAGCGCTTGAGATGTATTGGTGCAGAGTAGAAGTCAGCTTGAACAAACCAAACCAGAGTTTCTTTTTTCCAGTCAAGAATAAGAAGTGTACATGTAAGGGATAGAGTAGGGCCTTGAAAACATCCTCAGGTGTGGGTGATATGTACCAAGAGAAGGTAACAGTGATAGGGTTTATAGTGTAGTATGTTTAATGTTGATTCAAGATGTTAAAAGAGATACACTTACAGCTTATAGAGCTATCAGTTAGCTCTACTTCTGTGTGCCTGGGCAGTATGATACCCACTATCCAATAGAGTGGGGTCTAGAAGGTTATGAATAAAGCAGGAGAAAATAAATTCTAGATTAAACACACTGTGCAACAAAGGAACCTAGAATATCTAGATTCCTTTTCAGGAAGTGCTTTGGTGTCAATGGTATCCCTTGCTTGATAAAGACCTGGGTACAGGTCGAAACATTGCAGTGTCCAATAAACCTGCTTAAATCTGTCACAGTGAGTGCCTGAGATTTTTTTTTCTTTTATACGTGTTCTTATGGCATGTGCTGACCCATACTAAGTTAGCACCCTGTGATTTTTATGATTGACTGCAAACCTCTTTTCTCTTTTGATATGGTATCCCTTTCAGTCATTGGTCAATAAATTTGACTCAGATGTCAGTTTCTAGCCAGTAAAATCTAATTAACCAATCTTTTGAATAGGATTAATTTAAGAGAATTTATAAAAGTGTTCCTAACACAAAAGTAGTGCAACGTTCTAAAAATGGAGCAATTACCATGGAAACCAATTGATTCACTGTAAAATGGAAGAACATGAAAATCAAGCAGCATTTCTCCGTTAGCAGAACATTCGATTGTGCTTTTAGACTCCTTCAACACAGATCTTTTCAGACACCAGAAGAGACTATAATAATGATTAAGGAATGTGTCATGGGTGCATTAAAATTGGTTTTAAGCTAATAGAAATAAACAGAGAGTTAAACGTTATGAAAATGAATCCCCATTCTGTTTACCAAGATGTTGGCACAATGTGCTTCGAAAGAATACACAAAAAGTGTTGGAATTTAATGTATGTTATTTTTTCCTCCAAAATGTTTCAAACATCCTGGTAAAAGGTTCTCGCTGCAGGCAAAAAAATATCTTAGAAATGTAGAACTGCCAAAGAAACAAGACATATTAACTTGACATGCTGTAATTTCATTTATTTATTCAGCATTTTTGAAGAGCAAGACAGTTTTAGCCCGCCAATCATTATATTTAAAGTGAGCAAGACACTCTTCACTTAACAATTTCAGATCCATTAATTCCTCTTTGAAGTCCATATTACAGAGTCTCGCTATCTTCATTTTTAAATTGTCTACTCAATAGAACAGTTCTTTATTTAATAATATGACACTTGTCATTGGCATTGAAAGGACAATGTCATGTTTACTCTATTTTAAATGTTTTTTTCTTATTTTAAATACAATATATAGTCCGGCATTTACATGAAAACTGTTGAATTTAATTGCTTTTTATGAAATTGGATTGTTCACCTGAATTCCCACTTAAGAACAACTGGCCAGGCATAAAAGGGTTAAACCGCCGTTTAGTAGATCTTCCCTTCCATAGACACAGGCACAGCTACTGCGGAACACCAAACTTCCGAACTGAATACAAGGGAATGCTCCAAACTCCCAAACTGCATACAAAATAGCACTCCAAACTCCCGAACTGGAACCTCACAAATAGCTGCTAGCAGACGAACAGGAAAAGCACCCAAGCAGCTTACACTCCTAGCAATCAGTCTCTAACAGCATACAGTAAATCCCCCCCAAATACGAGACAGAGCTCCGTGCTGGTGGACACTCCCCTAGTGGACCAGAAGGGAGACTGTAACACAGACAGACATGTATCACATTCAGACACACAGAAGTAAAACATCCCCACAATGCATCCTAATTTCCCTCCCTCTATCCTGGAGATAATTGGGAAGTAATCCAATTATCTCCCAGGACAGAGGCAAATCGCCATTATGCACGTGGGGACACAAAGACAGTAAAATACTTTAAAATATACAAAGTTAGATTTAATACATAAAATACAGACATGTCACATATCCCCAGATAGCTGGGATCCGAGCGCACATAGCTACCGAATAGCGCTCAGATCTTATTCACACAGTTCAATTGCCATGGAGCCAAAGTCTTTAATTACACGAATAGGCTCCATGGCATAGCTATCTGGGTTAAAACATTCACATAGAAAAAGTCCAGATCAATCCAGCGTTCGGCTAAACAGCCACGAATAGAAGCAGGGAAGGCTGGAGGCTCAGCGGTGCCTGCACGTAAAAGTGTCCGCTTTTAGTGCACTGATTCCCGGCTGAGCCGTCCGGGGAGCTCCATAAAACCGCCACCTAGCGGCTGCTAAGTGTAACCGCAGTCAATTAAGCTGCTTTTAACCGCAGCTACTGGGTGGTCAATTGACGGCACACGCTAGCTTCGGGAGGTGAATTGAAGGCACACGCCAGCTTCCCGGTGGTCGCGCCTTCTGTATTTTGTTCGGTAGATAAAATCTACCGAACGCCCTGGCAGAAAGGCATGAATAAGCCTTTCTGCAGGGAAAATAATGTTAAAAGTCTGGTCCATAGTCTAAAGGGAGCAGGCGGGCAACCAGGCCCCTCCAATGCAATGTGGCGAGATTGCTCTCATCACAACAACTATTAAAGAACCTGAACTAAGACCAAAAGTAGAAATAAAACAGTGTCTCAGAGACTTTTGGCATTGTTATTGAGGATAAAATGTATAATTCTGAGATAACTGAATTTATCTTCTCTGTAGTTACTTTCTTGTGATGATAAATAGAAATGAAAGTACGTATGCCAAGAATATTAAACACAATTTATTTGCATTAATGTGAACCTGTCATTTATGAGAATCTACATTTTTTGCAGGAACTGATAGGCTACAGGTATTTTTTGGATACAGATGTGCTTGGCAGTGGCATACTAATTGGGGGGCGACCCGCCCCAGGTGCCACACACAAGTGGGGGGGGGGTCATGACTGCCAGTGTCTTGAGTAGCCCCCCATCTGTTATTATAGAGCGGCCACGGCAGGTCAGTACTATACCATTTCAGTAATATGGAGGAGCAGGGGTTGGAGAGTTGAGGCACACGGAGGCACGCAATGTGACAGGTGCCTCCTGGATATCCAGTAGTGGAAGGATCCGCCCTGACATGACAGCGGCACCACAGTAGTGCTGTGAGGCCGGAGCAAGCTGAGAGTAGAGCAGCATTTTGTTTGAGTGATCATCAATTGTAAGTAGAGAAATTAAGGGGTGCAGGGTATTTATGTGAAGGGAGGGGAAGGGCAGGGTTTTTCTTATAAGGAGGTGAACATTTTTTTTAGAATAGGAGAAGGGCAGGCGTTTTGTATGAGGGGGTAGAGTGTTTTGTGAAGGGGATGCAGCAGTTTTATGGAAGTTCTAGTGTTTAAACGGCAAGATACTCGCACCTCAGAAGCTGCCGTCTGATAGGGGATTTGTGCCAGGTCATCATTTTTCTCTTGCAAGCTGGTAAGGCGTTGCAGAAGATTTGTATAGGGGGGCAGGACAGGAGTTTTGAAGAAGGGGGAAGGAAAAGACTTTTGTAGAATGGGAATGACAGGGGTTTTGTATAAGGGAGGGCAGGACATGGGTTTTATAGAATGGGGAAGGGCAGGGTTGTATTTAAAGGAGGGTGCAGGTTTTTGTGAAATAAGGTACAGGGTTTATGAAGAAGGGGGAAGGACGTGGGTTTTGTAGAAGGGGAAGGGCATGTTTTTTTTGTGAAGGGAGGTACAGGGGTTTTGTAGAAGGTGGAAGGACAGGGGTTTTGTAGAAGGAGGGATGCAGGGCCTGCATCCCTTTCTGCAAAATCCCTGGTCTTCCCCCTTCAACAAAACCCCTGCACCGGCCGTTTTCACAAAACCCCTGCACCGTCCCCCTTCTAAATTTGTGCAATAAATATTCTTGAAAACATTAAAAAAATTGTGGGTGTTTTTTACCTTTTAAAGGGGGGGCGTGCCAAATGCTCTAGGTACGCCCCTGCCGTCTCACTTCTGAATGCTCTGCCATTTAGGAGTTAAATCATTTTGTTAATGCAGCAATAGTCACACCTCCCAGAATGTGACCTGCCCAGCCTTCCTAAACACTGTAAAAGAGATATTGTAGCGGAGATGCAATATTCCCCAGGTTGTCTCCGCTTATAATCCAAGTGAGGCTCAGGAACAAGTAAATAATAAATCCATAGGCAAAGTTTCCAGCAGGTAAAATAACAGCAACCTCCCCACAGCAATCCCAATAACTGGACGACACACAGTTTCAGGAGCAGAACTGACAAGCCTTTAATCACAGTCTCCTTATAAAGCATGCTCCCATGCAAGGGAGGGATTACAGTAATTATTACAGTAGCCAATCCTGTCCTGGTAACCTCCCACACATCTCCTCCCCTCAGCCAGCATCATAATCCCCTTATCCAGTACACCAATTCCCCCCGTTTCTGGATGTACCCCTAAACGTAGGGGTACCTCTTTAAATCCTACATCCCCTGGTAGCCCTGATCTGGGTGAACAACATATCCAAAAACCACCCAGATCAGACCAGGGGTTCGGGAAAAGTATGGAGGGAATAAAATGACCGACCGCACGAACTGAGATAGCCGAATTCAGTTCCATGTGAATGGGCCCTGCGGTCGGTCCTGGCATAAGGGAATAAAATACACGAAAACCTCTAGCTATAGAGGCTAGGGAGGGTTCGCCTGAATCCCCTCGTTCGGTATTCTCTATCTACCGAACGAGGGGCCGTTCGGTAGTTTGGAACCGAACGGACCAGGGCTGTGGAGGTCTCAGCGGTGTTCGCCTACTCGAGTGTCCGATTTTAGTTCCAGACACTCGACGGCAAAACACCGCTGTTCGGGAGTTTTAAAATGGCCGCCGCCACGTGTTCGTTTGTCGAATGGCGGCCACCCCCGAGAACAAAGGACGGCTACTTACTGTTCAATTACCCGTTCGCAACAATGTTGCAACGGGTAATTGAGGACACACTTCACACAGGGAGGTCTGGTTGTTCGGTAGTTTCATTCGAATAAACTAAGGGAACGAAACTACCGAACAATCACAAGAATACAAGGCTTTAAAACACATAGGAAACTAACAGATCACACGAATGCATTTATTTCACAGACATTTGCAGGACAGCCCAGTGCCATCCGCTACAGATATAATGTTTAAACTTCATTTATTGCAGATAATCTAGAATATCTTGCTCTGTTAATAGCCTTCTAGACCCTGCAGGAGCCTCCTGAGTGCGATTAAAGTTAAATTTACAAAGTAGCAGATAAAAACCATTTTGTTTTCATGCAGGCTGTGTGAGTCACAGCCAGGGGAGGTGTGACTAGGGCTGCACGGACAGAAAGAGTAGTGACAACACCAAAATGGCAGATAATTGAGCAGTGAGACCTTTAAAGATATTCGCACCTTGAGAGTTTTTGTTCCTACAATTCCCTCTATTAGTGGTCTGGCAAAGCCATACAGGAGGGTCATATCTTGCAGCTGATGCTTTCTACCATTGTACCAGTTTTTCTATACATTGTCCCAGTTTCCCAAAGGGAAGGGGAGCACAGGGCATAAGAGGTGGTGGACAAAAGCCCAAGACCCACTTCTCCCACCACGAAGCAAGCATTGGTGAGATAAAGGAATGATGTAATATACTCACCTTGTCTCTAATAGTTTTGCCTAATGAATAAAGTTTGGGTTTTTTATGGAATTTCAGTGACATTTTAATACAAGTTATTTTTCATAAATAATCTTTTCTAGAAAAAAAATCCACAAAAGTGACAGGTCAACATTTTTACATGAATGTTCATCATAGAAGGTTGATAAGTCTTTGGTGGATAAATAGCAATGAACATGAGAGAGACAAGTAATATTTTTGAATTAATTTGCACCAGTGGCGTCGGTAGGGGGGGGGGGCAGAGGGGTCATGGCACCCCCTATATCATGCTGTGTGTCCCCTTGTGCCCGCCCAAATGCTGGCAACTTGCTGGCCATGGGGTTAGATTCTATTCTCTCGAACTGTAACAGTCTGTGACCGCCTGAGGGAATGTAGGACAGAGCAGCTGGAGAGATGCTGGGGCCGGAGGGAGCACTGACAGGCTCCCCGGCACAGGCCCCACCCCAAACGAAGCCCCGCCTCCAACAATAAGACTTTGCTGCTGCTGGAAAGGCCAGAAGATGTCTGTCTGACCCCACGCAACAGCCTTCAGTGACAGGTAGGCTTGGTGTGTGTGTGTGTGTGTGTGTCTGCTAGTGAGGAAGCTTGTGTGTGTGTATGGACTCAGCAGTCTGTGTGTCTGTGTGTGTATGGACTCAGCAGTCTGTGTGTGTTTATGGACTCAGCAGTCTGTGTGTGTATGGACTCAGCAGTCTGTGTGTGTGTGTGTGTGTGTGTGTGGACTCGGCAGTCTGTGTGTCTGTGTGTATGGACTCAGCAGTGTGTGTGTGTCTGTGTGTATGGACTCAGCAGTCTGTGTGTGTGTGTCTGCTAGTGAGGAAGTTTGTGTGTGTGTGTATGGACTCAGCAGTCTGTGTGCCTGTGTGTGTATGGACTCAGCAGTATGTGTGTGTTTATGGGCTCAGCAGTCTGTGTGTGTATGGACTCAGCAGTTTGTGTGTGTGTGTGTGTGTATGGACTCAGCAGTCTGCGTGTCTGTGTGTGTATGGACTCAACAGTCTGTGTGTGTGTGTGTGTGTGTGTGTGTATGGACTCAGCAGTCAGCAGTCTGTGTGTGTTTATGGACTCAGCAGTCTGTGTGTGTATGGACTCAGCAGTCTATATGTGTGTGTGTCTGTGTGTGTGTGTATGGACTCAGCAGTCTGTGTGTCTGTGTTTGTATGGACTCAGCAGTCTGTGTGTGTTTATTGACTCAGCAATCTGTGTGTGTATGGACTCAGCAGTCTCTGTGTGTGTGTGTGTGTATGGACTCAGCAGTCTCTGTGTGTGTATGGAGTCAGCAGTCTGTGTGTCTGTGTGTGTATGGACTCAGCAGTCTGTGTGTTGGTGTGTGTGCATATATGAACTCAGCAGTCTGTGTGTGTGTGTGGACTCGGCAGTCTATGTGTGTGTGTATGGACTCAGCAGTCTGTGTGTGTATGGACTCAGCAGTCTGTGGGGGTGTATGGACTCAGCAGTCTCTGTGTGTGTGTGGATTCAGCAGTCTGTGTGTCTGTGTGTGTATGGACTCAGCAGTTTGTGTGTGTGTGTATGGTCTCAGCAGTCTGTGTGTATTGACTCAGCAGTCTGTGTGTGTGTATGGTGTCAGCAGTCTGTGTGTCTGTGTGTGTATGGATTCAGCAGTCTGTGCGTTGGTGTGTGTGTGTATATGGACTCAGCAGTCTGTGTGTGTGTGTGTGTGTGTGTGTGTGTGGACTCGGCAGTCTATGTGTGTGTGTGTGTGTATGGACTCAGCAGACTGTGTGTGTATGGACTCAGCAGTCTGAGGGGGTGTATGGACTCAGCAGTCTTTGTTTGTGTGTGTGTGTATAGACTCAGCCTACTGTGTGTGTGTGTGTATGGACTCAGCCCACTGTGTGTGTATGGACTCAGCAGTCTGTGTGTGTATGGACTCAGCAGTCTGTGTGTATGGACTCAGCAGTCTGTGTGTGTGTGTGTGTGTGTGTGTGTGTATGTCTGTGTGTGTATGGGCTCAGCAGTCTGTGTGTCTGTGTGTGTATGGAGTCAGCAGTCAGTGTGTGTGTGTGTGTGTGTATGGACTCAGCAGCCTGTGTGTGTGTGTGTATGGACTCAGAGTCTGTGTGTGTGTATGGACTCAGCAGTCTGTGGAGGTGTATGGACTCAGCAGTCTGTGGGGGTGTATGGACTCAGCAGTCTGTGTGTGTGTGTGTGTATGGACTCAGCCCACAGTGTGTGTGTATGGACTCAGACCACTGTGTGTGTGTATGGACTTAGCAGTCTGTGTGTGTGTGTGTGTCTGTGTGTGTGTGTGTGTGTGTGTGTGTGTGGACTCAGCAGTCTGTGTGTCTGTGTGTGTATGGACTCAGCAGTCTGTGTGTGTGTGTGGGTGTGGGTGTATGGACTCAGCAATCTGTGTGTGTGTGTGTATGGACTCAGCAGTCTGAATGTCTATGGACTCGGCAGTCTTTGTGTGTGTATGGAGTCAGCAGTCTGTGTGTCTGTGTGTGTGTATGGACTGTATATGGACTCGGTGTGTGTGTATATGGACTCAGCAGTCTGTATGTGTATGGACTCGGCAGTCTGTGTGTATGGACTCAGCAGTCTGTATGTGTATGGACTCGGCAGTCTGTGTGTGTGTATGGAGTCAGCAGTCTGTGTGTCTGTGTGTGTTTGTGTATGGACTCAGCAGTCTGTGTTTGTGTGTGTGTGTAGACTCAGCAGTCTATGTGTGTGTGTATGGACTCAGCAGTCTGTGTGTGTATGGACTCAGCAGTCTGTGTGTGTATGGACTCACCAGTCTGTGTGTGTATGGATTCAGCAGTCTGCGTGTGTGTGTATGAACTCAGCAGTCTGTGTGTGTGTATGAACTCAGCAGTCTGTGTGTGTGTGTCTATGTGTGTATGGACTCAGCAGACTGTGTGTGTGTGTCTGTGTGTGTATATGGACTCAGCAGTCTATGTGTGTGTGTCTCTGTGTGTGTATGGACTCAGCAGTCTGTATGTCTGTGTGTGTATGGACTCAGCAGTCTGTGTGTAGGTGTGTGTGTGTATATGGACTCAGCAGTCTGTGTGTCTGTGTGTGTGTGTGTGGACTCGGCAGTCTATGGGTGTGTGTATGGACTCAGCAGTCTGTGTGTGTATGGACTCAGCAGTCTGTGGAGGTGTATGGACTCAGCAGTATGTGGGGGTGTATGGACTCAGCAGTCTCGGTGTGTGTATGTCTCTGTGAGTGTGTGGGGATTCAGCAGTCTGTGTGCCTGTGTGTGTATGGACTCAACAGTCTTTGTGTGTGTGTGTGTGGACTCAGCAGTCTGTGTGTGTGTATGGACTCAGCAGTCTGTGTGTGTATGGACTCAGCAGTCTGTGTGTCTGTGTGTCTGTGTGTGTATGGACTCAGCAGTCTGTGTGTGTGTGTGTATGGACTCAGCCCACAGTGTGTGTGTATGGACTCAGACCACTGTGTGTGTGTATGGACTTAGCAGTCTGTGTGTGTGTGTGTGTCTGTGTGTGTGGACTCAGCAGTCTGTGTGTCTCTGTGTGTATAGACTCAGCAGTCTCTGTGTGTGTGTGTGTGTGTGGGTGTATGGACTCAGCAATCTGTGTGTGTGTGTGTGTATGGACTCAGCAGTCTGAATGTGTATGGATTCGGCAGTCTTTGTGTGTGTATGGAGTCAGCAGTCTGTGTGTCTGTGTGTGTGTATGGACTGTATATGGAGTCGGTGTGTGTGTGTGTGTATATGGACTCAGCAGTCTGTATGTGTATGGACTCGGCAGTCTGTGTGTGTGTATGGAGTCAGCAGTCTGTGTGTCTGTGTGTGTTTGTGTATGGACTCAGCAGTCTGTGTTTGTGTGTGTGTGTAGACTCAGCAGTCTATGTGTGTGTGTGTATGGACTCAGCAGTCTGTGTGTGTATGGACTCAGCAGTCTGTGTGTCTGTGTGTGTATGGAGTCACAAGTCAGTGTGTGTGTGTGTATGGATTCAGCAGTCTGTGTGTCTGTGGTTGTGTATGGATTCAGCAGTCTATGTGTGTGTATGGACTAAGCAGTCTGTGTGTGTGTGTGTGTGTGTGTGTATGGACTCAGCAGTCCGTGTGTATGTGTGTGTGTATATGGACTCAGCAGTGTGGGTTTGTGTGTGGACTCAGCAGTCTATGTGTGTGTATGGACTCAGCAGTCTGTGTGTCTGTGTGTCTGTGTGTGTGTGTATGGACTCAGCAGTCTGTGTGTGTGGGTATGGACTCATCAGTCTGTGTGTGTGTATGGAGTCAGCAGTCTGTGTGTCTGTGTGCGTATGGACTCAGCAGTTTGTGTGTGTGTGTGTGTGTGTGTGTGTGTGTGGACTCGGCAGTCTATGTGTGTATGTGTATGGACTCAGCAGTCTGTGTGTGTGTATGGACTCAGCAGTCTGTGGAGGTGTATGGACTCAGCAGTCTGTATGTCTGTGTGTGTATGGACTCAGCAGTCTGTGTGTGTGTGTGTATGGACTGAGCAGTCTGTGTGTATGGACTCAGCAGTCTGTGTGTGTCTGTGTGTGTGTCTGTGTGTGTATGGACTTAGCAGTCTGTGTGTCTGTTTGTGTATGGACTCAGTAGTCAGTGTGTGTGTGTATGGACTCAGCAGTCTGTGTGTCTGTGTGTGTGTATGGACTCAGCAGTCTGTATGTGTATGGACTCGGCAGTCTGTGTGTGTGTATGGAGTCAGCAGTCTGTGTGTCTGTGTGTGTATGGACTCAGCACTGTGTTTGTGTGTGTGTGTGTATATGGACTCAGCAGTCTGTGTGTGTGTGTGTGTGTGTGGACTCGGCAGTCTACGTGTGTGTGTATGGACTCAGCAGTCTGTGTGTGTATGGACTCAGCAGTCTGTGTGTGTGTGTGTGTCTGTGTGTGTGTATGGAGTCACAAGTCAGTGTGTGTGTGTGTATGGATTCAGCAGTCTTTGTGTGTATATGGACTCAGCAGTCTGTGTGTGTGTATGGACTCAGCAGTCTGTGTGTGTATGATTCAGCAGTCTATGTGTATGAGTGTGTGTGTATGGACTCAGCAGTCTGTGTGTATGTGTGTGTATATGGACTCAGCAGTGTGGGTGTGTATGGATTCAGCAGTCTGCGTGTGTGTGTGTTTGGACTCAGCAGTCTGTGTGTGTGTGTATGGACTCAGCAGTCTGTGTGTGTGTGTCTGTGTGTGTATAGACTCAGCAGTCTCTGTGTGTGTGTGTGTGTACATAGACTCACCAGTCTATGTGTGTGTGTCTGTGTGTGTGTATGGACTCAGCAGTCTGTATGTCTGTGTCTGTGTGTATGGACTCAGCAGTCGGTGTGTACGTGTATAAATCAGCCTGTGTGCATTCAGCAACGCCTGTGTGCATTCAGCAATGCCTGTGTGCATTCAGGAGTCTGTGTGCATTCAGAAATCTGTGTGTGTGTGTATTCAGCAGTCTCTCGGTGTTCGTATTCAGTGTACTGTGTGTATGTACTCAGCAGTCTATCAATAATTACAATTTTATTCCTGTGAGTTGTTGTGTAGGAAGGGCCCCAGTGCACTGCTTTGCCCGGGGGCCCTTAACGCTGTTAAAATGGTACTGCTTGTGTGTGTCAGTGAGCTTCTATTTAGTGAGCATATGTGTGTCAGTGAGCTTGTCTTTAGTGAGCTTGTGTGTGTCCCTGAACTTCTTTGTAGTGAGCCTTGTGTTTATACAAGTGAGTTTGTCTGTAGTAAGCTTGTGTGTGAGTCAGAGAGTTTTGTCTGTCAGTGAGCCTATTTGCGCATGTCACTGAGTACAATATATATATATATATATATATATATATATATATATATATATATATATATATATATATATATATATATATATATATATATATATATTGACTTGTAGGAATGGCATACATTTTTTTCCAGGGCTACTTTGGATTCCCAGTTTGGCTCTACCAGCGAGTGCGCTTTACCGCTGAATCATCTGTGTGAGCTGCCGCACACTTTAGCCCTGTTACACGCTTCTGGGAGCTGCTGTTGACAGGTACTAGTAGTCTAGAGATTGGGACATGGGGTATATGCTACTTTTGTCCCTGGCCCACCATGTGCCCCTCCTAAAAATGAATCCTAGAGACGCCACTGGTTTGCACCAAATCAGTGTGAGCAAGGTAAAGAGGCTCAGAGGCACTTGGTTAAATAATGGGTCAAGTGATTTAGATTTCCTGACCCAATACTTTATTCCGGGAGAATTGCTTCATTATTGTTATGCTGCTTAAAGGGCAAGTGGCTATGATTCTCAGGAAAGGGGCTGAATGTTAGAACGTCTGGTGACTTCTCTTCAAGTTTTGAAGACTTGCATTTGTTATATGTCTATAAATGTTTTTGTGCTTCTTTTTTTTAATAATAAAACAAGCAATAATATAAAAATATTATCTGTGGTTTTTTTTGTGTGTTTTATTTATTTTTGCCTAAAAAGACATAAATTCTAGGGCTGGTCATGATACTGCAGATACTGAAAAGGTTAACTCGGGCCTTTTACAGTCACTAGATGCCATCTGCATTAAAGACTTAAATTCATATAATGTGACCTGACATACAGCTATTACTGTTCAAATAACCACATGCCAAAACAGGTGAGGAATAAAATCGTTTTCACCAGAACCGTTACACATCGTTGCAACATCTGTCTGCAGGATTTTAACTTGAGCCGTGATCTAATCAAATATGTTCTAGTGTTTAAACGGCAAGATACTCGCACCTCAGAAGCTGCCGTCTGATAGAGGATTTGTGCCAGGTCATCATTTTTCTCTTGGAAGCTGGTACCACATCACTATTTAATATAAAAAATTGTTTAACACCTTGTGTCCCAGACTGCTAAGCAATTTTGAATGCAGAAAATACTGCACTCCAACGAATTCCAAAGCAAAGGCAATTTTATTAGAACCAGGAACCAAAAGGCAACGTTTCGACCCCTTAGGGCCTTTGTCAAGCTCTGGTACTGGGACTTATCCATTAGAGCACTCTGAAATCCATGATGAAGGGTTGAGTGCACTTCCATTATCTATATATGGCTACCAGAGTGCTAAGCAGTACATTAGTCAGTTAACCCCTTAAGGACCAAACTTCTGGAATAAAAGGGAATCCTGACATGTCACACATGTCATGTGTCCTTAAGGGGTTAAAGGACCACTCTAGGCACCCAGACCACTTCAGCTTAATGAGGTGGTCTGGGTGCCAGGTCCAGCTAGGGTTAACCCATTTTTCATAAACATAGCAGTTTCAGAGAAACTGCTATGTTTATGAATGGGTTAAGCCTTCCCCTATTTCCTCTAGTGGCTGTCTCATTGACAGCCACTAGAGGCGCTTGCGTGCTTCTCACTGTGATTTTCACAGTAAGAAGACGACAGCGTCCATAGGAAAGCATTATGAATGCTTTCCTATGTGACCGGCTGAATGCGCACGCAGCTCTGGCCGCCCGTGCGCATTCAGCCGACGGGGAGGAGAGGAGGAGGATCGGAGGAGGAGAGCTCTCCGCCCAGCGCTGGAAAAAGGTAAGTTTTAACCCCTTTCCTCTCCCCAGACCCGGGCGGGAGGGGGTCCCTGAGGGTGGGGGCACCCTCAGGGCACTATAGTGCCAGGAAAACGAGTATGTTTTTCTGGCACTATAGTGGTCCTTTAATGCTAATAATGCTAAATGTAGCTAAGTTGTGTGTGTATGGACTGTATATGGACTCGGTGTGTGTGTATATGGACTCAGCAGTCTGTATGTGTATGGACTCGGCAGTCTGTGTGTATGGACTCAGCAGTCTGTATGTGTATGGACTCGGCAGTCTGTGTGTGTGTATGGAGTCAGCAGTCTGTGTGTCTGTGTGTGTTTGTGTATGGACTCAGCAGTCTGTGTTTGTGTGTGTGTGTAGACTCAGCAGTCTATGTGTGTGTGTATGGACTCAGCAGTCTGTGTGTGTATGGACTCAGCAGTCTGTGTGTGTATGGACTCACCAGTCTGTGTGTGTATGGATTCAGCAGTCTGCGTGTGTGTGTATGAACTCAGCAGTCTGTGTGTGTGTATGAACTCAGCAGTCTGTGTGTGTGTGTCTATGTGTGTATGGACTCAGCAGACTGTGTGTGTGTGTCTGTGTGTGTATATGGACTCAGCAGTCTATGTGTGTGTGTCTCTGTGTGTGTATGGACTCAGCAGTCTGTATGTCTGTGTGTGTATGGACTCAGCAGTCTGTGTGTAGGTGTGTGTGTGTATATGGACTCAGCAGTCTGTGTGTCTGTGTGTGTGTGTGTGGACTCGGCAGTCTATGGGTGTGTGTATGGACTCAGCAGTCTGTGTGTGTATGGACTCAGCAGTCTGTGGAGGTGTATGGACTCAGCAGTATGTGGGGGTGTATGGACTCAGCAGTCTCGGTGTGTGTATGTCTCTGTGAGTGTGTGGGGATTCAGCAGTCTGTGTGCCTGTGTGTGTATGGACTCAACAGTCTTTGTGTGTGTGTGTGTGGACTCAGCAGTCTGTGTGTGTGTATGGACTCAGCAGTCTGTGTGTGTATGGACTCAGCAGTCTGTGTGTCTGTGTATCAGACGGCAGCTTCTGAGGTGCGAGTATCTTGCCGTTTAAACACTAGAACATATTTGATTAGATCACGGCTCAAGTTAAAATCCTGCAGACAGATGTTGCAACGATGTGTAACGGTTCTGGTGAAAACGATTTTATTCCTCACCTGTTTTGGCATGTGGTTATTTGAACAGTAATAGCTGTATGTCAGGTCACATTATATGAATTTAAGTCTTTAATGCAGATGGCATCTAGTGACTGTAAAAGGCCCGAGTTAACCTTTTCAGTATCTGCAGTATCATGACCAGCCCTAGAATTTATGTCTTTTTAGGCAAAAATAAATAAAACACACAAAAAAAACCACAGATAATATTTTTATATTATTGCTTGTTTTATTATTAAAAAAAAGAAGCACAAAAACATTTATAGACATATAACAAATGCAAGTCTTCAAAACTTGAAGAGAAGTCACCAGACGTTCTAACATTCAGCCCCTTTCCTGAGAATCATAGCCACTTGCCCTTTAAGCAGCATAACAATAATGAAGCAATTCTCCCGGAATAAAGTATTGGGTCAGGAAATCTATTTTGAATGCAGAAAATACTGCACTCCAACGAATTCCAAAGCAAAGGCAATTTTATTAGAACCAGGAACCAAAAGGCAACGTTTCGACCCCTTAGGGCCTTTGTCAAGCTCTGGTACTGGGACTTATCCATTAGAGCACTCTGAAATCCATGATGAAGGGTTGAGTGCACTTCCATTATCTATATATGGCTACCAGAGTGCTAAGCAGTACATTAGTCAGTTAACCCCTTAAGGACCAAACTTCTGGAATAAAAGGGAATCCTGACATGTCACACATGTCATGTGTCCTTAAGGGGTTAAAGGACCACTCTAGGCACCCAGACCACTTCAGCTTAATGAAGTGGTCTGGGTGCCAGGTCCAGCTAGGGTTAACCCATTTTTTCATAAACATAGCGGTTTCAGAGAAACTGCTATGTTTATGAATGGGTTAAGCCTTCCCCTATTTCCTCTAGCGGCTGTCTCATTGACAGCCGCTAGAGGCGCTTGCGTGCTTCTCACTGTGATTTTCACAGTGAGAGCACACAAGCGTCCATAGGAAAGCATTATGAATGCTTTCCTAGGTGACCGGCTGAATGCGCGCGCAGCTCTTGCCGCGCGTGCGCATTCAGCCGACGGGGAGGAGAGGAGGAGGATCGGAGGAGGAGAGCTCTCCGCCCAGCGCTGGAAAAAGGTAAGTTTTAACCCCTTTCCTCTCCCCAGACCCGGGCGGGAGGGGGTCCCTGAGGGTGGGGGCACCCTCAGGGCACTATAGTGCCAGGAAAACGAGTATGTTTTTCTGGCACTATAGTGGTCCTTTAATGCTAATAATGCTAAATGTAGCTAAGTTGTAGATGTTTCCTTTCTCTATGAATTGGCAGATTGACAAAGTGTAAACAACTTAATTTTTAATTTCCTTTTTCTTTTTTGTCCCTTTCCTCCATTTTCCCTTTTTCTTTTCCTTCCTCACTGTGGTACTTCACTTACTGAAGTTCTGATAATCAAACTGTGTACTAGCAGGCTTATTCACTATTGGGAGAATTGCAGGAAATTTAATGTGAATTTGAAGTAAATTTCAATTTATTACCAAAGTATCAGAACTGGAAGCACAGCTGACTAAATCTTTCCAGTTTTAATATTTTGACGTTGAACTTGAAGTTCACTTTGAATCCAATTTGAATTCCAGACAATTGTTACTCAAGTAAATAAGTCTATAGGTGTTTTCACCCAAAGTAGACACATTCTCACAGTTATTCACTTAATATCTAGATTAGACTAATTTATCTAAGTCTATGCTTTGAGATAAGCTAATCTGGCTTTACATTATAAATTCTCTTAAAATTCACATTTAATTCTCATTTTAGTAAAAAACCCATATAGCATGTATCCAAAAATAGGGACATTTAGGAGGTATGCTATATGCAAACCAAAAATCAGATCTTAATTTCTGCCATTTGCACCTGACAGGTCTTAAATTCAGAGCAAATCCTTCCGATTTGCCTGAATTGGCTAAATGGTATGTTATCCAGTCACGTTCTTTTGTGGTCAGAAGGGATAAAGGCATCAAGCTATTGCAAGCAATGTTTTCCTAGAAGGTATTTGTTGGTACTACTCCTTCCTTAAAGTAAATTTCCAAGTCTAAAAACTCAATCCATTGCTGAAATGTGAATTTGAGATCATATGGGTAAAAATGTAGGTATTCCTTAAATCTTTCAAGTGACTCAATATTTTCCTTCCTGATAGAAAAAAATACTCAGCATACCTACATCATAGGAACATTTCGGTGCCAAATGGACAACTATTCTAGATGTATTCATATTCCCAATTGCCCCAAAAAAGTTGGCATAACGAGGCGCAAAAAGCGTTCCCATGGTTGTCCCCTCCACTTGTAGATAAAATGTGTGCAAAGCCATACAATATTCCTTAACAACATACTAAGAGATAAAAATCTGGTTAACGCATATTGCATACCTTCCAAGTGTCTCTATTTAGAAGGTACAGCCCCATTTTGGGTCCAGACCCATATGTCCCTCTTTGCTGTCCTAATGTCCCTCTTATTTAGGAGCTACATATTATTGGTGTGCTGGAGTGTATCACTCTCTTTTCCTACACTATTTTTTTTACATAGCCCAACGTTATATTTGAATACAAAAATAGAAAGACAAACACTCTTTGCTGTCCTAATGTCCCTCTTATTTAGGAGCTACATATTATTGGTGTGCTGAAGTGTATCACTCTCTTTTCCTACACTATTTGTTTACATAGCCCAACATTAAATTTGAATACAAAAAATAGAAAGACAAACTGAGTCTGAGTTTTGCATTTTATAGTTTCTACACAAAAAGTGCAACTAAAGAGGAATCTATAAATTTATATAAATGTCTTGAAAAGGTACCTCCACTTAGATGAAATTGTAATAGTGCCCAGAGTGTTCCTTTAAACTCGGATTCTCAGTGTGAGATTCTTACTTTTTTTTCGGGGTGGGGGGGTATGTTTATCATATTAAAATTTTAATTTAAGTAAAGTAAAATCAAAAGTAAAGTGTGGGTGAAGATGTGGCGGGTTAGTGTTGGTGTGTATGAGTAATTGTGCACGCGTGTAGAAGAGTATGTTTAGCTATAACTGTGTGGTTTTAAACATAAAGCAGAAATCATACAGTACATGAAGTAGACAATAAACATAGAGAAAATCGAATTATAACGCCATAAATCCAAGTGGGATCTCTTTGTAATGTTTAAATGTTCAAGATCTATAAGCCGCCTGTTACTGTTGTTAGTGGAACCAGCTTAGAGACAGATGGAATCAAATCCTGGCTCCAATATCATTTCTAAATATTTGGAAGATTGGATTCAGATAAACTGTATATATGTATATTTATACCATGTTATATTTTTGCTAAGGAAATCCCAACTCCTGTAAAAGCAATTTGTGCTAATGCTGCAGACAGCCAGGAATATGAGTATGTGTGCATAATATTTTACTGCTAAGCTTTGTAAATTCTACACAGGAACCTTAAAAATACATTGTCATGTAGTGTTCACCAGTAAATGTTAGAGACAGTAAAGTTTAGGCGATGATGTCAATCCAAGCCTTTGATCTAGCCTATTGCTTTGCATTGTGTGCAAAAAAAAAAGTGCCATTTTAATAACTGTGTAATTGATGTGGAGTTGACACCTCTGCCTTTATTGAAATCTATTAACTAATTCATTCTTGGCAACTGTCTTCATTAATTAAAGGATCCAGGCACTCCAAGTATCTTCAAATGTGTTTATTGGGACAAGTGAGACAATGAAACATTTCGACCACTGAAAGGGTCTTTGTCAAGCTTGACAAATACCCTTTCAGGGGTTGAAAGTTGCGATGTCTCACTTGTCCCAATAAACACATTTGAAGATAATTGGAGTGCCTGGATACTCTTTTTAATACTGATATCTACTCCCTGGGGCTGGTGCTGGCCCTTGGTCCAGTTCAGCGCCTGGATCTTCACGTGGTTGGAGTGTGTTTGTTTTTTCTCTTTTTACATTCATTAATTAAAGGAACACAATAGGACTAAAATAGAAATGTGTATTCCTAATGCTCTAGTGTCTTAGTGACCGTTCGGGTAACTCTAAGGTTACAAAGATTGTTCATTCACCTTTTATCCCAGGTTGTGCTGCTCTATCCACGGCTGGCTCTGCCTCCTTGACTGAGATCATCAATCTTGATGATCTCAGACAATCAAATCCTTTTCCTTAGGAAAGTGTTGGGAGTCTGTGCATCTATGAGACCATCTGAATGAAATAACTGTCTTTCACTAGTCTATTTCTGTGGAAGCGCCTCTAGTGGCTGTCAGTATGATAGCCACAAGATGCGTAAAAACTGGAATGTAAACATTGACATTCCTGCAAAATGTCAATATTTTACATTGCAGGATTGATATGAAGTGGTGTGGGTGCCTATATTGTTCCTTTAACAAATTAACTGGTTTCTTCTGGCAGCATGCAAAGTCTATAGCACTTTTCATATTAATTGCTAATTCCTTAAACTGCAAATTTTGGAGAACTAACAAAGAAATATCTAATTTTAGCCCAGAATAGCTAAAATGGAAAGAATTCTACATCTTAGTTACTTTTATAGCTTGGCTATTTTCATCCAAAAATAAGCATTGTCCTTGCCAATTGTCCATTGATTTAGTGAATAATCCTCTTTATGTCTGAACAAGCAAAAGACATTTTACAGAGGTGTTTTACTGACCTATTGCCAAAGTCTTATGGCCATGTGTTGCCAGGAGCACCATTTAAATAGAGAAGCATTTAAAACGCAAATGGGACACGGTAAATTCTCCGATGTCAACATGGCCATCAAAACCTATTACTCCAAGTGAATGATGAAAACTGCATATTTTTTAGATGAGAACAAATTAAATTTTAAACTTAAGGAGTTGCACCGAAAATTGGTTATGGGCTCTTTCCTTCTTGGCATCTGCTGTGAATAAAAAAATATGATGGAACTGTTTGACATTAGCTGACCCACATCAGACTCTACATGCACTGTCAAGATGATGTGTCTATGTATATGCAGGGTCGTCATCAGTACCCTGAGCCCGGGCCCTACACACATTATTTATATAGATATCAATATATCACTTGTGGGCCTCTGTTTGAGTGCATAGTGAAGAAGGAGCCCAACAGACTCCAGACAACTCCATGGCAACGCTGCGTGCATCAGACATGCCAAACTGGCGAGGGAAGGAGGGGAGTTAGTGCCTGGCTGCGGATAATGGAGTCTGGGACCTCTCTCCACTATGAAAGCTGCCACTGGACCACTAGGGAGTGTAATGCCCCCCCAGCCACAGGTAAGAAGCAGGGAAGGGCAAATAAAAGAAAAGAAAAAGAAAATGCTTATTGCCCACAAAAGTCCCTATCCTACCCCATATATTTATACACACACACTGCATGCATTACACACACTGCATTCACTATACACACTGCATCCAATATTAATTAATCAATTAATTAATAAAATATTTTACCAGGATGGATACATTGAGATTTCTCTCGCTTTCACATACTATATCCACTATACATACACGGTATTCACTACATACACTGAATCCACTACACACACTGCATCCACTACATACTGCATTCACTATACACACTGCATCCAATATACACACACACTATGTCCACTATACATACACTGTATTCACTACACACATACTGCATCCACTTTAAACATACTGCATTCACTACACACGCACTGCATTCACTACACACACACTGCATTCACTACACAGACACTGCCTTCACTATACAAACACACACTGCATCCACTATACAAACACACACACTGCATCCACTTTAAACACACACACACTGCATTCCACTTTAAACACACACCATGCATGCACACACTCAATCCACTACATCCACTCAATCCACTACATACACACACTATACACACATCACATCACATCACATCACCCAACAAACACAGCACCAACTACACACACTTTTCATTCACTACACACACACAAACAACCTGCGTCCACTTTACTTATCCTTGTGGGCGGACTTGGGGAGAGCCCTGGGGGCTCAGGCCTTTGAGCTGTGTAAGGGGAATCAAAATTTCTGATCGCAGCCCTGAGTATATGTTTTAGTTATAGTTTTTCTTTCATTTTAAACCCTGTTAAATTACTTAATTGGTTTAAAGCCTATTAGCTGATAAGTTAGGCACCATGACTACTACAGCAGATAATAGTGGCTAATGGTGCTGTGAAACTTTGGGCACAGCCACTGATTTCTGTCAAAATATTTTCAAGTGGTTTCAATAAAATCAAGGCTCTTCCAGCACCGAAAGCCCTGCCCACCTGCTGTGGTTCTGCTAATATGGAAGTATCAGTTGTGTATTATCTGTCCATAACATTCCAACCTTAGATGTCAGTAAATGACTGCAAGCTCAGGGGATGGATAGTTTGGAGCACAAAACCTATCAATGGCTTCCAATATTGAACAGCTGTGGAGAGATAATATAAACGTTAAACTTGTCTGCAGAGTGGGTGGAAACGTCATACACTATTTTACGTGTTTTAACATCCTCACAAATTATTTAAGCTTTTTCAGGTACCTTCACACCAAGAAATGTTTCAATGGATAGCATCACATGCCTACTTCCCTCCTGACTCCCAGCACTGATTACACCTGATGGGCTCCTCTAAATGCCTGAAATGTGGGCAAGGAGGAGGCTATTTATTTATTGTTTTTGGGATTGTTCTTGGATAAGGGACACCTGGAAAGAAATTCCAAGTTATATTTGATCCCTCTTTTACTTTTCAGTACCACTGTCTCCGCAGCGTTCCATTATCTGCTATCGTTTCTGCCATCTTATTTAGGTGACTCTAACTGCTGCCAGAAAGTCTGCATTTCACCCGACAATCCCACCTTTTCATTGTCCCAGTCCAAACTAGCTTACATGTTTAAATTAGACTTGATTGAGGCCTCCCAATCTAAAGAGAAAAGGGTTTCTCTGCTCTTTTTAAATATTGAAAGCCCTGTATTCAGCCTCCACTTCTAACACCTCCACTTTCTTCTGATTGACTTGTTTCATTTTTTGAACTGACCATGATGTTTATAGAATACATGTTGCTGTATTTGTTTGTTATTAAACATGCTGGAGTGTTCGAAATTTTGACCGCTACTCCCACACTCCCCTCCCCCAATAAAATGTGATTTTCCACTTTGAATACAGGATCCCTAGTGTATTTCTTTACTACATTATAACGTCTGCTCAACACCAGCACTCGAGACCTAGCATCTTCTCATTCAGGAAGAACCCTCCTGTCCCATGTCTCATGTACAGTCCTTTTTATTCTGCTAATCTTTATTATCTTCTGTTTTTCTATAAATACAAGTGTTTTTAACTCTTTCTTCTTAACCCATGATACTTCCCATAATTCGCTGTTCCTGCCAGTCACCCATTCACTTTCCATAATTGCTCTGGAAATAAGCCAGTTGTTTAAGAAATAAGCACTGATTTACACTGTTTTCATTGACTAGACTAGCAAGAGAAGTGAAAATTGATCTTCTGTTCTAGTTTGTATTCTACCAAGCCAGAAAGAGCCCCTATTAAGGGTTGTTACCAGATCATTCTCTGTTTTTTACATTTAGTCTGTCGTACACATGATACACTTTGTTCATTTCCCATGCAGTGCTAACCTTGTTTCCAGGGATAACATTTTCAGGTTTAGGTGGTGTTCTGCACTGCTATGACTTCACCACCCTTATGATTGCTAGACAAGCCCAGGGCAATGTTAAATTGAGGATAGAAATAGCTGCCATTCATCCTTCAGCCTCCATATTGGTCCACATTGAAAGACTCTATCTGACTTGTTATCACCCACCCACTCTTTCTCATCTCACATCAGTTACCTTTTTTGTTACACTTTTAAGCTGAATAAATATCACCATCGTGATTTCATGGGATCTGGAGTCATTCCACCAGATTGTTTAGCATTCCAGCAATTATTAATCAAGACTCCATCATCCCACATCTCCACCTGAAGAACAGAAGAAGAACAACAGGGTCTGAGTTGAGGGGGAAAAAAATAAAAAAAATGTCACCTGTCCCTATTGTGGTGGTAACACCTCAACCCTGGAAAATAATCTCCTAAATACAAATGAACCCAATACAGAGACATTCAATAATGTTTTGATCCCCGCATGATATACTGCAGGCAATCACTATTTAACATCTACAGAATAGATGATTTTTTGAAAATCTAAATCTAAAAATCTAGAAAGTATAAATCTACAAATCTACTAAGTACGATGTCTAGTCGCACAGCCTGAACGTACATATGTGTATATTTTGCTATGAAAATTTGCACTTTACCCACCTAGTTATACCTTTGCTATATATTGCTTGACACACAGCGAATGCCACCGTATCTTTTATACTTACCATCAGGATATATGTGTTTAATCAGGGCCTTGACAGGTGAAGACTGCGAAAAGAGGACAGTTTGTTCTCCCAAGTTGTTCAGTCTCTGAGTCCTGTATTTACTTTGGAAGTGAATGAATAACATTGTACTGAGAAAGGAAATTAAAAAAGCAGGGGTTGTAATTTACAGTAGAGAGTGGAACAGATTTAACGTTCTTTTTTTTTTTTCCTCCTCTTCTCCTGCTTCAGTTCCAAGGCTCCAAAACGTGCCATAGCTGCAACAGAACAGAGATTTTCTTACTTCTGGCAACAACAAGAGAGCTACAATTGCCAGGTCCAGTATGCCTGCCAAAAAATGAACTGCTTCAAGGCGACATGGTTTATAAAAAGCAAATGCCAATAGAAATAATAATAATAAAAAAAAAGTAATGCAACCCTTTTCAAGCTGCACATATGGACATACCTTGTATGATGGACTATGGCATTTTGGCGGATTTTCTTGTCAATCCTTGGAGATCCGAAACTGGAATACATTAATTGTCTCACCCTCCTGTTACACCAAGGGTTAAAGGAATATACCTTTCCAGTTCCATGAAAATTTATTGGCTCTCCTTTTCCGAGTTGTGATCAGCGACATGTTTTCAGTTAGCAAATGTGCAGGCCAAGTCACACGGAACATTGATCAGAAAATTGGTTGAATTATTGCTTTCATTTGCTACTTTATATTTGTTACAGATCTGTTTAAAAGAATATTAATCATTAAAAATGAAAACTTGTTTTTGTAGATTTCCTTTTTTTTTCATTTATAGGTTAAATCTAGAAGCTGTTTCTTTTTTGAAGAAGTAAGCCATACAGATATTTTACCAGGAAGCAGCTATATCATAGTATATATATATAAAACTCAGAAAAATGCAAGATTGAGTTTAAATTGACAGTAATAAAACCAGTAACCCGAAGGTCTGAATGGGTTCTTGAATTGGAACTAATACTGAAAACACCTGCCTTCTAAAAATTGCACATGAATTATCTAGGTGTAAACTGGAAAAGATAAGTAAATGAATGGAAATTCTCAGATATAAAAAAAAAAAAAGAAATTAAACCACATTTAAGAACATTTAAACTCAAGTAGAAAAATGACAGTAGCACCTTGAAATGTTCTCAGATGGTGTATGGAACGAAAAAGAAAATGGAGAGCTATTTAGTGTAGTACGTTTTGAAAAATGGTATATGGAGAAAGAGATTCACTTACAATTTATAGAGCTGCCATTTGCTCAACTTTTGTGTGCTTAAGCAATACAAACCAGCTTAATTATATCTCTTGGTCTAAATACATAGTCTTGGAAATGGAGACTATATATACACTATAATATGTTCGGATGATATAAATTATTAAGTGGACAGTAGAATTGCACTCACATGGAATGGAGCCCCTAAACAGCTACTATTTGATGTAGTGTAAAGTGGTATAATTTTAACCATAGGATGAATTGTTGGCAAATGTCTTCTCCGTGGTGAATATAGAAGGAAAGAAAGGCACAAATATAGTGCATACTGTGATGAAAGCAAGTGCAAATAAATGTAAAACTACTTACTACTTTAGAGCAAAATAAGAATTCACTCAATTCATAGAGCTTAGGTGGTAAGTTTCCCACCAAGGAAAATTGTGTCCAAACCTGCAATTGAGCAAAAGAAGGAATCTTGAAAAAAAATAAAAATAATTTGACATTAAACAACTTAAAACAATAAAAACATTATGTAGTTTTACATCATACTAAAGATATAATAATATAAAGATGCATCCATACATAATATATATATTTTTTTTAAAGAGTAGAAAGTTTCAATATCCTATATGCTTACCAAAAAAAACAACATAAATTAAGAATAAAATGTTTTTGAAATGGGAAAAAAATTTGATGTTTTTAACAAATGTTTGCTTACAATATTTTTTTAATCCAAGATCTAAATACATTTTTGATAGTTAATGCTAGCCTTCCAGCAACCACTCCAATTCTGCACCAATCCTACCCTTAATTCAATTAATTACACTAACTCTTACCATACATCTACCTTAACCTTACCCCTTAACTTAATACTATCTCTAATTATAAAAACAGTATTAGCCATAACCCAGCATTAACCTTTACCTTACTCTAACATTAGCCCTACAGTAACCCTAATCCTACACCAAACCCTAATTGTACCCTAATACTAATATTAACCATACCCCTAACGGACACCTCCTGCTGTCATCAGAATAATGCCTCTTAGTTCCCAGCCAAAACAGTAGAGATGGGTCTGAGCGCCACCTACTGGGGGATTGCAGCAAGAGAAGAAGATCTCCCTCTCATGCTGCAGCTCCGCATGCTCAGACAAAATAGTTAAGATGTTCCATGACATCCTAACATTGTTTAATTGCACTCTGTGAAGGATGGCATGAAATGTCCTAAGGAGTTAATTTACTTGTTTACTCCTTATTCAGTGAATAAGCTAAATATGCATTTTTTTTTAAAATAAATCAATCTGTCTAGTCTTTAATACATTTTTGGGTATAGATCAGTCAGTGAGAAATAAAACAGTGAAACATGTTTTGCTTTCGTTCATTTTCTGTATTTAATATTATACCATATTTGCTGAAAGTTTCCGTTTATTTGGTTTAGAGAACTGTTTTTTAGGGTAGTAATTCTATAATTCAGTTTCCATAGTTATTAAGCTTTTTTAAGCTTCATGTACACTCCTTAAAAAAAACAACCCTCAATGTATACCCACTCATCTTCCTACACACAGGTGTTACATTAAGGGGTTGATTTAATAGAGCCTGGCCCAATATGCTTATTACTAGCTAGCATATCTTTACTGTAATGCCAGGAAAAAAGGCTTTCAACCAGATCGAAACCTGAGCACCACAGAAGATCATGGAAACCACAATACCGTTAAATATTTACTAGATGTTGTTATGGTTTCCCAAGAGAACAAGGTTCATTGAGCTGTACCGTACCAGACAGGCTACCTAGCATAGTCTGATTGGACATGCACTCTAGTCTTCCATTTAACCCTTGCAGTAGCACAATGGGGAGTGGAACAATATGCTGACCTTTTCTGTGGTACTAAAGACATATGGGAACAGCAGTATTTACGTAGTATTTACGAGCCTGGGCAAACTTCATTATGCACAAACCTTGCCGACAGATTAACTGTCATTACTTGGAATGCAATAGAGAAGCTGGATAGCCATTGGGAGGTATTTGTTATCCATTTAGGGCTAGGGGACTGGGAAACCCTTAGTCCAAGTCAAGGTTATTTGTTTTGTTTTTTTGGGACCAGTGAAACTGAACACCTCATGGTCTTAAGGGATATTCCTTGGCTCTCTAATTATTGGACTAAGAGGCTTGAGAACCTAACCTAACCTAACCTAACTGATGAAATCCAACTATTTTTCTGGCGATGAGTAAATCGAGCTGTAAATACCTAAATAAAATATTGCTTTGGAGTACGGTAGTAGTATCTTTGCAAATCAGGATGGGCTTTGATTAATAGAAAGTAATAAAATGTGAAGATTAAAAGAAAATGAGGCTAGGCACCACCAAATATAGAATCACTTTACCCTACATAGTCAAATGTTCTTCAAGTAATTTTTCGTTTTACTTTTAAATGTGAACACCTAGATTATGATTTCTTGCACAAACATATAGCATTATTTTAAACTGATTTTAAAATTCTAAAAACTTGCTGATTTTACATCTTTTCTAAAGTGTAATTGTATCTTTAAGCAGCTTTATTTTTTTATTATGTCCATAATCCAATTTGAAGGTTTGAAATGTGTCTTTCATATTGGTGTGATCTTGTCATTTGTTTGCATTCAATTTGAGGGAGACAAATGATGTAGTTTTTAGCTCTAAAAATTGTTGTTCAAAGAGATGAATGAGATTTATTAGACACTTATTTTGCTGTAATTAATGCTCATAAATTGTGCCATGGAAACAGAGAGAGAGATAGTGTTGTATCCTTCATATCTGATTCATGAAGTAATGAATTACTTAGGAAGTTAACAGCAGTGTCATCTCTTAACATTTCTGTCTTACTGAATCAACAATTGTGCTTTTCAACGAAATTGTATTTTCCTAGACCTTTTATGAATTCATCCATGTGGATATTTTAAATGGATCATAAAGTTTTGCTAGAAAATTGTTTTACAGAGAATGTTTAAGGAAGTATATAAT
Organism: Pelobates cultripes; assembly: GCA_933207985.1. NCBI lineage: Eukaryota > Metazoa > Chordata > Amphibia > Anura > Pelobatidae > Pelobates > Pelobates cultripes. The sequence goes on along the minus strand of OW240913.1, from coordinate 25,704,879 downwards.
ATTAATGTTCTACAGGTAGAATAGGGTGGAAATGTTCTAGGGAGTAAGTGGAAGATAAATATTTATGTGCTAGTAAGTGACAATGTCTCGCCATGGGTGGAAGGTTAAATGAGTGAGTCAGTTATGGTAATATTTGATTTCCAGAAATGTTTTCTACGAAAATTATAAAATTATGCAAGGCCAAGAAGCTGGAATTCATCAAATGGTCAAACAGGTACCGGAACACACATGCAAAAATGCATCACATCTTTCAAGGCTTCATAAAACCAACCACCTCAAACCTCAAATAATTCCTTAAAGTGCTTTCAAAGGCTCTTTTCAAATGTTCATATGTATGTATACTTTGTAGTCCATTTCTGTTGGGTAGCTCTGCGTAGTAGGATGATGGTCTCATCCCAAAATAGCCAGGTCATGGTGGCAAAGAGAGAGAGAAAATAATAGGCATTTGGAGGGGCATGCCAAAAACATGCATTCATTCATAAAATGGTCCCCTTGTGCTTGTCATGCTGGTGCTATTATGGATAACAAAATCATAGAGGTGCGGTTTGAGTTAAATTACATTTTTTTTTAATGAAAATCTGAAATATTTTATATATTAATATTTAAATATTGGAAAGTGTTCATGGCATAAAAGATCTTGATGCCCGTAGACTCAAATTTGGAAAGTAGTTCCAAGATATTTGTTCAAATGCGGTGGGTAAGGAATCTATAAATGTTAGAATGTAATGGAATAGTAATGTTTGAAGTTGCAAATAAGAATCCAGCTCTTTTGGGTGTATTAGATACAGATAGAGAGTGTGGGGTATTTATTTTTTAATAGTGGGCTAGAGTTAGCTTGAGGAGATAAATGTAATCAGAAGTGTAAAGGGGATAGGATGTGCGTGGGAAAAATATTTGGTTCGGTTCGGCATTCCAAAATTCTGGACTTCGGCACTTCGGTTCAGTTCGACGATTCGACACTTCAGAACTTCGGCACTTCGGAACTTTGACACTTTGGAACTTCAGAACTTCAGCACTTCAGAACTTCAGGACTTCAGAACTTCTGCACTTCTGCACTTCTGGACTTCAGGTACATGTAAGGATAGGGTTAGGGTTAGGGTAGGGATAGGGTAGGGTTAGGGGTAGGGTTAGGGTTAGGAGTAGGGTTGTGTTAGGAGCAGGGTTAGGCTTAGGGGTACGTTTAGGGTTAGGGTAGGGTTAGGGGTAGGTTAAGGTTAACCTAACCCTACCCCTATCCCTACCCCTATCCCTACCCCTAACCCTAAGCCTACCCCTAAGCCTACCTCTACCCCAACCACTAACCCTATCCTAACCCTACCCCAACCCCTAATCCCAACCCTCTCCTGTTTTGCCACTTTTCAGAAATCCGAAGCACTTCGGCACTTCCAAAATTCGCAATTTTGGCAATTCGGTTTGGCATTCCGAAATTCGGCACTTCAGCAATTCGGTTCGGCATTCCAAAATTCGGCACTTCTGCGATTCGGTTCAGTTTGGCATTCCGAAATTCGTCACTTCAGAAATTCGGCAATTCAGCACTTCAGCACTTTGGACATTCGGAAGCATCCGAATGTCCCAATTTCCTAAATTCGTCCGAATTTGCATTCGGAACTAAACAAATTGCACATGTCTAAAAGGGGAACTAACAGAGCACTTTAGGAGGACAGTCACAGAAAGAAGTACTGGATAACACGAAAGTTCAGCAAGGTGAACATTCTCTGAGATGATCAAAGTGTAGACAAGCTTGTTTTGGTGCTCTTGAATGGGTCATAGATATCCAACTAAAATTAAAAAGAGTTTGACTCTGTATTGGTCATTAATGAGTAGCCTTACAGCAATGGGGAAAAAAAAACCTGTTCTTAGTAACATAAGCCAGATGAAAAGATTGAGTATTTAGTATTAAATATGTCCAAAACATAAACATGAGCAATTTAGTCATAGTTTTGCTTTTTGTTCCTAAATGGTATGCATAAAACTGTAGAGTGTGTTTGCATGCTGGGCAGCAGGTGGAGTTGTAAAAATGTGTAGATTTACATAACATAACATTTACATAACAAAGTACAGTTTACCATTCTTATCTTACCATATCTTATCATATCTCTGTGATTAAAAGAACCCTCTTGGAACTATAACAAATTCCTCTCAATAAAGTTGTTATAGTGCCTGGGGTATTTAGTGGGGCATGTCACAGTAGAGACAGGTAGCAGAGAAAGGGAAGGGATGGGGTAAGAAGAGAGGGGAAAAAAACTCTCATACAAAGACATTGCCTGGTTGTCCTGTCGCACCCACGCCCCACCAATCTTCCATTAAGCTGTTCCCTATATGCCTCATACATTCCAGATTTCTGTCAGGGCCACCAAATTATTGTCTTGGATTCCCCTATTCCTTCACTTGAAATCCCATCCCCTGTGTGTCTCCAGGCCTTCTAAATCCATGTCGAGGCAGACACAACACCCTTTAACAGATAATAGTTTACACCCTCCGGGTGCCTACAGTGTCCAATGACAGCCATTGCAGCCAATAAAACCAAATGTTATGATATTTTTGGGCTTTGCCCTCTGTTGAGAGAATCAGCTCTTCAATTTTTTACGGATATCTTCCACCCACTTTATCTGTTCTCTTACCGTTGGGGTAGTTTTTTACCTCAAGTAGCATGGGACTACACTACGGGCTGCATTGATCAGATGCGGTAACATAGATTTTTTGTATTTGCTGGTGGGGATGTCGGCAAGGTGCATTAAAAGGACCTTGGGAGTAAATGTCAGCTTGACGTCTGTAAAGTGTTCAGGATTTGGCGTATCTCCTTCTAGATAGGTTGTATTTGGGCACAGGTGCTCCATATGTGGAACAATGTCCCCTTCTCCCTCTCACATCTCCAGCACCCCGGGTGCCTCAAGTATCCCATGGCTGCCTATCTTTCAGGCATTTTGTACCAATGCAAGAGCATTTTGTACTACACCTCCTGGTATTTGATGCTAATGGACAATTTGTGAGTCAAAGTAAACATTTCTGGACCATTATTCAGTGTTGACATATCTCGTTCACAATAGGTGGTGCAGTAGGTCAATTGCTCCTCTGCCTGCTGGAAAGAAAGGTGGCGGCAGAGCAGGGATATGGTGTGGGGTATGGGTGGAGTCTACATGCAAAAGCTGGTGAGTTGTCTATTCGCTGTGATGACCTGGGGTGTGTTTTTGAGGAATCAGGTTAGCTGATGATAGCGAAATTGGAGCATGATTCCTGGTGTCCCGGCCTCCATTATGAGAGCTGCACGTACCCGGATGTAGCCATGGAAGGGCTTGTAGGGGAATATCAGAAAAATAGGATTCCACCTTGATCCACAACTTGTATGTGGATGGTTTTGTGGTATAGGTTCAGAAGGCCTAGACCACCAAGAGGTTCAGTTTCCTAAGAATATTAAATTTGATTCTCGATTTCCTACGATGCCATAAAAATTCTGTGAGCATACGTTTGGTCTGTAAGAGAAATGATTGTGGGATATGGATCAGTAAAGTTTGTAATAGGTACAACAAGCATGAGAGCACGTTCATTTTTAAGATGCTCACTTGTCCTTTTTTTAGATGCTCACTTTAATTGCAAAGTTAACTTTTAACTACAGGGATTTGCAAAACAAAATGCTGTACCTATTTACCTTCTGTGCCGCACAACAATGGGAGTATTTCTTTATGCTTTACTATCTAAAATCTTTCCATGTACCAGCACAGTCGTTGGTAGAACACAGTGATAACCTGTTCACAAAACGATACAAAGGACTGTGAATTAAGTGATAGCAATCATATGGCTGCTACCTCTTTTATGTAATATCTATCTATCTATCATGAAGTTGTTACAAATGCACCTGTCAAGGGGTGGGATATATATGAGGCAGCAAGTGAACAGTCAGTTCTTGAATTTATGCATTGGAAACAGGAAAAATGGGCCAGCTAAATTATCTGAGTGACTTTGATATGGCCAAATAGTGCATCTCCAAAGCGGCAAGTCTTGTGGGGTGTTCCTGATATGCAGTGGTTAGTATCTACCAAACGTGGTGCACAGAAAGACAACCAGTGAACCAGCATCAGAGACATGGGCAACCAAGGCTCATTTATGCAAGTGGGGAACAGCCTGTCTAGTCCCATCACAGAGAAGAGTTACTTTAGTTCAGATTGCTGAGAAGCTTCATGCTAGCCATGATAGAAATTAAACACACAATGCATTACAATTTGCTGAATATAGGGCTGTATAGCTGCAGACCTGTCAGAGTGCCCATGATGGTCTCTGTCCACTGCCAAAAGCACCTTCAATTGGGACGTGAGAATCAGAACTGGACCATGGAGCAATGGAAGAAGGTTGCCTCGTCGGATGAATCATATTTTCATTTTGATTAGGTTGATTGCTTTGTTTGTATGTGTCATTTACCTGGGGCAGAGATGGCAGCAGGATGCACTATGAAAAGAAGGTAGGTCAGCAGAGGCAGTATTATGATCTTGGCAATGTTCTGATGTGAAACTTTGGGTACTGGCATTCATGTGGATAATACTTGGACACTGCAGGCCACGCACACCTCTTCATGAAAATTGTATTCCCTGATGGCAGTGGTCTCTTTCAGCAGGATAATGCATCCTGCCACACTGCAGAAATTGTTCAGGAATGGTTTGAGGAACATGACAAAGAGTTCAAGGTGTAGACTTGGCCTCCAAATTCCCCATATCTCAATCCGATTAAGCATCTGTGGGATGTGATGGAAAACAAATCCAATCTATGGAGGCCTCATCTCACAACTTGCGGGACTTCAAGGATCTGCTGTAAATATCTTTGTGCCGGATGCCACAGGACATGTATAGAGGTCTTGTGGAGTCCATACCTCAACACATCAGGGCTGTTTTTTTTATATATTAGGCAGATGGTTTTAATGTTCTGGCTGATCATTGTTTATCTATCTATCTATTGATCTATCTATTGATCTACCTATCTATCTATCTATCTATCTATCTATCTATCTCAGCCCACTAGCCATTGGCTAGAAATGCCCCCCAGAGTTTCGATGGCCCTCTAGACTTGCAGTGGTGAATAAATTACCAAAAGTGTATTTAACAGTACTAACTCATCAGATAGTCAAGTAAATAAGTTGCACCAATTGACATAGGTTCTCCATATATATTTTCTTGACTACACCAAAAATGTCTTAATGATGAATTAACCGATACATACAATTTCATGGTATTACATATAACCAAAACGATTACTGCATTTTTTTTTCTGAATAAACAATGAATAGAATTCTGTGCCACTTTAAAATATGTTAAAGTGTCATTTTTTTAAAATAATCAATTAACCCATGTAAACACATTTTGAGGCTAAAGGTAAGGCATATAGACAGATGCTCCTGCTAACATTCTCAACATACATTTTTTTAATGCGGTTGAGCCTGGAAGTTGGACATTTGCTAATATGAATAAGTTGAGGTTGGCAGTGCTTGTAAAATAAAATAATTTGATGCATTGCTATTTTTCAACATTTCTGTGTCCAATGCCTATTTTAGCACACACTACTAAGGGTATACCCTAGAGATATCAACTTTAAGCCCTTTAACATGGGTTTTTCCCAGTCCGTTGGCATTCAAATTTCACTTTTGGCCGGCTGACCTTAATCCAGCTCTTTGTGTCCTTAAGAATTTTCAAGTCAGCACTATGTAACCCTCAGTTGAAAACATCTGAAGCTGTGCCCTCTCTAAAAAGAGATGTTTAAAATAGCCAAATATTAGCCTTTTGCTGCTCGTAAAAAATCTACTAAATTGTCAGCGTTTGCAAATATTTGCTGAGCTTAAATAGTTGATTACTTGCTGTAAATCCATGGGAGAAACATTTCTGCTTAGCCAAATGCCATGAAATTCTGAAATTCCTTATGGCTTATATCATAGGTAGAGGCTATGACACAAATTTATTGGAGTCAATGATTATTCTGATGAAGCTTACGTATTGCATTCGTATGACCTGGCATAGATGATATTGACAGAATATAAAGTGAGAATGAATCTAGCTGACTGAATTAAACTAAGACCTTAAATATACTAAACAAATAAACATCAACAGCAATGCCTTGACCAACTACAGATAGATATGTCACTCAATCAATCAACCAGTAAAGCAACATAAGTCTAGGTAAGTTCACATCCACTTGACATAGGCCAATCAAGATGTTCTGAAACTCTAACTCTAGCTCTTGTAGATGAGTCAAGATCTTCCTATCCCCTTCTCTAGTAGGTGAATCAAGAACTTCTGATTTTTTTGATCTATTAGGTCAGTCAACATCTTCTAATACAGTATTGTCTCCTACAGCTCAGCTATCATGGAACGTGTGGATAAACACAGAGCTTATGATAACACAAAAGTATTAATATACCGGGTAGGTTTTGTTTACCTCTTTAACCCCTTAAGGACACACGACATGTGTGACATGTCATGATTCCCTTTTATTCCAGAAGTTTGGTCCTTAAAGGGTTAAATCCTTTTAGTTCACATTCTGAACCTCTTAGTTAATTGTACAAAGCTAGAAATTAATCTAAAATAGCGTTTGTACAAGTCTTTGTCTTTTGATAAAGCCCACCCACTCTGTAAGCTTTAATGAAGGTATCTTGAAGCAGTGGAAACAGACTTGTTATCATACAGAAAGAAGTTAGGTATAATGGTAACACAACTTGAATACAATACATTTCAAAGGTCAAACTACACTTTCGTGTAATACGAGGACAAACAGTCAAGAGGTTTTGACCACAATGGAGTTATCTAACTAACCTGTTAAGCCAGAATGACACATTATTTTAAATAATAAGAGTGCAAACATTTAAATTACTGAATATGTAACATAGTCAAATAAATTATTAAGAGGTCTTCTCAACTGATATGTGAGTATCTAGGAAAAAAATGAAAAAACAAGGGTATTTGAAAATTAGCCAACTGGAGATGAGTCTGCTCATGTGACATATAAAACCAAAATACAGGGAGATTCCATCTTTTGATTCTGTTTATTTAGATTTTATGAGATTTACCATCATGTTTGGTTATTTAACAGTAATGTGCGTGTACTGTGAAGTGGAAGTGTAGCAAGAAAACAGGTAATAGGTAGAAAGTAAACGTGTCTCATTCATAAGTAGTTAACATACATTTGTTGGTAAACAGGAAAGATGTATTGAAGAGAATGGTTTATTAAAGCTAACCAGAAATATGAGCACTGCACAGATACATCTAACTTGAAAGAAGACACTTTCTCCATACCCCATAAAGCATAACCTTTATTGGAAAAATATATTTTAAAAAAACATGCACCCCAATAGGGAGAGGGAGAAAAATAAAAACATGCTTCATAAATGTTTGTGTACTTAATGGAACTTCACATCCCTAAACTTGCTGGAACGATTAATGTGTGAAGAGTGTGTTATTTTTTTATTTTATAAAAAGGTCAGTTTCAATAGAGATGGTCAATTTTATTAATTTACCTTGTTACACCCCCAGCTGTCAATCAAACAAATGGTCAAGTTACTTCCTGGTGGCTTAGCTCACTGGTGCTAAACTCAAGAGGGAGGTAATCGCTCAGCACATCTTCCTTTCAAAGACATTTCATTGAGTGATTGGACAGCCACATAAATGTGTGCTGAGTTAGAAAGGGAGGGCTTGCATAAGCTGCAGACAAGAGTTCTACAGCATCTGTCTCGGTTGGAGTCCCCCAAGGCTCCGTCCTTGGTCCCCTTCTATTTTCTCTTTATACTGCCTCTCTTGGCAAACTTATTACCTCATTTGGTTTCCGCTACCACCTGTACGCTTATGACACCCAGCTATATCTCTCTTCCCCGGACCTCTCCCCTGCTGTCCTGCAACGTGTCACTGCTTGCCTTTCTTCCATCTCTGACTGGATGTCCTCCCGCTTTCTGAAACTCAATCTCTCAAAAACTGAGCTCCTTGTCTTTCCTCCTCCTAATACTGATCCTCCTCTTTCGCTCTCCCTTCAAGTTAGTGGTACCAACATCAGCCCATCCCTGCAAGCGCGCTGTCTTGGCGTCATACTTGACTCTGGTCTCACCTTTGAGCCTCACATCCAGCATGTTGCCAATTCCTGTAGATTCCATCTTAAAAACATAGCCCGCATCCGCCCCTTTCTTGCACCAGATACTACCAAGGAGCTTGTCCATGCTCTAATAATTTCACGCATGGATTATTGTAACCCTCTCCTGCTTGGTCTTCCCAAAAGCCGTACTGCACCCCTACAGTCTGTAATGAATGCTGCTGCTAGACTGATTTTCCTCTCTAGTCGGTTCTCTCACACCTCACCCCTCTGCCAGTCCTTACATTGGCTTCCTGTGTGCTATAGGAGTCAATTCAAGGCACTACCTCACACCTATAAAGCACTGAACAACTCTAGCCCCTCTTATATCTCCTGACTGATCCACAGGTATGTCCCTTCTCGGTCTCTCCGCTCTGCCCGTGACCACCTCCTGTCCGTTGTCCGCACCCGTACGGCCAACTCGCGCTTGCAGGACTTCTCGCGGGCGGCTCCCTTCCTATGGAATAGCCTGCCTACCGCCATCCGACTCTCCCCTAGTCTTGCATCTTTTAAGAAGTGCCTTAAAACCCATCTCTTTAGGAAAGCTTATGGCCTCCAAGACTAACCCCTACCTCACATACCCGTCTCTTGCCCTCTCCTAAAGGGCAGCCCACCTTATTTGATTGCACATTCCTGTCCTAATGTGTTTTACACCCCACCTCCTATAGAATGTAAGCTCGATTGAGCAGGGTCCTCTTCAACCTATTGTTCCTGTAAGTTTATTTGTAATTGTCCTATTTATAGTTAAATCCCCTTTCATAATATTGTAAATTGCTACGGAATCTGTTGGCGCTATATAAATGGCAACAACAATAATAATAATAATAATAATCTACAAGCTGGTTTAGATATACCCCCACAATTTAAAAAAAGGTCCAGATTAACATAGGAGCTAATGGAGCTGATGCTCCAGGCCCATACCCAAGGAATAGACCCACTGATTTAAAAAAAAAATGTGCAGAGGCAATTAAGTATGGGAACTTAGGAGGGATGTAGTAGAAAAAAACATGTGTGGACTGGGTGACTATAATAAATTAGTTAAAGTACAGCTGACTTTGGTCACTATGCAAATGCTCTTGCTGCTTCGGTCTCTCTAACAGTGTGGCATGTCCCATTTCTTTTACACTCACTACACCAACCATTTTCTCAGCTCCAGACTGCATACCAAGAGCTTCTTCCTGCTAGTAAGGAGGGAAGGATAGGAGGGGACAAGTGGGGGACTCCAGAAAGTGTTCACATAAAGCGTTGAGCAAGCGCATCATTAGACGCATTCATGCCAAGCTCAGGGTGCTGAAAAAGCACTGTTTGCCTAATCTGCCCTTTGTTTGCTGAGCCTGTATGATTGGTATGCTGATATTCCAAGTTTTCAAGCAGACTTGCTCCATTTTTCTGGGCAGGTCAGTGATGTGATTTGCATCACTGGCACACCTCCTTTTAACCCGCCCACCGACATCCCACTTTCCAGGACGCCGATGCTGGGGGGGATGGATTCAGTTGAGTGATTAGATCAGGGTATGTATATTTTTATAAATGTATGCTGTTCCCTCCTGCACCACTTCCATCAGATACATGACACTTAAGAGATTTGACTGTTTTAGTGTTTTCTGTCGATACAATTCTGTAATTAAGCCTATCATAATTGTCAGCAAAAGGCTGTTTTTGTCAATATAAATTATTGTTTACGGAGTCCAGAGACAGTGTCTTCTTACCTATTGATGCATTTGTGGTGTGCTAGTACTTTTTTGTTAGTTATTATTAATGGTAGAACTGAGCTTTTGGATAGAATGTGGTGAAGACAACTCAGCAGGCTATCTCAGCAGCAAGTGTGTTATTATGGTAAGATTATTATTTATATTTTTGGTTGTACTGCCTTATTGGCTTTTGAGCTGTGCGGGTGATTTGTGTATATATTTCAATGTTTCATGACACCTCTCAAGGGGTAACGTATAACAGTCAAAAGGTCTACTATTGCTTTAACTGGGGGACTGCATGTCCACACTTCATAGGAATTAGGGGCCCACATGCTGGGAGCTGAGACTAGAGCTCTGCAGCTAGAGGAATGAAAGGTAAGTGACTATCTTACACACTTTGCCAAATAATCCCAGTAAATTAATCATGGATACATCATCTATGTGTTTGAGCCTGTATGACATTGTTCAGTTCTGCCACATAAAGTTTGTAACGCATTCCCTGATGAGCTGCAATTCAAGACATGTCGGAAATGTTTTTTACATGCCCAGTACTTGGAATCAGATTTAGGTTTGCTTAAATATGAATAATATCACTTTTTCTCATGGATGCCAGCTGCAAACCTAAAATTACTGACTATTCTCCAATATCTGAAGCACAGCAGGTTCTGAATAGTGGAGCGCTCTGGTCCTTCAATATCCTATCGCACATTTTTGCTATTATTATGTCTTCCATCTAAGTCTGCTATTACAATTTAATGCAGAATCATTTTGAATGTCAAATTGAAAAATTCACACTCATATTACTTTTTATTATACCAAGAAATTGTATAATGTACAAAAGTCTTAATGAAAATGTACAGACAAGTATCTTGTGCCAATTAACAGTCATTATATTTGAAAAGGAGAAAAGGAGAACTGGAGAGCAAGTTTTCAGGTTAAACCATTTGAGAATGTTTTAAGGTTTAACCCCTACAGGTAGGAAAGCATCAGAGATCTCTGGACACCATAACAACTTAATTTCAATGAAGTTGTTATGGAGCCCAGAGTGTTATTTTAATGACTGGGCTGTCTCTTCTTGAATTGTCCACTGCTTGAAGGGTCTCTCCAACCACCAGGACCACTTCTGCATTTAGACTGACTTCAGAGCTAACTAATGCTAATTCTGTCCAAGAATTATGTTCGTCATCAGTATGTTGGCAACGGATGTAATTAGAGTCTTCACTAGCAGGCACCTGCAAGTAGAAGCTCAACCTCCATCCAGCCAGCCCATTGTTCATCCTCGATCACCTGTACAGTCCTCCCTCCTTCCTCTGCTCAGAAATTAGGATGAACATAGGCTTTAGTGGTGATATGTTGCTTCTTGTGAACACAAGCACCATGCGCTTACATGTTCAGTTCAACATTAAAACCTTTTATCCAAAATAAAATAAAACACTTTTAGCAACCTCCAAAAGGGCAAAAGATTCCTTCTCAACCCACAATGGCAATCAGATTTCTCCTTGGATCAACAACATGTTCACATACATATTATTATTATTATTACCTTGAATATTCTGTTTTTGCAAAATAAACATCCACACCTTTTAAAAAAAATATTTATAGAATATAATGAGACAACCTCTTTAGGTAGACAATTCCACATCTTTAATGCCTCTCCTCTGGTCCTAATGGTTGACTTCTTGTCTGCAGTATATTCCTGCAAATGAACACGTTAGCACAAAGCAGTTCGTACTGACCCTGTATATATTTGTATAGTGCTATCATATCCCCTCTTCATAACCATGTTCCACCCATACATTGATTTTGTAGATCACATCTGCACCTTTTCTAGTTCTGCAATATCCTCCTTTAAAACTGGTACCCAAAAATTCACCACATATTGGGTTGGAATCGTATCACACTGATTTATTAAAAAGACAAAATTATATTTGATGAATCACCTGAATCAATATGACAGCACCTTACTACCCTTTGCAAATTATTACCTAGTTTGTTATCTAAATTTGTTCCCATTTTATATTATACCTAACTCAGCTCCATTATGTATAAGTGGCTTAAAGGATTAAAGAGAAGTGGACCCATGACAAAACCCTAATGCACTCCATTTACCACTTTTGGCCAGTTTAAACAATTTCCATTTACAATTACTCTCTGCACTCTATCTTTATGCCAGTGTTCCATCAAAGAACACGATTTTTCATCTAAACTAACTGATTTTAGTTTTCATAGTAACCTTTTGTGTGGTATTGAATCAAATGCCTTGGAAAAATCCATTTTGATCAGATCCCACACCTCAAACTATATTTCTACTAACTTCGTCATAGAACAAAATTAAGTTAGTTTGCCATTTTTTTTTCCTCATAGAGATGTCTGTATTAATCAAAGTTTGCAGGACCTAATTCAGGAAGTGTAAACACTGCCCTTTCTTAGCCAGAACTACAGAACTACAACATTACGCAGTATTCGTTCTAATGACTATAGTGTCCCTTTAACTACTTTATGCTATATATTTGCTCCAGTGCATCCTTCCTTAGTCTCTACAAAATGTAGTTCAAAATCAAAATAAGTAAACTAAAATACAAATATAGAATCAATAGGCAAGGTGGTGGGACTGATGCTGCAGCTCTATTAGCCCCTAGTCTAATTTGGCTCTAAATCTGGACTGTGTGTAAACAAGAGAGAACTACTATTATTTTTTAAATACTAAAATCTAGATTTCTTTTCTTTTTTTTTTTTTCTTTTTTTTTTTTTAGGAAGTTCTCTCTGAAGGCAAGGGGAAAATCTTCAGGTGGAAATTTCCAGGAGCAAAATATGCTAATTCTTGTAGCAGTTACATTAGTCCTACTTGTAACAATTTGACTTGGGAGACTTCAAAATCTACAAAACAAAATAAATTTGTTGTATAAACTGGAACGAGCCGCATTAATTTTGGACTTAGTGGCTGCGAATTCTGGCACGTCTTTAAAATGCCACGCAGCATAACGAAGTAAAACACATCTCAGAAAAATGACAAGCACATTCAATAATCCACGTCTATGTTTATCTAACTAATTTATCTATCTATCTATCTATCTATCTATCTATCTATCTATCTATCTATCTATCTATCTATCTATCTATCTATCTAACTAATTTATCTATCTATCTATCTATCTATCTATCTGTCTGTCTGTCTGTCTATCTATCTATCTATCTATCTATCTGTCTGTCTATCTATCTGTCTGTCTATCTGTCTATCTATCTATCTACCTATCTATCTATCTGTCTGTCTGTCCATCTATCTAGCTTTCTATTTATCTATCTGAATAAATGTTTGTAAACATTTTAAATATTTTTGACTATCTCTCACTCCCTCTCCCCCCCCCTCTCTCTCTCTCTCTATATATATATATATATACACATTAATGTGTGTACGTATATCTCATTCTCTCTATGTTTTTGTGTGTGTGACTTTATAAATGATGCCTTTAAATTCCATGCTTATATCCATCAAAGAAGTCAATGCACATTTTATTTATTTAAGACATTGTAGAGTATACTGGTAAAACTGAAAGGTAAGGCGACAGAAACATTAATTAGTACACATATATCAAAGACTTTAGTCTGCAAAACAGCCCCAGGAAACAATCTTGACTCTGATTTCTGCTCACCACAGAGGAGGCATTTTGGAGCTGATTGATTAATGGGGCAGAAAGGAAGAGGTGTGAATTTGTTTTGGATTCCAGTGGGTTTGAAGAAGGTTTGGCACAGTTAAAGTGTTTCATCAGCTCAGATCTTAGGAGGCATTTTTAAATCTCCGAATGATGACCACCTACGGGCATCATACAGTCAATCAGTGAGGTGGGTCCAGGGTAAGAGGAAACATTTTGGTTTGAAAGGACTATTTCAGCCAAGCTTCCGAAATGTAGTATGGGATTAAGATAAATATGACTCTCGTTCAAATAAACAAAATGATATTTCCGCTGAAATGTAAAAATAAATAAATAAATAAATTGTATGTGGATCGGTCTAGGAAAAGCATCCTATTAGTGCCTTCATTTAAACAGAAATGGACAGGAACTGAGAGTGGTACAGTCCAACCTTTGTGCACTTGGCTAATGACACAAAGAGAGATTAATTATAGGTTGTCTCTGACTTCCTACATTCTTTCTCCTGATTTTTTTTTTACAACCTCATCTCTGCTCATCAAGTGTGCTTTCACGCAGATTGTAACAGCATGTAACTATTGACTGGTTTCTAAGCAAATATCATATTTTTGATAAGTGATTATATAGATAACAATGACGGTTAGGATTGATTTAATTCCCGCCATTAAAGGCTTATCAGGATCTAAAAAACTGTTTTCTTTTTAGAAGCAAATCCAAAGCCTATATTTTACTTTGAA
>OW240913.1:25415713-25685713 GCA_933207985.1 Pelobates cultripes | reverse complement strand
TTGGGGAACAGATCCGGTGAGGCATGCGTTGTACGTGAATCGTCACATATTGTACTGGAGTTGGTTATCACATAATCATCTCTGTTCCATCACACACATACATACATGGTCTAAGTCCAGTGTTTCACTGAATAATTATATAGCCCAGAGTACATCGTAGTCCAGATCTGTCTATTGAACTATGACAATGCCATACCACTCTACGACTCATTGCTTTATGCATACATAGTACTGTAAGGTTTGGATGGGCTCAGCTGTCGGACCTTGATGTGCAGGATTATCCTATTGTAATGCCATTGTTAAAGTTCCTTCATGAACTTCTCCCAGCCCTCCCAAGCTATTTCCCAATGTTGTCTATACCATAGGTGCTGCCTGTTGGGATGTGTATTTTGTCACCATATAGTAGTTTCATAGAGGCGTGTTTGGTTAATGTGTTGTATACACATCTGTGTGGTAGGTACCATCTGTGAGGACCAATTTTGACCATTCTGTTTTTAATAAACCATACATGGACTGCTTAGCGATTCCTGGATGACTGTCCAACAGAGGCAAAACAGTTAACAGTCATGGGCATTGCTGGTTGCCAAGAGACCAGGCACTTCACCCCAAGGGTAAAAATCATATATTGCATTAAACCTCTCGCAAATCCAGCCCTGTACCCTACCCATAATTCTAATGTTTAAATGTTTACATTTGACACCAAATCTTTGACAGACTTTAGAGTATTACATGAACCCATATTTATAAAATCCACATCTGCTATGCATTATTAACTCTTCACTCACTGCATTACATGCCTGCCAACATGCCCCGCCAACTTTCAGGTCAGAGATGGGCACAGGCGAGAGCAAGCATACAGGGGTCAAGATGGTCGTCAAAAGAGGCATGTCTGCCAGTCAAAGGGGTGGGTCCAGTCATCAAAGGGGCGTGTCCACCCAACAAATGGCTGACTCCACCTTAAGAATCTGCCCAGGCTGACTGACAGCCTGCCCCTCCAGCAGACCATGCATGGAGACTGCTGAAGTGCTCCAGGCCTGAACCTCGTGCCTATTCCCTCATGCATTTTCAAATCTGCAGGCAGATTTCTAAATGCACGACAGGTCCCATGGATGTATATTTGCTGGGACAGTATCCCAAAATGTGTGACTGTCCTAGCAAGTTTAAAAATGTTGGCACCCATAGCATTAAAACCCTACAACCACAGTACTGCCCACACACTGTGTGGTATAGTTATGTCCACATATGGTAGCACTGTGACAAATTATATCATTGGAAGTGTTAATTCTCTTGGTATTACTGGGGTCTCAGGGCCAACAATGAAATGGAGCCAAAATTAGACCCAAGACTTTTCAGGACACAATACTATTTGGCACTTGTAAGACAAACAGTGTAGATCCTAGAATTATTAATTATAAGCAATTTCATAGTATCCCAGGTCGGACAAGCATTCCAAAATATTTGGAATAATTTGCATATAGTGAGAAATATCTGTTTCAGAAAGCTTGTTATCATCATTAAGATATCATTTTTTTAAAAGAACAAAACTTTATATTTCTCCATGAGAAAATGGAACATATGTAACATGTTAGTGAGTGTACATGTCATAAATGTTATGAAAACATGCAATAATTGCTACAACTATCCAGCTACATACAGAATGTACTGTTTTATGGGATAAAATATTTATATAAAATGTCTAGCAGGAGTTGTACTCTTGCAATACAGTTGCTTAATTGCTATTTTAAGGGGACACTATAGTCATCTGAACAACTTCAGCTTAATGAGGTTGTTCAGGTGAGAACTATAGCTCCCTGCAGCTTTTCTCATGTAAACACAGTATTTTCTGAGAAAAAACTGTGTTTACATTGAAAGCTAGGAACACCTCCAGTTGCAGTCACTCAGAGTGAACCAGAGGAACTTCTGAGTTGATGGAGGCATAATATGCCTCCATCCAACCAGATCTGCTGTGCATGAGCATCCTGTGATTCAGTATCTCCTCCCACTGCATGCAGACACTGAACTTTCCTCATAGAGATTCATTGATTCAATTCATCTCTATGAGGAGATGCTGATTGGCCAGGGCTGTGTTTGAATCATGCTGGCTCTGCCCCTGATCTGCCTCCTTGTCAGTCTCAGCCAATCCTATGGGGAAGCACTGTGATTGGATCAGGCTATCACATGTCAGCAGACTGCTTGTTTTTCCTGAGTCTAACAGCATGCTGATGTGCAGCTTCCGGCTTGAGTACAGTAAGATTTTTACTATATTTATGGAGGCATGAGGGGCCCAGGGGGGCTAGATGGTCGTGTTAACACTATAGGGTCAGGAATACATGTAGTTGCACTGGTGACTATAGTGTCCCTTTAATAATGTTTGGTGTTTCTTAACCTTCATGTCTTGCATCGTTCTCAGTCATTATTAGAGAAAGGATATAAATCAAAGATCATCAATTGGAAAATACACTCTGCTCCGCAAACACTACAATACAAAGAGCAAGAAGGCTCCACACGTGTATCACTAGTCGTAACATATTACCCCACCCTTGATGCCATATGTAAAATTATCAATGAACTGTAAGCAATACTCACTGAGGATCAGGTACTGAAAGACATCTTTCTGAACCCCCTATTTAGACAACCCCCCAGTTTGCAGCAAGACTGGTCATTAGGAAACTACGTAGGGAGGTTTAACAGAGATAATGGGTCCATGCAATAAACCACGCTGCAAACTGTATATGTGCACATATCAAATAGCCATTCACATCATTAAAACATATAACATTAAAGAAATATTGTTCTCTACTTAAAGAAATGTTGTGTACATGATTGAATAGAAAAATATGACCAGTGATGCATACCTCCCAACATTTCAAATGGACCAAGATGGACACTTTCATTTTAGGGGTGTGAGCAAGAGTGTGGCCAGGGGTGGGATTGTTCTGAGAAATTTTAGGTGACTTACTAATAACAATTTATACAACAAAAATGCAATTTAGAACAGGAACATTGCATCTTATTTATACAGACTGGTTTCTAAACACATTTATTGAAGTTTACACAACATTAAAACTGCTGACTGGTAAAGTGAATAACATCAATGATATTGTTACAATGGCACCTGTCAAGGGGTGGGGATATATTAGGCAGCAAGTGAACAGTCAGTAATTGAATTTCACGTGTTGGAAGCAGAAAAAATGGGCAAGTGAAAAGATCTGAGTGACTTTGACAAGGGCCAAATCGACTACTGGATCAGAGCTTCTCAAAAACAAAAAGTCTTGTGGGGTGTTCACGGTATGCAGTGGTTAGTACCTACCATAAGTGTTGCAAGGAAGAACAACCAGTAAACCAGCATCAGTGTCATGGGTGCCCAAGGTTTATTGATGCATGGGGGAGTGAATGATATTCTGTCCACTTTCCAATCACAGAAGAGCTACGGTGGCTCAACTTGCTGAAAAACGTAATACTGGCAAGGATGGAAAGGTGTCAGAACACACAGTGCATCACAGTTTGATGCATATAGGACTGCATATCTGCAGACTGGGCTCAGGGCCGGTGCTAGACATGTGCGATTTGTTTCGGTCCGAATGTGAATTCGGACGAATATCGGGTAATTCGGACATTCGGAAGTACAGATGAATTGCCGAAGTGCCAAAGTTCCAAAGTGCTGAAGTGCCGAAGTGTCGAAGTGCCGAAGTGCCGAAGCACAGTATTGCCTAAGAACTAATATACTTACCCAGTGGAAGAATTAAGAATGTTACACTGTATACAATTTTAAATAAAAAGTAAACAAACATAGCCAGGATTCAGCTGTAAGCATTTGCAACACTTACAACAATCAAGTAACATACATTCATATAAAATGTAAGTTACTTAGCCAGTCAGTGTAATGACAGGAATAAATAAGTAGATAACTCCCTAATTCCCACTGTATTAGGGAGCTATCTACTAAAAGGCTGAAAGACCTAAATTGGTCTTTCAGCCAAATTTACTAATACTAAGTAAAGATTACTTAGTATTAGTAAATTATGCCCCTACTCGCTATACCGCGA
Source organism: Pelobates cultripes (assembly GCA_933207985.1). Lineage (NCBI taxonomy): Eukaryota > Metazoa > Chordata > Amphibia > Anura > Pelobatidae > Pelobates > Pelobates cultripes. Next base: position 25,681,667 of record OW240913.1, on the reverse strand, counting down.
GTAGGGGCATGTCTATTAAACAGAAAAAGGTCCCCCCTCCCGAGCCCTCACCCGTGTCGCGCGAGTGGGGGCTTCTAACCTGAAGGGGGGACCTATTGCCCCCCCGGCCCCCATCCCTGAACGGCGGGTGGGGGCCCTAAATTAGAATAAGGGGGGGACCTAATGTTATTTTACTATAGGGCCCCTACCCTGAGCGGCGGATGGGGGCCCTACAGTAAAATAAGGGGGGGACCTAATGTCCTTCCCCCTGGCCCCCACCCCTGAGCGGTGGGTGGGGGCCCTAAATTAGAATAAGGGGGGGGCATAATGTCCTCCTCCCGGGCCCCCACCCCTGAGCGGTGAGTGGGGGCCCTAAATTAGAATAAGGGGGGGACCTAAAGTCCTCCCCCCTAGCCCCCACCCCTGAGCGGTGGGTGGGGGCCCTAAATACTAATAAGGGGGACACCTAATGTCCTCCCTCCAGGCCCCACCCCTGAGCAGCGGGTGGGAGCCCTAAATAAAAATGTTACCCCCCCAGGTTGCCGCTCAGGGGTGGGGGCCAGGGGGGAGGACATTAGGTCCTCCCCCCTTATTAATATTTAGGGCCCCCACCCACTGCTCAGGGGTGGGGGCCAGGGGGAGGACATTAGGTAGCCTCCATACATCCCTGGGGTCCAGTGTGGCGAAGCTCCTCACTCCACCAGCGCGCTGTTTAGTATGCCGGGGCCGGAATTACATCATATTCCGGCACCCGGCATCACAGAGGGCGCGCAAGCAAGGAATGAGAGGCTGCAAGAAAAGGCTCCCTCCACCTGGCTTTTCCTTCCCCCTCTCCTCCGGTCACCGGCATTTGTTGGCAGAGCAGGCACCTGCCATCAGGGCAATCGGGTGCCTGCTTTGCCTTACCTAGCATAGGGGGTGACCTGAGTTGGCCAGATGGCCACCTCCAGGCCCCTCTGTGACAGAGCTTCTCTCGGCACCCACACCTTCGGGCCCCTTGAGGATCGCCCTTGTTGCCAAGCGCTGCGGCCCCAGAAAGGAGCAGCTCACAGGAAACACCAGGCCAGCGCCTTAGGCAAATGCCAAGTTCGCCTAGTGGTTGTGCCGGCCCTGACTGGGCTAAGTTTCCACAATGACTCCTGTCCTGTCCACTGTCAGTAGTGCCTTAAATTGGGACATGAGCATCACAACTGGACCATAGATCAGTGGAAGAAGGTTGGCTGATCTGAGGAATCACATTTCCTTTTAGGTCAGGTGGATGGCCGGGTGCGTGTGCATTGTTTACCTGTGGAAGAGATGGCTGCAGGATAGACTATGGGAAAAAAGCCGGCGGGGGAAGCAGTGTTATGCTCTGGGAAACCTTGGGTCTTGGCATTCATGTGGATGTCATTTTTGACATGTAGCACCTACCTAGAGATTGTTTTAGATCACTTACACCCCTTTATGACAATGTTGTTCCCGAATAGCAGTGCCTCTTTCAGCAGGATAATGTGCTCAGCCACACTGCAAAAATTGTTCAGGAATGGTTTGAGGAACATTCCCCAGATTTCGATCCAGTTGGGTATCTGTGAAATGTGCTGGAACAACTGATCCGATCTATCAGGGCCCCACCTCACAACTTGCAGGACTTAAAGGGACACTATAGTCACCAGAACAACTACAGCTTATTGAATTTGTTCTGGTAAGTAGAATCATTACTTTCAGGCTTTTTGCTGTAAACACTGTCTTTTCAGAGAAAATGCAGTGTTTACATTACAGCCTAGTGATAACTTCACTGGCCACTCCTCAGATGGCTGTTAGAGAGCCTTCCTGGGTCATGGCTGCCTAAAATGCATCCAAACATTCAGTGTCTCCTCCCTCTGCATGCAGACACTGAACTTTCCTCATAGAGATTCATTGATTCAATTCATCTCTATGAGGAGATGCTGATTGGCCAGGGCTGTGATTGAATCATGCTGGCTCTGCCCCTGATCTGCCTCCTTGTCAGTCTCAGCCAATCCTATGGGGAAGCACTGTGCTTGGATCAGGCTACCACTTCTGATGATGTCAGCAAACTGAGTCAAACAGCATGCAGAGTTACAGCTTCAGGCAGGGCCGTCTTTAAGGAGGGGCAAAAGGGGCAGCTGCCCCGGGCCCAGTTACTCCTGGGGGCCCTAAGGCAGCTGCCCCATGGGCCTCCTGCAGCACCTGAGGCAATCAGGGGCCACAGCCCTTTAATACTGCTCTGGACCGGGCCCTTGTAATATGAGGGTTGGCTGAATACAAACACACAGCTAGCCCCTCACACACTGCCCTGTGATCCCTTTTCTTCTCCGTGGCATGCTGGGAGGCAGTGAGGTCAGATCACTTCCTCCTCAGTGCCGCTGGGGAGGAGGCACACACCACACAGAGGAGGATGCAAGCATTGTTGGGGAGAGGGACTGAGAAAGCTGATGGCAGACTCCCATCAGCCTGGGCCAGCAAGCTCCCACTGGACCCCAGGGAAGCCACCTTTCTGTACCCAAAAGGTAAGGAGACAGGAGGGTGGCTAAATATGTTTTTTTTTTTTTTGGCTTATTTCTGATATCACTTTTGTTCAAGTGTTGGTGTTTGTAATGTAACACACAGGGAATAAGTACATGTTAAAAATCCTAGAAGAACCTGACAGTTCCCTATTAAATATAAATTTTAAAAGTATTTATTTTAACATATTATTGCATCAAGTGTTATCAAAGGCTGTATACCATTTCCAAATGTCACTTTTGCCAAATTCTGGACCAGGGTATGTAAGAACAGAGTTGAGACATTATTATGGCCAAGGTTGCTGGGAGTTGCTGTCCAAGAGCTGCTAGAAGGCAGAGATTAAAATATGTAAATGTACACATATATGTGTGTGTGTATCTGGCTGTGTTTATGTCCTTGTGTGTATCTGGCTGTGTTTGTGTCAGTGTGTGTATCTGGCTGTGTTTGTGTCAGTGTTTGTATCTGGCTGTGTTTGTCTGTGTGTCAGTGTTTCTGTGTGTATGTATACCTGTGTATGTGTACTTGTGTGTCAGTGTGTATGTGTACCTGTGTGTGTGTGTGTGTGTGTGTGTGTGTGTGTGTATGTATGTATGTGTCAGTGTGTGTAAGTGTGCATCTGAGTGTGTGGTAATGCATACATCCCAGCATTTTAATGCCAACACAAATACACTCCATCTCTAGCACTGTACACATATACACCCCTGCATTTATACCTTTATGTATGTGTGTATCTGAGTGTGTGTGTACATACCTGTGTCAGTGTGTGTGTGTACCTCTGTGTGTGGATGTGCCAATGTGTGTGTGTATCAAAGTGCTTGTATCTGTGTGTCAAAGGGTGTGTATCTGAGTTTGTGTGTGTGTGTATGTGCCAGTATGTGTCAAGGTGTGAGCATGTGTCAGTGTGCCTATGTGTGTATCTGCGTGTTAATGTGTATGTGTATATGTGTTATAGAAATCACACAACATGCAAACAGAGCCCTGCAAACACAAACATTACATACAAAAACACCAGTTTGCTGAAACACCAATACTACACACAAATGTACATAACACTACATCCAAACAACCCCCTGCATGCAAATACAAACATTACATACAAACACATTCCTGTATTAAAACGCTAAAATTATATACAAACACCAACTCTACACACAAAAGTACACCTGCATTTAAAAGCCAACACTACAGACAATCACACATTACTGCATTCAAACGCAAACACTACACACAAGTACATCACTGCATTCCAGTGGTAACAGTACATACAAATACACCCCTACATGCACACATACACTCTATACAATAACATGCTGACATTCAATTGCACAAACACTGCTCAAAAATACAACCCTGCAAGGATGGTAGATCCCCACCTGGCATAGCATCGCAGGAGTTGTATGACAGATGGGGATCTATCTTTTCTTTACTCTTGTGCTACAGGGCAGGCCTGAATTATTATTTTTTTGCACCAAGGCACTCTCTACATTAGTTTCACCTCAAGGTTGGGGTGGAGGGAGTGATTGCATGCCCAGGGGGCCCAAGCAGATGCTTGCCCAGGGTCCAATCAATATTAAAGACGGCCCTGGCTTCAGGCTTGAATACAGTAAGATTTTGCTATATTTATGGAGGCATGAAGGGCCCAGGAGGGCTAGATGGTAGTTTTAACACTATAGGGTCAGGAATACATGTTTGTGTTTCTGACCCTATATTGATCCTTTAAAGTTTCTGCTGCTAATGTCTTGGTGTAAGATAGCACAGAACACATTCAGGGGTCTTGTGAAGTCCATGCCTTCATCAGAGCTGTTTTGGCAGCACGAGTGTGATCTACATGATATTAGCCAGGTGGTTTTAATGGTGTGGCTGATCAGTATGTATGCATGTGTGTGTATATATATACAATGTAACAATAGTTAGTAGCACACAGAGTCTTCTTAAAATCCAGTCTTTATTGTGAAATATTTAAAAAGATCAATGTTTTAGTCCTATTTAAGGACTTTCATAAGGATCAAAAAATCCTTAGATAGGACTGAAACATCGATCTTTTTAAATATTTCCCAATAAGGACTGGATTTTAAGAAAACTGTGAGTGCTACTAACCATTGCTACATTGCGGATACTTCAAGCTCTGGTATGCACCCGGCATTACTTTGATATTTTGGCCAGAGTGCAAGGACCACCAACATTACTTATATAATATAGGCAGATCATGCACCATGGTTGATGACAAATATGTATAACTCTCCATAACGTATAGTTTGACGGACATGCGGCACAGAGATCCTAATCTCATGGAAGTACATGTCCTGTTCTGCTCTGGATTAGCGGGAGTCTCACTCCTGGACAGTACTGCTATTTGTGTTTGCCTACTTTTTACTTTAGCTCTTGATAATAATCATGATATTGATAGTAGAGGAGTGGAAAAGAAAACAAAAAAAAAACTGCACAGGTCTGTCTCCCCAGATACTCTGCTGGCATTATACTATCAGGAGAGGAGCTCATTTAATAGTCACCGCTGTTATACCAGATGTAGGTACCTTGTGGCACTCCAGATGTTTTGGACTGCATCTCCAATGAAGCTTAGCCAGCATTATGGCTGTAAAGCACTATGGGAGATGTAGTCCATAACATCGGGATTGCCAGAAGTTGCCAACCCCTGCGTTATGGTATAAAGAAATACAAGTGTTACATATTATTGAAGAGTGATGCTACATCCAAAAGAACTATTCTTGTTATATAAATAAATGTGAATCTGCATTATATAAATAAATAAAATAGTCATATTATTATTTTTTTAAATATCAATAAAGCAGAATTGACATTCTAGTACATTTCCAGAGAAACACATGGTAAAAAATAAATAATCACGTCGCAGACAGATACCTTCAGCAAGACAGTTTGACTCATAGTTTAGTTTTAACCAGATAGCTGCCCCACCCAAGCTTTGAGTCAATGATCCTTGTTCTAATGCGTTCCGATTCTTACATATGATTACTATTATAATGCATACAATTAAACTATGATTTCAGCAATATTTGTGGGACCATACGATGTCTATGGTTTCCAAAATATACACACAAAATCTTTTTATTTAAATGATTTGCGTTACAGCAAGTCAACTATGCTTCTGTTTTACATCAGAGGGATGATTGAAATTTTCCTTGTCTAACGATATTTTTACATGTTGTCCAGAAGTTTAAGTGTTTTTGTATGTTTAGTAACTATCCACAAAAAAATAATCCTTTGAGCATTTTGGATTTGCAAAAATATACACTTAGTGCAGTTAAGGACATCAGGCATTCCAAGTTAACTCCAGGGGCTACCATTAGTGAGAGATGTCTTGTGTAAGAAAAATGGGCAGGGATGGAAAAAAATATACCAACTAAATGGGGGAAAATGGGAAACTATTTTTTTCTGTTGTACAAATATTTTCTGAGATGCTGATTTATATTTGTTTGTTTGTTTTTTTGCACAAAGGAAAAGTGATTTTTTTTTTTATAACCATTGGGATAAACTAAACCTTCATATTAAAAAAATAAAAACCTATAACAGATGGAGGCAGTGTTCAGCACTCCAGACGTTATGGACTACAGCTCCCATAATGCTCTTACAGCCATAATGCTGGCAAAGCATCATGGGAGATGTAGACTACAACATTAGGAGCACTGAAGCTTGCCTACTCCTGTCCTAAACATTCAGAAATTATCATTGTGAGAAACTGATACTAGAACCCTTCCCTAATGGAAGTCATGTAAAAAAAAAAAAAAAGATCTCCCGGCATTATGCCAACTTAATTTCAATGCATTTTTATTATGGTGCCCGGAGTGTTCCTTTAAGAAATTAAGTTAATAAATAAAAACAGGAGTCCCCAGACCCTCATATATCCAATAGGATCTTGCTTAATTACTTAACCCCCGCTCCTAAACCACCACACAGCAGTTAAGGGTTTGAATAAAAAATAGCAGAGATGCCATAGATTCCCTAATTACCAGAATGAAGTCTCATCTTAAGTGTACCCCTGTCCCTAAACCCAACGTGCAGCAGAGTACACATAAAGTACTGGATCAATGGCCTTGCCTGGGATGCATTAGCAGCTTGCAATCTGATTTTCCGCAACGCCCATCGGTGATACTGGTAAAACCGCTGTATTGGTTGTTACGGGATGCACAGACTATAACGTGAGCATAGTTATTTTTAGAAAGCAGGCACCAAGATCTGAAATTTAAGCTGATTGTCTATTCAGATTAACTGTTTGCTGCCATCACCTAATCAGAGTACAGATGGAATCCAAATCATAGTCAGGAATCTTAAAATTAATGTCTGCCAATGATTGAAGTCCCTACTCTGATTAAATAGAGACTTTCTGGAGCAATAAACTTAAAAATAATTAGGCAATTTCCGTACCTCAATCACATAGGCAAAATTATGTTTAAACTTTTCAGTTATTTCAATAAATGATCTGAGTACTGCCTTGTGTCCTTGGATTAGTGATTAAAATTACAATCTATGCTGTAAGTGGCCACCATCTTTTTAAGCTATATAATCATATGCAACAAAAAGATACTCACCTAAAGATTTGAGGCCGCTACACTTGCATAGACAACCTGCAGCAGTAGACAGCCCTCTTCAAGACCACGAAGAGGCTCCACCAATCAGGAACCTCTTATTCTGGTCTATAGAGTCAGATCTTCTTTCTATAAACCCGCTCCCTAAACTACCAGGAGGTAGGGTGTGTGTGACTATTTACTTTTTGTATTTTATTTGCCCTTGTTTTTTATTTTTTTATTTTTTAAAAAGGGTCTTTTATTGGCTAAAACCATTGCTATAGCAGGATTTGTTTCTACCTATATATGTTTAAACAATAGAGAGATAGTGATGTCCCGAACGGTTCGCCGAACGGTTCGCCAGCGGATGGCGAACATATGCGCTGTTCGGTCCGCCCCCTATTCGTCATCATTGAGTAAACTTTGACCCTGTACCTCACAGTCAGCAGACACATTCCAGCCAATCAGCAGCAGACCCTCCCTCCCAGACCCTCCCACCTCCTGGACAGCTCACTAAGAATGCAGCTTCACAATGAATGTAAAATTGATGCTGTCCAGGAGGTGGGAGGGTCTGGGAGGGTCTGCTGCTGATTGGCTGGAATGTGTCTGCTGACTGTGAGGTACAGGGTCAAAGTTTACTCAATGATGACGAATAGGGGCCGGACCGAACAGCGCATATGTTCGCCATCCGTGGCGAACCGTTCGGGACATCACTATAGAGAGATTCTCTAAAGAAAATACCAGTGACTGCAGGTCATAATGGCAGTAGCAGTTAATAAAGCACGGCATATTATTTCAAAGCATGGCGTATAGTACACATCCTAACAGGAATAATATTAAGGATTTTAACACAGCAGTTAACTGGATGCCCAGAGTGTGCACTTATTCTTGGTTAGCGGTCTAGATTTTGGTCAGATAAGTTATGATGGAACATTGCATTTATATTTATATACATTACAAAACAAAACACACAGAGTCTGTGCATGCAGCATAACATTTTAATAAATAATAAAAATGATAACATATTTCCTTCAATAAAAATGCAGATCAGATAATTGAATAAAAGCAAAATGCTCTTTGTTTGCAAAACATTTTATCCATAAAATAGACTTTACTCCTTAAACAACGATTTGTGCAGTTTTACATTGTAATCTTGACTAAGAAACAGGATTTGGAGAAAAAAACCCTATGGCATTTCACATCAGCCAACTTCCAACGTCCAATCCCCGGAACTTAAATAAAACAGCTAAATAACACTTACTAATGTTTAGCGCAAAAAATGCTGCTCATTGCAATGAGCTCTAATTTGCTTATTTTATTTTTATTACTGCTTTTCATCCTAAATCCTCCAATCCATGGAACGACCTCCCGCACACTTTAAAATCTTCCCCAAGCCTAAAGTCCTTTAAGAGATCCCTCTCTACATACCTCAAAACAGAATGCACGTGTTATGGTTGGTTATATATTTCCTACCTGTTCTATGTTACATTTTGTATATATTGTGTATTAATATTGTTTTTGTATTTTATTGTACCCTGTTGTATCAATGCAATGTTTTGCGGACCCAGGACATACTTGAAAACAAGAGAAATCTCAATGTATCCTTCCTGGTAAAATATTTTATAAATAAATAAATGAATAATTTAACTGCTAGAAAATGTTCGTATTACTTCACGGCCACTTGGGGGCACCATAGATTTGCAGCTCATTTCATGTTATAATGAAATATTTCAGCCAACATATTAAAAAGGTCATTTTGAGTGAATCTGAATAATTTTAGTGCTTGCTTATTTTTACTTCTGTTTTTGTATGATTTGCATTTTTATAGTTATAGACTGTAAAAACCCAAATATATTGATAACAAATTGTCCCGTAATGACCCAATTTAGAATTACGCATTGAGGATACATTTGCTAAGGCAAATATTGTTTTATTAATAGTAAGATGAAAAGGAATGTAGAACACATTAAAAAACACGATATTTAAATAAATACACAAGATAAATTAAGACATGAGATGCAAGGGTAAAATGGCAAAATGGCAAATCACGAACTGAGGGATAACACGCATCCTAATGGCACCATACCTGCTGCATTGGCATTTAGTGGTTATGGTGCCTGAACTGCTTCTTTAAAATGTAAGTTCAAAGTCAACTCGTTTCCTCATTTGAAGGTCAATAACATGAATACCACTAAGTTAAGAAAAATAATAATAGACTAAAGTACTAGAAAATGACTTTCCTGTTACTGGTCACTGAAACCAGAACCAGGACTGTCAGCTGGACAAAATATTAGTAAATAATAAATAATTAAAATTGCCATCAATATGTCGGAATATAGAGAGGGTTCATACGTAGATTCAAGTGATTAAAATAGCCTAAATGGCTCTTCTCCTGTCTAAAGGACTCTTAGAAGTAAAGAATCTATTTGAGACTCAGGACTTTAATATAATCAACCATAGTATGTCCATGTCAACAGTAAAAGCGGTTGTGGAATGAGCCTTTAAATTGACTCCTGTAATCTAGATGGAAAAGACAATCAGTCAAAGAGGAACTTTGAATAGTGGCTGTATATAAAGTAACACTTGTAGCAAAGCCCGCTGTATCAAAAAAGCTACAATAAAAGTGTAGTTAAGCAATCAGCAATTAAGGATAACAGCATTTAACTGGATACCAAGTAACATATAATAAAAGGAAAAAAGTCTACATGAAAATTCGTAGATTAATCACAAAATATGTCATAAATGATAAATCTTAAGTTAGTGGTTTCCTAAATCGCTATGGGGTACAAAAAGTATCTGTTGCCCCCTCAAATACATACAGAGCCAGTCCAGATTCCTCAATCAAATAGATAGTTCCAATCTAGATAGCATATCAGGAGTGACAGGAGGAAAAGGTGAAAAATTAGGAAATAATAGTTCTAATGTGTAGAACCATGCTTAGAGTGCTGGTTACCTACACATCGTGAAATAGTGCCCTAGAAGTGAAAATAAAAAGTGAGTGAAAGTGAAGGAGAAAAACCTCCTTCAACCCGACGCGCGTTTCGGTGCTGTGATGCACCTTCGTCAGCACTCTAAGCATGGTTCTACACATTAGCACTATTATTTCCTAATTTTTCACCTTTTCCTCCTGTCACTCCTGATATGCTATCTAGATTGGAACTATCTATTTGATTGAGGAATCTGGACTGGCTCTGTATGTATTTGAGGGGGCAACAGATACTCTTTGTACCCCATAGCGATTTAGGAAACCACTAACTTAAGATTTATCATTTATGACATATTTTGTGATTAATCTACGAATTTTCATGTAGACTTTTTTCCTTTTATTATATGTTACTTGGTATCCAGTTAAATGCTGTTATCCTTAATTGCTGATTGCTTAACTACACTTTTATTGTAGCTTTTTTGATACAGCGGGCTTTGCTACAAGTGTTACTTTATATACAGCCACTATTCAAAGTTCCTCTTTGACTGATTGTCTTTTCCATCTAGATTACAGGAGTCAATTTAAAGGCTCATTCCACAACCGCTTTTACTGTTGACATGGACATACTATGGTTGATTATATTAAAGTCCTGAGTCTCAAATAGATTCTTTACTTCTAAGAGTCCTTTAGACAGGAGAAGAGCCATTTAGGCTATTTTAATCACTTGAATCTACGTATGAACCCTCTCTATATTCCGACATATTGATGGCAATTTTAATTATTTATTATTTACTAATATTTTGTCCAGCTGACAGTCCTGGTTCTGGTTTCAGTGACCAGTAACAGGAAAGTCATTTTCTAGTACTTCCATTTTGGGGTTATGCCCCTTGACACCACTGGAGTGTCATTCAAAGGTGTGACTGACCACTAGGAGGGTGGTATATTCAAGTCTGGAATAACCACTACCTTTGGCCTAGTCAATTTCTAATAATAGACTAAAGACCTGAGTCTAATTGAAATTGATTGATGGCTAAATGTACCCATCCTTATTAGATATTATTAAATATCTATTATGAAGTTGCTTTTTATTTAATGAATAAAGTCACACGTTTTCCTAAAATTAATTTTAATTGTTGGAATACAGTTTTCACAATTTTCACCTCTGGATTCATCCATGGCAACATCAATGGATGTAGCTTGGCTCTATATTAAAGGGGCAAATGGATCATTAGGCAACCAATGCTTATTGTACAGGTTATGGGGCCACATAGTCCCCTGTCATTTTTTTCCTTGCTTATAACTTGTCCCTTCAGTTATAGATGTCTCAGTTCCTACTTGCATCCTCTCCAACTCTCAAAAAGAGATTGAGCCGCAACAGTGTGGTCAGCATCTGACTGTGCTCCACCGTATTCCCACAACTATGATCCAGTCTGTCAATAAACTGATAGCAGCTGCAATATGGCTGTTGTTAACTTATTTACAAGTTTGTCTCATCAGAACTGATGAGTGAAACTGCAGCATGGCCTGAACTTTGTATCTCATAAGCCACTGCTGAACATGGGTTTGTGGGATAAGATCAGACCTTATAGACTAGAGTAGGAGGCATCTAATTGGTGGAGTTTCTTCCTAGTCTGAGTGCTCTATAATACTGCTGCTTGCCTTGCATAGGAGCCTTACGAGTGAGTATGTATTTATTTGCTTGGACCATTTAATGCATGATCTATATTATATATTAAAATGGAAATTAGCTGTTACTTCTCACTTGGAGTGTCCCTCTCAGTTGGTGAGAGCTGAGGGGGTTAATCTAAATCTTATTTTCAAATACAAGTTCTCTGCATTCAGCAATAAATTCAGGTGGTATATTCAGCCATGGAAAAAAGAACGATGCAATTGGAGGAAACCAAAAAGGGGAACTTCCCAACCAATATCTGTGAGGGACTACAGGTAGGAAGACATATGTAACAAATGGGAAAAAGTTACAAAGTACACTTCAGGTTTAAGTTAGGTTTCAAGAGAGTCCACGGGTTTCTTGAAGCACAAGAGTCCATTGTTGCTGGACTCTCACAAGCTGACACACCCAAACAGCACTGGGTCGAGGTGATACAATATTTAGGTGGGATCGCGACGTGAACCTGCACATTTCCCCCTCCCCATTTCCATACTTCATGTGCCGAGAGTGTGAATTAATGAATTATAGTGGGACCCCCAGGAACACACATTAATCATGGAGGACCTTTTCAATATTCTTACTGCCTTTATGTAGATATGTATGAAATCATGAGAATATTGAGAAATTAACCAGACAGACCTGCATATTTTTTTTCTTTATACACAGTATGTGCAGTATGGTGTGTTATTCATAAAGAGATATTTAACTTGGGGTGCTCATCATAAATCATTGGGAAGATCACACCTTATCCCATGTAGTGAAAGGTTTTACTTGATGGAGTCTTATTTTTCTTTCTTTTTAATTCTGTTTTAGTGGGTTTCGTGCTACATTCTAAAGCACCAAAAAAAGTTTAGTTTAAAGCGGCTCTATCTCCATCAGGTGTCTTAATACTAAGACTTCCTACAAGGACTTTGCAGGTGAGGGTGAGTTGCCAGGGGGTGCAGGGGTAGGTGAGTAATACTTACCTGACACCTTTGTGTCAGGATATACTATGAGCCAACAGGCAGTGTCTAAGTAAAACACAATATAATGAAACTCTTTAGAAATATACATATCACCAGGCCTTAGTGTGGCCAGACTTAACGTAAATATAGAATGATCAGAGACAAGTCAAGGTCAGGGATACAGAATGAGACAAATATGAGAAGACAGGTTAAAAGATCAAGGATAACAGAAGTACGCATTTGACAAGGATTGACAAATGTTAGCTTCCCCATTTTTGTCAACCTTGTCAAGTGTAATAAAAATACTAAGACAAAATAGTCCCTAGGTAATAGTTGAGATAAATTAAAGAAAATATACTAGGGAACGTCAGTCCACAGAGGAGTAGAGAAGAGAAGAAAATGGTATTTAAGCAGAGAAAGAGAATAAGGATAAGATTAAGCATTATTCCCCATAAGAGTCTAGTATGAAAGTGAGAGCGGGTGGGTAGTTGTAAGCCATTTACCCAAACTTTTAGTTTTTAGAGTTGTCTTCTGTTTTATTCAGGGGCAGACTGACAAGTCACAGGGCCTACAGGCAATAAATGATTGAGAGCCCAGTGTAAGGATTTTTGGCTGCAAAGGTGACCATGCCTTTTGTGTCCCCCCACGTCACACTCCCCCTTGACTGTGCAGCTCTCACATAGATATTATGAGCTTGCTGCCCAGCACTAAGATTGGCTGTGTTGGAGCCCTGCTCTATTTAAGATTAAAAAAAATAATGCAAATTTTATTTAACACTTGCACTACGTTTGAGGGTGGTCTTGTAGAGAGTGTTGTGTGTGACTGGTAGTCTATGGTGATCTATGTGTTTGAAGGCTGCTTGTGGGATTATGTGTGAATATAGGAGGCTCTTTCTGGTATAGACTTTGTAAAGGGTTCTGTTTTCGGCATACTATGCATGGGCTGAAGCATGTGTATGTGCGTGAATCTCTAAGAACTGTAGAGATTGTGTGTTTGTTTAGGGGCTGTAGAGTGTGCATGCGTGTATGTCAGTAGGGCTATAGTGTGTGTCTATTAATGCTTTAGAGTTTATGTGTTTGTGTTGCAATATGTGCATATGTGTACAGAAGTTGCATTGTTTGTGTGTATATCAGGAGTTGTACAGTGTGTATGTTTATTGTGTTGTAGTGTGTGTTTGTGTATAGGAGCTGCAGTGTTTGTGTAGAGGGGGTACAATATGCGTGTATGTATGAGGGGTGTAGCATATGTGCATGGGGCATAGTGAGTATGTACAGAGTATATAGTGTATGGATAAAGGGGGTATATTGTGTGAGTAATGAGGAAATAGTGAGTGTGTGTAAGTGATGCACTGTGTGTATAGCGGTAATAGTGTGTGTTTATAGGGGCTATAGTTTAAGTATAGGGGACATAATGAGTGAATGGGGGATGCACTGTATGTATAAGGGGTGTAGTGTGTATAGGCTTTAGAGTGTGTGTATAATAGGATATATTGTGTGTTTTTAGGGGCAGAATATGGGCTTTATTCATGTATTGTTACACTTTAATTATTAAAAACACACACACACATTAATTCCCTCTCCTTTTATAGAGACAATTTAGAAAACGTCACCACCTCCTTAATTTTATCCACAATTTTCTTCCTTTGGAGAAGACAATGTAGTCCAAGCACTCAGGGTCTTTTTCATTTTTGAAAAAGACCCTGAGTGCCTGGACTACATTTTCTTCACTATATGGATTGGGGGGTTTCCAGCCCTGGGTACAGTGCACCGAGGTCTACAAGTGACGAGAGTGCGGATCCCTCCTTTGTTTGCAATCTTTGATGAATTCGGAGGCAATTAACTGATAAGTAGTCGGACTGATTCTTATTTTGACTGTTATGTGCAAATGTTGCCATTGATTTACAAACATGGAGATTAGAAAATAAACTCCACCTAAGTCTAAGAATAATCCATCCAAATAATAAAAGGATAGGGGAGGCAAAAATATTATACAAATCGATTGGTTTCATCTTGTATATGGTTTCTTCTTCATGTTGGTTTATTTTCATTAGATTTTCCGTAGCATAGTAGCAATGTTTGTTTTGTTTACATGAATGTAACAGTGGTCATTTAGACATATATTAAGCAAGAATCGGCCATTTTAATGAGGTAGATACGTGATATTGGATATTAGCTGTATGAGAACAAACTATTTTCACTGCGGTGATCTCATGGTTAGCAGAAAGTATAATACTTTAAATACAACATAATAAACATTTTTGGCTTAGGTAAAACCCAGTTTTGTGAAACTTAAGACATGTTTAGCTTTGCGTTGTTCTAAACCCCAAATAAAAGCTAGAATCATACAATGAGTAAGATCATTTTGTATCACAAATAAACATTAAAATCAAAGCACAATGGTCTATTCTCACTTCCTAGATCTCTACTGTAGTATGCATATCATAAACCCTACAACTTAGTTCATTGTTTAATGAACATGGAAAGTGGGCATCTTATTCTGTATTTCCTGTGTCCCAATTTGCCTCATCTGCTCCTCCAAGGACAAGTGTATCTTGATTAACCAGAGAAGAGTGTTGAAACGCAGCTGGATTCCTCAGCTAAAAGTCAATGTTGCCTCTTACTTCTGATGAAAATTCTTTCCACTGAACAAGTAGTTTCTGAACATCTGGGTAAATGTGAGTAGTCTCTAGAAAAATTCTGAAGTAACAAATGTTTGGAGAACATAATTCACTATTAATATATCCTATGTCTCACACTTCTAACTCCACATATACCTATCAATCTTTAGGTGGATTCAGACAACCATCATGTTATCAGATGCTATACTGTATAATGGGAGTCATCAATCATATATTAATCCTTTTCATGCATGCCACGAAGAGGCCCCTAATCTCAAAGCAACACTTAAACTACAAAGAGCACTGCTGCCGCATAGAAACTTCCAATATCTAGCTCTACGCCTAACCAGAAGCACGTAATATTGAAAATATACATACGTGATGTATATATTAAGAGAAAATGTGTTCTCAGGATTCCTCAGTATTAATATTTTTTTATGGTTTTGAGGAATTTCTCCTAATACATGGTTTACCTTAATTTATCTATATAGATAGACAGAAAATGATACAAACAGACAGAAAGACAGGCAGAAATAGACAGACAGACAGACAGACAGATAGATAGATAGATAGATAGATAGATAGATAGATAGATAGATATTAGTTTGGCTTTAACCATGTTACTATTTTTCACATTAATAAGATGTATTTTTATGTATATTACTGTCCTACAAGAGTCTCTTAAACTTCCGAGATGTCTCTTTACCAGTTGTGTGGGTGGCTTAGACAATTCGCTGAGCTTGTCATGTGGGAAGACAGTCTGTGACCCTTTGGACTTCTTCATCCAGTAACTTATGATGATTGTAACTTCCTATACAGCAAAATAACATTTTAGTATTTTTAGTAACTGCTTGTTTCATCAAAAAACAGTTTTGATTTTTTTTTTTTGAAAAAAATATCCAAATCAAGTACATATGTCTCATGCAGCAAAGTAAACACCGAGTCAATCCGTGGTATTTGTTAAAAATGTAATACATGTATTTTGAAGGTTAAAATGTAGTTCTAACTTCTTAAAGAAGTCGTTATTGTTGGATGTTTTTCAGCTACACAGCTTGATATTCAGAACTGTACAATCCATCTCGTTTAAAATAACGAGAGAAATAGATGGCCAAATTCTACCGTTAACTGTACATGCTTTGCCCCAATACACTGATCAATAGCCTTTAAGAAACAAATATGTTTATTCAAACCTAAACCCTCAGGTCAGAGTTAAAACTCTAGAAAACAAAGTAATATGATGCACTATGAGTTCTGTAGCAAACACTCTTTAGAAAACCATAGGGTTTTCACAATGGTCTTTTCTCTCCAGAATTACGCAAATTCCAAAGGTGCCCTAAATGGAAAATAAATCCTTCATGACCCATGTACTAGTCAGCTGTTATTAATAATATACTTAATAAGGTCTCCATTATTATAAACTATTACAACTGCACCTCACACAGCCTCCTTATAGACTTCCTGAAAAAAACAGCCCACTTTTTAAGCTTCCCTTACTGCACAGTGTGTTCAACTTTAGAATTGTCTCCTGCTCTGTTAATTGCCTGCTGGAGCCTACAGCAGCCTCCTGTGTGTCATAAAGTTCAGTTATTAAGGCAGGTGATAAGAATGTGTCAAGCAAACATAATGTGCTTGTATAAATTAAATTATATTAAATTTCTTTCGTAGCGGCTGGGTGAGCCACAGCCAGGGGACCTGTATCTCCACTGCAATAACTATCTATTAACAATGCCCATATCAATTTTTCTAGCTTTTGTTATCCTGTTTTGCACCAGAAACGTCCACAGTTGTAAAAATATGTGGCTATGTGTGATGTGGTTGTGTGTGGATATCTGTGAGTGATATGAATGGTTGTAAGGGTAGCTTTAATGTGTGTTTTGATTGGTAATTTGTGTGTGAGGAGGCCATTATGGTCATCCCCATATATTACAAATATGTTTTAAATAAATATTTGCGCTTCCCCATTCTTACCTTTGGGCAGGTGTGCTATGTTCTTGATTCCTTTGTGTTACAAAGTGAGCTGTGGTCCTGTCCCTGGTGGTCCTAGTGGTCCTAACGTTGGGGAGGGAGGGTTGTAATAATGGTCCCTTGTTGTCCAGTGGGTGGAGTTTTAGGTCTGCACCTTCAGCAGGTGTAGATAACTGCAAATGCTCCTTCTGGACTGGTCTGGGAGTACAATGGAGCACACACAGTGAACTATACCTGCCGAGGTGCAGACTTCCTAGCTCCCTTACATTAATGAGCAGGCACAGGGACAGTCAGGGAGATCTTTTGGGCATATTGAAAGTGTAATGTTACCCTTAAATTTATAAATAGTACAACCATATTTTTAACGTATTAAATAATATCTCTGTTAAACATTGATTTGCTGTTAAACAGATTAAATTAGGAAATGGAAAAGCCTAAGTCAGGGGTCAGCAACCTATGACATGTGTGCCAAGGCATGGCACTCAAGGCTGCCAGAGCCAAACAGGCTTTGGCCAATCAGGAGTCCTAATGGGGCTTCAATATCTGCTAGTGCAAATAGAGTGGTGAGCACTGAAGATGAGGGACAATACTCAATTTACAAATTGCAGCACTTACAGGAAATGATCTCAGAAAACTTGCTCTCCTCACAGGAATCCACACTGGAGTAGAGCAGCCCAAACAACTATTGCAGCTCTTGCCATTGTACCTGTACCTGGCCAGTCCATCCCCCCTAGACCCCTGGAAAGTAACCCACACTGCTAGATATACACTTGGTTGCAGAATAAGCTTCTTCCTCATACAAATAATCTAAACAGTCCTCACACAGTCCCACAAACACACAATGTGATATACCATTCACACAATTTCAAAAGTAGCCCTCATACACAGCCCACATAGATATAATACACAATACAACAAACTACTCAAGGACATTTACTATATAACAGACCACATATGCACAAATACAACACTGCAAATCAACTACAGCACCCATAAATAACACAAGCAGAATACGGTACCATACACAGTTCAATTTAAAAAAACAATCAAAAGTCTGGCTAACTCATGACTGAAGCTCAGCTGAACCATTGAGCAACACCTAGATTGTGAGCTTAGTAATTCAAAGATGATCGGAAGAGCACCCTTATGCTCAACCCTGCAAAACAGACTGAAATTCAGATACATCTTTTACTACCAAACAAGGAAATGGCTCAGCCAAATATGAAGAGCCCCTTGGGTAGGTGGACAGCGGATGGGATGTGACTCCTCAGCCCAGATGAGGCAAGTTGGGTCAGTGCAACTTCCAAACTTGAGATTCGTCTTTGTGGGTTGAGGAGTGAGGTTGACTGTTTAGTCTCCTCCAGAACCTCTGGCACACCTAATCAAGTCCAGTCACAGTTTTCTGAGCCTTTATGATTCAGAGCAGGATCTGTCGGAGCAGCCTTTTTAGCTTCACCATGTGGTCCCTGGGTCTGCAGGCAACTAGGTAAGTATTGCAGGATGGTTAGTTTCCCCAGTGGGGAACGAGATATCCGGTCCAAAGTGGGGGGTTACAGGGCTGTCACTTCAGGCACTGCAGATGCCAGTGGCTCCAGGTTGGGAGATCAGCCGCTTCTCCCTCCCTCAGCTGCTTTTCCCTCCCTCTGCAAGCTTATAGGCCACAATATGTAATTGGGCCACAGAGGGTGGGGTGGTGCCCTAAACATGCCCAAATAGACTCCACAGTAGTCCGTAGCAGGTAAGCAGGTGGTTGAGTTGTGTCTGTGGGTATAAACCCACTGCAGGAGTGAAAGTTACAAGAAGTTTGTAAGGAGCCCCCACTCTGTATGTCTGGCAGCCATGCTGGTCAGGCCCCTGCCCCTGCAAATAAAAGTTTTTTGTTCTGATTTTCCATGGTAATTAATTTTCTTTCTTGCTTGAGTTGTTCCGCTCTCTACTAAACAGAGAAGTACTGACTGTTGCATGTGCACAATAAATACAATTATACATACACTTTATATTTCATAGTATTATATATGAGTAGTTCACTTTAAAATCGCTGCTCATATGATCCTGTAACAGTCGCAATTGTCCTACCCATAGTTTTAATTATGTTAATAGAAGCAAGAGAGGAGATATGCGCTATTAAATAATAGTATATGTGTTCTGTACCACATTCCATTAGCTGTTTGTAGAGAATAAGAGCACAGACAAATTATCAGCGAACAGATCTGTCTATTTTTCAAACCCAAATGCTTGGAACTTGTACACAGTGCCAAAGCAAACCATAAACGCTGGCTAGGGCAAAGCTAGCTCAAAAAAAAGAGAGAAAGAAAAAAACCTGTTGTTTTCTTTTTTACTGCTAATGCTAACAAGTACGAGAAAAACGAGCCTTGTTCTTAAAAACATGGTTTTATCAGTAACATTGTGTCTAAATAAAATCTACTAACATGATGTAAATATATGCAGCCGGCAAATTGCTGAAAATATTTTTGTGAAAGGACAACAAAATAATCAGATAATCAGAGTAAGACTTTGCAGGGGAAAAAAGGAATCAAAAAAAGACCTGTCCGTGTGTTTTTCCAACTGAAAAGCTTTGGAAAGTGCTTCGTTCTTTCTGGAAAGCTAGTGTCCCTTAAGACCACATTCCTGAAATGGAGCAAACTAGTTAACGACTTCATTTTTGACAACCTAATAAAATACAGACAGGGCCAGCGTCAACAGATCTTGGGCAATGCACAGCCCTGTCAGGAACAGATGGGTCTTCAGGTCAGACTGTTTCTGGAAAGGTAGATCGAAAAAGAGGTTAACATATGCCAGTCACACATCATTTCTCAAATGGTAAACCAGTACAACAAGCAAAGCCCAAATTATTCCCTGAGGCTGAGATCACTAACCTTTTACACTCCATCTGTTACAAAGAGCAGTTCCCTGGATGCTCATTTAGTTATTTGGCTGCCTGAGTGCAATGAGAGACACAGTCCAGTACTATAAGAGTGCCAAAGGCTAGCCACTGTTTCCTTAGGGTATACATTTGGTATTTGTTTGGCTGAGTGATCCACAGTCCCGATGAGAACCATTTTTTGTATGTTTGACCCAGCGTGATGGAAGGCATAAAATAGAGGTTCAATAAGGACACAATTGTTAGTTTTGAGAATTTTTAATACAATTAAACTGTGACGTTTAAGCTGTTAATCTTTTATAATGTATCAGTGACAGACATTCTAATGGTCAAATAAAGATCATTGCTGGTGGCTACTGCTGGCTAATAGTGTTGACTTCTACTGGCCTTGTCCATGGTACTGACAAGGTTAACATCACTTGTATATATAAGGTCCCATCCCTGCTCTATAAAATATCACGGACCCTTCATGCAGTCAGGGAACCTGAAGGCTACATGTAACACTCATATCTTGATATTTGACTGGACTAGGGATACCTGTTTCTGATTGGTCGAAAGTCCAAGGTTTATGCCAATTGTCTAAGTAAAGTTACTTTGATATGTTTGCAGTTTTTCAGTAATTTTAGGAATGGTTGTAATACGATCACGTCACTGTTAGTTACTATTTTATTTTATTGCATAACGTTCCATTGTTGCATAGATAATCAGGTGGAAAAAAAAAGTAAAAAATATTTTTTGTTGAACCAAACAATGGCAAAAAAAAAAAAATAATAATCGGAATATCCTATGATTCTCTTAATAAATTTGTCCTAAAACAATAACAACTTAATTATCTCTCAATTCTAGAAACGGTAAGATTTTTACCTGGATCAGAGTGATAAAGTTAGAGAGGAGAATGATTAAACTGAATTCAGGAATGGCCAGGAATTCTGTCCCTTTTTATATAATTATATATTTATATAAAAATAAAAGTTTTTGCTCTGATTTTCCATCGTAATTCATTTTCTTGTCTAATAGAAACTATTAAGATGTTCTCAAGTTCACTGAACAGTGAAGTACACTGAAACCAAATGGAATCTTCAGACAACACTCTACTGAAATCCAAAGGCTCCCACTAAAAGCCCGGATGAAGTAGACACAATGAAAATAAACCAGATACAACTACTAGAGGATCCGAAGTGGAGTACTGAATGGGTTAAATAAGGTAAAAAACAGCTAAAACATGCAAAGTATATTACAGGCACCTAAAATCTGGAGATAAATGAAGTGTAGGCAGCTAAAATACACAACGTATATAGAAATTGGAAGTTAACAGTAAAATAGACATGCTGTATAAATTTTGCTTGATAATTGGAAACAGTCCAAAAGTTCAAGAAGGGAATACAAAAGAGTCTTTTAGCCAGGAAATAGTCACAATGTAATCTGCCTATATAGGAGGATCACGGCTGGATATACAGCTGTGATATCTTTGACAGGCTCAGATTATATAGTACTGTCAAATTCAAATGTACAAAATGAAAAAAAATCACTATTCGATCGAGAGTGGCAGGATCTTCACTGCAAACTGAAATAGAAATGAACAGCCATAGTGCTCTCCATAAAAACTTAGAAATGTATTGATACAAGGATTAAAAACACTCACTTGAGTGAAATGGTATCCCGTGTAAATCGGATGAGCAGGATCTCTGGGATGCAGAGTTGAAGTGGATCAATGAGTTTCCGCCCTCTGGCCAGCTCGGAGATGGTGTTGTGAGGAGTTATGAGATAAGAGGTGTTCGTGTGCGTTCCACTTTGTACCGTGCCTGCGTTCCACTGAGACCCGATGCCGGGATGATGTGCAACAGATGCCGTAAAGCGCAGAGGCTGGCATCTGAGGTCTGTCTGTGCGTATAAATAGCCGTTATAGAAAACACAGCTAAATGGTTAACTTTTGATGGTCCAGAGAGTCTTGGAGAAAACTAAAAAAGGATACTTTACAATGTTTACATACAAATCGGAATAAAGGTCAATAATGATTGGGCATATTCGTACATAAATACAGTGATAACAAATCGTTAAAAACATGTGTACATACAAAGCAGTACTAAATAAATAAATTTAAAAAATACATTCAATCATTACAGAGAAACCAAGGCAATAATAGATGTAATGGATGCAACATTACACAATGATAAAACATGACATGGGTGGGGTGAGGAGGAAATCAATATTTCAACTTTCACCCATAGCTGCAAAAGAAAAAAAGAGATGATTGATTTAAAAAAAAAATAATAATTGACATCTAGGGGATAGTGACTAAATGCCGATTTTATTCACAGATCAAGAAAAAAGTGACCTGTAGAGAAATAAAACACGAAGGGCAGTAACATTTATATATTATATATTTAATAAATATTTAATATATGCATGTAGATTTCTTTTTGTTTTTTCTTATGGTTACTTTTTCTCAGTTGATCAGTGAACCAAATGACGGGAAAATGTTCCTATTCGAGCACGGCAAAATAGGTATTATTGTGGCTGGCCCGTTTTCTTACCTTTTTGGTTTGCTCTTTTCATTTGGATTCCAAATCGCAATTCAGCCAAGCCGAACCAATATCCAACCGAATTTCAAGTGTCTTAAAAAATATTCTATCTTTGGTCAAAATGGCTGGAAGGAGTTTAATCAGATAGATTGTCCTGAAGAGAAACCTTTCTATATAGAAATTACAATAGACTCTCAGAAGACGGCAACATTCAACACTCCAAATGTTGTAGACAACATATCCCATAATGCTCTTAGGGGGAGATGTAGTCCACAATATGGAGTAGCAATGGTTGCCTACCCCCGTACTAGAGCAAGGTCATTTGCTCTAAACTGTGTAAGTGTGCATTATAACATGGAAGCACACTCAAAGTTTTGCTTTTGAATACAGATAGCATTATTGTTTATTTTTTTGTATTTTATTATATGGAAACCTACTGTAAAAAAGGTGCTAAGCCAAGACTAATTCTAATGTAAGTATTATTATATGTGTTTTTATACTATTTGCATTGGTGTTGCATAATATATATTAAATTGCTGAATATAAAATGTTGATCATGAACAACTTCTCAGCCTGTGTAATCTCAGTCTACAAGACTCTGCTCTCTCTTCGTTCCCCTCCTACTGCTTTTAGCACTTTTTCAGTGTTTCTTTCTCTGCCTCTTCTCCGTAACCCCTCTCTGTTAATGCTCCCAAAGGTTCTATGCTTGGTCTCCTACTGTTCTCTATCTACACTGCCTTCCTTGGTAAACTCATCAGCTACTTTGGCTTCCAATAACATTTCTATGCTGATCACAAGCAAATCTATTAGTCTTCTCCCAATCTTTTGCCGTCCCTATTGACTCTGACTGTCTCTCTACTATTTCTAACTGGATGGCTGCTCACTTCCTTAAACCTAACCTGTCCAAAACAGAACTTCTTGTCTTTCCTCCTCAAGTGTTGCTACTCCCATGTATGTCTCTTTCTAAGACAACATCACTATCATGAGCTCTTTGTCAAATACTCGCTGCCTAGCTGTTCTCTTTCACTCCAAACCTTTCTTTACCCCTTATGTCCAGTTGATTGCCAAATCCTGCCATTTCCATCTAAAAAAACACAGAGTGCATCCATCCCTATATAACTAAGTTGCCCCTATTTAGCTAAGTTGCTGGTCCATGCCACATAACTCTCTCACCTTGGCTACTGCAATCCGCTTCTCTGTGGTCTTGCATGTTCCCAATTTGCCCATTACCGTCTATAATGAATGCGGTGCTGAGGCTCATCTTCCTGTCTGCCCACGCCTCTCCCCTTTGTCAGTCCCTACATTGGCTTCCCGTATAGAGATGTAAAATTCTGGTACTTGCTTACAAATCACTACATAACACTGCTCCTACCTACCTATCCACCCTAATACACAAGTATATACCATCCAGGCCCCTATGCTCTGCCAATTACCTGCATTTATAGAAACATAGAATGTGACGACAGATAAGAGCCATTCGGCCTAGTCTGCCCAATTTTCTAAATACTTTCATTAGTCTCATATCTAGGATAGCCTTATGCCTATCCCACGCATGCTTAAACTCCCTCACTGTGTTTACCTCTACCACTTTAGCAGAAAGGCTATTCCATGCATCTACTACTCTATCTCAGTAAAGTAATACTTCCTGATATAATTTTTAAACATTTGCCCCTCTATTTAAGACTATGTCCTCTTGTTGTGGTAGTTTTTCTTCTTTTAAATATACTCTCTAGTCACCGTCACTGGGGATGGAAGACAGACACTGGGTATGGGTCCCCAGATTCCTTTTGCATTTTAGTCACCCTGTGCCCATTATTGGTGCAGGGTATGTTGAATGTATTGCTTGCTTTGTCCCTCCTCAATCTCCCATCAGCCCTTGCTATTGTCTGACCCCACCCTTCCTGTAATATAGTGCTCAATGTACCCTATTGTATGTAAATTAGGCAGTTTGGGGCTTAAATGTGTGTGTTATGTCTATTAAAGCCAGGCATTGTTTAACCTTCACCAAGCGTTGTCTGGTGTTTGGTACAGGGTGGAAAAGGCCCTCGGTGATCCCAGTCAAGCCTCAGTAACTGGGTCTGAAGTGCTCCAGGGTCCCTGATAGCTATGAGGAAGCAGACTTGGTGGAGGTACTCAGTTGGAGTACAGGAGCTCCGTCCCATTCTCCTCTTTTACGGTGTTGATTCCCTTTATAAATTTAAATGTTTCTATCATATACCCCCTTTATCGTCTTTTCTCCAAGCTATACGTTAAGATCCTTTAACCTTTACTGGTAAGTTTTACCATGCAATCCATGAACCAGTTTTGTAGCCCTTCTCTAAACTCTCTCCAAAGTATCAATATCCTTCTGGAGATACGGTCTCCAGTACTGCATACAATACTCCAAGTGAGGTCTCACCAGTGCTCTGTACAATGGCATTTCTACTGCTAATACCTCTCCCTATACATCCAAGCTTTCTGCTAGCATTTCCTGCTTCTCTATTATATTGTCTGCCTACCTCTAACTCCTCTGAAATAATTACCCCTAAATCTCTTTCCTCAGATGTTGAGGTTAGGAATCTATCAAATATTCTGTACTCTGTCCTTGGGTGTTTATGTCCAAGATGCATTATCTTGCACTTATCCACATTAAATGTCAGTTGCCACAACTCTGACCATTTTTCTATTTCACCTAAATCATTTGTCATTTGGCTTATCCCGCCTGGAACATCAACCCTCCTGTAATTGTTTGTATCATAAGCAAAAAGACATACCTTGCAATCAAGACCTTTTGCAATATCACTAATAAAAATATTGAAGAGAATAAGTCCAAACAGGGCCAGACTGGGAAATAAATTTGGCCCGGGCATTTTTCAATCACAGCGCAATCCTGAGAAGGGGGTGGAACCACAGAGGGTGTGTTTTGTCATCACTAATGACAAGCTTGCCCCCTCACAAAGTGAGCATGTTGGTTCAATGCGCAGTACCCTGTTGAAGAGCTCTAGCATGAGAAAAAGTCCCTGTATTTGTTTTGCGCAGCGCAAGCAAATTTAATAACATAGAAGAGGGGATAACAGGCACTCGCTATAATATTAAACAGAAAATGTAGGGCAGGCAGCAGTAAACAATACAAGGATTCCATAACCTTGTTGGTACATGCAGTACAAAAAAAAGAGACAGAGTAAACCGCGCTCAAAATGTAAGTACAAGCAGTTATACGTATTTAGATTTCCAAATGTATAGTTCAGTGGATTTCAAAGAGAAACAAAAAAACAAGATAATAGTGCAATACAGTAAGTAAAGTATGTAAGTGGTGGATAATTAATGTCGCTACCACTCACATTTGTATGAACTAACTCAGAGCTCTGCTGTTTTGCGCATGGACGGAACAATCCCGTCTAAGGATATATGTTGTTATGGTCACCACTGGTCCGTCAGATAAAGTGCAATGTGCAGGACATATGTGGAGGCAAACGCAGAAAAAAGCTCCAATGGTGAAGTAAGTACAAACATGTGAAACAGATAAATAAAAGAGGTATTGTACTCACATTTGCTAGAGCATAACTTGCTCTAGTATAAACAGCATGGGTGGTATAATCCCCACCTAAAGATATGTTGGTGCCAGGAAGCAGTTGATGCAAAAGAAAGTAATATATATATATAAAATAAACTTTAATTTGCCAAAAGATAATAAAAACAAAATATAGATATATAAATAGATAAACGAGTCCCACTTTATGCGTTTCACCACTAAAAGGGCTTCTTCAGAAGTATGGTAGAGGTAGGACTCAAAGAATTTAATAGACAGGGACATGTTACTATCCCACTGTCGATAGAATTGTATGTTCACTTGAACAGAAACGCAATGCCGCCATTTTGGCGCATGTGTTCCAAAATAGTGACAGGAAACTGGAAATCAGCAACACCAGGTAGCAATTTTGAATTATGAACTCCCTATATAAACAGAACATTATAAGGACTCTACCACACTTCTGAAGAAGCCCTTTTAGTGGTGAAACACATAAAGTGGGACTCCTTTATCTATTTATATATCTATATATTGTTTTTACTATCTTTTGGCAAATTACAGTTTATTTTATATTTTATATATATATTATTCTCTTTTGCTTCAACTGTTTCCTGGCACCAACATATCCTTAGGGGGGATTATACCACCTATGATGGTTATACTAGAGCAAGTTCTGCTCTAGCAAATGTGAGTACAATAGCTCTTTTATTTATCCGTTTCACATATTTGTCGGGCTTTGTTGTCTGTGTAGGGGATGCAGTGTGTGCATAGGATATCCATAGTTTGGGTGTCAGGAATGTAGTGTGTGTAGGTGGTGCAGTGTGTGTGTAGGGGATCTAGTGTGTGAAGGACCCAGAGTGTGTATAGGAGATCTAGTGTGTGAGTGTAGAGGATTTAATGATGGTTATACTAGAGCAAGTTCTGCTCTAGCAAATGTGAGTACAATAGCTCTTTTATTTATCCGTTTCACATATTTGTCGGGCTTTGTTGTCTGTGTAGGGGATGTAGTGTGTGCATAGGATATCCATAGTTTGGGTGTCAGGAATGTAGTGTGTGTAGGTGGTGCAGTGTGTGTATAGGAGATCTAGTGTGTGAGTGTAGAGGATTTAGAGTGTTTTTAGTGATCTAGTGTGTATGTGTATGTGTAGATCAGATGATCCAGAGTTGGGTAAAGGATCTAGCGTGTATCTGAAATATAATGTGTGTAGTGGTGCAGTGTGTGTTTGTGAGGGGTGCTGTAGTATATATAGATAGATAGATAGATAGTAGTAGTAGAAATGGCAGCACTCATGGTCTACAATAAAATTCTTCTTTTATTTGCAAGGTTAAAACATGGGATCAACGTTTCAGTCCCTGTATAGGACTTTCATCAGGATCAATATTGATCCTGATGAAAGTCCTATACAGGGACCTACACACACTACATAAAAGAAGAATTTTATTGAAGACCGTGAGTGCTGCCATTTCTACTACTATCTGGATAGCCAACGTCCCAGGCTAAGCACCCGGCAAGTATACACTTCTACAGGCTGAGTGCAAGGATTTTTCTTAGTATATATATATATATATATATATATGTAATATATGTATAATGGCACTCACCCTTGCTGGTATACTGTAAAATCCAATGGCCTGGTGCAATCCCACGCTGAAATAGTATATAATATTTAGGTAGAAAGGATGCACTCTCCGGTCTTTAAATATTCCAAAATTATTTATTCCATTATTTGATATGTAGCAAATTGATCGACGTTTCGACCCGTTCGGGTCTTCCTCAAGATCAATACATACTTCTAAAAACATGCTTTATATAAGAAAAAGTATATATATATATATATATGTTTGGAAGTATTGTATGTGTGAGGGGCGAAGTGTGTTGGGAGTGCTGTGTGTATATGTGAAGGGTGCAGCGTGTGTGTGTGTGTGTGTGAGGGTTGCAGTGTGTGTGTGAAAGTGGTGATGTGTATGTGAGGGTGCTGTGAGTGTGCTATGTGTGTGTGAGTGCTGTGAGAGTGAAGGGGTATGTGTGTGTGAGGGTGATGTGTGTGTGTGAGGGTGCTGTGTGTGTGTGAGGGTGCTGTGTGTGTGAGGATGCTGTGAGTGTGTGTTAGGGTGCTGTGAGTGTATGTGAGGGTGCTGTATGTGTGCTCTGTGAGGGTGCTGTGTGTGTGAGGGTGCTGTCTGTTTGAGGGTGCTGTCTGTGTGAGGATGCTGTCTGTGTAAGGGTGCTGTGAGTGTGCTGTGTGCGGGTGCCTAGTGTGTTAGGGTGCTGTGAGTGTGAGGGTGCTGTGAGTGTGAGGGTGCTGTATGTGTGAGGGTGCTGTATGTGTGAAGGTGCTGTGTGTGAGGGTGCTGCGAGTATGAGGATGAGGGTGCTGTGTGTGTGTGAGGATGAGGGTGATGTGTGTGTGGGCACTGTGAGTGTACTGTGTGTGTGTGACGGTGCAATGAGTGAGCTGTGTTAGGGAGCTGTGTGTGTTTGAGGGTGCTGTGAGTCTGTGTGAGGGTGCTGTGTATGTGTGAGGTTGCTGTGTATGTGTGAGGGTGCTGTATGTGAGTGTGAGGTTGCTGTGTGGGGGGGTGCTGTGAGGGTGCTGTATGTGTGTGTGTGCTCTGAGGGGTTTGTGTGTGTGTGTGTGTGTGTGTGTGTGTGCTCTGAGGGTGCTGTGTGTGTGTGTGTTTGAGGGTGCTGTGTGTGTGTGTGTGTGTGTGTGAGGGTGCTAAGTGTAAATATATTTGGAGGGATTGTGTGTGTGGGGGGGAGACAGATTAACTTAAATATATTCAATATGTATTTTTTTTATTTTTTATAAAAAACAAACTTTATATCCAGCCCCCCTCCCTTCTTACCTTATGTCTGGGCGGTGGGGGGGGCATGCTGTCATACCTGGTGGTCCTAGATCTGAGCATTGCCATGGTAACCGCAGCAACGCTCCGATCTCGCTAGAGGAACCCAGCAGGGTGGATGGCTTGAGCTTTACTGGGTCCTCCTCTCCCTCCCTGCCCCCATTGGCAGCCGCATGTAACTGCCTGTGGGTTGGTGAGGGAGATCTTTGATCTTCCCACTGGCCCATGAAGGCACATAGCAGGGCCGGTGCTCGGATAGCGACACATTCACTAAATAGTTTTGTTTTGTTTTTTAATATGAGCTACTGCTTCCCTATTTTTTTTATTTACTAGTCATTACTTGTATGTTACTATGGGCACAGAGCATCAAGATACCTTAAAACCTCTTTTTAAAATGTTCCATGATGTCTTAGCACAGTATTTCTTTGGTTTTATTAAAAAAAAAAAAAACTTGTCCAGTTGACTTGCTGCAATGTTTGATGGTTTAACTGTGATATATAAGCAAAGTGGTTTTTCAAAGCTCGGACTGACTTAAATCCTAACCACTTGTGTCTTGCTTTGTTATATGATAACAATTTTGTTGGTTTAATAGTCCACGCGTCCGGCATTATTTATCCATTCGGCATATGGAGTGTATGAATTTTTACCACGTTCATTATTAACAGGACTTCTGGTCTGTCTTAAAACGTGTTTTTCTTGGACAAAAAGTTTGCTATTTTAAGAAATCAGATGGACTCACTCTAAACAATAGGTCTTGAAAAGAACATTCTATGAAAAGACACGAAACACGCTCCCGTATTAACATTTTTAACATTTGATAAAACCATGAACTTGCCTTAAATATTTTTCAAGAGTGACAGGAATTTAATTGCAGAGACATACTGGATACCGCACTCACCAAATAGGTCTGATAAAGACCCGGTAGGGTCAAAACGTTACTGCTTTTGCCCCAATAAAGCTGCTATTTCTGTTATCCCAAAGTGCCTGAACCGTTATTTATTCAGTATATCTAGGAATTTAATTGCAGCATTTATTTGCTTCCAGTAAAGATATAATGAGAATAATATACTGTCGTAAACACAACTAGTTTTTAAGCCAAGAAAAAAATCTAAAATTGTAGAGGTGAAGGTGCTACCTTTATTGGCTAACTATTTAGATTGAATTGCAAGCATTCAAGTCCATTTAAGGCCCTTCTTTAGGCTTAATATATAGGAAACCATAGGATACATATATACTATGCTTAAAGAAGAGACCTCAGTGGTCTTGAAAATTAGTAATGGAAATGAGAAACAAGACAGGGTTTATAATTTGTGTCCTCATCAACACTTGTGTAAAGAAAAATGGTGTATATATTTCTTGTTGTATTTTTTCCATTTTTTTTTGCGGTACCTTTTACTTGTCAAAACGAAAGTTGCCCAGATGTTTTCAGAGCAGCCCCAAGGCATGGCCGTCATAGCCTTTTCAAAATTCACCGTGCCAAATGACACTTGCCAAAAGAGTTTTACATTTCAGGATGGATCCACATTGCCAATTTAAGCAGACATGAGTAAAGAAAGGGAGGTGGGAGAGAAGAGATGGAAAGTTTGTTTTTCAAAAAATGATTTTTTTTGGGGTGGGCGGGGGGGTTACTTTTTTATAAAGAAAAACATAGTTGTTCCAATCTGGCCTTTTTCTTTTTAAAATAATTAGTTCAGCAGTGCATAAAACAGGTAAGTCTGTTCTGTGCTGCTGGGGGAATTGGCAGAGTGCATGTTCGTCCTGGCCTCGTAGTGGAATTTTCATGAGTAAGTCACTCACAAGGCATGGGGAAGGGAATTGTATCCCGATGACCTAAGGCAACCCAGCTTGTAAGGTTAACCATAATTATTAAACTAACATGACCTTTCTTACCCCTTTTACGCTATTATTTACCAAGAATAAACAAAGTGTACCCAGACATGCTAAGAGACCTATTACTTAAATGTCGAAAAAAAATTAGTTGGTCAAGAATGTATTATTATTTAACACCACATTCGTAATTTACTGAAAGGTCGGAGACCGCGACTGCCAAACTCTGTACATTAATCTTTATTGACACTCTAGATGCATAAGCCCTCTGGGTGTTGCTAATATATAACTCACATAGACAGAGCCTTTCAAATTGGAAATATTTATGATGTGTATGGATTGAATTTTCAAGAATGTACTGTTACATTCTATGCATGATATAAATAGGAGATATCACATTGTAAGCCCCATGATGTTGGTGAGTGATAGTATCCGTTGAATCTTCCAGAGGGCAGTTTTATTTGCATCTGCCACTATTTTAA
Source organism: Pelobates cultripes (assembly GCA_933207985.1). NCBI lineage: Eukaryota > Metazoa > Chordata > Amphibia > Anura > Pelobatidae > Pelobates > Pelobates cultripes. Next base: position 25,650,457 of record OW240913.1, on the reverse strand, counting down.
TTTTGTCCCATCTTGAGAATAATATTGTGTTCATGGCCAGACTGACACTAAAAAATAGTGCTGGAAACATTTATACCAGCTCTATAATCCATTGCGTCAGTACAGTATGCAAATATACAAGTGGAAAGAAATACTTAGCATTGCAAATTCTTCTTGCAACTTGAAGGACACCTAAAGAACTTCGGCTTGCTAAAGTGCTTTGGGGTTAACTGTTTTCTCTAAAACTAGAGATTTCAAGAGAAGTAGTAACACCCTCCTGCAGTCAAAATGACAGCCAAATAAGGGAGCTATCTGCTTAACAGTTCCCTAATTTGGTATCTTTAAATATGGCAATCCTACATAAAGTTCACTGTGATCGGCCTGCACAGGTCCCATCCTCACCTTGTAGTGATATCGATGCCGGGGCGACTTCACAAACCGGCTGCGGGCATACTAGATGGTGTGCAAGGGAACTGTGCAGAAGCTCCCTCACTGCCCATTTAACCATCTATCTGTATATTTGGACACCTGCCAAGTTAGAGCACCTAAAGCACGGGGCAGTGGCTGCTGTTTGGTTGCCTTAGGCTTGGGATGGCCTTGTTTGGGACCGGATGCCCATGATTTTAACTCCTGGACTAAGTAATGCCATTTGTAATTTTTATTCAATACAATTTCAGAGTTTGTTATGCATGTGTATGTGTATATTAATGCATATGTATTATATTGAGATATTATACCTTCCAATATCCTGTAACTTAAGTAAAACTAACACAGACACATATAAAGTGACTCATACACGCATTGACCCATACACACATACAATGACCCATACACACATTGACAAACATGCATTGAGCCATAAGCAAACACAAACACACTGACACATACACAAATTACAGATTCTGTCTCTGCACAGTCCCTGTACCTACTGTTGCCAAATGACTTCCTGGGCCCTCATTAGGTCTGCAGGTCAGGGACTGGGGTAAGGGCTTTCGTTAGGTCTTTATCCTGCATGCACTGATTGTCGGATGCCTGGATATGAGATCAGCTGTATCTTGATGGCCACCAAATTTGTTCATTGCATGGAGAGATCTAGTGATGTAGCTTCTCACAGTGCCCCAACTTCAGCAACCCTTGGGAATTTTCCCGGTGGACCAGTCTGGCTCTGACTGTGGGAGAGGAGCTGAGGAGACAGAATTGCATCTTCCGAGATCCTAGAGTAGCACAGTTAATGTCAGCAACTAGAAACAGCTCTGGAGTTTTACTCCAAATATAATTTAAATGTGTTTATTCTGGTGCAGACCTTAAATTAAAAGAACACTGTCATCGAAAGTTTTGATATTTTAATACAATCTTTTTGTTATGTTATAATTTACCATCTGATTTTTTTTTTTTTAAATCACTTACATTTAAACTTTAGAAGAACTATTTTGTGTCTTTCCGATTCCCCTGACAGTCATATTTATGCAACTACAGTTATATTGATGATTATTTGACGCAATGCTGACTTGTTTTGCAACAACTTGTTGCTTTTCAAAATCAGTAGAAATGCCGCAGGTAGAAACATCATGCATTTGTCCAAAGCAACAGATCAGTGAAAAATAGTGAGCATCTGATCAAATAACTGAAAATTTGACCAAAAGGTGCAAAATGATGGCTGTCATAAAGGGGGAGTTAAAAACATAAGCAAGTGTATTACTTTAAAAAAAAAAAAAAATCAATATATATGAATTAAAAACATTAATAAGATTGTTTATTATAATATAAAAATTGTATTACAATATTGAAATTTTTTTATAATATTCTTCTCTTAAAAGAATCCAAACCTTAGCCCCAACCCAACCTTAAACAATCATGCAATAAAAGAGATATATCACAATAAAGCACGTATTAGCTTATTATGAGGTTTTACAAAATTCTCAATGACCAAAGTTTAACATACATTCCATTAATACAATATCATTATTTTTTTTTTAATTTGACAATTTTTATTTTTCAGGAAAAGAGAGTACAGAAGGTAAAAGGCATAAGGGGATATAGCGTAAATCAATGCAATACAGGTGCAATAATGTTTGCAAGGTATGCAACTTACAGATTCCACATTTGTTCACTGCTTTGTTGATAGCCTTATTTTAGGTTGTGACTTGTGGCGTTGTTTCTTCACCTAGTGATTGTGGCAGAGTCCTATTTTAATTTTGGGTGGTGTAGGTTGGAGCATAGCCGGGTTTAGCCCGGGGATCTGTATATTGCCTTACAGTATTGTTGCATAGGGGGAGGGGGATGAGGGGGAAAGGTGGAAGAGGGAGGAGGGGGGAGAGGAGGGGGAAAAGGGTCAGAGTGCGGTAGGGTCCTACAGTGATCAGGTGTAGTTCATGTTGGTCTGTGTGTGTGTGGGTGTATTCTGCCTCCAGTCGGGGAGTTTCTCAGTTCAGCCTGTTGTTTGTGCTTATGTGTCGCGTTCGGTGGTGCTTGTATTTATCCCACATTTCCCATGCTTTGAGCCAGTAGGAGCTTTTCTGCCGTGTCTTTCTTGCCATAAGTTCATAAGCTTTGGTGGTCTCAATCGCCTCAATGCACTGGTTGATCGTTGGGGAGGTTGTTTGCTTCCACTGCCTACTGATGACGGTGAGCGCTGCAATTAAGATGCGATATAGTAGGTACCTGAGGTGTGCGTGTGGCTCATTTGGGATCAGGAGTAGTAGGAACGTTTCAGGTAAAGGAGGTAAGTGCATTCCGGTGCACTGGGTCGTTAGGGCTAAGATTTGTGAACAGTATTGTCTTAGCAGTGGGCATTGCCACCATACATGTATCATGGTTCCTCGACCTGCTTGGCATCTCCAGCATGTCTCAGATGTGCCGGGGTAGCTGTGTTTGAGTCTCGTGGGGACCAAATACCATCTGTAAAGTATCTTGCGTGAGAGTTCCAGGTGGGTCGTGGAGAGAGTCAGTCGTTTATGGGCTCGGTATATGTCTTGCCATTGGTCATCGGTAAGTGGGTGTCCAATATCTTGTTCCCATGCCAACTTGAAGGAGGGTGGTTTTGTTCGGGTTTGAGTATGTTCAGAAGCATATATTGTGGAGATGAGTTTCGTTGCCGGCTTGACCCTCATACATATTTTTATTATTTTTGTCCAGTGTGGGTCTGGTGTCGTTGCTGTTTGTTGTGTCGGTTGAAAGGCTATCCAGAATTGCAGTTGCATATCGCAGAAGGTCGCCGTATTGGGTATCATGAATTCCGTTCAGAGCAATATAAATTTTTTTAACAGCCTCGCTTTAATAACTTCATGTGAAAATATTTTATGAAGTATTCATGTTTTGTACAGTTTTTCTGATACCTTCATTTGACACATTTTGCAAATGTAGCTCTAGATTAAGATCTGTAAGAGCTGCAGATCCTTTAAATGCACTTCTCTCTTTAAACCTTAACCCATAAAAACAATAAATTACATATTGTGGGATGCAAAGCCGAAAGAATAAAGCACTTAAGGGATTTTGGGGTGAAACAGTAATAGCATGTCATGTGTGAAACCATTAAAATAATTGGTTACCAAATATATGTTGTTTTATTTTTTTTAAATCACTATCTGTTAAACATTTTCTGAGATAGAAATTAATAATAAAATAAAAGACAAACTGTGATGAACTGACTGTTATGTGCTATCGGCACGTAGGTTTAGGGAACAGGTATTTTAAAAGGCACAAATAACCCTTTATTATAGGGCTGGATGGATTTCGGAGTGCAGCTTAATGCTGCTTGATAAGCATTCTATAGAATCATTATTTTTGTGGAACTATACAAATTATTCCATATTAACTACATGTTAACAGTTTGCATGCGTTCCCGGAATACAGTTTGCAAGGTAGACACATAGTAATATAAGCTGAAAAAGTCTTAAGTGCATCATCTAAAATGGCAGTCTTAATTCTCCTATCAATAAGTTGTGATGCACCGAACGGTTCGCTGGCGAACATAGCGTGTTCGCGTCCGCCGCGGATGGCGAACACATGCACGGTTCAATCCGCCCCCTATTCGTCGTCATTGAGTAAACTTTCACCCTGTACCTCACAGTCAGCAGACACATTCCAGCCAATTAGCAGCACACCCTCCCTAGCAGACCCTCCCACCTACTAGACAGCATCTATTTTAGATTCATTCTCAAGCTGCATGCTTAGTGAGAGGAGGGAAAGTGTAGCTGTTGTTGATTAGATAGGGAAATGCATAGCTAGGTTAGGGTATACAGTGTCCACTACGGTCCTGAAGGACTCATCTGATCTCTGCTGTAAGGACAGCACCCCAAAAAGCCCTTTTTAGGGCTAGAACATCAGTCTGCTTTTTTTTTCTTTTCTGTGTAATGTAATTGCAGTTAGTTGTCTGCCACTGCTGCCAGCTTCTGTGTCAGGCTCACAGTGGATACTGCCCATTTGCCCAGTGCCACCACTCACTATCTGGTGTCACAATAGCTTGCATTTAAAAACAAAAAACTTTTTTCACTGTTATAGATTGAATAGCAGTCAGTGTCCCAAAGCGGGTGTGTCAGGCTCACAGTGGATACTGTGCCCAGTGCCACCACTCACTCACTGGTGTCACAATAGTTTGCATTTAAAAACAAAAAACTTTTTTCACTAGATTGAATAGAGTTGTCTGCAAAGGCCTCCTTCAGCAATTACCTTGCCCGTGTACTTTGTCTGCAAGTGTCTAGCAGGGTGTCAGGCCTCCTTCAGCGTGTGCTCTGCAGACCTTGCCCGTGTACTTTGCCACTCATATCTGGTGTCTCTATAGCGTGCTTTTACAAAGAAAAAAAGTTTTTCAGTGTAAGCTAATAGCAGTCAGTGTCCTTAAAGCGGGTGTCAGGCCTCCTTCAGCGTGTGCTCTGCAGACCTCTGCCCGTGTACTTTGCCACTCATATCTGGTGTCTCTATAGCGTGCTTTTACAAAGAAAAAAAGTTTTTCAGTGTAAGCTAATAGCAGTCAGTGTCCTTAAAGCGGGTGTCAGGCCTTCAGCGTGTGCTCTGCAGACCTCTGCCAGTGTACTTTGCCACTCATATCTGGTGTCACAATAGCGTGCATTTAAAACCAAAAAACTTTTTTCACTGTTATAGATTGAATAGCAGTTAGTTGTCTCAAAGCGGGTGTGTCAGGCTCACAGTGGATACTGTGCCCAGTGCCACCACTCACTCACTGGTGTCACAATAGCTGGCATTTAAAACCAAAAAACTTTTTTCACTGTTATAGATTGAATATAAAAGTGGCCTCTTTGAGAGAAATATTTCCCACAATCAGAACAAAAATAAGGTTTCTCTCCTGTATGGCTCCTCAAATGATGCTTAAGATTAGAAGCGGCTGAAAAGCATTTCTCACACTCAGAACAAAAATATATTTTTTTTACATTCTCTCCACTATGAACGAAATGACGTTTGGGAAGAGATTTTGTATGAGTAGGTTTTTCATGTACGATACGGGAACATGATTTAGATCCTTGGTAAGTTTTGCGAGATCCAATAGTGTGTATGATGTTCTCTGAGGACAGGTGTCAATCCATATCTGCCAAGTGACCCTATGTAGGAGGAACAGTCTCTATTCTGTTCTGTGTCAGTGTGTATTATGTTCTCTAAGGACAGGTGTCAATCCATATCTGCCAAGTGACCCTATGTAGGAGGAACAGTCTCTATTCTGCTCTGTGTCAGTGTGTATGCTCTGAGGACAGGTGTCAATCCATATCTGCCAAGTGACCTATGTAGGAGGAACAGTATTCTGCTCTGTGTCAGTGTGTATCATGGTCTCTGAGGACAGGTGTCAATCCATATCTGCCAAGTGACCCTATGTAGGAGAACAGTCTCTATTCTGCTCTGTGTCAGTGTGTATCATGGTCTCTGAGGACAGGTGTCAATCCATATCTGCCAAGTGACCCTATGTAGGAGGAACAGTCTCTATTCTGCTCTGTGTCAGTGTGTATCAGGGGCTCTGAGGACAGGTGTCAATCCATATCTGCCAAGTGACCCTATGTAGGGGGAACAGTCTCTATTCTGCTCTGTGTCAGTGTGTATCATGGTCTCTGAGGACAGGTGTCAATCCATATCTGCCAAGTGACCCTATGTAGGAGGAACAGTCTCTATTCTGCTCTGTGTCAGTGTGTATCATGGATCTCTGAGGACAGGTGTCAATCCATATCTGCCAAGTGACCCTATGTAGGAGGAACAGTCTCTATTCTGCTCTGTGTCAGTGTGTATCATGATCTCTGAGGACAGGTGTCAATCCATATCTGCCAAGTGACCCTATGTAGGAGGAACAGTCTCTATTCTGCTCTGTGTCAGTGTGTATCATGGGCTCTGAGGACAGGTGTCAATCCATATCTGCCAAGTGACCCTATGTAGGGGGAACAGTCTCTATTCTGCTCTGTGTCAGTGTGTATCATGGTCTCTGAGGACAGGTGTCAATCCATATCTGCCAAGTGACCCTATGTAGGAGGAACAGTCTCTATTCTGCTCTGTGTCAGTGTGTATCATGATCTCTGAGGACAGGTGTCAATCCATATCTGCCAAGTGACCCTATGTAGGAGGAACAGTCCTATTCTGCTCTGTGTCAGTGTGTATCAGGGCTCTGAGGACAGGTGTCAATCCATATCTGCCAAGTGACCCTATGTAGGAGGAACAGTCTCTATTCTGCTCTGTGTCAGTGTGTATCAGGGGCTCTGAGGACAGGTGTCAATCCATATCTGCCAAGTGACCCTATGTAGGGGAACAGTCTCTATTCTGCTCTGTGTCAGTGTGTATCATGATCTCTGAAGACACGTGTCAATCCATATCTGCCAAGTGACCCTATGTAGGAGGAACAGTCTCTATTCTGCTCTGTGTCAGTGTGTATCAGGGGCTCTGAGGACAGGTGTCAATCCATATGTCAAGGTGTCAATATGTCATATGTCAGGTGTCAATCCATATCCATTGTGATTTAGGAATGTTAGGTGATTTATGCCCTTTATGGATTAAGAGCAGACTCTGCATCAACTGTGTAATTTTCCATGGGAGTTTTGCCATGGATCCCCCTCCGGCATGCCACAGTCCAGGTGTTAGTTCCCTTGAAACAACTTTTCCATCACTATTGTGGCCAGAAAGAGTCCATGTGTGTTTTAAAATTCGCCTGCCCATTGAAGTCTATGTCGGTTCGCCCTGGTTCGCCGGTTCGCGAACATTTGCGGAAGTTCACGTTCGCCATTCGCGAACCGAAAATTTCCTGTTCGCGACATGACTATCAATAAGCTGTTGAATATTTATTTTTATATTATTGAATATTTTATTCTTCCAACAAATATCCAGACATTTTTATAATATAATATATAATGTATAATGTACAAAATCTGGTAAAGCACTTTCCACATATTTTTATTATCTTATTTTCTAATTGTTAATAATTATTGCCATATTTCCCAGTTATGATCCACACCATTAGGTAAGTGCCAAGGGTTGGTAAGTATTAAAGTCTTGGGATAGGTCCATTACACAATTGGGAAAACAGACACTGGGGTAAATTACAATTCAACATTGGTAACCAATCAATAGTGTTTTATGGCTTTTGGCTCTAAATTGACATTATATATAGTGCAATTTTTACGTTATGGATTTTACGATGTTATATTTATGGTATTTTGTAGTTAAAATGATTATCGTTCTTCAATTGGTCTGGTAGCTTAATAAGAACTCCTTAGTTATTGTTGCTTGTTTAAGTTATCAAGTTAGGGCAGGTGTTTGTGATGTTTGTTCGGCTCATGCTACACAAACTATATATGTCCCATCTCCTTCTCTTCTTCCAGACTACTCTTTACCATACTTAACACAAACAAATAACTATAATGGGAAATAAAAGATGCAGCTTCCCCGGTGGTATTCCCCAGCTTACCACCTCTCTTATATAGCACAATACAAAAACAATATTTGGGAATCAGCTAAGCATCTAAAAGTGAAAAAATAAACCAAACATAGTGTGGTACAACAAGAACAACAAGAACTGCGCTTTTTAAGAATGCACTCACAATGTCTCAGAATAAACTGCCCCTTGGGTACCTTCCCTGGTTAAGGCTGGGGACTAACACCTTCTTTCAGTTCCTCCTACTGCAGACAGGATCCAGAATAAATCAGAAGACCAGAATATCTTTCTCCAAGCTTCTAGTTGATTTATTGGGTACAAATTTTAAAAAACACCAAAGAAATTAAAAGATTCGTCCAACGCGTTTCTTCCATTAGTGTGGACTTCTTCAGGGCCAATAATAAAATATAATTTACAAACAATAATACAATTAAAGTGTCAAGCTGCCTAGTATCCCTCCCTCCCACCCCCAGTCCTTTATATTGGGCTATTCCCCTTCAGTCATTGGTAGTTTTAGTGTGTATGGGTTCTTTGATTCCTTCTGATAGGGTTATATTTCTCCACCATTCCTCATTGCCTCTTCACTACCAGCTGATTGTGATTACCAAAAATGTTTCTTCTGGAACACCGTCTTGCGTTCCGGGGCCATACTCTTTACCATACACAGATTTCACACAATGCAAACATGACTATTGTCCAAGTTCTCAGGCAGCCTTTGAGGTTTTATATATTTGGCTTCATGTTAAAACCATTCAGTTCTAGAAGTCGTAGTGGTTCATAGTGTAACCTATAACATCTTTCTCATTTACTTTTTGAAAGGGAATAGAACCTTCCATGTTGCAATCCATGGATGTGAAATCACCTGAAATTAAACTCTGTCCATGTATTCCTTGCCCATTGATCCATCCTTGCCTAGAAAAAGACAATTACAAATCTCTTCCTTACACATCAGTAAATAGTGTTAGGGAACAGACAACTATCAACTCTATCTGGGTCATTCTCAAACCATGACGCTCATAAGGTCAAAACGTTGGTTGATGTGAGGTTGCAATATCTGAAGTGCATAACCATTTTTAATAATACTTGTACTTCTAGACAGTTTGTTGGAATAGGGGTTTGTGCACCCTCTCACATATAAGAAGGACTTACAACTTACTACTATAGAAGTGAGGTCACAACTGTTTTATATACCACTCATTTTTGAATATATTTTTTTTACAGGAAACAATATAACTTTGCTCATTTTAATTGATAGTATAATTTAATAGCATTTGGTCTGAAAACAAATAAACAAACCAAAAGCAACTCTAATTACGAATCTCTAAGAAAAAAATGAATACCTGGTAATAGGATATAACATAAAACAACGAGAACAGTAAATCCACTGAATGATTCATCAGACTGCAATACAAAAGGCCAGCCAAGATTCAAAGCCAAGATCTAAACAAGCAAAAATAGAAAGCGATATGTGAAACAGGAAACACTGTGACAAATCATACAAATAAACAATTTACATAATGATCATAGAAAAATATTTGCAGTTAGTTAAGTTAGGGAACAAAGTGTATCATTTACTTATAATTTATTTAAGTCACATTTTGTTGCACGTAAAAGCACGATGTGCTATAATAATAAAGTTCTAGATTAAATGGTTTTCTTTTTTGCTGTTGTTTTTAATTTGACATTTTGGGTTTGGAACTAACGAGGCTTTAGAACAGAAATACTATTAACTTGATGTTTGATGCTGAATTACTGTGATCCAACACTGTGAATGTCCATATTAGTAGTATTTATTGACCACTTGATTTAAAATAAGATCCATATCAAATGCCTAAGAACCCCAAAATATTATATGTGTCTTTTTAGGTCATAATGCAACATAGGCATGTAAAGAAGTGTGTGCTGATACGAGGACTGAAATGCATACAAATACCTAAAGAATAATAGCAAAGTGAGTAACAAATTTGCCTGTATTGGTACTGTCCTGCATGGAGCATTGTCACATACTTTTTCCAACAGAAACACATAAATGGCCAAATCCATAAACGAATGTCAGTCATTGAAATATCAATGAGAAACTGTCCATGGCTCCAAATGAACTTTGTTCAGCTTGAAACGTTGCTCACGTCATAGAAACTTAGTCACAACCTCAGGAATGTACAACAGCAGGAAAATTGAGTGATCGTAGGAAACTCACAGGTGTTTAAGTAACTGAACTTCTACCTCTACGTCCTCAGTGTTTTTATAGAGGCTTGATAGTAGAGCTGAAATTATGTACTTGTGAGAGGAGACTAAAAAGTCACTGTTTGGCCCAAACTGCCTTATCTGGATCCTAGGAACTAGTGACTCCAAACCATTATACCCAAGGTGATATAGCTCTTGATGGTTTGTGCACGTATAACACAAGAGATGTTTTGAGACACTAAGTGGACCGATAAGTGCAGAAAGCAGGAGAGAAAAATGCTTCACAGATGTTTTTTACTTGGACACCTCCTACATGTTTTAGTGTGAAACAAGAAGGTGCCTGGTTTTGGAACTTCCAGAAGTTGGAAAAAGCCCAATACTATTATTGTTTTCATTAAAACATTTAATTTATTCTTGTTAAAAAATACCTTACAACAATACACAACACACAAAAAACAATTAAAACAATTATAAAAAAGTACCACTGACATCATAAGGTGCGCACTATTTCAAAGACTTGATACAAAGCCATTATTTAAAGACATATTTGCAATTAATTAAGCAAGAAAAAAATGGCGGGGTGGGGGGGAGGGGAGCTATCTGTGAAGGATTAACCAATTTATGATCTTCACCAAGGAGGTACAGAAACCTATAATAAACTAGTAAATAATGATGGAACAGACAATTACTTCTCAACATGAAGCCAACAAGGGAAACTTGTGCCTTAGAAATGATGGTATTGAAGGTAAGGTAGCAACAGCAAATCAATAATACCAGTGTATATACCAAATCAATAATACCTGTTCAATAAAAGGGCCACCTGGTATTTAAGTAATGTCAGACATACTAGCACCAACACAGAAGTAGACACTCTCCCATGAATCATATTTATTGAAGGTTTTCATAAAAAGAAATATGCACAGCAAAATACAAATATGTCAGATACAGGGTGCATAAACCAAGGTGTAGCCTATATCACACTGGTACGAACAGAAAGTGTTGGTTACATAGGGTTAATATAATCTAACAATGGTTTGACTGTGTCTAGATGAAGTGATGCTTAGCACCCTGTATCCAGTGGACATATAATAATGGGGAGTCTAGAACTAGAAGAAAAATGCCTAGAAAAGAGGATGCAAAAGGGAAGAATATAAAGTAAGCAGAGAGTGCGAACATAAGTGAAGAAAGAGAGTAGAGAGTACAGATAGACTTAGGGGTTTTCAAAGATTTTTTTTCGAAGGAGTGGAGACTGGGTGAAAGTCTAATGGAGAAGGGAAGAGAGTTCCAAAAAGAAAAAGGTGCAGCCCTGGAGAAGTCTTGGAGGTGAGTGTGGGAGTACGGACAGAGGATAGACGTAGGGCTTCGCAGAGCACAGGGGCCTCGACGGGACATACTTGTGTATTAGGGAGGATAGGTAGGTTGGAGCAGCATTATGTAGGGACTTGTGAGCAAGCACCAGAATCTTAAATTAAGCCCTATATCTAACTGGAAGCCAATGTAGGGACTAACAGAGGCGGGAGGCGTGGGAGGTGCGGGCAGACAGGAAAATGAGCCTCATCTTAATTATAGATTGCAGCACTGCATTCTGGGAACACGTAAGACCACTGAGAAGGGGATTTCAGTAGTCAAGGCGAGAAAGAGCGATGGCATGGACTAGCACATGTGTCTGGTGGATGCGAGCTATGTTTTTGAGATGAAAGTGGCAGGATTTGGCGATCAACTGGGAGGTCAAGGAGAGGTCAGAGTGAAGTCATCGGAAACCAAAGCTGACTCACACTAACTCCCATTAACAGACTATACATATGGTCAGTAGTTTGTCCTGAATGTTTAAAACGAACATGGTTGATTATATTGATAAATAGGCCTGGGGTTAGAGTTAGGGCTGGAGTTATGGTTATGTCTAGGGTTATAGACATATCACGTGAGAGAGAAATAATGCATTTTAAAAGTTCTGGAGAAGTCCTAATAAACCATCAGATTGCGAGACTGAATATCAAATTAGGTTTAGGGATAGGGTTATGGCTTTAAATAAGTTCCCTTACTCTTACGGGTGCACCAGGACATATTGAGGGAGTTAAATTCCCAGACAGAGTTGTTGTAAGTAGCTGTGCCTTTACTATGCTGTTCTCCTAATGTGATATATTGATATAAGCACAAACCATAACATATAAAACAGGGTAAAACAAAAATAGTAATAAAAATAATTGTATTTTTCTACATTACAGAGATTTGGCAAATTTAGTAACTGCCGATATGCCAAAGGTATGCAAGGCCTCTTCTTTAACTAAACAGGAAATATTTTTTCTTCAAAAAATGCGTATCCAGCTATTTTTATAAAAAAAGAAACAGTTTCCATTATCTTGTGTTCCTTGCCACAATACGACTAAAAATCATAGTCTATAAAACTTTAATTATAGTTTTCAAATTTCTTGACTTTGAATCTTCTCCCTGAAGCTAGTTTTGATGGATGACATTGGTCACAAAAACTTCTAAACATCAGCCGCACTCTCCAAAGCAAACAGACATTTAGACTGACCAGATGGCAAAGAAATAAATTAAATAAAAAATATGCTAAACTTTAAACTAGGCAGCAAAATCTCGTAATATAATAATTTGAATATATAAATGATTAATGTGATCAGCAATTATAATTTTGCAAGTTCTGTTGAGCTGGTCTTCACAAATCATAACGTTGTTCTTTCTTAACAGAGTTAAGAACGACGTTGATACTTTGACAAGGAAGAAAAATTGAAAGAGTTTTTATAAGGTATCCATAATTGGATTTTGTGAGTCACACACTTTTGGAAATTATGTGAGATCATTTGAGATCTTGGCTAAAAAACGCTTGATGATGAGTTATTGCTCCATTCATGTGGGACACTTAGGAAATCCTCAAATGATTGCACTAGGCTTTAGAAAATGGATGTCTTGTGGAGACTGGTTTAAGAAAGGGATTGTTTTAGGATAAAATCTGAGGTTCTCTACTTAAAGCCAAAATGAAGAATCTACACAGAAGGTGCCAAGGTCACATCATATTCAAGTATTTTTTTTTACAGTAGAACAGATGAAAATTGCAGCTGAAATAGCTTCTCTTGGGATTAAGAGTTTTGGTTTTTTTTTGTAGGTTTTTCTTCTTTTGGTTCTTTATTTTTTTCTTTTTGTTTGTTTTTACTGTAGGAACATGTTTAATATTATCAGGTGTTCTGTTTATTGCTAGTCATGCCAATGCATGAATTCATGTTGAAAAACAATATTACCCTAAATGACAAAATTGCTTTTGTGGTGTTAGGGATTTCTTAAATCAGGCTAGATTATCTCAAAATCATGTATTTACCCAACATGATCGTTTCACATCCTTCATTTCTCCTGCTCTACTCATGCCTCATGTTTTAGCTGCCGGATATAATTAAACTGCCTTTACATTCCCAGGTCGCACCCAATACATGTATAACAAAAACATTTATTGCGTAAGATTGAAAATACAGCTTCATCTTAAAGAAATCCATTCATATCAAAAAATAATAAAGAATAGAAATAATAATAAGGATTACATTTATACTCCAAACCCTTAAAGGACCACTCTAGGCACCCAGACCACTTCAGCTTAATGAAGTGGTCTGGGTGCCTGGTTCAGCTAGGGTTAACCCATTTTTTTATAAACATAGCAGTTTCAGAAGTGGTTTTATCAGAGTCCATACAGATGTTCAAAGAGCTACTAGATGCATACTTGCAAAAACAGCATATTCAAGGATATAATCTTCCAATGTAGGGTAATAACTGCTTGATCCAAGGATTAATCTGACTGCCATTCTGGGGTCAAAGGGGATTTTTTTTTCCCTAGGTTGTTGCAAAATTGGAAGTGCTTCAAACTGGTGTTTTTTTGCCTTCTTTTGGATCAACAGCAAAAAACTAATATGAGGAAGGCTGAACTTGATTGACGCAAGTCTATTTTCAGCTATGTAACTATGTAAGGTTGGATGCTTTTTGTTTTATTGCTTCTGAGGAAGTCCTTTCAACTATTATTATTATTATTATTGCCATTTATATAGCGCCAACAGATTCCGTAGCGCTTTACAATATTATGAGAGGGGATTTAACTATAAATAGGACAATTACAAATAAACTCACAGGAACAATAGGTTGAAGAGGACCCTGCTCAATCGAGCTTACATTCTATAGGAGGCGGGGTGTAAAACACATTAGGACAGGAATTTGCAATCAAATAAGGTGGGCTGCCCTTTAGGAGAGGGCAAGAGACAGGTATGTGAGGTAGGGGTTAGTCTTGGAGGCCATAAGCTTTCCTACAGAGATGGGTTTTAAGGCACTTCTTAAAAGATGCAAGACTAGGGGAGAGTCTGATGGCGGGAAGCAGGCTATTCCATAGGAAGGGAGCCGCCCGCGAGAAGTCCTGCAAGCGCGAGTTGGCCGTACGGGTGCGGACAACGGACAGGAGGTGGTCACGGGCAGAGAGGAGAGACCTAGAAGGGACATACCTATGGATCTGTGAGGAGATATAAGAGGGGCTAGAGTTGTTCAGTGCTTTATAGGTGTGAGTTAGTGCCTTGAATTGACTCCTATAGCACACAGGAAGCCAATGTAAGGACTGGCAGAGGGGTGAGGTGTGAGAGAACCGACTAGAGAGGAAAATCAGTCTAGCAGCAGCGTTCATTACAGACTGTAGGGGTGCAGTACAGCTTTTGGGAAGACCAAGCAGGAGAGGGTTACAATAATCCATGCGGGAAATTATTAGAGCATGGACAAGCTCCTTGGTAGTATCTGGTGCAAGAAAGGGGTGGATGCGGGCTATGTTTTTAAGATGGAATCTACAGGATTTGGCAACATGCTGGATGTGAGGCTCAAAGGTGAGACCAGAGTCAAGTATGACGCCAAGACAGCGTGCTTGCAAGGATGGGCTGATGTTTGTACCACAAACTTGAAGGGAGAGCGAAAGAGGAGGATCAGTATTAGGAGGAGGAAAGACAAGGAGCTCAGTTTTTGAGAGATTGAGTTTCAGAAAGCGGGAGGACATCCAGTCAGAGATGGAAGAAAGGCAAGCAGTGACACAGATGAAATATGTAGGGCTGTTTTTTGTCTGTAATTTTTATGCCTTTTATGCTCATTTTATTTGCATTGCCTAAAGTACTGTATTCAAACATGCCAAACATTTGTTTACCTCATGTGGAGGAGAGAGAGAGAAGATAGCGATGGTCAGATAGCTCTTTCCTTTAAACTAAAAGGGACTCTATAGGCAGAGTAAGTTTTGATTTATAGATCATGCCTCTGCAGTCTCATTACTCAATCTGCTGCCATTCAGGAGTTAAATCACTTTTGCCTCCCCTGTCTGTGGGTGACACAGCTTAAATAAAAAAAAAATAAAAAAAAATTCCACCAGATCTCACAGCACAGTGTGTTTACTTTAGAAGTTCTTATCTCCTGCTCTGGCATCTTTAATCAGACATCTGCAGGCTCTAGCAGGTTACTAATAGAGCAAGAACATTCTAAATAAAACACACTGAGCAACAAAGTAAACTTAAAAAGTAGATATTTATTTTCAGAAAGTATATAGGAAGGTTGTGTGAGTCACATGCAGGGAGGTGTGACTAGGGCTGCATAAAAATAATGATTTATCTCCCCAATAGCAGAGAATTGAGTAGTGATACCACTGAGGCACCATCTATACACCAAAACCACTTTGGTAGGCTAAAGCTGTTTGGATGCTTAGAATGTCCCTTAAAATATGAGTGTGCATATTGTAATAAATGGTGTTATTGTTTTGAATCTATACCATTGGTTCTTTTTATTCTTTGCACACATAGAGTTGGTGTTAACTAGATGTAGAGAGAGAAGATCAAATATACCCTAATGGGAGATACATGCTGTGACAGACCACCTGGCACCCTGATTGGGCACCTCCACCAATCACGCTTCCTAGTATCACCAAGTACTATAAGCACCGCACCAGACACCATAAACACTGTAGCCCCCCTTAGTCTTGCCGTCCCTTCCCACCCTGGACCAACACCTGGATCCAGCTCCCAGTGAGAAGACCTCTCCTCCAAGAGAGTATAATAATCCAAAGAGCAGTAAAGCAGTTTACCCCCCTGCCCCCCACTCACACACATGGGACACTACTAGACCTATTGTTTCCCCCTGCTGGGGAAACAATAGGACAGGAAAAAGGGGGAGGGAAAGAGGCACAGACAAGCAATACATTCAAAATACTCCTCCTCTGTGTCTGAGAGATAATTGAGTCAGGAACTGTACAAACTCAATTATCTCCAGGTACAGAAAACCACACAATTTACTAACACCCCAAAAGTACCCCCAAGTACCATGGAAACCCCACAAGAGTCACATCATTGGATAGCCCTGACCAACAAATCCAAAAATCACCCAGATCGGTTCAGTGTTTTGGTTTTTCCACGGAAGTCACTTTTTAACATGTCTTTTTGCAGGGCCCATAGTCTTTGGGCAGGAGGCTAGCCAGCAGGCCCCTCCAGGAACACGTGGCAGAGGCATTTCATGCTATTGTACAGTTAATTTCTGAATGTATATCATGTTGCTTTTTGACTATTTTTTGAGTATTGTACAAGTTTATATGTTATTTTGTCACTAGAGTCTGATCATGCCATTTTAAACTAGCACCAAAAAAGATTGTGTGTAAATTGTGTTTTTCAATAAGGACAAATCACCTTTCAGCAGAATAAAATTCATTGCCATGCCCCCTCTGAAGACATCTGGCTTGTATTATTGTGTTTGCATGCGCAGCATTCTGAAACACATTGCCAAAACTATCTCCACAACAGCTGGATTAAGCATTGATTGCAGGTGAACATGTGTTTTGTGCAGAATGGCACAGAAGCCTGCTCGGAGCAGAGTCACGTACCGCATAGTTTATAATAGTATTGTACTGAAACTCCATGTTTAACATTAGAAAATAATGAGCCTTACAATTTATTTTTTATATGATAGCTGTGAACTCGGCTTTAAAGTCCATTGAACCAGTGGCGGATCCGGGGGGGAGGGGGCAATGGAAAATAGTACTGCGCTCCCTCTCCTTTGCCTCCCCTCCACACCCCCGTGCAGGGCTGGCGCCAGCCCTGCTATGTGCCTTCACGGACCAATGGGAGAACAGAGATCTCCCCTCAGAGATCTCTCCTCCAGCCCATAGGCACATTGCTTACTGCCGGTAGGGTCGGGAGAGAGGACTCGGAGGAGCTAAGCCTGCAGCTCCGCCGGTTCTCCTCCCGCGATGTCAGAACGTTACAGCAGTTGCCATGGCAATGCTCCGAATCTCGCGAGAGTGAACTCTAACCTCAGGATATGCAGGATAGAGTTCACTCCCACCTGACCACCAAAGCTTCTCCACCAGACCACCAAGGCTTGAAGGTAATGTCCCCTCTCCCTCAGTAAGTTAGAAGGGGGGGAGGAGATAAAATGTAATAATTTTTCAATTAAAAAAAATAATACATTTCATTTGCTCCCACTTGCCCCCAAAACACAATACCCACGTACACATACAGCACTCCTCACACACGCACTGACCCCTCAAACACACAGACACACACACACACACACTGCATCTCTCACTCACACACACACACTGCCCCCATACACTCACTGCAATCCTCACTCACACACACTGCCCCATGCACTCACTGCACTCCCCACACACACTGCAACCCATACACTCGCTGCACCACTCACTCACACACTCTGCCCCCATACACTCACTGCACCCCTCACACACACTGCACCACATACACTCACTGCACCGCTCCCTTACACACACTGCCCCCTTACACTCACTGCACCCCCCACACACACTGCACCCCCCACACTCACTGCACCCCTCACTCACACACACTGACCCCCATACACTCACCACACTCCTCACACACACTGCACCCCTCACTCACACACACTGCCCCATACACTCCCTGCACCCCTCACAAACACACACATACCGCACCCCACATACACTGCCCCATACACTCACTGCAACCCTTACACACACACACACTGCACCCCAACACACACTGCACCCCTCACACACACTGCAACCCTTACACACACTGCCCCCATACACTCACTGCGCCCCTCACACAAACACACTGCACACACTGCACCCCACACACACACACTGCCCCAAACATACACACTACACCACTCATAGACACAAACTGTATCCCTCACAAACACTACACCCCTCATTCACACACACACACACACACTGTACCCCTCACGCACACACTGATGGCTAAGATGGCTGACATTTTAATGTAATACTACTAAGCAGGCCAAATAAAAATAAAAATAAAACATCTCTCACTTGATTTGATTTTTGCCTTGTTTTACAAAAGAGCATCTTCCCAGGGAACATCAAGGATATATATGTAAAAACTTCTTAAAAATTCTGATCAAATCAACTTGCTCAAGCAACATTATTATCTTTTGACCATGTCCGCAGTTACAAAATAGTAATAACTAACATTTGCCTTCCTTTTGCCAAGCAGGCTGAGCATTTTGGGAAATGTAGTTCACAAACAGATGCAGTGCCAAAAAATTTGCTATCAGTACAATAAAGCATTCAAATGAAAAGAAAAACTCCAAACAATGATTTTCTGACTTAAAAGCCTTTTAGGCACAAATCCCCAAAATAATTGAAACTTTCAAAGTGTATTTTTCTTAAAATGATTTCAACCAATATGACTTTAAAACATTTAATTATTTAGGTATTTGGTGTGTTCCTCATTTATCAGCATACTGTGCTGGCCCCGTCCAATACTGGGTTTATGGTGTGCCTTTTCTGTTATTGCTTAGACAAAATGTTAAAGAGATACTCTAAGCACCAAACATTTATTAGCTTAATGAACTAATTTTGGAGCAGAGATCATGCCCCTGTAGTCTCACTGCTTAAATCTCTGTCATTTAGAAATCACTTTATGCAGCCCTGGCCACACCATTCACTCACACCACGCCAATGAAAGAAAAAAAAGTTAGAATTTTACCGCACCTTGCGTTTACTTTAGGAGTCCTTATCTCTTGCTCTGTTAATTACATAGAAACATAGAATGTGACGGCAGATAAGAACCATTCGGCCCATCTAGTCTGCCCAATTTTCTAAATACTTTAATTAGTCCCTAGCCTTATCTTATAGTTAGGATAGCCTTATGCCTATCCCACGCATGCTTAAACTCCTTTACTGTGTTAACCTCTACCACTTCAGCTGGAAGGCTATTCCATGCATCCACTACCCTCTCAGTAAAGTAATACTTCCTGATATTATTTTTAAACCTTTGTCCCTCTAATTTAAGACTATGTCCTCTTGTTGTGGTAGTTTTTCTTCTTTTAAATATATATTCTCTTCCTTTACTGTGTTGATTCCCTTTATGTATTTAAATGTTTCTATCATATCCCCCCTGTCTCGTCTTTCCTCCAAGCTACACATGTTAAGATCCTTTAACCTTTCCTGGTAAGTTTTATCCTGAAATCCATGAATCAGTTTAGTAGTCCTTCTCTGAACTCTCTCTAAGGTATCAATATCCTTCTGAAGATACGGTCTCCAGTACTGTGTACAATACTCCAAGTAAGGTCTCACCAGTGTTCTGTACAATGACATGAGCACTTCCCTCTTTCTACTGTTAATACCTCTCCCTATACAACCAAGCATTCTGCTAGCATTTCCTGCTGCTCTATTACATTGTCTGCCTACCTTTAAGTCATCAGAAATAATCACCTGTAAATCCCTTTCCTCAGATGTTGAGGTTAGGACTCTATCAAATATTCTGTACTCTGCCCTTGGGTTTTTACATCCAAGATGCATTATCTTGCACTTATCCTCATTAAATGTCAGTTGCCACAACTCTGACCTTTTTCTTAGTTTACCTAAATCATTTGCCATTTGGCTTATCCCTCCTGGAACATCAACCCTGTTACATATCTTAGTATCATCAGCAAAAAGACATACCATACTCTCAAGACCTTCTTGAACTGAACTTTATTGACACAGGAGGCTGCTGTGGGCTCTAGCAGACAGTTAAAAGAGTAAAATTAAACACACTGTGCAATAAGGGATGCCGAATAATTTAGACTTATTTCTCAGGAAGTGTTTAGGCAGGCTGTGTTGGTCACACCCATAGAAGGCATAGCTAGGGCTGCACAAACAAAATGAGAGTGTTGAGCAGATAATTGGGCAGTTAGAGTGCAGTGGCATGATCTATACACCAAAATCACTTCATTAAGCTAAAGTTATTCTGGTGCTTAGAGTGTCCCTATCACTTATTAACCGCCGTTAAAAAGACTGACGTTTCCTGTATGATGACCATCGCATCGCATTTATCAAGATAATCCAACTTGGCCTGTGTGGCAGATCGCTTCTGTACTCCAATTAAACGTGTAATGTAAGCTTTACAAGTCAACCAATTCCTTTCACAGGCTATCAAAATGCCATCTTAGGGAGTCCCACTTTTCAACTTCAGATTAAAAATGGAAGGTCATCCAGCTGTACTGGCTATATACGGATCGTGGTAGACACTTGCAAGAGTCGGACCGTTAAAGAGAGATGTCCAACCTCCTTGGAAGTCATTTTTCCTGTGCAGCCTGACTATTTTTCAGCAAGGAACTGCCTTGGGAAAATTACTTTCTGGTGAAAATGACTGAATATGTTTAATTCTAAAATGTCTTCATTATCATAAATGGCCAACTTGATTGGATATTTGTGAAAAGACTGTGAACATATGACATAACTAGATATATATAATCATGTGACTAGATGCAAAGCCATAGAAAATGGAATTTGTTGCAAAAACCTTACTATTTACAAGGTGTGCAAACATGCAAACAAATAACTTGTTCTCTACATGTTGCCATACGTTCTCAGAAATTACCAGATTTTACTAATTATATGACGTAAAGTCATGATTTTATAAAGGACACGGAGGCGAATATTATGCTTATCTCTTTCTTTATTATACCTCAGCAGCAAAGAGAAGGTATAAACATTCATAGAAAAAAAAAGTTTTAACAGGTTCTCCAAGGGTTAACCCAACATCATACCCTTAACCAATAGGAACAGTCCCTCTATCTATAACTATTCATGTGACCTTTCCTCTTCCTCTTTCTTTGGTCATGCCGAAGCTGTATCATTATAACTTGAGGAGACACTGGAAACACTTCATCCGTTGTGTCGAACTTTCCCATATCCCGAACTTGTAAGAACTTGTCTGCGTGAACTGCGGTGACAACTAGTCATCCAGGGTGTCGCGTATTGCGAATTAAACTGTAATGGGATAGAGAAAAATATGGTAAAATGTGGTCTGAGGAACTGTTTGCCACAACATTAGTGACGAAATCTTAGCGTATGCCTGATGTATTACAGATTCACTAGTACAGTTTTCTTAAATAAAAAACGAATTAAATCGAGACGAAATAAGACACCACAAAGACCCTTGTTTTATTGTTTATTGGGTGGGCATGTCACTCTATTTTCGCTGATATATGCCTGAGATACTTACCGGGTGGGCCAATATTCGCCTCCATGTCCTTTATAAAATCATGGCTTTACGTCATGTAATTAGTAAAATCTGGTAATTTTATTAAAGGACACGGAGGCTCATATTATGCTAGTTCAAAGCTGTGCAATGACTCTTGATGCTACGTGGTCTGTAGGGTGAAAGTAATATTCCTTAAATGTGGATTCATGAGACCAATCTGCCGTCTGTAACAAATCTTCCAGTCTGCATCCCAAGTTGAATACTTTAGATGCCATAGCTATATACATCGGACCCCATAACGCGTGCAATCGTAGGAACGTCTTTCGGTTCAGGCGCCAATCGCTGGTATCCTGCAGATGTCTGGAGTTCCAATCTGCCACGGTGTTCGAAAGTCCCGGGATGTATTCGGCTCGTACTGTGATGCTGCGTTCTAAGCAAAACTGCCAAAATTCTGTGGCTAAGTCTGCTAAAATTTTGGACTTGGTGCCGCCGAGGCGGTTGATGTACTGGACAGCTGAGACGTTGTCCATTCTCAGGATGATGGAACAATGTGTTGCGGGACCCAGGAGGCTCTTCAGTGCAAACGAACCCGCCATTAATTCCAGGCAGTTGATATGTAGTGTCCTTTCTGCTTGGGACCATTTTCCGCCCGTGGAGGTATGTCCACAGCGCGCTCCCAGGCCCGTGTGCTGGCATCTGATTCTATTACGCAATCTGGGTTGTTGCCGAAGATTGCTCTGCCGTTCCACGCTTCCATGTGCTGCAGCCACCACCTGAGCTCCTCCTTGGCTGTGTGGTCGAGTGGCACAGAGTCTGAGTAGGAGTGTCCTGAGCGCAGTTGTGCGGCTTTTAGTCGCTGTAGGGCCCTGTAGTGTAGAGGCCCTGGGAAGATCGCTTGTATGGAAGCGGAAAGGAGTCCAATTATCCTGGCTAGTTGTCTGACCGTAAGTGTTGGTCGAGCCAATGTTCTGCGGATCTCCTTCTTGATGATTTTCATCTTTGTGGATGGCAGGCTTAGGGTCCCTAAGACCGACCCTATTTCGAACCCTAGGAATTCTAAGGACTGGGAGGGGGTTAGTACCGACTTCTCCCAATTGATTAGGAATCCTAGGTTCTGTAGTAAAGTTACTGTCCAATGTAAATGTTGTTGTAGCAGTAGGGTGTCTTGGGCCATGATCAGCATATCGTCCAGATATATGATCATGCGGACGCCCCTGCTGCGCAGCAGCGCAGCCACTGGCTTCAGCAGTTTTGTAAAGCACCATGGCGCTGACGATAGGCCAAACGGAAGGCACTGAAACCTCCAGGTCTGGGAGTCCCAACTGAATTGTAGGAGATGCTGACACTCCTTTGCAATGGGGATGGTGAGATATGCATCTTGTAGGTCTAATTTGACCATCCAATCCCCCAGCCTGAGAAGGTCTCGCAGGCAATGAATCCCTTCCATTTTGAAGTGGTGATATCGAACAAAAGTATTGAGGGGGCGAAGATTGATCACCGGTCTTACCCCACCGCCTTTCTTGGGGACCAGGAAAAGATTGCTCATGAAACCTGGGGAGTGGGGTGCGACCTGATAGATCGCACCTTTCTCCGCCAGTGCTACGATTTCTTTCGACACCAGTTCCCTGTCCTGAGTGGCGAATACCATCCGCCGTGGCATTGTGGTTTGGATTGGGTGTGAGACGAATTCTATGTGGTACCCCGCTACTGTGTCGAGAATCCAGGCATCGGACGTGAGTCTGTGCCATGCCCCGATAAATTTGGAAAGTCTGCCCCCTACGTGCGAGGTATGAGAGAGGGGAAAAGGAGAAACACTTACCATAAGGTCGTCGGCCGTATGTGGCGCCCCTGTGACCTCTGGGTTGCCATGATCTGCCCCTGACCGGGAAGAAAGGTGCTGGGGTTCTGGTCTCCGCCTGTGGGGCTCTTGGTGTCGTGGGGCCCCGGTAGCCCCGGTGGGAGCTCCGTGATGGGCGGCTGGACAGGCGGCCCCTGTACCTGCCAGCCCCTCCAAAAACCTTCGGGGAGAACACCCGTTTTAGATTTGTTTGTGCTTTATCCAGGGCTGTGAATGTGCTCATGTAGGTGCCCAGCTCCTTTACAAAATTGTCTCCAAAAAGGAGGCCTTTTGCCTGGGGTCCAGGCTCGGTTATGGCCATGTTGACCAGCTTGGGGTCTATTTTCATGAGAATTGCCTTCCGCCTCTCAGTACTAAGTGCGGCATTTGAGTTGCCGATGAGGCAGATAGAGCGTTGTGCCCACTCTCGGATCACTAAGGGGTCTAGTGGTGCGCCACCTGAGATTGTCTCTTCGACCAAGTCGAAGATCTTTGCGCTAGGGCCCAAGGAGTCGAGCACCTTATCCTGGCAGTGGCGCAGGGAGTAGTCCAGCCCTTTCTTGGCTTTCCAGCCAGCCTTACCCAGGAACTGGGCAATCTTGGGGTCCACCTCTGGCGTGGCGCACGCCATATCAGGGACCGTCGGGCGTGGGCACTCTGCCCGTAACTTATTCCTGGTTGTTTTATCCAGGGGCTTCCTTATTCTGGCCGCAATATATTGGGCCACATGTTCAGCTGGGAACCAGTCTGTGGACCTGGGGTGCTGCAGGTCGTCAGGGTTAAATAGGGGCTCGCCCTGGGGGTCTAGGATGATGGAATCATCCGTGGGCGCTTTTCCCTTAGCTGGTATGACTGCCAGGTTGCGCTCAGGGGAAGAGTTCCCTGATTCCAACGAGTCGATTTCCTCGGACTCACTCATTACCTCCTCTATGTCCGAACCAGAGTCGGATGTCTCTGTCTGGGCTTTTGCCCATTTCCACGTCCTCACCACTTTTGCCCGGTGGGTGGCTCTTTTGCGTGGGGGCCCCACGTCCTCAGTAGTGACAGGGCGTATCCTGTCCGTCGTGCTGTTTTTGGAGGTGTGTTTGCCCATATGGTGGGTCTTCTGCGTAGCCTTACGGCCGCTGGGGGGCACAGGTTTGTCAGGCTGGGCCATGGGGCGGGGGCCGCTGGGATGGCTGTTAGATGCCAGTAGGGCATTACTAATAGATTGTGTCAGGGTCTCAGACATCGCCCCCATAGCCGTGACTATAGCTTGGGTGACCGACTTGGTCATGGTTGCATCCAGGAGTGAGTGAAACTCCTCCGAGTTTAACTGATCCATGGATGCCACGTCTTCTCGCAGTGGCGAGCATGGACATGGTATTTGTGGCACGTGAGGAATGGTGTCCTTACAGGTATCATTGGGGGTGGCAACCCCGTGGTCCCTAGGATGGTGCATGACAGGTAGGTGGTAGTAAAAGGCACCTGGGGAGTGGGAGCAGTGACCCCTAAATGGCTGAATTACCAAGTGACACAAGAAATTTTAACAGACTGGCCCAATGTGTGAGGGAAAAAATGCCCCAGTGACTCTGTGCAGGGGCTAACAGGAAACCAACTGTTGGCAGTGGGCTAGAGAAACTGTGCAGGTGAGAGGATGCAGGCACAAACAAAAAAGGCTGTCAGCTTACCAAGTGCTCCCCCCGGAATGGCCGCCAGGGAGCACTGGTAAGCTGCCAGGCAATGCAGCTGGCCAATGGGAGAACGCCCGCCCTCTGGAACAGGGCGGGCGCGGAGAAAAAGCGCGGCAAAGACCGGCCGGCTAACTGCAATGGCCGCAGTGCCGAGCGGCCGCTATCGCGCATGCGCGAGCGGGCTCTGGAATCAGAGCGCTCGCGCCGCGAAACGGCCGCCGCGGCTTCAGAGGAACGGAGAACGGGTAATAAACTACCCGGTAAGGTGTGGGAGGGGGTAACCGCCGCAGGGGGGGGGGCGGGGAGAGAGAAACCCCAATGAACAAAACGTCTATCTGCCTAAGGCAGGCAGTCGCCGGCTCTCAGAGCCGGCTAAGTAACCCACACAAACACTAAGACCTCAAAATTAAACATACAGAAACAAAACAAGTACAGTATAAATTCAAAATGGTGCTCTGAGGAGAGCTAAAATTAGATGGTACTTAGCTGAGGCAGCAGCAAAGAAAGAGGAAGAGGAAAGGTCACATGAATAGTTATAGATAGAGGGACTGTTCCTATTGGTTAAGGGTATGATGTTGGGTTAACCCTTGGAGAACCTGTTAAAACTTTTTTTTTCTATGAATGTTTATACCTTCTCTTTGCTGCTGAGGTATAATAAAGAAAGAGATAAGCATAATATGAGCCTCCGTGTCCTTTAATAAAATTATGTATTTTCTATGTTGTGAATGTCTCTTATCTGTGTTCTGATGTACACCCACTCGTCCCTAGCTTCCTGGTGCCTCATTGTGACATTGTATATGACATGGAACGCTCCCATTGGTCTTCTTTTATAATGTTAGTCTTTGTGGTGCATTTTGATGATGTGTACACACTTGTAAAATCATAGTCCTCTGTAAATAGTTACAACCCAGTATAGGGTGTATATACTTCCTGGTTGTCCTTGTTTCATTGACCTGTCGTGGTCTCTGTTTGCCCGAGAGTGTGTTTTTGTCTAGACTGACCTTATATTTTTACTTTGGCTTGGTGCCTTTTTAATGTTCCGTTGACCTTGCCCTGTTTACATTTATTCCATCTCTTCTTGCAGACACTTATATCTAAGGACCAGTATGCATTTATACTTTGTCTTTAACCTATACAACTATGAGCGGTATAGAGCTAATGTCATGTTAAATATCTGTTTAGGTATAAATTATAGCATAATTACAAACCAGCTAAAGTTGAACAGGCAGGTATAAAATGAACACGGTACATTGGGTTAATCATATGTCAATAAATGCCCTTAGAAGTTTTACAACATACAATGAAATTAAAATCTCCAGACTAGGAATTCCTGGGGACACAGCGTGATCTGCTGGACAAGTACCAACAATACATAAACAAACACTGGTCTAATGTATGAAAATATCTACCAATCATATGTAAGTAAACAACTCCAAACTACAATTATTTTGAGGAAAAAAGAGATAATAGTGATCTCTCTCTTAGTTTAGCTCAGCTTGAACACCATCTTGGAGTTTCACTAGGGGCGGTCTCTTCTCATAACAAACACTAATAGTAAGGTATGAATTTAATTTTTCTGGGGCTATAACCATTTTCTAAAAGTAAACTTTACATTTAACAATACTGAAGGGGAAGTAAACAAGTGCCTTCCATTTCAGTAAAGTATTATTAGCATACTCGTTAACCCTTATCTGCAAAGGGGTTCTAAGACTAAGAGTCTGTGTAGGACTATCTGCCCCCTTAAAATAGCTGAACCTGCATTAAATGTTGCCCTCAAACAATAAATTTAAGTTAAGTATAATCAACGTTAATACAGTGATCTGTCATTTGACATACCACGTTTACAGTTATTATTTTTATCAAGGTGTCGAACTGTGTCTAATAAAGAAGGCTGTTTTATTTGTGATAAATAAGTGATTGAGTTTCTGCGTAATTTCATTTGGATGAAAAACAAATGATTGTTGTATCCAATTTATCAGATTTATTGATAAGTTGATATCAATAATTAACATTAGTTATTGACATTCATCAAATCCAAGAAAATAATTACAGTTTGGGACCTGTCATTTATTAAGTGGTATAGGATATAGTATACGCCTAAATCTTGTCATAATATTAAGTATATCCTTATTACTGATATAGGGTAAAAGACACAACATTCTGTTTACGTAAAAAATAAGAACTGCTCTGGTAAATAGAAACAGCCAGGGTGAATGAGGAAACTTGGTCCAATAGTTCCTTTCTGAAACTCAACTTCAAACATATAGTTAATGGCTAGTTATCTAACTAAAAAGGCTTAAATGGATGCGGATTTAAAAAGGCCTCTTCAAATTTACACATGAGGCAACAGTAAAACACTGAACGATACAGTCACTTTTCTATAGACACGAGAAGACAGGATGCATTTCAACACGCTCAGCTTGCAGCAGATAAACAGCTAAAGTCTGGTGCAGACCTATTTAAAGCCCAAACTGTTATTTGTGGTTATTATTTATGCTTAATTCTCCAACAAGATGAGCCCAGTTAGTCAGGAAAAGTGTCCTTGTACACGAGTTAGATATTTTCATAACGTACAATATGTCAGGGAGTATGCTAAAGCATTAAATATTGTGCAATCAAATTTAGCATTATAGACCAAAAAAAGGTACAATTAACCCAATGAATGGCATAAATTCTGCCAACATCAGAAAGATGTAAAGCTATGAGATATGTAATGAACTTACCAGCCCCAGACATCCACATTGTGACTATCGTCCGACCATGCGAGCTGAAAACTTTGCACGGCCACGCTACTTCCAACCGTTTCACATGGCCACATGACCTGAAAAGAGAATACACATACTTACCATTTGGTGCCGGCGAACTGCTCCTCCTCTTGGTTCGGGGAGGGACTAGGTTAAATGTGTTAAAGCCTCTTCTTCCCTATGTTCTTTCGGAAGCTACCCACTGTTTTAGCATTTTCCTTTATATTCAAAACGCATTACATAACGCCTGCCCTCAAAGTGACCACATCATCTATGTGACCCTATATGCTATCAATTTGGAGTCATAGAGATGACATGGACCAATCACAAAGTATGTTAGCCTAGATAAAGTAAATGTGGGCCCTTATTCATCGTCCTATTGTGGTTTCTGCCTTGATACACGTTAGTGCTTATAGTAAGTCTCTCTTGGCTTGAATTTGACTTTGTGTAATTCTGGTATCCTGACCGGTTTGTTTCTGACCTTGAGTATTTCTGGTATCCTGCCCCGGCTTGTTATTCCGTTTATCAATATTTTTATAATCCTGACCTTGGCTATTACTGACTTTGTCTTTATCTTTCTTACATTAAGTCCAGCCACTCTAAGGCCCGGTAATAGATCTATCTACTACCTGGGATTCGTCATTCCTGTAAAATGGGGAGTGACCTTGTTACAAGATAATGTTAAAGAAGTATTGAAGATAAAGCACTACCAACCTGAACTATATGAATTGTTACCTTTCCACAACTTTGATTACGATTTTATTTTCTTGTATGTTGATGAAAAATTATAGTCATAATTACTCAAATGTGATTGTAGAGAAAAAAAAATGGTAAAAAAAAAATTCCAATTTAACTGTATTTTCAGGTTGGCTATATGGTCCAAAAATTTTAAAAATTCACTTTGAATTCACTATGAATTCACGATGATCATTCAAACTTAGTGTAATTGTCAGGAAAATGTATTTCTTGCTGTGCTGTTGTAGCCTATTTGGTGCAGATATCCCAGACCGATAATGGAGTAGCTATATTTCAAATTCAACAAACCCATTCTTTAGAAGCATATATCTCTATAAGAAAATAGTAAATGTATATATATGTGTTTAGTGAATAAACCCAAATGCAGGGCAAGAGTATTTCATGAAATTCGTCATTTGTGGCAGTGAATTGGACCACCTGCATGAGAATAATTAATTATGGAACATATTTACATAATACAGCTACCCCCTACAAAACCTGTACGTTTGCCTACACAGAGTATCCAGCATTCTGAATTCCTTTGATTCGCAGCATCGTTTTGGGTAATATCTTTTTATAGCCCTTGTTACCTAATCCTGAAAACATACTTTCAAAAATAAATTCCGAAGTTGTCTGTCTAGCACCTTTCACAATCAATAAATACTGCCATAAAGTAGCGGCTTATGCGCGTATCAGATTTCCCCATGATGAGACCAACATTCCCCCAGGTTCTGGCCACGGTATGCATTTCATTGCAGGCCCTCGTCATGTCTCCGTTACTAAAAAATATTTTCCCTGTCTACTTCTCTTGTTCTTTCCCTCTTGCGTTTGGTCTTCTGGCTCAAAATCTTCTCAGAAGCTATGAAAAAGTCATAACTCAAGACTCTGAACAGAATCCATAACTTGAAAACAATTCAATCGTTACATCACCCTTGTTCTGAGATGTCTTTGTTGGCTTCTTTAAGGGTTTTGTTTCGCTTTTTTTTCTTGCTTTTTTTTCAAACAGACTTAAAGGTTTGGCTTTGGAGCTACTGCAGTTACTCAATTTCTCCATTTAAAGCTATTAGTTCCACTGCATCTTCAGACTCAGATGTCAGCCAATAGTGATTCTTTCGGGGTTTTTTTATATATATACTGCAAGAAGCAGACTTGCATACCTGGTCAACAGCATTTTTGGCCTCTCTACAGCAATGACAACATTCTGGCACCTGAAAGCTATATTTGTACTTTTATAAATTGTTTTGTTTTGTTTTTAAAAATGTTAGTGGATGCTATTTCATTCCCCCTACTCTTTTTAATGTTAAGGACAGATGTTCTGGACTTGGTGGGTATGTCCTCCTGATGTCTCACATATGCGTCAAGAATAACATAACTTTTACAATGTAATAGAATATGTCTGTTGTGGTGTTATAATAAAGATTCATACTGTTATTTTATATGCTGAAAATGTAATATTGGAAATATGTTATATTTTTCCATTATTTAATCGAATGAATTGCTAATAAATCGTCTATCTCATTTTTTTGTTTTAATTAAAGCCAGATAATTCAGGTAATATTGTAGCTACAGTGATATATTTAGTATTAGGTTTGTATCACTTACCAGAAACTATTTAAGGCCAAGATATACTATCATATGAGCATTGAGAGACATATAAAGTTTCTTTGACAAAAGACATGACAATTTTATTTTAAAATAGACTACACAAAATTTGTTAAGCCATTTTTTATTTTTATTTTTGGAGGGGGAGGGGGGTTCTCTCCTTGGGTCACTTCTAATCTGTGAAGTGTTTAATTTGTATAGACCCAATTGATTGGAACTTGAAAAAAAATAAATACAATAATCCTTGTTAATGCAGCTCCTACGCATGATATAATTACTTTAAAACTAAGTGATCTAGTACTAATTTGTTTAAATAAAGTCTACTCAAGTAAGGCAAATAATTGTAAGGTCATTTGTCACACCATTGTGACAGCTTTCCGACCTAGGTGTATTATATACAGTGGAATTTTTTAATTTTAAAAATACATTTCGTAGTTATCATTAATGTCAAGTTATTCTGTGTCCTGCTATAATACAATGGGCCCAGCCTTTGGTAAAAATAAATGTAAATAAAATGAGTATAATTTGAGCTAAAAAATAACAATAAAGGAATATGTCGCTTCATGCAAATTAAATTATTTGTGTAGAATAAATCACACAAACAGCACTTCAAAGTCAAGCAATCCCCAAGCAAAATAATATACCCAAACAAAAAATATATATATATTATTAATATATTTCCCATACATTGACTAGCAAGTGGTTGCCTCCATATTCTACTGTATCAGATCAGTCTCCTTTTTCTGAGACCTCTTATTTATAGCAGTAGATTTGTGTCTCTGAGTTGGGTAATTGTAAACTTTATATCTCAGAATAAGCCTGAAAATGAGAAATATCTGCATTACTGTTGACCGTTAAACTAATTTATGGTTAATTCACTAAAATAGGAATTGTAGCAAACCTGACAAAGGAATCACACGTGTTAGAGCTGGACAATTCTTTTTTTGCAAGATTTACAATTGACCCATCAATAGTCCACAATTAGAGTTTTACTAAATAACCCCCTTAGATATTTTTTTTATTTTCATTTAAAACAAAGAATGATCGTTTAAAACATTATTTTGATTTGTAGTGACCTTGAAATCGAACCTGGTGAAATATTTGTGTGCAGAGAAGAAATAGAATCCCTGCTGGATTAAACACAAGGAGAAGAAAATTTAAATTTTTACTAATAGGACTCTTGGTAGACATAGAATGAAATTATTGAGAGATATAAATAGATGGATTACGAGTTGATATGTATAACAATTTCATAAACCTTTCTCAATTTAAGCCATGAATCATAAGTTCATTTCCTTCCAAAGGATCATAATTAAATCACAGTAATCTAAAGGGTGGTTTTCACTTTGTTTGGATTCCATCACATTTTCATCACACTATATTTGTCTTATTTCTCACTCCTAAGTAAACAGTAGTCTGGATTCAGAACACATTATAAAAAATAGTTCCACGAGGATGTGTAGGTGTTGTAGATAGGAAGTTACATAATGCTCTTTATATCTCCAAAATAAATCTCTCTATTAAAATCTAGCAATTAATCTGTGATAGTCAGAAAGGTTAAGCCGTTAATTGTAAATGTGTTATTTTTGCTTTAGATAATGTTGTGGCTACTAAAGATATTTCAGAGGATCGCAGTCATATGATTTGAAGAAGTTGAGAAATATGTAGGCTGTAATTACTTATCTAGACATTCCATATAATCTTTGTAAACGCTGAACACACATTTAATTATCCTGGCCAGCCAGAATAGATTTATCAGTAGACACATTTTATATCTGCTTGGAGGCATAGATGTCGTAAAGGTGAAACTTAACAATGTGTATATATATTCTAAAGGGCAATCCAGATGCAAAATGCTTGCACCTCTCTTTGCCCAAACGATAAAGCAACCCCACGGGACCCTTTCAGCTTTGAATCCCAGATGATCATTTCAGCCTTGGTGGAACTAATCAGTGCCTTTAGGCATTGGGCAAGGGGGTCCACATGTGGATTACACTTTTACCTTAAGGACACCTTAGGGAGTTTGCAAATAAACTAAAAGAGAACACAAGAGAATACTGAGAACAGAGAACAACTCTACCTTTCCTTTGGTGTTTTCCTACTAAGGCCTCAATTTAATATTTTTGGATAAACTTTTTAAATGATTTATCTACAGAAGTCACCATTAAAGACTATGATAAGTTTTGTAGATAAATCATTTGAAAAGTCTACCCAAAAATATAAAATATTTTCAAAAGCTTATTCAAAAATATTAAATTGAGACGTAAGTTCTCAAGAAAATTTTAGATCAACTTGTACCAATACATAGAGAACCTGAAGTATTTGCACAACAGACTGATCCAAACCTTAATGGCAATCCAGATCCAAACTTGTGGAAGGTTGGTTGCTACTTCTAGGTACTGCTTGGTTGCTACTTCTAAGTGCTGCTTCAAAGTGTGTGGTTGGAGATATTCTGGAGATAAACTAGAGGTAATCTGAGGTATACAGGAGGACAAAAAAAAGTTAAAATTTGTTGGATTTAAATCACTCACCTCATTACAATGGCAGACTTAGTTCAGTGTAATAGTTGTTATGCATTTGTTTCACATTCCACTTTTTGGAGATTTGGATGCTGTCTAATCTCTAGACAGTTCTCTATTTTGCGGCAGGAGATTGTATTTTTGAAGTCTGAGATTTGTAAATTATCGGGTAAACAAACTCAGACTGGAACGGTTGCAAAGCCACTGCCACAGAGACCTACTAGGAATGGCAGATGGACTACTGTAGGATCTGGTAGACTTAGAGTTGTGGATAAAAGGCATATTGTACAGTCTGTTGCTCTACATAATTCATTTTCAGCACTTTCAGAGTGTAGTGGTGTTATGGAGACAGGCTCAGGCACCAAGTGTAGTGGTGTTATGGAGACAAGCTCAGGCACCAAGTGTAGTGGTGTTATGGAGACAAGCTCAGTCACTGAGTGTAGTGGTTTTATGGAGACAAGCTCAGGCACCAAGTGTAGTGGTGTTGTGGAAACAGGCTCAGTTACTGAGTGTAGTGGTGTTGCTGAGACAGGCTCAGGCACTGAGCATAAAGAAGTAGAAAAAGATGGTGCCACAGAGATAATATGTACGATTAAATGTAAATATAAGTAGTAATATTGAAATAAACAATGATATATAATACAGAGAGAGAACAATAAAAAATAATAGGTGTATATGTGTATATATATATATATATATATATGTGTGTGTGTATATATATATATATATATATAAATATATACATGTGACGAGAGCAATCTCGCCACATTGCATTGGAGAAGCCTGGTTGCTCACCTGCTGCCTTTGGACTATGGCCCCATGTTAAAAGACATCTTTTTCCCTGCAGAAAAGACTTATTCATGCCTTTCTGCCGGTGTTCGGTAGATTCAATCTACCAAACAACTGCACGAATGACTACACCACCTCGGAGTTTGAGTGTGGTTACCCTGAATACTGGGTGGCCGCCATTCATATCACGAACACGAGGTCGCGGCCATCTTAAACACGCGAACGCACATCGGTGTTCGACGCCTAACTCATGGAACTAAAAACGGACACAGTTTGGCGCGAATACCGCTAAGGCCGCCAACCTCCCTTCTTGTTCGGCGGGAGTACACGAACGGCCAGGTGTTCGGTAGTTTTACCTGACTGTATTATACCCCAGATAGGAATCCCATGAAGCTCATTCGTATGAGACCTAACTTTGTAAAGACTTTGGCTCCATGGTGATTGAACTGTATTCGTGTGGTCTGAGCGCCATTTGCTTAATAATGTGCGCTCAGACCTGAGCTATCTGGGGACATGTTAAATGTATATTTTTAATGTAATGTGTCTTACATAGTGTATTTTAATAATAATTCTTGTGTTAGTATCCCCACGTGCATAATGGCGATTTGCCTTTGTCCTGGGATATTTTACAATTTGAGGGCAACGCATGTCTGAGTACAGCGACCCTGACAGCACCAGAATGGAACCAGCAGTGGAGTATGATGAGGGTGTCATGGATGACCGAGATGCAGTTTGGAAAGGCATCTGGTACCAGGCACTGGGTATTGTGGAGTACCAGCAGGGCGAGAGACTCCCCAAGGAAGACCAGCGATTGCAGAAGCAACTAGCTCTGCGGATGCCCTTCCTGGGAGAGCAGCCCCTGGAGGAATCGGTGAAGGAATTGGAGCTCCGGGTATGGCAGGAGATTTGGCTGGAAGATGCCTACCAGGTGCTCTGGTGGTATGGGGCACAGTACCTGCCCTGGACAGCCGAGCATGACAAGCCAGAGGGAGAGGAGTTTGATGGTCCTGGTTTGTTATGGGAGGCTTTTTCAGAGCCTGAGTTTGGGAGCTCTACACAAGCCCGGTTCAGTGATCTATTGGAGTGGAGGGAGAGCAGGTACGACTGGGACGACACTCACGAAATTGAGCAAGACCTGGTCCACCTGGTGACCCGAGAGATGGAGCTGGAGCAGGGCTACCAAGATCTGTTCCACTCCAGTGAGAAGGCTCAGCAGGGAAGCAGAGACCCAGA
The DNA here is from genome assembly GCA_933207985.1 of Pelobates cultripes. NCBI lineage: Eukaryota > Metazoa > Chordata > Amphibia > Anura > Pelobatidae > Pelobates > Pelobates cultripes. The sequence continues at coordinate 25,615,809 of OW240913.1, read as the reverse complement.
TCCAGGCCCATTCAGCTGGGTAGATATTGCAGAGGATTACTGGGAAGAACCCCAGGTGGCTGGTGGAGATGGGACCGAGGTCCTGCAGGGAATTGGGATTCCAGTCTCCATTCCCCAGCGGGAGATATTGCAGGGAATTGGGAGCCCGAGCTCCATTCCCCAGCGGGAGATATTGCAGGGAATTGGGAGCCCAAGCTCCATTCCCCAGTGGCAGGCTGAGTTACAGGGGGCAGAGACAAGTGGTCCTGTCCCCCAGCGGCAGTGTACCTTGCAGGGAGAGGAGAGCAGCGTCCTCCCTCCCCAGTGGCAGGGTGCGCTACAGTGATGCTGGGCGGTCGGCTCAGATCCCCAGCGGCAGGATGATTTATTGGAAATTGGGAGCCCAGTCTCCATTCCCCAGCGGCAGTACGGATTATTGGGAATTGGGAGCACAGTCTCCATTCCCCAGTGGCAGTACGAATTATTGGGAATTGGGAGCACAGTCTCCATTCTCCAGCGGCAGAGTGTCCTACCGGGAATAGAGAGCCCAGTCTCCTTTCCCCAGCAGCAGGACTCTGTATTGGGAGCAGAGACAGTTTCCCTCCCCCGCTGCTGGAAGTAGGTATGGGAGAGGAGCTTGTTACCCCCTCTCCCCAGCGGCAGCTTAATGTGCCAGGGGGAGACAGTGAGCCCCACAACTGTGCAGATGGGACCGTGGTCTCTGCACGTACAGCACAGGGGGTAGGGACGGTCGGTTCTGCCCCCCAGAAACAGGGCTGTTTAACCAAAGGGGAGACAGTCAGTCTCCAGCAGCAGGGCTGGGTATCTAAAGGGGAGACAGTCAGTCTCCAGCAGCAGGGCTGTGTATCTAAAGGGGAGACAGTCGGTCTCCCCCTCCAACAACCAGGCTTCAACCAGGCTACCTCCCCAGTAGCGCTGGCACCATGGCAGAGTACCGCTGGTCTCTGCCCACTCAGCAACCCACCAAGTCAGCGTACCCATACCCAGCACAGCCGTGGTGAGACACCTGGACATGGACAGGCTTCTCCTCTACCCAGGTGTAGTAACCATTTATTGTGGGTGGGCTGTGCTGTTGATTGTGTTTTGTGGGTGGGCTGCTGGACTAACAAGGGCACTGACCGGCAGGAGGTCAGATACCCTGTTAGTCTGTTTGGAAAAGGGGAGAGATGTGACGAGAGCAATCTCGCCACATTGCATTGGAGAAGCCTGGTTGCTCACCTGCTGCCTTTGGACTATGACCCCATGTTAAAAGACATCTTTTTCCCTGCAGAAAAGACTTATTCATGCTTTTCTGCCCGGTGTTCGGTAGATTCAATCTACCGAACAACCGCACAAATGACTACATCACCTGGGAGAGGGAGTGTGCCGGCAATTAGCCTCCCAGAAGCTGCGGTTAACTGCAGCTTAATTGACGAATACTGGGAGGCTGCCATTCTTTTCACGAACACGAGGTCGTGGCCATTTTGAACACGCGACGCAAGACTCATGGAACTAAAAACGGACACAGTTTGGCGCGAACACCGCTGAAGCCGCCGACCTCCCTTCTTGTTCGGCGGGAGTGCACGAACGGCCTGGTGTTCGGTAGTTTTACCTGACTGTATTATACCCCAGATAGGAATCCCATGGAGCTCATTCGTATGAGAACTAACTTTGTAAAGACTTTGGCTCCATGGTGATTGAACTGTATTCGTGTGGTCTGAGCGCCTTTCGCTTAATAATGTGCACTCAGACCTGAGCTATCTGGGGACATGTTAAATGTATAGTTTTAATGTAATGCGTCTTACATAGTGTATTTTAATAATAATTCTTGTGTTAGTATCCCCAAGTGCATAATGGCGATTTGCCTTTGTCCTGGGAGATAATTGAATTACTTCTCAATTATCTCCAGGGCAGGGGAGGAAGCCAGGATGCATTGTGGGAATACAATGTGACTGTGTGTCCTATTTGGCTACTTGTCTGTCCCTTGTCACAGTCTCCCATTTGGTCCCCCAGGGGAGTGTCCACCAGGTGGGAGACCTGCATAAATACTGGGCAGGTAGCCCTCATTAAACAGACCACTGCTTGACCCTCAACACAGAGCTTTGTCTCGTCTTTGGGGGGATTTACTGAATACTGATAGAGACTGATTGCTAGGAGTGTAAGCCGCTTGGATGCTTTTCCTATTCATCTGCTAGCAGCGATTCATATGGTTCCAGTTCGTGAGTTTGGAGTGTTACAGTGTATGCCGTTCGGGAGTGTGACGAAGTGCCCTTCGCCACTTGGTCCTGGAGAGGCCTACTTGCCAGCCTCCTCCCCTGTGACTATGACTCTTTCATCTGGCTTTAAAGCACCTAGTCTACCTTCAGACAGACTATTTATGTAGGCTGTTTTATTTATCCTATGTTTTAGTCACCCTGTACCCATTATAGGTGCAGGGTGTGTGTAATTTAATTGTTTATAGTGTGTGTGTGTGTACTGTGTAATGTATTGCCTGCTCTCTTGTATTGCTGAGGTTTGCTACCAACTAGGTGGGTTTGGCTATGGAGCTTGTTTAGTGCCCTCTGTTGGTAGCAACAGCAATATGCACTACCTGAATTGCAAGACTGGTTCATTTGCATATTCGGGTAGATTTGCATATTGCTAATTCTGCAGGAAGGTGAGATATTTACTGTTAAATATTGTCTCCCCCCACCCCTTTAAAAATGTGCCATTGTGTTGTGATAAGTCACTGTGTGTTTCTTGATATGGTTTGACTGTTTGTGATTTTATTGAGGTTTCACAACAATGTTATTGTGGTGACTGTATTGGCTGGTCCCAAGGGAATAAAGGTTTTGACAGTTCTTCTTGATCCCTCTAAACGTAGCCTTGTCTCGTTATTGGAGGGAGCTGTTATAATCACACTGGGGATTGCTATGCTCTGCATGCTCCCCTGAGCTTGAGTCACTTAGCTCTTTTAAGAGCTTGTTCCTGACACGCTCTCCTTGGAGGAGGGGTCTTCACCACACAGTCCTGGATGCTGGAGGTTCGTACAGGGTGGAAGGAAGAGTTCTTTCCCACATAGTCCTGGAGGACAGAAGCTGATCCATGGTGGAAGGAAGACAGCGAGACTCCAGTCAAGATACGGCGGTTGAGTAGTCTGCGGTGGTTGTGGTGTCTGCTGCAGCGCTTGGAGTCCTCAGGAAGCGCTAGGAGCATCCGTCAACGGAGGGTACTCAGTCGGAGTACAAGGAGCTCCGTTACAGGGAGTTTGGAGCATTCCCTTACATGCGGTTCGTGTGTTTGGGTGTTCTACAGTAGCTGTGCCTGCATCTCTGAAAGGGGACGATCGCCTAAACTGTTTTAACCCCTTGTGTGCTGAAACGGTCCGTTACACAATATATATATATATATATATATATATATATAAATATATAAAGAACAGTCCAACATGTGTCCAGTAAAACCTTGGGATGAGAGAACAATCCCAGTTCTATCTGAGATAGAGACATATATGGAGTAGTGGGATCACGGGGGTTCGTGGGATCCGTATGAAAGAGAAAAAAAAATCTAATAGTGCAATAAAACCCAAATAGGTAGCAGCCAATAAAAAGGTCTTTATGGTTCTACTCACATTTTTGAGAGCTAAAAACTAGCTCTAGTATAAACAGTATTAAAAACAAAAGAAGGAAGGTATGCAGAAGAGGATAAAGGTCTAGCTGATTGCCTCAATTAATATTTGTGTTTAGTATTTACAGATAAAAATTAAGGAAAGGGGCCTCAATTAGGAAAAAGGACAAATTAGTCATTTGTTACATGTGAGTTTACAGAGGAAGAGGTTCTATTTAAACTGTTAAAAGTAAAGACAAATAAGTCAATGAGACCTGATGGAATACACTCAAAGTTATTAAAAGGTGTACTACAGAACCATTAACAGATTTATTGTTAATAGGAGTAGTCCCAGAAGATTGGAAGTTAGCGAATGTTGTGCCCGTTCACAAGAAAGGTAGTAGGGAGGAGTCGGGCAACTATAGGCCAGTAAGCTTTACTTCAGTAGTGGGAAAGGAGTGGAGACCATGTTAAAGGATAGGATTGCTGAACATCTAAAATCACATGGATTTCAAGATCAGAGAAAAAACATGGGTTTACTTCAGGGAGATCATGCCAAACTAATCTTATTGATTTTTTTGATTGGGTAACTAAAATAATAGATCAGGGTGGTGCAGTAGACATTGCTTACCTAGATTTCAGTAAGGCTTTTGACATGGTTGCCCATAGAAGGCTTATCAATAAACTGCAATCTTTAAGTTTTGATTCCAATATTGTTGAATGGGTAAGGCAGTGGCTGAGTGACAGGCAACAGAGGGTTGTAGACAATGCAGTATATTTGAAGCTTGGTCTTGTCACCAGTGGGGTGCCTCAGGGATCTGTACTTGGACCCATTCTCTTTAAAAGAAAATTGTGATATTGCAGAAGGTCTTTATGGTAAGGCATGCCTTTTTGCTGATGATACTAAGATATGTAACAGGGTTGATCCAGGAGGGATACGTCAAATTGTAAATGAGTTAGGCAAACTAGAAAAATGGTCAGAGTTGTGGCAGCTAACATATAATGTGGATAAGTGCAAGATAATGCATCTTGGATGTAAAAACCCAAGGGCAGAGTACAGAATATTTGATAGAGTCCTAGCCTCAACATCTGAGGAAAGGGATTTAGGGTTGATTATTTCTGATGACTTAAAGAAAGCAGACAATGTAATAGAGCAGCAGGAAATGCTAGTAGAATGCTTGGTTGTATAGGGAGAGGTATTAGCAGTAGAAAGAGGGAAGTGCTCATGCCATTGTACAGAACACTGGTGAGACCTCACTTGGAGTCTTGTACACAGTGCTGGACAGGGCCGGCGCGTCCATAAGGCGGCACAGGCGGCCGCCTTAGGGCGCACCGGCCCGGGGGCGCAAATGTCCGGGTGACCGGCAGGAGAGAAGCGCACAGCGCCCCTCTCCTGCCGGTCTCTTCTTGTAGCGTGGCCGAGCGCCAACCTGCAGTGCCGCGGACTGTGTGGAGGGGGTGGGGATATGAACGTCATATCCCTGCTCCCTCTGTAGCACACAGCGCGGCTGGTGCCCAGCAGGGGCGGAGCTACCACCGGCCCCTTTTTGTCAGCATGGGAGGAAGTCCTCCCAAGAAGACTAGAGCAGCAGAAGGCAGAGAGGAGGGGGGCTGGGCAGGACCAGCTCCTCCAACTCCCAACTACCTCAGGCAGCACTTTGGATCCCAGGTAAGCCACCCTCCTGAACCTGTTGGTCAGTGTGTCTGTGTGTATATCCAAGTCTGTCAGTGTGTGTGTGTGTATATGTCTGTCAGTGTGTGTGTATATGTCTGTCAGTGTGTGTGTATATCTATGTCTGTCAGTGTGTGTGTATATGTCTGTCAGTGTGTGTGTGTATCTATGTCTGTCAGTGTGTGTGTATATGTCTGTCAGTGTGTGTATCTATGTCTGTCAGTGTGTGTATCTATGTCTGTCAGTGTGTGTGTGTATGTAAATGTCTCTGTCCGTGTGTCTGTGTGTATCTAAATGTCTGTCAGTGTGTGTATGTCTGTGTGTCTTTGTGTGTTTGTGTATGTCTATCATTGTGTATGTGTGTATCTGTATGTCTGTCAGCGTGTCTGTATGTCAGTGTATGTTTATCTGTATGTCTGTCAGCGTTTGTGTGTATCTGTATATGTGTGTCTGTCTATCTGAATGTGTATCAGTTTGTGTATATGTATATCTGCATGTGCGTCAGTGTGTGTATCTTTGTGTATGTGTATCACAGTGTGTGCGTGTGTGGCAGTGTATGTGTATATGTGCATATATCTCGGCATTCAAACACCAACACTACACACAAATAAACACCTGCATGCAAACGTCAACACTACAAACAAACACACCTCTGTATCAGACACCAAAATTATATATAAACACACACCTGCGTTCAAAAACCAACACTACACATAAATGCATGCTTGCATTCAAATGCAAACACTACATACAAACACACCGCTACAATCATACAAACATACCCCATACAAACACATGCTTACAGTCAAACACACAAATACTGCTCCATGCTAAATACAATCCTGCAAGCATGGGGAATCGGTAGAGCCCCAGCTTTCAAAGCATCGTTGAAGTTGCACGACAGATGAGGATCTATCTTTTAGCCATCCTGTGTACATACACAGACCGTCATACAGAGACACATAGTATGTATGTCTCTGTATGAACCGTCATACAGAGACATACAGTATGTATGTCTCTGTATGACTGTGTGAATATATTCAAAAGGAATAAACGCAGGCAACACTCCAATAGTAAGGATGGTATATTTATTGATAGGTGAACCACCCCAAAGAAAGTGTGTCGTTTCGGCTCAGCAGAGCCTTATTGCATGAGCTGAAACATCACACTTTCTATGGGGTGGTTCACCTACCAATAAATATACCATCCTTACTATTGGAGTGTTGCCTGCATTTATTCCTTTTGAAGACTTTACTGGTGGATCCAGCAATGTCTGCCTGACATGGAGCATCCACCTCTGTTGATGGCCGGAGCATTTACACGGTATCAGTGTGCAGGGTTCTTTGTTTATCTGTATAAACGTAGTATGTATGTCTCTGTATGCCTATGTTTCTTTATGTCTGTGTCTGTATTTCTGTGTGTGTCTGTATGAATGTATGTCTGTGTTTGTATGACAATGTACCTGTATGTGTAGATTGTATGACTGTGTTTGTTTGTGTGCCTTTTATGACTGTGTGTCTGTATATCTTTTTGACTGTGTGCCTGAAAAATTATGTCTGTGTGCTTGTATGTTTGTGTATTTGTGCATGTATGTATTTTTGCCTGTATCTATGTCTATGTGGGAGAAAAAGAGAGATAGATAGGGGCTGGCAGGGAAGTAAGAAGGTGTTGTAGGAGACACACTAAAGGTGGGTGTAAGGCACAAAGGGGCCAAAGGGATAAGACATTCAAGAGAGTGGATATGCAACACTAATGGGGGTAAGAAATTCAAAAGGGGGCTACGAGACACAGAGGTGAAGATGCATTGTTTATTTTTTTTGGGGGGGGGGTGGGGCGTCAAAATGCATCTTCGCCTGTGTAGTCAAAAATCCTAGCACCGGCCCTGGTGCTGGAGACCGTATCTCCAGAAGGATATTGATATTTCAGAGAGAGTTCAGAGAAGGGCTACTAAACTGGTTTATGGATTGCAGGATAAAACTTACAAGGAAAGCTTAAAGGATCTTTGCATGTATAACTCGGAGGAAAGATGAGACGGGGGATATGATAGAAACATTTAAATACATAAAGGGAATCAACACAGTAAAGAAGAGTATATTTAAAAGAAGAAAAACTACCACAACAAGAGGACATAGTCTTAAATTAGAGGGACAAAGGTTTAAAAATAATATCAGGAAGTATTACTTTACTGAGAGGGTAGTGGATGCATGGAATAGCCTTCCAGCTGAAGTGGTAGAGGTTAACACAGTGAAGGAGTTTAAGCATGCGTGTGATAGGCATAAGGCTAAGGTCAGGGATTAATGAAAGTATTTAGAAAATTGGGCAGACTAGATGGGCCAAATGGTTCTTATCTGCCGTCACATTCTATTTTTCTATGTTTCTATGGTTCCCTCTGCATAAGAGATACAGCAAATCCATCCAATGCCCTTGGTGGACCTTGTCAATGATGTGTGGTTGAAACCATTTTAGGCACAGTGAGCAATGAGTTGTATATCTAGATTATCTTTTTACCTTAGGAAAAATCCTAAATTAATTTCCTTCAAAAGGATCACAATAAAATGACAGTAAAGTAAATGGTGTTTCCACTTGATAGGAAATGAAGTTTAGTTTGTCCGACAGATTTTCTTCACACTATATTTATCTTCTTTCTTACTCCCAACTAAACAATTGTAGCTAAGAGGAATAGGCCTTGACAGAGCCAGGAGGTAGGCATAGCAGCCACAGGAAGTTAGTGACAGCCAGCATGCCGGGTAGGGCAGAGCCATAAGGGGAGTATTTATACCAGCCATTATATGAAGTGGCCATTTTAACTGAACCTAAGCTTACCTGTCATTTGTCCCTCCCACCCTTCCTGTATTTGGTTAGGTTAGTTGATTTCCCATTTTTTTCACAGCGGTGGGGAATGGCCTGGTTAAATCAGAGGGTAGATGGAGGAGAAAGTGGGCATCCTGAGGTTTAGTGTGGATTGGGCAGTGTTGCATGTGGTTGGTAGGTTCGAGCCCGTTAGTGGCTCCGAACCTGGGGTTGTGGTGGTGTCTTGGTACACCCTACACTGGAACTGGTGGGTAGCGGTGTCTTGGTACACCCCTACAATGGATATGGGGGTAGCGGTGTCTTGGTACACCCCTACAATCGATATGGTGGGTAGTGGTGTCTCGGTAAACCCCTACAATTTAACCTGGTGGAAATGTGGTCATATTGGGCGGTCAGTTTCTGTATTAACATGTTATTTAGATTGTTATCTATTGTTATTATTGTGGGGTCATTGCTAGGGGTATGTTATCTATATGGGGGGATGTTAACTTTAATAAGATTTGTTGGCAATGACCCCCATTTGTTATTCCTTAATTATTTTATTAATAATTGAATAAAGCTGTGGACTAATTATTTCCAACAGTATAACCTATGTCCGTGTTTTAATGGGGGTTTGGGTAAGGTTAGCGCATATGCCGTCAAATCCGACTGTGCGCCTGTCAAGTCAGCAGCAACAACAACACATTAGGAAACATTTTATTAAAAAAAAAACAGTTTTGAGGATGTGTGAGTGTTATAGATAAGAAGTTGCATAATGCTCTTTATATATCACAAATAAATCTCTCAATTAAACCATAGCAATCACTTACAAAACCAACAGTTATCATTTGTTGTTGTGTATGTAGTTCCACTAATCTCCAACATCTGATTCATGCCCGAAATGAACTACTTAAATATTATATGGAAATCGTTATTTATTGTGAAGACTATAAATCAGCATATACCACGGTCACTTGAAACCATTTACATCAGCCGATGTTGCAATACAAATAGTATGGCTGACCCATTAGCACTGAACTCGGTACACTGACAGCCAAACCTTAACTCTTCATACGCCAGAGAGATCAGGAAACCTACCTGCATATGAGTTAAGTGGAACATTCCAAGAATGAACCATGGTTCATGGTTTAATGCATTGCCTGTGTACTGAGTGCTTTATATTTGGAAATGATTGTGTTCTATGTGAATCTACATATATACTATGAAGTGGTCAATCAAAGAGACACATTAATGGACAAAATAAAGTGATGTCTTTGATGGCAGTATCCCCAAAAGGTCATTATATATGGGTAAGCGGGTAGATGATAGATAGACAGATCTAACAAGATTATAAAAAAAATAACAAACTCAAGGTGACGCTAGTATCAAACACAAGTGAGGAAAACCAATGCGGATACAATACAAATAAAATATCTGTTTAACCTTTAAACTTGAAATTGTAGATCATATGAAAAGACAACTCTGTATCTTACAAAGAAATATATACACAAAGAAATATATAATCTACAAAAAAATTAAGAAAAAAATAATAATAGTGTAATAAAATAAAGACAACTAAAACAGCTTGAACTAATATTGCCCTCACGGCTGTAAATTGCAGGCAGAATAATAATGTACAGAGCAAAAATCTTCTTTCTACTAACCTTCAACTTTATTGCATGTTGAGGAAGAAAAAAAGAGACAGTGCAAAACAATATAAAGTTAATAAACATTCATTACAAATTGCACTTACAGGATAAAAAGAACATATAGGCACATCGAGACAATACTCCAAAAGTATCCTTTGGGTTTGATGGATTCCCAACTGGTGACCATGGGCTAGGAACAATGAAGAAATGATCAAGACTGAATAAAAGCAAAAAACATTACAAACATTACAAAGCTCATAAAAGTGCATCTCCTCACCACTAGAACTGTACTGTTATCTGTACTTAAATAATGAATTGGAAGGGGGGAAAAAACAGTTTAACTCCTGAATGCCTGAGCATATAGGATTTCGGTGTAAAAGTTCAAACACACATGAGCTGCCCGAGGCAGAATGGGGTGGCAAAGTGGTTTACAACTCAGAAGGGCTGAAGAGGTAAGTAAGGTTTATAATTACCTCCACTGCTTTCTTCACTTCGGCAAATGCTGCAGCATTTACTGCGGTAAGGGATTAAGGAATCGATAGCTGTGTTTAAATAGATTTTTTTTGGCAAACCAATTTTTTGTGTGCTGCGTCCTTCACTTTTAATGCATTGTGCACATTTCATTTTTTAACACATGATAGCAATATTTATTATTTAGGGCCAGGTAATCATAGATAATTGACGTCATCACTTATTAAGAAGCACATTTCACAGGCAAATGTAACTTAATTACCAGGCATAAGTATAGTCACATTCAAGAGTGAGTTATGTGCTATATATCGTGATTATGTTTATTTACCCAATAGTCTTTCTTGTGGGATGTATCCCTCCAAACTTCCAAGCAATGATGGATGATTGATGTAGGGGATTAGTCATGAGTGCCTCCTAGAAAGACTTGATGGATATACTGTATCCCCATTGGGTGATCACATATAACTTTTTCAATAATGCACTCGTGGTATTATATTTCGCGGCTATTAAGCAATTGTATACCTTTGTTAGTTATATATACTTAAATAGCAGTATTCCATTTTATTTGATCATGGCATCCAAATGCTTTGACATCATTCCACAAGTTCATACATGCTCAGCACTTTAAATAGTTGCCATTTTGTTTTCCACTTTAATATCAGAGAAGGAATGTGGAGGTCCAAACAAGCAGCCTTGGAGTGATATTATCCCTACACACTAGACCAACTGTTCTTCAACAAGATACAGATCAAGAATTGTATATATGGGTACTGGGGACAACACGGCTAGGGAAATATTGCAACTTTTTTGCTTTAAAACCATATATATATTGTAACGGATCCCCTAAACTCCAGCTAAGTATATCCGTGCAGAATCTCCCAAAATCCAAGTGTAGAAAAATGTGTTTTATAACTCCCAATCAAACATGAGCCAAGACTTCATGAAGGGGTAAAACAAACTGTTTAATGGAAGCCACAGCTGGCCTTTTATGCGAGTCCCCAAGCATGGACCGTGTTGGGGACAGGGACAGAAACACAATAACCAATCCGCATACAGTTACCATGTAAAACACTCCCACACAAACAGTCTAATCCCTCCTCTACATCCTGGAGCTAATTGGGTTAGGTGGCTGAAGTAAACTCAATTATCTCAAGGTACAGAAAATATTTCCCTGTTATAAAATTCACAAAACACTTTAACATACATAAAATCATATTTCGCATAAATGAACCCACATAGTCTACATATCCCAGATAGCTTGGATCTGAGCGCCCAACATATCCAAAACACACTCAAATCCCACAAACACAGTCGAATCGCCATGGGGTTGAAGGATTTGACCGACCGCTCTGGATAAGTCTGCCCAGAAATAGTTCCATGGTTTTAGCTGTAGCAGTGGGTATAGTTCGTGAGTTTTTACTTGAATGGAAATCAGTGAAACTATCCAAAATGTGAATAAATCCCCTGGCTCATAATATAGTAATGGTTCGGTAGTTTTAGTCGAGCAAACCGTCGAACCGGGTTCTCCTAGATTGCCTCAACCAGAAGCAGGCGTTCATATGTTTTTTTACCAATGTTCGGGTCATCGAGTAGCCGCCTCAGAGTTCCAGGCACTCGACAACCAAGTCCCACTGCCTGCGTTTGTGCAACAAGATGGCCGCCGTTTTCTTCACCACGTGGCGTTCGGCTATACGAACGGCGGCCACACAAAGAGAACACTGCATTGTTGTGGTTTGTTTCAACTTAATGAGCCAGGAGGGTGGTCGGTGTTCGGTGATAAGTCCGTCAAACGAAATAGGGGATGAATCAGTACAAAATGCCTGAACAGAATACAAAAGGGCACTGGTACACACAAAATTGGGGGACTTTGTCACATATATATATTTTTTTCTAAAAGATTGCTGGCATATACATTTACTTTAAGAACAAGGACTGTGCAATAGACTCTATATTTATGTTGCCATATAGTTTGATTAAAAAAATCTCCCAATTATTAATAATACAGCGTAATAACGCCTTGAAAAAATTAGGATCCTAACATTAGTATTCAAGTATCTAATACCGACATCTTCTTCAATCTACTTATTTATTTATTTTAGAAATGTTTTTAAAAACTAAAGTTAAACTGTAGACATTATCCTATGTGGCTAATTTTCCATATTCACTAAAATTAGCTTATATTTTGGGGTTTAGTCACTAATCTTCCAATTAGAGTGAATTCAACATAAATTTAGAAAATTTAGACCAATATAATGAAGCAGTGAATGAACTGAATAATTTTTCCAGATAAGGTATTTTTTGCCTCAATTTTTACATTTGTTTCTTTCAATTCACTACCATTTAGTATAATGTGAATACACTCTTCTACATATAATGTGCATATGTTCCAGGAAACAATGATATCAGATCTGCAGTAAGTTGTTTCAAAGTTGTAAGATTATGGTTATAGGCTTATTCATAAAGGCATTGTTCAACTTGCCTACAAGTTTCTTAGATCCATATGTTTATGATGTGCGGTCAGTAACTTTAGTACCCATGTAGCAATGGCAATAGACTTATACCCAATAGTTATTTTTGTTGAGTTCTTACTATAATAATGCCAAACAGCACAGCTTTCTAATCCTTATCAGGATATATTCAAACATGTCTGTAAGCAATATAATATGATTTTAGAATAATACCAAGCATATAATTTGCAGAATGATCTCCTACAATCTTTTCAGTTTGAGTCACCAGCAAATTTTGGTTTTATTTTCTAACTGTCCATAAACATGTCATCTCGTGCGTTATTGTTATAGCAAAGGCTTTGGTTGTGGTTTGTTAAAATAGATCCTTTTGCAACTCAATGTTCAGCCAACTGCATGAAACGTTGGCGCCACAAGAAGAACTACATTTAGAAAAATACAAAAACAGGGTTTATTTTACACTCTTTGGAAATATCCAATGAAAATATAAATCTTGTTCATTGTTCAGAATAAATACTGTCAAAAAAGGAAAAATGCTTACGCAACTCATAATTAATGGGGTCAGCTGTTGCATTGTTGTGGTATGTAATGATGGGTGTTCAATAACAGCTTGATCAATTAATAAAGGGCCATTCTTGTGCTGAATTGCTTGTGGTGTTAATTTGGTTTATCGAGTGACAATAGTCATTTATTTCGAAAAAGCCCACCAAATTCAACCTCTAAGACATTGCTGTGCCATATGGTTTCAGACAAACAGCAACTAGCACTTTATCAAGGTTCTGACACCCATGCCTGCCTAATAAAATATTACATATTATTATTATTATTATTATATTTTTTAAAGCTTTGGATGGCCTCAGAAGCATGGGCACCATAGGTTAAATTCATCCCTTATTGGATAGTCACACAAAGCATGGGTGTAAAAAGCTATAAACAGGCTTGACTATTTTTAAGAACCTCAATTGCTGGTATAATTATAATATGTACACGCTCTTTCATTCATATTTTTAGTGCCAATGAGGATATTACATTTTGCAATCTTAATTAGCGAATGTGTTCCTGGGGTTTGATAACAGGTCAAAAATTGAGTCATTCTGCTTTCCACAACACGTAAAAATTTTGTCATAAGCATGACTAGATGGTCAAGGCAAGGCAACAACCATTATTGTTCCGATCAAGGTTTTGTCAACAGGATTCCACCTACATGTCAGTATTTGTGTCTGGTGAAGTATCTCTGTAAAGGGTTAAGAGGTATTTCAGATACACTTTAAAAAAAAAATAATTTTTGGAGAATATTATATTTAAGAAGAAATCTTTCCAGAATATATGGTTAACCTTTGGGCTGCGTAGCTGTTCTTACCAGTGGAACTTGGTTGGAAAGAGGCTGAGGAGCCTTGCTCAAAAGCCTTCCAATAAAACTGTTAGGGAAGGCCCAGTTATAAAATCTGCACTCACATATGATAGGTGCTATCAGTAAGTCTGGTAATCAGTAGCTGTGCTGGGTGGGGTTTATTATTAATGTATTATATTGTTTTTTAAGAAATACTTAACTTTCTGCACTTTTGCCCTTTGGTCTCTATCCCAACTTGCAGCATTTCCCTTTTTGTTCCAAAAATACTGCTGTATGCAATGTCATTAAAATGCAACTTAAATTCCTTCAAACCCTTGCTGTATCCATTAACTAGTTCAGTAAGTTAACCATATATCACAATTTTTATTATATTCCATTTATTGTTGTTGCATATATGGTTTTAAAGTTTTATCTTTATAATGGATTTTAAAAGATTTGGTCAGTTATCGCATGGAGTTCACTTTTTATAATAATAAAAACGATTCTAAAATGTTACACTACAACTATATTTTAATTTCTTACCTTCACCATATTTCACTTTATTTCGCTCACTATATGTATTTTATTAAATGAAATAGGTCTTAGAGTACAACAAAATTATAATTGTTACAGATTTTACAAGTTTTAAATAAAAAAATAAAAAAGACAAACTGGCCAAGAGAATAGAAGACACACTAATTTAAATTCTTATTGCATCCTACTGGCTATGTAATTAGACAAAAGACTAAAAATCACAAGTTATTTAGTTTAATTCTTGTGGTAGGAAAAACAATTATCTCATTTACAGTACAAAATAAACAGTGGAAAGTAAGAAAGTAAAAAAAAAATATTGTATGAGTTTTATTAGAAAAGTAAATAAGCGGAAAATATGAGCAAGATCCTTGTGGGATTTCATTTTTGTCAACAGTTTAGGAGTGTCTGTGAGGAAAAATATGGCATCCTCTTTATTCTGTTTTGCTCCTTTCAACGTCCAAGTAAAACAAAGTTCTAATATTTAGCAAACATGATAATACTACAAACTGGGTATAATAAGCATATTACTTTCAGCGCTATTGACTCTTATAGCATGTATTTTATAATAATAATAAGGGATCTCATACACGATTTATGTAGAGAGCAGTTTGTAGTATCTTATGTGGATTACATAAACTGACACAGGTACAAGGTACTGAGTGTCCTTTTCACTTTGAGAGAACTCAGAAGAAGAATCTATAAAGCAATTTTATCTTAAGCAGACAGTTCATTAGAAGGTAATGGATAGATTTGCAAATGCTGTAGCTGTTCCATTGCAACTGGTTATAAGAGTAAAACTTGGGCGATATATAGCATTACATTACCCCAATCTCATAGCCCCCGTAGAAAGAAAAGAAGGCGTGTACCGCGCCTAGTAGTTATTTTATACAAAAAAATACATACATATATCCTTGAGTATTCCAATCAGTTGTAGCCTCAAAAAAAATTAAAATAAAGAATAATAGTGCAATACAGTAGATAGAATTTTTAAATATAAGCAATTATAGCTATATACAGTCCACTCACATTTGAATGAGCTATAACAGAGCTCTACTGTAAAGCGCCTGGACGGTACAATCCCCGTCTTAGGATTCGTAGTAGTTGCCACGGATGTTCTCAAGGTGCAGTGTGCATAATAAATATAAGAAGAGATAGCAGCAATATGGTGAAGTAAGTACTAATAGTATATTCAGTAATAAAAGGTATTGTACTTACACTTTCTAGAGCATATAACTTGCTCCAGTATAAACAGCTTAGGTGGTATAATCCCCACCAAGGATATGCAGGATCCAGGAAATAAAAAATAATATATATAAAAAGTAACTTAAAAAGTATACTTTAATATAATATAATATTATTAATAAAATTAAAACAGTATAGGATAAAAGAATATAATAAAATGTCCCACTTAACGCGTTTCACCTAAATAGGCTTCTTCAGAAGTGACACTATCTGATATCCCTTAATTGGGGTGTCACCAACAAGCTGGGAACCACTAATGGGAGCTCTTTTAACTATCTCAATTTCACTCTACAGTGTAGCAAATTAAAATATACATTCTAAAATTAAGGCTAATAGAGCTGTTCCAATGCCGTGCATGGTTCATATAATGTGTAGGCAACGTTTGGAACTCCAGATGTTGTTGACTACATCTCCCATCAGATCCAGACTGGGGAAAAAAGTCAACACAGGCATTTAAAGGCAGAGCAGCCAAGTAGGAGGCGGCGTGTCATCAATCAATGACACGCAACCCACCTCAAAGTGGATATGTTAGTTTGCTTTCCCTCCAGGCATCTCATGCACAAAGAGAAATAAGCAACCTACAAAATAAAATCTAAAAGGACCACAAATGGTGCAGACCAAAAAACACCAGATAATAGCTAGTGTAAAAATGCACTCACAAGCATAAATTTAAAGCAGGCATAATATGAAAATATCGGTAGAACTTCTGTGTTCTCTACGTCCCGACTTCTGTGCTTGTTAGGAGAGAAGAAACACATGGTGCAACACTGTATAACACCAAAAAGAACACTTGATTTAATGCACTCACAAGATAATTAAAAAGTAAAAGCCCATCACAGTTTCTTTACTCTCAGGAGAAATTCTGTATACAACCTCCAGGACACAGAAATCTGTTGTGAAGGCAATCAGTAAAACACAGGGAAAATGGTGTTCTTTCACCCTACATGTTTCATCTATAAAAAGCCTTCCTCAGGGGTATTCAGCATGTATCTGACAATTTTACCAAAGTCCTGGGTTTAAAAACCCTGGTTTGCTCCTCCCAAATTACAATACAGCCAATCGGGAAGGAGCTGGTCCACCTGATGTTGGTAATCCTCATTTGCGGGTCATGCCGCATTGTGAATCCTTCTGGTTTCAAAACGTCTATCAAATCAACACGTCCAAGGTGGCAGACGTCTTTCTATTCTGCAGTGGAAAGCATATGCGTTCCATCTTCATGTAAGTTCAAATCCACTCGAAAGTCTCTTCAGAAAGTCAATTCACCAAGTCCATAAATAAAAAAATGTTGCATACATGAAACATGTATTAATAAAATCTGATATGAATATTTTAAAATCTTATAATAACCAATCATTAATAACAAGAGAAAGGAGAGAGAGAGGGGTCCTAGACCTAAAACTGCCTAAAACTTAATTATAAAAAACAAATCTTATCAAAATTAACATTAAGACCATCAGGCCACATGGTCTTGAGAGTATGAATCCAGAAACCCTTCCTCTGTCTTAATTTTAACACTAAATCACCCTCTCCCCCCTTTCATCTAACGTAATTTTCTCTATACCTATACACAAAAAATTCCCCAGATTAAAACCAGAGCAACGATTACAGTGTACTAGATAGATGTATAATCAATCATGTCCCCCTTTCAGATAGGGTCAGGAAGTGTAGATTGATAGTCTACAGAGGAATCTTCTTGATGGCTCAGGATAGTAAAAAAGAAAGAATATAGTGCAGATTGTATTAAAAATTAAAAAATGTATTGCATAATTGTGCACTTACAAGATTGCAGATAAAATCAAGTATGTTGCTACAACCAGCGTGGTAACCAGGCTTCAGTGAATAGCAAGAAGCTACGGAGGTAAGCATGCTATATTACATATGACTAATTCTAGTATCTCCTGGATCAATCTCTGAAAACTAAAGAAACAGTAAATGGGATATGTAGAAAAATATATTAAATTTAAAGATGTTAAAAGGAAAGAGGAAAATCGGAAAATAAAAATTAGATAAGACTGGTGAGGTCTATCTCTTGATTAAGTCCTGATTTGAGAGTTTTTGAGTTGTTAATCCATTGGGCTTCTTTCATGTTTAGTGATATCTCAATAGTCCTCCCTCTCCAATGTTTTTCTACTTTTTCAATCCCGAAGGCCAAAAAAGTCTCCCATTTAAAATGTGGACAACTGACACAGTGTTTAGGTACACTATGATCTAATCTATGAGTTCTGATATTGTGAAGATGTTCTGTAAGTCTAGTATGTAATTTATGTGTAGTATGACCAATATATTGTGCTCCTCAACCAAATTGTAATAAATATATCACATGGGTTGTGGAGCATTGGATGAATTTCTTAATATCGTATGTCTGTTTGGTATATATACCTGTAAATGAATGTATAGCTCTTTTATGAAAAGTGCACGTGGAACATTTACCACATGGAAAAGAAAAACATGTAGTATTTCTTTAGTTAGAATATGAGTTTGATTTAAAATACTATTATTCTTGCTATCTGGTAATACACCAGGAGCCAATTTGTTCTTTCAATTATCTGCTTTTTTTTTATATTACTGTAGGTCTATTTGGTAAAATTTTATTAAGAGACTCATCTTTTTGTAGGATATACCAGTGTTTTTTTAGAATATTTTTTATTTATTTTTTTATTGGCATAATTAGGCGCAAATTTGGTGCCCATTGCAATACCTTGCGATTGGAGACTCTTTAACATCGAGGCTCTCTGAGTATATAGATTTCCATCTCCAGAAGTATGTGTAAAATGCCCAATCTTACCTTAAAGATACAAAGAACCTGATCCAGGAGTTAGACTGTATGGAATGGAAAGAGGACTACATTTAGGCAACGGTGGATGCCACATCCCTTTAGACCATAATAAAACATAGTTTGGGCCTAATAGCGGTGAAAACAGTGTTAGATGAAGACAAGGAGGTTTCTTCAGATTTTAGTGCATTTTTATTAGAAAGTATTCATTTTATTCTTACTCACAATTTTTTCTTGTTCAAAGGTTCCAATTGCAAGGTAGTGCAATCAACACCAAATTCGCGCCAAGTTATGCTAATATTTTTTGGGGATTATTGGTAAACCAAAAATGTTTGGTCAAGTAATCCATTTGGCACAAATTTGGTGCTCTGGAGAAGATATATAGATGATATTTTAATTCTTTGGAAAGGTTCAGTGGGAGATTTAAACAGTTTTATTACATATATTAATAGTAATAATTTATCATTAGTTTTTACTCCTACAATTAATACCAAAGAAATACATTTTTTGGATCTTACCATTTATATTAAGGAATTTAAAATTAAAACTAAAACGTTTTTTTAACCCACTGATGCCAATAGGTTTATCAATGTACAAAGTAGTCACCATCCAAATTGGCTCTGAGGAGTACCTCAAAGCCAGTTTACCAGAATACGGAGGAATTGTACTGAAAAGGAATGTTTTTTTAAATCAAGCTCAAATTTTAAAAAATAAGTTTTTGGAAAAAGGTTATATGGAGAATTCCGTAGATAATGAGATTTCACGGATTAAAAATATATTGATAGAAATAACCTTTTAAAAGATAAAACATATAAACCCTGTACACGTGGAAACAATAAATTAGCTTTTTCTTTTAATACCCAGTATAGTTAGTTAATGCTTTTAAAATTAAAAAGAATTTAGAAAAACATTGGCCGCTTCTATTAGAGGATGATATTTTGAAACACGATCTCCCCTCCCCCCACCCCAGTACCACAAGTTATTTTTAGAAAAGGAAGGAATTTTATAAATATTCTAGCCCCTAGTACCTATAAGAATTCTTCTAAAAAAAATTCTCCTGATATAGGTTTCTATACTTGTTGATCCTGTAAAAGCTGTCAGTATTCCTTGAAAAGGACTTATACGTTTTAAAGCAACATAACTAATGAGTCCTTTAAGATTAAACACAAAAAAAATGTACCACTACCCACGCATTTTATTTATTAACATGTGGATGTGGTGCACAGTAAATTGGTAGAACAACTAGACCTCTCAAAAGGAGATTTCTAAAACATCAGAATAATATAAGGAAACAATTAACTACTCATTCAGTGCCTGGACACTGTAATATTTGCTCTGGTTTTAATCCAGAGAATTTTTCGTGTATAGGTATAGAGAAAATTACGTTAGATGAAAGGAAAAAGAAAAGTTAAGACAGAGAGAGGGTTTCTGGATTTATACTCTCAAGCCTGATGGTCTTAATGTTGATTATGATAGGATTTGTTTTTTACAAGTGAGTTTTAGGGAGCTTTAAGGTCTAGGACCTTTTCTCTCTTCTCTGGTTATTAATGATTGGTTAATATAAGATTTTAATATATTCATATCAGATTTTATTAATACATGTTTCATGTATGTTACATTTTCTTATTTATGGACTTGGCGAATTGACTTTGTGAAAAGTCTTTTGAGTGGATTCGAACTTACATGAAGATGGAACGCATATGCTTTCCACTGCAGAATAAAAAGACGTCTGCCACCTTGGACATGTTGATTTGATGGACATTTTGAAACCAGAAGGATTCACAATGAGGCATGACCCACAAATGAGGATTTTCAACATCAGGTGGACCAGCTCTGTGCCGATTGGCTGTGAGGCAATTTGGGAGGAGCACACCAGGGTTTTTAAACCCATGACTTGGTAGAATTGTCAGACACACGCTGAATACCCTGAGGAAGTTTATTTATAGATGAAGCGCATAGGGTGAAAGAACACCATTTTTCCTGTGTTTTACTGATTGCCTTCACAACAGATTTCTGGGTCCTGGAGGTTGTATTCAGAATTTCTCCTGAGAGTAAAGAAACTGTGATGGGCTTTTACTTTTTAATTATCTTGTGAGTGCAAAAAATAAAGTGTTCTTTTGGTGTTATACAGTGTTGCACTATGTGTTTTGTTTCTTCTCTCCTAACAAGCACAGAAGTTGGGAAGTAGAGAAGAAAGAAGTTCTACCAATAATTTCATATTCTGCCTGCTTTAAATTTATGCTTGTGAGTGCACTTTTACACTAGCTATTATCTGGTGTTTTTTCGTCTGCATCATTTATGGACCTTTCTAATTTTATTTTCTAGGTTGTTTATTTCTCTAGGTATATGTAGATTTAGAAGATCCGAGGAATCTTCTAAACATCTACTATTTTATAGGGTAACTTATTTTCATAATTACCCCCTTTTTTAACCAGTGGTGTTTTATATTACATAGGGGGTTTTTACGTTTTTTGCTTAATCTCATGCACAAAGCCCTGTTGAAGAGCTCTCACATGAAAGCAATGCCCTGTGTTTATTTTACACAGCACAGCTCTGCGTTTGCTGGTGTCTTGTCTTAGATGTCCCTATAATAGGGATACCAGAGGACAGATATGGGGCATAGCCAGTAAGGGTGTTGTACATGTGTGGGGAGGCAATCTGTGGTTTCGGTATGTGGTTGGAGACTGATTGCGGGATTGAGTGTGTGTAGAGGTGACTGTTTGTGGTGTAGTGTGTGTGTAAAGGCGTCTGTAGTGTACGATGTGTGGCTAGGGACTGTAAAGTGTGTGCTTCTTGGGGCTGAGATTATGTGTGTGTCCTTGTCTGTTTAGAAGTTGTAGAAAGACAGCGAGAAAGCATGTGTGTGTATTTGTCTTTGAAGTGTAGTGTTTCTAAAGGGTGCAGTGAGCATGTGTATAGGAGCTGTTGTTTGCATATAGGTGTATCTAGGGGCTGTAGCGTATGCGTATAGGGGCTGTAATGTGCATGCTTATATATGGAGTTGTAGTATGGGTTTACAGGGTAGATTGTATACTGGCTGTAGTGGGTGTGTCTAGGTGTGATATAGAGTGTTTGTGTTTCTAGAGGTGAAGTGTATGTATTTGTCTATGGGGAGTAGTGTGTGTCTAGAGGGTGTGTGCATCTAGGGACTGTAGTTTGCATAAACATGTATCTAATGTGAGTGTGTGTGTGTGTGTGTGGGGGGGGGGGCTTTAGTGTGTATTTATGGGGCTGTTGTATTGGGGGGGGCATAGGGGAAGAAAATGTAAATAAAAAAATCTAATAATTAAAAATAAAAGAATAAATATTTATTTCCCCAGTCCTTTTGTTACTTTTGACTAAGCGAGTGGGATCACTCTCTCTGGCTGGTGGCACACTTGCTTCAAACAAGCTCCAGCATTACTGAGAGTGTTGCCATGGTAACCTGTGTCAATGCTCTCAGTTACCAGAGCTCGCATTTATCCCCAACCTGAGGTGAGACCCAATGCTCCCTACGTAACTCTGCATGTATGAGTAAGGGGCCATTCAGGGAGATCTCTGATCTACCCACTGGCTCATGAAAGGACTCAGTTGCATGTTTGGGCTAAGCATTGGCAATGCATTTGCCAGTTGGGGATATCCTTTTATCTCCCTGGTCGGTCTTTGGCCAACGCAAC
The DNA here is from genome assembly GCA_933207985.1 of Pelobates cultripes. Lineage (NCBI taxonomy): Eukaryota > Metazoa > Chordata > Amphibia > Anura > Pelobatidae > Pelobates > Pelobates cultripes. The sequence continues at coordinate 25,593,663 of OW240913.1, read as the reverse complement.
CCACAGGGCATTTGGAAAAAAAGTCTGGGTCTGTCTCCCATAATCCTTAATGGGGGAAAAGCATCAGAGGAGATGTAGTCAAAGATATCTGGAGTGCCAAAGGCCCGCTACCTCTGGTATAGATGCTCGGTATTAGCACATTAACTCTATACACTGTATTATGCACTCAATACTTAAATAAAAATGAAGGAATAAATGCTAATTCAGAATCATGTACTTTAGAGTTATTGGTAGTTTGGTCTTCTTCTAAGTAAGAGGCACCAGGCAAAGGGGTAGTGAAGACGTTTCTGAAAATGTGTTTCCCCATTCTTCTTTATGATGGAATAATTTTGTTACATTGAATGTTATAACATGATCTTTGACAGAGAAAAGAAAATGTATTAAATATAAAGTATTCAGTTATGATCATAAACCATAGGGTTCTTTGTCATTTAATAAATTTAGGAAAATACTGGCAGAGCTCAAGGTAATTAAGGACAATTGATTTTCAGACCTTGTGTTCCTTTCTAAATTACATATGCTATACTCAGATTACTGAACAATATAATGAGGATGCAACCTGACCATTAAATACATAAAGTGGTTTTACTCTTATGTTCACATATAAAGACAAAACTAGTTGAGAAATTTTCTTGGAAAAACAAATATCTGTTTCCTGCATAAACCAACCCCAGAGGGACAATCTGCCGTTTTTCCCTTTGCTATTATGAGTCATCTGTGCGCATAAAATAGGTTTAATAACCATTAACAATTTGTCATTTCAATTAATCATCCAGCCCCTGCACTTACTCTGGTCCAAGGTTAGGGCCAGTTCTGGAGAGCAAATAAGACATTTAGTTAAACATACAAGCAGCGACAGAAACATTTCTCTCCATAATTATCAGATCAAACAGATTCAGTTATCATTGGTTGCTTATTATTCAGTGTGCATGAATATGAGAATGTTATGTATGTGCATTAACAAAACGTGGAACTTATTAATTAGTGTTGTGGTATATATAAAACGAGCACAGTATTAAGTTGTTATGGTGCCAGGAAGTCCCTGGCGCTGGTTTACCTTTAGAGCTTAAACCATTCATGAACGGCTTAACCCCAAAGTTTTGAATCCAAAGTCTTCAAATGTATGTATTTTTTTCAAATACTTCTTAATGAATGAGGAGCTACCTTTTGACTTGGAGCATTAGCTGATGCGCTCAGGCAATCAGAGGCGCCCGTGTCTTACTTTCTCTTTCAAACTGAAGGACAGGGTCAGAGTTAGACAGCGCCTGATTCAAGACTTTACAAATGGTTTAACCCCTAAAGCTAAGCCAGCACTAGGGACTTCCTGGCACTCTAAATTTACAACTTCATTCTGATAAATGTATTATTGTGCCCGGAGTGTTCTTTTAAATGTATTTATATTTTTTTTTTTCTTCAGCTTTCTCTGCTAGTTAAAGAAACACTCCAAGGACTATAACCACTATAGCTTGCATTATCTGAGGGGTGTTGTGTGCATTTGATAGAGGGCGATAGGGGTCCCTCAGTCCTTTATGAAATGTACTCCTAAAGTAGGAGATCATGATTACCATGAAACTAGATGGATGACCAAATGGAGTTCTTAAAGCATAGGGGCTTAAAGCGATTGTAACTTCTCAGCATTTCCTACATATATCATAGTTACATAGTTACATAGCTGAAAAGATACTTGCGTCCATCAAGTTCAGCCTTCCTCACATATGTTTTTGCTATTGATTCAAAAGAAGGCAAAAAACCCACCCTGAGGGATCATCTTTATGAAATATTCATGCTGCTTTCTAAGATACCATATGATAAAGTAGGGATTACCTTGTCTCATGAGTAAGCCTGAGGTTGACAAAAGTTGACAAAAAGGCAGAGCTCTGTTATCAACTTTTGTCCAATCCCCGCATCCGTCACAAGTGAAGGCTCAGACATCTTCTCGCTCATAGCGATACATCATCTGTGGAGGCTTCAGCAGACTTCAATGTTGTGCATCTATGTGGGAGTACAGCACTGATTCAACTCTTGGCAGATAAAGCTCCAGGAGCCAAAAGAGATCTGCAGGAAGAAGATTGCGATGGCCATAATGGACTTTAGTTACGTAAATGGAGATGTCATTTTCCAAATCTTCACATATTATATCATCAGCCTTGAGCTTTGACCAATCCAGAAGGTAGCTTGACCAATAAGGACCCTGTCTGATCTACAGAGCACAAGGGAGCCAGCAAGAAATACTTTTGAATTGTGTAAGTTGGTCACAGGTGGCAGTTTTAAGGTACAAAATGCTGTCGATTTAATAATTAGCAAAAATAGAAACAATAGGTATGCATCAAAATGCATTTAGTCCCAAAGCTATAAAATTAACTAAATTTGCATTGGTGTCTGGAGTATTTCTTTAAGACCCAGCGAGTATGATGGGGATTAGTATAGTGGGGAAGATATAGAATGAATATTATAGAAGGAAGGAAAATAACTCAAGAATAGAGACCACTCTTTACATATGCTTTGTAGACATGATATGGACAGACTAGATCAACAATTAATCTGGTTCTAAACTATTGTTAAAACGGACATTGAATACCAAGCAGTGCCAGCAAAACCTTGTCTATGATGCAGGTTAAAATGAGAAAAAATGTTTCAAAAAAAATAGTTACTAACTCTTATTTAGAATTTGTCATTAACTTTATTTTGCATATTTGCCAAATTACTTTGCATGCAATTGGTCATCACCAAAATCTCTACTTTGTTCTGAAATAAGTTAAGATAAACACACAAAAATGAATACGTAAATAAATATAGTCACTCCTACACATTTCCACTAAAATGTATCTGCCGAAAAAGGAATAACATTCAGGTCATTTAAACACGTATCATTGTGTGGTCTAGCAACTTTTCTGCTCTTGACTATACGTTATGTATTGTTACTAGAAGGTTAAGCAACGTAACCAGAAAAATGCCTGGCACTGCTTCTTGTAGACGGAGGAAATAATGTTGTTAAATAAAGCTAGCGCTAACCTCTTCTTAAGTTCACGTCCCAATTGATTATAGAATCGTACACCTCTGCAGTATACGGAGGTTTTTATATAGAACACAATGCAGATGTCTTAAAACAAGTCTATGTTGCAGGGTTTCCCCGAGCCATCGTGTCTGACAGGTTGTAACTTTTTAAGAGTTGTTAATACTTCTGAATTGAATGCTCCTTGTATTACCCTGAAGCCTCCGAATTGTGCATATTCTGTGTCACGATGAATAGTACATTTGTACTAAAAATGCAAGCCTATCCAATTAAATGTACGGTACTGCCAATTAGTCTCTGGAGCCATCATGCACACCAGATTAATTATGGGTGAAATATTTATCAACTTTAGCTTTGCGAGACTGACGGGTTTATCCTAAGCATAGAAATTGTACTATAAAAAGAAACGTAGAAAGTTAATGAAGGAGAAAGATTCTAAGCCAAAAAACAATTAAAAAGGCACCCGTTTACCAGACTTCAAACTGTACATAGGACTTTTCTACCATTGAGGCTTGCCTGTCTCAGGTGATAAACTTAAATTTACCTAAAAGTTCTCCTGGGGCTATTGCAGAACTCGATAGCTTAACCGCAGAACAATGAAACCCACAAGTTTGCACTTTTTTTTTCCACTTGCTCATAGAATCTGTGACCCTGTGAACTTGTAACTTCTTTATTTTTCTCCTGGTTTTTCTTACCCCAGATTTTCTATCTCTAATTTGCCTCTATGAAAAGTCAAAAGTCGTACAAGGGCTTCTATGACACATCTGGAACAAAGCTTGTGTTTATTTTACGCTATGTTTAAAAGATTACCCTCTTTAGTTGGCAAAGAAGATAATAATTAAAAGCTTTCCATTAAAACCACCAATTTTAGTTAAAAGAAGAAGGATTTAGTTAATATGGACATACATTACACAAACCTTTCCACTGCTGTAAAACACCTTTATGTGTTGCAGGTACCAAAAAGTGTTCTCCATCTTCCGAGTTTCTCTGCAAATCAGTGTTTTCCCATGACTCTATAATTAAAGAGAGGTGTTATAACCCAAAGTGTGGCAAAATGTGCAGCATTATGTGGTCCAAACTGCACAGTTTGTCTTAATTTTGGCTGGTCCATTCATCAGTCCAACTATGAGCAAAAATGTACCAAAATCTCAAACCAACAGAAACGGGCAATGGTGATTTAATTCGTGATTCTGGATTCCAAGACAAAAAAAGTGATGATTGATGTGGGGGAGAGGGGGAGGGAAGTATATATTATTCATCCAAACCATTTTTTTTCAAAAATAATGAAATTTAGTTTGAAACCTCTGACACTTGTTTGGTAAAATGTTTGATCGCCTATGAAAAATATTCAGGAAAACAATTCAGACAAACCAAAAAAAACAAACAAATAATCAGATACCTAATGGAACATCACTTAGGATCTATGCACCATTAAAGACACTCCAGCTGTGTCTTCAGTGCTGAACCCTATAATGTATGAATAGAAGGAAACAAAAAAAATTAAGTCACTCAAACCACAACAAAGTGGGTGAGTGAAAGCTGGATAGTAGGTATGTATATTGTTTAAATAACTGTTAAGTTTGGCTGGACCAACACTAAATGTACATGTATACACACATGTGTCTCAAAACTAGAAACAAAGTAATAAAATTACTAACCTTATAAGGCTTCTTCACTAACTCATAATGGGAGTATAGGGTCATCCAGTAAATTGCTTAAACTAATGGTAGCTTTATTAGACTGTTTGTTTTAGCCCAGGATTTGCCCTGTCCCCAATCTAGATTAAAGGGACACTATAGTCACCCAGACCACTTCAGCTCAATGAAGTGGTCTGGGTGCCAGGTCCCTCAGGTTTTAACCCTTCAGATGTAAACATAGCAGGGTTAATCCAACCTCTAGTGAATGTCTTCCTGAGAGCCGCTAGAGGCGCATCTGCTTTCCTATGGACTGCATTCCGCTCGTCTCGGGAGCTGACGTCGGCGGGGGAGGAGAGGTCACCATCGCAGAGGGAGCCCGGCGCTGGATTAAAGTAAGTAGGAATGCACTGAAAACCAATAAATCCGTTCTGGAGGTCAGAAAAAAGTCAAAATGAGCTGGCATGGAAACCATCCCACAATGCAGAACCCATAATAAAAGGTATGCAAACGACGAAGTTCAGCTCCCTACCTTTCCACAGCTTGAGAAATGCACCAAAAAGTCCCAAAACAACTGCAAACAATTTCCAGAATGGCTCCAAAACTCGATGCAAAAGCCTCTCCAACACCTCCACCTCAATGCCATGTGCTACCCCCAGGCTCCAGCATGCAGGGGGCAGTGCTATAAACCTCCCAGGTGCAATGCATCCTGGGGAAACTTGCTTTGTATTGTGAAAAAAAATTGTAAACCGAGGCATTATTTTCAATGGATTTTCATTTGTAAACCAAAAATTATGATAACCGAGGCATTTGCAAAGCAAGGTCCCACTGTAGTAGAATAGGACCTGCCAAAGATGGGGTACATTGACGTTGTGGCAGGCTTATGCAATGTATGATAATATAATGTAACCAAACCCCCATTATTTTTGCCTAGATTAGGTGTTTAAAAAAACAAAAACAAAAAAAACGAATAACATCTGTCATATATATGCTTTATGAGTGCAATGTACAACTCACTATCGGCCTCCTCTTTCTTTATGGGTTGGGGGAAAGGAGTGCGTTAGAAATCTGTGCCTAGAGGTACCTGACATGTTACTCCGACCTTGTTTGAAGACAGTCCCTAATGACACAGATCTCTTACAGTGGGTTCACCTCATTAGAACAATTGCTGATGCCTCTTGCATATGGCATCTTATTTTTATTTCTCTACCACTATTTCTGTTAATCTGTACACACGGTTGCTAAACCCATCAAAGCTGTGCACAAGTTAATTCATGGACATGTAGATGTAACGCATGCATGTGTTACACTTGAACTTTCCAGAGACAAATTTACTTATATTCTGTTCATTCCATAATGGAACCTCAAAAAACATGGGGTTCTATCAACTCAGCCAAGAGCTCAATTTCACTTTTTTAAACTATAATTATATGTGATTTATCATGGGATTTAGATAGTGACTGGGAATTAAAGCAGAACGTAGCATAAAAACGGAAAATGGATCGTTCATGGCCACTTGAAGTTGGGACTATAACCAAGCACTTAATTTGCCATGGGTTGAAATAACATACTTAGTTATATATAGCAATATATACAGTGCAGGTGAAAAGCACTTAAATATTGAGTGTGCTCCCGTGACATTTAAAAGGTATATAAAATGAAGTATTTTTTGGCACACAGTATTTCAAGTAACCTTCCGGGTGTTTAGTAATTGTGCCAACACAGTTTGCAAAACCTACTTCCTTTCAAAGAGTTTATTTTCTTTCAATTTGGTATTACGCTTTATAGCAGTAAAAAGTTACAATGTTACTATTAACCATTTAAATGCAATCCTATTATATGTCACTTCCAAGGGTTAATTCTTTTAGCGCCACACATGGCTTCTCGCACACCTGACATTGCAAAGAGTTAACGTCTATACACGAAATCTACACTACAGGAAATATAGCAATTAACGTTATTCTGGAAGGTTTATTTAATATTTGCCGTCAGTCAAGATGAAGGCAATAGGGAAAAATCTGCCTCAAACACAAAAACTATATTAATTGGTCTGCCTATAAAGAAACGGGCCAAATTAAACAAACTACGGAGTCAAATAGTCATGCCTATCCGTAGAGGTCTGTAGGTACAGTTGCCATGTTTAAAAGGAGATCTCCATTAAATTTACATTTCCTGATGAGTTCTTAAATTATTTAAACATATGTTTTGGTAGATACTCTTGAGAAGTATTATTAACAAGGAAAATGAAAACTAATATTCTTGGCCTAACTGATAGGCGACACGAGCCGTTTTGAAGAAATTGCTGTTCTGCTTCGACGTCCAGTCAACATTATTGCTAGTAGAAGATATAACAAAAAATAACTTCTTAAATCTTGAAGCATAAAACGACCAACATTTAGTACAAAGGAAACATTGTCTCTATAAATATAAAGAAACAGAAATATATAGCAGTGTATACATGTAGCAGTGTAATCTTGTAGAACATTCCAAATCCCCAGTTTTGTACACACAAGCTGTAAAAGAAATTAGGTTTATCATACATACAAGGCCAGCGTGACCTCTAGGTGCATTAGGCTGCTGCACCTAGGGTACACCAACCTGGGGGACGCAGTCTCCGGGTGACTGGTAGAAGGGGAGTGCACAGCACAGTGCTTCCCTCCTGCCGGTCACATCATGTATCATAGGTGAGCTTCTTAATTCTCTACCCAGTCTGACAGAAAGTGCTCATTGGGAGTGCAGAGATGCTTCCTGTCAGACTGGATAGAGGTTACAGGAGCATAGTCCGGGGCTCTGCCACGTTACACAGGGGAAGTGAGCTGGCATGGATGAGATGACAAAGGGGAGTTGGGTGGGGGAGAGGCACATTGTCGGCAAAGGGGGGAAGGGGCACACACAGAGGGGGGAGACGCACAGAGAACTGAGGGGGACACACACAGAGGACTGAGAAGGGGAAAAGGCACACAGAGGGCTGAGGGAGGACACAGAGGGCTGTGGAGGGAGAGGCCCACAGAAGACTAAGGGAGGAAAGGCACACAGAGGACTGAAGTGAGGAGAGGCCTTCAGAAGGCTGTGTGGGGAGAGGCCCATTAGATGGCTGAGGTGGGAAGAGGCCCACAGAAGGCTGTGGGGGGGGGGGAAGTCACCCAGATAACTGAGGGAAATAACAAGACACATAGAGGGGTGGGGAGAGAAGAGAGAGACACAGAAAAGGGCTGGGAAGAGAAAGATTCACAGAGGGGCTGGGGATAAGAAAGAGACCCAATGAAGTGCTAGGGGAGAGACACACAGAGGTGCTGAGGAAAGGGAAAATTAGACACATGACAGAGTTTGGAGAGACACACAAAGTTGGCTTTTTTGGGAGGGGTGACAACTAGCTGGTCTTGCCTAGGAAGCAAAATAATCTTGTACCGGCCCTGCATATATAAACTTTATATTCCCTGTTATCCAATCTACAAAAAAAAATGGCCTTTTGCAATGATAAGCGAGAAAAAACTGTGAGCACACAGAATATGTATATGTATATTCAAGGGGATAGGGGATAGGGGATACACCTCATATACACCCATATCTGTGCAATTAGAAGTGAGTACACATTGTACACTTTTTTTCTGAAGGAGAAGAGATAGACAGAAGTATTACTAGACTATGGTTAACACTTAGGTAGAAATAGAAAGTATCAGAACTCACATAATACAGGCCAGTATTAGCTAAAGTAGATCAGGACAAGATGGTTCTGGCCCAGTGGAAAAACAGGAGTCGAACAAAACTCAGCATCAAGGACGTAGCCAGCTCAGGGATAAATGATCAGGAAGAGCAGGACTGTGCCTAAGGGCTGTTAACCCACAAAAAGACACTAGTCCATTGATAAGACAAAAAGGGAATTAGGGGGCACACCCGGAACATGCACTTTGCAGGAATGGTGCTGCCATAGTTACAAAAATGTATACTAAGGAACAGTTAATATTAATACAGATTAAGGAACAGTGCACACATAAAAATACAGTTTAAAATGTTAAAAGGTTACTTAAAATCATCCAGAGACAATTAAACAATTTGAAACTATTTCTATGTGTGCGCTGTTCTTTAATCTGTACTAGTCCATAGATGACAAGGGTTGAAATAGGCCCAGGTCCTTGCGTCATTATTTGTTTCAGTGTTGCGCAGGTGCTCTGCGTCAGGATCGACTCCAACAAAAAAAATAATAAAAAGACAAGAAGGACACAGCATATGTTATTTTAGGTTTGATTGGGGCCTGAATGATGCAAAAGCAACAAAGTGAAAAGGACGCTGCATTGAAACAGTTGAGACCGTGGCTGATTTGATGCATCAGAGTTGGTGATCGGCCTTAAAACTCACAGTTTGCGTATATTTTGCCTTACAAGGTTTATCTTGGGTCCAAACTGCTATCAGTCTATAGCAGCTCCCAGGAGCAAAGACAAATATTGCAATGGTCCATCATTCTAAGAATACCCATATTCTTATGACGGAGATAGTCTTAATGAGAAATGGCTCTTACATTATCAAAACAAGACAAGTTCAGATATTATGTAACGCTCATCAGAATCTAAACCCAGCTGGAATTCAAATCACCGTCAGTCAGTGACAAAAAATTCACAGATGATAAAAGACAAATAGCTGCCCTGTGTTTGGAATAAAGTGAAGAATCCTTATAGAAACAAAGTAAAATAGACAGGCTTCATAACTTATGTATAGCTTCATTCCTTTAAATGTTATCGACTATATTAATTGCACATAACATAAAACATTAATAACACATTTTACAATACCAATATCAAAAGACAAGACAGTAAATAGCACATCCTTCTCCCAATCACCATTGGGAATAAACTTAAAAAAAATGTACGAATAATTACCCTTTTTGGAAGAAATCTGCAGAAATATAAGACTACTCCAAATCTTCATGCAAACATGAAACACATAAAAACAAGATGCCTGACTTAAACACCATGGAAAATCTCTGGTGGGATTTAAAGAAGGCGTTTGCAGCACGCAAACTCAAGACTATTACTGAACTGGAGGCCATTGCTCATGAGCAATGGGCTAAGACTCCTTAGGAATGCTTACAGAAACTGATGTCTGGCTATGCATCTCATGTGCAGCAGGTCATAACAGCAAAAGGGTGATCTACTAAAGTACTAAATATGCTTATCATTCTTTTGACTTCTTAGAAACCATATTTCTAACATGCAGTCAAACATGACACTTAACAAACCCCTAGCCAGTTCTGGTATTTCAAGCGTTCCAGCTCAAGCACACCTGGGGCAACTAATGAAGCCTTCATTAGTTGCATTCTTTTTCTTTGCATTATTTGTGCTGTTGTGAGGCATTCTATTCACAGGGTTGAATCATTTTGAGACTAGAGAAGTGATTATAAGTTGCATTTTCAGTTGAATTTGGGGAAACCACTTGAAGCATTTGTTGTGTTGAGTTATTTCAATTGCTTTTGTTTGATTTCTTCATTGCAAACAGCTGAAAGTCTGTAATTTTTGGTAATAAACCTGATTTTCAATGGGGGTTGAATAATTTTGATTACAACTGTATCTATTTCTCTCTCTCTCTCTGTCTGTCTATTCATAATGTTTACGTTTCAACATATCTTGCTCTCGTTTGAAAGAGGTAGGCTTCATGTACCCATCCATTTCCATCTCATTCTCCCCATAAGTCACAAGACAGTCAGCAAACTGACTTTTTTCTTAATTTTTTTTGACAAAGGTTTCATTATACACGACAATAATTTTAACGGGAGTTGTGTTGGATGTTAGATATCTGAATTAAGTCCACATGTTGCAGTAACTTAACGCAGCTTTGGCATCTCATCAAATGTTGTTTTTCTGGATTTTACATTATTAGGTATTGCGTTGCAACACATAATTACCTAAATACAAAACATAAAGAAGTATCTGCTGTAAATCATCCTTTGAAGAAAAAAAACAACAACTCATCTTTACTTTTACAAGGCAAGGTTGGGTAAGTTCAAGCGATTTGGAACTGTTCAAATAACATATGTAGGAAAACCATGTATACACGTTCTCCTGGCAGTAGAAGATGGCTACAAACAAAAACGAAATCTTGTAAATAATTCAAATATTACACAAATAAGTCTTGTTGTATTTGTACATGGGTTCACTGCCCAAGGATTGACATTAATGACTAACATAAAAATAATTGTGCCCCAGAGTATTATGGCTCAGTTGTTTAGACGCTATGGTTTATTCACTGAACATTGACCCTTGGCAAGCTGATAAAGTAAGGATATTCATTTATATGTGACTTGTCATGAATTTAATGTTCATTTAAAGCGAATTTCAAATTTTAGGACAAAATAATTTAATTGTAAAAATGCAACAAGATGGCTTCTCTAAAAACAAACAAACGTGAAATTCACTTTGATTTCTCACTTTTAGTAAATAACTCTGGTCAAAATAATCACATTGAAAAAATAGCTGATTTACGAGTGGAAAGTCAACCAAATCTTAAAAAGTCCAAAAACTAAGTGTCAAAATGTCATAAATAAAATGCAATCTATATAATATGCATAAAAAGTGTCCCTGTCAACTCCCCCATATTAAGGCATTTTCACATTTTGCTTACTCTCTCTGTCATTTTTTTTTTTTATCTCTCGTCATTTTTTGACAAGACATCTATCACTGTGCATATATAAGAAAAGTCAGAATTCTTATGCATATGTAGTCTGTCATAATTAGATGTCTCTATTACTGTGACAGATTTTTGCAGATACTCGCTGGGAAAAAAGATTGATGTATAGAATGGGTTTTATGTATATGAAAAGTGGCAAAGATGGAAAATGCCATCTGCATTCAAGTTAATATCATTCACTGAACGACTAATTTATACATTTTGTTAGACTGTATTAATAGTCAGTTTGACCTGTAAGTTTATTAAGTGTTCTTGCATAGCAAGACCACTTAATGTTATCTCACATATATATTATTATTCTTATTATAGCCAAATTTACCACTCTAACTCCTCCCACAGTTTTTACACTATATAGACAGTAATATACCAAAACGTGCGGATTGGATTGCTATTACTTTGTGGAACGATTCGCCAAATGGTTCACGGAATATTGTCGTTCTTGTGGCGAAATTGGTCCCATAGTAATAATTGGCAAAATGTTCAAAACTAGAGTGGGAGCTGGCAAAAGCTGAAAAATCAGGACATGATTTCTAAACTGCCACCACTCCCTCATTTTCAAGCCCACCTACACAAATCTTATATAAAAACGTTCAGCTATCCCTGCTGCCACTAGAAATGTCCACGGCCATAGTCCTGATAGTTTTCACAATATGACCATTTGTTTGCAACTCACGCCGTCCATTGACATTCATTGAAACTCCACTCTAGACAGCTCAAATTTGAAGGGCAATTTCTAAACTGCGACTGTGCCTTCATTTTTAATACTTCAGAGACATACTATGCATCAAGGTCTGGGTCTTGTGATTCTCACAATATAAATCTCTTCGCTGTAGGATTTATAGTTTTTAAAATACGACCGTTTGAAGATGGCAACCGCCAAAATACTCTGACCTGTGCCAGGCTGGAGCAGCAGGTGATGTCATAGACAGGGCCTTTTGTACACCTGCTAATGTTTTTATAAATGTATGTTTTAATGTAACTGTGAAGCACTTTGGGCAACAACGTTGCAATTAAATGTGCTATATAAATAAATAAACGTTGAAATGCATTTCTCACTCTATCAAGTGCATTTTTTAAATTTGATCAATCAATTGGTTAGTGTAATGTTTACTATCTTTACTCACTCCAAACACTCCACAAAGTTACTCTGCCCAGTTCAACCTTTCCACAGTTACTCCAGCCACTCCAACCACACAGACGTTACTAAAGCCACTCCACCCGGTTACTCCGCCCACTCCAGTTGTAGACTACTGGTGGAGGCAAGAACGCTTCACACAATTTCCCCAGAAATTGTAGCTTTTCTAGTTATTATTCTTATGATAGCCAAATTTACCACCCTAACTCCTCCCACAGTTTTTACACTACATAGACAGTTATATACCGAAACGTGCGGATTGTTCCCGATTGGATTGCTATTACTTTGTGGAACGTTTCGCCGAATGGTTCACGGAATGTCGTCGTTCTTGTGGCAAAAGGCTTTTCTAGTTATTATTCTTATGATAGCCAAATTTACCACCCTAACTCCTCCCACAGTTTTTACACTACATAGACAGTTATATACCGAAACGTGCGGATTGTTCCCGATTGGATTGCTATTACTTTGTGGAACGTTTCGCCGAATGGTTCACGGAATGTCGTCGTTCTTGTGGCAAAATTGGTGAGCCAGCCCTGTGCTCTGTGGACCGCATAATGCAGAGACTAAGCGAGCACTTCCACCAGCTATGGGTCAAACTGGAGACCCACATAATCTCTACACTGCCCAATCCTCGAAATGGAGGACGGGGTGGCAAGAAACGGGACCTCCTCGGGCCTAAAGCACCCAGACAAGCCTGCACCTCACATTGCTGGCCCACCTGGGTCGAGGGCCACCAAGGGCACGACCCGAAGGCATCACCCACATGGACGGAGGGAAGGCCACCACAGAAAGCGGCAGACCATCAGCTCCCCCCGTTACTCCCGCCATGGGATGGACCCGGCCCAAAGAAGTGCCTGGGTCTGAGGAGTAAAGATGTCGGCCTTTATCTTGGCCCCGGGCTGGAGAGAGGACATACCTCACCCCCGTCGAACAGCCGCCTATGTACCCACCCCTGCAGCAAGAGTGGCCAGCCGGGCACAAGGTCCAAAGCGAGGACGCAGCCCACGTGAGAACCGCTGCCAGATCACCTTTTCACCGCCTCTCAACAGCCACAACGAGCCCCCAAGCGCCGGCATCGGCTGATAATGGACTCATACTGCAGGACTGGTCTCCAACAGCACTAGGCTGTGACTCTTGGGACCGTCATTGACAACCTACCCCACTGTGCCACTGACCACCGGTACAAGACCCAGTTTGGACAGTAACATTAATAACACACGGACATGCGGAAACCCAATGGCATATTAGACCATAAGCTGAACATGTCTCTCTCTCTACTAACGTGTTTTACGTTTTCACTATCTATTCCTTTATTGTTATAAGCTAAATTGTGCACTGGCTGCTTATAGGCAAAATCACATTTATAACGCCAGTTCAGAAAGTCTACCCTAATATTTGTTTTCCACTCTAGTGTCGCTATTAGCCCTAACAGTTACTCTAGACTTATACTGTTTAGTCTGTATGATATATAATTTAAAAATGTGCAACTTATGCGAATGCCACAACCATGTAAATCTTGTTATCTCTCTGTTTGATGCAACTGTTGTGGCGCACCAAGCAATATTATCTCTTTGCACGCAATAAATAAAGAATAAAAAAAAAAACAGTTACTGCGCCCACTCCAGTTGTAGACTACTGGTGGAGGCAAGAACACTTCACACAATTTCCCCAGAAATTGTAGCTTTTCTAGTTATTAGTATTATTCTTATTCTTATTATAGCCAAATTTACCACCCTAATTCCTCCCACAGTTTTTACACCACGTAGACAGAAATATACCGAAACGTGCGGATTGTTCCCGATTGGATTGCTATTACTTTGTGGAACATTTCGCCGAATGGTTTGCAGAATATCGTCATTCTTGTGGTGAAATTGGTCCCATACTGTAGGAATGAATGTCAAAATGTTCAAAACTAGAGTGGGAGCTGGCAAAAGCAGAAAAATCAGGACATGATTTCTAAACTGCCACCACTCCCTCATTTTCAAGCCCACCTACACAAATCTTATATCAAAACGTTCAGCTATCCCTGCTGCCACTAAACATGTCCACGGCTAAGCCATAGTCCTGATATTTTTCACAATATGACCATTTGTTTGCAACTCACGCCGTCCATTGACATTCATTGAAACTCCACTCTAGACAGCTCAAATTTGAAGGGCAATTTCTAAACTGCGACTGTGCCTTCATTTTTAATACTTCAGAGACATACTATGCATCAAAATGTAGGTCTGGGTCTTGTGATTCTCACAATATAAAGCTCTTCGCTGTAGGATGTATAAAATGTTTTAAAATACGATCGTTTGAAGATGGCAACCGCCAAAATACTTTGACCTGTGCCAGGCTGCAGCAGCAAGTGATGTCATAGACAGGGCCTTTTGTACACCTGCTAATGTTTTTATAAATGTATGTTTTAATGTAACTGTGAAGCACTTTGGGCAACAACGTTGCAATTAAATGTGCTATATAAATAAATAAACGTTGAAATGCATTTCTCACTCTATCAAGTGCATTTTTAAATTTGATCAATCAATTGGTTAGTGTAATGTTTACTATCTTTACTCACTCCAAACACTCCACAAAGTTACTCTGTCCAGTTCAACCTTTCCACAGTTACTCCAGCCACACCAACCACACAGACGTTACTAAAGCCACTCCACCCGGTTACTCCGCCCACTCCAGTTGTAGACTACTGGTGGAGGCAAGAATGCTTCACACAATTTCCCCAGAAATTGTAGCTTTTCTAGTTATTATTCTTATAATAGCCAAATTTACCACCCTAACTCCTCCCACAGTTTTTACACTACATAGACAGTTATATACCAAAACGTGCGGATTGTTCCCGATCGGATTGCTATTACTTTGTGGAACGTTTCGCCGAATGGTTCATGGAATATCGTTGTTCTTGTGGCAAAATTGGTCCCATAGGAATGAATGGCAAAATGTTCAAAACTAGAGTGGGAGTTGGCAAAAGCTGAAAAATCAGGACATGATTTCTAAACTGCCACCACTCCCTCATTTTCAAGCCCACCTACACAAATCGTATATCAAAACATTCAGCTATCCCTGCTGCCACTAGAAATGTCCACGGCTAAGCCATAGTCCTGATAGTTTTCACAATATGACCATTTGTTTGCAACTCACTCCGTTCATTGACATTCATTGAAACTTCACTCTAGCCAGCTTAAATTTGAAGGGCAATTTCTAAACTGCGACTGTGCCTTCCTTTTTAATACTTCAGAGACATACTATGCATCAAAATGTAGGTCTGGGTCTTGTGATTCTCACAATATAAAGCTCTTCACTGTAGGATGTATAATTTTTAAAATGGCAACCGCCAAAATACTCTGACCTGTGCCAGGCTGGAGCAGCAAGTGATGTCATAGACAGGGCCTTTTGTACACCTGCTAATGTTTTTATAAATGTATG
Organism: Pelobates cultripes; assembly: GCA_933207985.1. Lineage (NCBI taxonomy): Eukaryota > Metazoa > Chordata > Amphibia > Anura > Pelobatidae > Pelobates > Pelobates cultripes. The sequence continues at coordinate 25,577,777 of OW240913.1, read as the reverse complement.
TTTTAATGTAACTGTGAAGCACTTTGGGCAACAACGTTGCAATTAAATGTGCTATATAATTAAATAATAACAGTTACTCCGCCCACTCCAGTTATAGACTACAGGTGGAGGCAAGAACACTTCACACAATTTCCCCAGAAATTGTAGCTTTTCTAGTTGAAGAAAAATTCTCATAACTCATTTTTTTCACAATTCATGAAAAGAATTCAAAGTAATTTGCAGCAGTCAGAGGAACAATTTCAGAGGATATTTACCCAATATACTATCGTCTAGAGTCGGTGTGTCCAACCAGCAACTGAACTGCTTGTAATGTGACCCAGTTGCCATCCGGGCTGTTGGGCGACGATGGAGGCAGGGAGCCCACTACTTACTGTGCTCTTTCTGCACAACTCCCTCGCGCACCCTGCAGTGAGTCGGCAGCTGGGATATGATGTCATACCAGCATGGGCATCACTACAGGGCGCGTGAGGGACCTGTGCAGAAGGAGCACAGTAATCACATCAACAACTGGCCACCAGGGAGAGGATCCACTCCAGCCCTCTCAGAGCAAAGTAAGGAGGATGAGTAGATCCCTTAATTACTAAATGTGCATGTATGAATATGATTTTTGTGTATGTGTATGTCAGTAATTATGTGTGTATGTGATTATATGTGTGTGCATCTGTGATTGTATGTGTGTGCATCTTGTATGTGTGTGCATCAAATATCTATGATATTTGTGTATGTCTGTGATTATGTGTGTATTTGTATGTGTATGTATGTGTATGTCTATGTGTACGTGTCGGGGTGGTCTGTGATTGTGTTTTTGTATGCCTGTTATTATGTGTGTGTGTGTGTGTGTGTATATATATACCTGTTATTGTGTGTTTCTGTGTGTGTTGATGTCTGTGTGTATGTATGTGGTTAGGTGTATAGGTCTGTGATTGTATGGGTTGTGTGGGCCTGTGATTGTGTGTGTATATCTGCGTGTGTTTATCTGTAATTATGTATATGATTGAGTGTACAGGTATGTGATTGTGTTTGTGTCAGTGATTGTATGTGTGCATTTGTGGGTCTGTGATTGTGTTTGTGTATGGCTGTGATTATGTGTATGTCTGTGATTGTGTGTATATAGGTCAGTGATTTTGTGTGTATAGGTCAATAATTTTGTGTGTGTATAGGTCCCCTTCTGAAATTTATTCATGCAAGCTCCAATTTGTAACCCATACAATCCTAGCAGAAATAACCTCAATTGTTAAAAAAGGAGCCCAACATGGATCTAGCTAATGGAATTGTCAGTGCTATTGTGAAGTCACAAGGAACAAAAAAGTTATCGGAGACACACCATTGAGATGGGGAACAACAAAAAGCAGCAGACCACTCACCCACCAACAGGGAAGACCCCGGCGGGCAAACCGGGATCGGTAACCCGCCTATTCCGCGACTACGCCGATCGCTTCTCAGAGCATGGAGACTCCAACATGGCGCCGGCTGTGGCCTACACGTGCTCCCAGCCACAAAGCCCAGCGGCATCCGAAAGCTCCATAGAAACACCAGATGTGGACATTAAGGAGCTCCTGAGAAACCTACCCTCCAAAGCTGACCTGGCACAAATGCTGGGGAAAATAGAATCCACGTTCCAGCACAAAATGGACGGCCTCAGCTCTGATATTCAAAAGGTAGGACACAGGGTACAGGACCTGGAAGATGAGAGGGGATCCTTTCAGACAAGGATACAAGACCTAACTGCTAAAGTGAATTCCCACGACAGACACCTCTCCATGATGCAAAGGTCACTAGATGACCTAGACAACAGGGGACAGAGAAATAACCTCCGCATAAGGGGGCTTCTGGAGACAGACAATGAAAATCTGCACGACCAATTAACCATCCTCTTTAACTCCATACTGGGCCGTCCGCCAGACACACAGATACTCCTGGACAGAGCGCACAGATCCCTACGGCCAAAGAATGGGGTAGGTGAAACACCACAAGACATAATATGTCGCATTCATTACTTTACACTCAAGTAAGACATCCTGAAAACTTTAAGGGATACTTCCGCCCCACTGCTATACCTTGGCCAAGAAATCCAAATATACCCAGACCTGTCATGGCTCACCCTACAGACGAGAAGAGCCTTAAAACCTGTCACAGACCAGCTTAGAATTCGCAATATAAGATACAGATGGGGCTTTCCATTCACCCTCACAGTCAACGCTAGAGGATCTGCGTTCACAATCGCAACACATCAGGATGTAGCCCCATTTATAAGGGCACTGAACCTGAACGAAACCCACGTTATGGACTGGTACTCGCCGGACCCAGCAGCCTCCCACAATAAACAGCCACGCGACATGGGAAGGCAATCACAAGCAAAAAAACAGAGAACCAGACAAGTCAGTCCCCAGCAACTAAGAGAGAGAAGACCTAGAGGAGCCATGGACGACTAACTCATATGAACATAAGATGCCCAGATGGATCGGCAACCCTCACATCAACATAGGAAGATTACCATCCCAGGATGACAACACCTGCGTACGGAACCGCACGGAGAAAGGGAGAACTCACTTTCCTCTATCCACTCACAGCGACTCCCGACGTAATGGACTTACTGGGACTTAATGATAAACCCAGACAGGACTTGCGAACTCTCGCCCCAACCTAAAGCGACAAATATAACACCCAAGATATCCTGCTGGACTCTCAACGTCAGGTCGTATGTCTAACAATGTGTTTAAAAATATGTACTTATAACCCACATTTGCACATAGCAGGACTACCCGGTAGAGTAGTACCAGCCCAAACCTCAGACTGCGATACACAAGTAGGGAAACTGTTGAGACAACCCACACCAAGGTAAAGGAAAAAAAAACCAAAAAAAAAACAAAAAAAAGGATGTCGTCTCTTGGGATAACACTTCCAAATACTTAGGCCACCATCTGGGACAACGGTCAAGACGCTCGTCCCCCATCGGCTATGCTGCACATCCCCATGCATTAAAACACAACGCCAAAACTCCACTACACTAGTATAAGCTTACAAGTCTTCAGCCCCAAAGCTTACAGTGTACACCACAACAAATATCTAAACACCACAACGAATCAAGTACCACTCGTAAATATCGTACTGGTGAATCACTAACCCTGCAAAACGCGACTACTCATATTACTCCCACTCATCAGGCACTTACTCCAGAATTGACATGTTTCTCATCCCTCATCGGTTCTTAAACCTAGTCCAAACGTGCGAATACACCACAATTACCTGGTCTGATCATACCCCGATATCAATGACCATCGCCATCCCATCGTTACACCCCAATAGATCTCAATGGAAATTAAATGACATCTTATTGAACAAACCGGAGATACAAACACAAATCAGGGAAGGGCTGACTCAATACTTTGACCAAAACACACAACGTGGAACTCCATGCCCAATAGTTTGGGAGACCCACAAAAGCACCATTAGGGGAATGATCATCCAACTGGCGTCTAAACACAAAAAACATAGAGAAGCACAGGCAACTAAACTAACTAAAGAAATTAGAACACTAGAAGACACACATAAACAAGAATCCTCCCTCACTATATACTCGCGACTACTAGAAAAGAGGACAGAACTTAACTCCATCCTAAACGCTCGCACCAAACATGCCCAGGCTAAAACAAGAAGCCTCTACTATGCCCAAGGGGGGAAATGTGGGAAACTCCTAGCTCATGCCCTAAAAAAACAGAGAGAACACACCTTCATAGCGGCCATACGCAATAAAGAAGGGAAACTCTCACACTCAATGACTGACATATCGAATGCTTTCCACGACTATTATTCAACCCTATATAACCTTCGACGCACAGCTCCCCAGATGCAGGACATAAAGGCGTTCCTAGAGAAGAGAATACGACACTCCCTCCCAAACAACCTAAAAGAATCCTTAGAACATCCCATCTCTACAGAAGAATGTGCAGACGTAATTAAACGTCTGCCACATGGGAAAAGCCCTGGGCCTGACGGGTTCACAGCAAAATATTACAAAACTTTTGCGAAGACACTCACACCCCATTTTGTAAACGCAGTCAACTCGCTGCTACACTCAGACAAGCTTCCACCCTAGGCTCTTAATGCAACAATCACTCTCCTACCAAAACCGGGCAAAGACTTAACTCAATGCGGTAGCTACAGGCCCATCTCCTTAATAAATGCGGACATAAAAATCTTCATGAAAATCCTAGCCAACAGATTGCGCCCGATACTCCCAGGATTGGTACACGCAGACCAGTCTGGCTTTATTCCGGGCAGAGAAGCCAAGCATAACACCACTAAGATCTTGAACCTAATACACTATGCCACACGAGCTGGGTACCTCAGTCTACTCCTGTCAATAGATGTTGAGAAAGCGTTTGACAGGGTAGACTGGACCCTGATGCTACAGACGCTGCGACAATTGGGATTTGGGCTACATTGGCAAAAATGGATCTCCGCGATCTATTCATGCCCGACCGCCAACATCCGTATAAATGGACAACTCACTGACCCGGTAGTAATCTCCAACAGCACCAGACAGGGGTGCCCCCTCTCCCTGCTCCTCTTTGTTCTTGTTTTAGAACCTTTTCTGCAGGGGATCCGGGACAACATTAACATCAGGGGCATCCGGGCGGGGACGGAGGAACACAAAATAGCAGCGTTCGCCGATGATGTGCTTTTCACATTGGCAGAACCAGTGGCCTCAATACCCTACCTGATGTCAGAAATGGCTACCTATAGTACACTCTCCAATTTTAAAGCGAACATTAGCAAATGCGAGATCCTCCCGATACATATTAAATCACAAGAGAAGGATGCTCTGCGCAGAGATCATCAATTTACATGGGCAACACACAGTATCAAATATTTGGGAATCCACATCACCAGGAACCTCTCCCAACTATTCGAGAGCAACTTTCCTGACTTAATAAAGGCTGTAACACATGACCTCACCACATGGAACAAGCCACACTTTGGGTCCAACTACCTTGACATATTAGGAAAAGTTTGGTAAAGGCACTGAAATGGTGAATGTATGCTGCTGCACAGCTAATGACGTTATCGTGATGATTTAGAATTTTTGGTGTGTTCTTCACTTTGGCTGAGATCTTCAAACTTGATGACCTCAGCCAATCCAATGCTTTTCCATATGAAAGCATTGGAAGGCTATTGTGCATGTGTGGCAAAAACATGCACGGCCAATCAGCATCTCCATGGGGAGCGTTCAGCGCCTCCATGCAGACCCAATCTAACACACTGCTCCCTCTCCCATTCTAATACACTGCCCACAAATACAATACACAGCCCCCTCCCCCCATTCTAATACACTGCCTACAAATTCAGTACACTGCCCCCCCCCCCCACACTCTAATAATGAAATAGAAAGCAGAATAACTCAATTTGATCAATTTGAGTTGGGCTTTATAGTTTCAAACAATCTGTCCAATGCTTTTAATGAAATTATAGTTGATGGAAACATTTCAGATATTTTAGGTCTTTTTGAAATAGGGAGCCAAATTAAATCTTTAATTGAATGTGGATATAATTAGTCAGTGTTCATCCCTAACCATTCTGGTTTATTGGAATACAGATTTTTTTTTTTTTTTTTAAGTCTGGCACCCCCAGGTTTCCACAATTCGTCAATGCTTGTAAAACTGTCAGTTGAAATCTACATAATTTGTTTTTCCAAATGAATTTAGGCAAATCAGTGTATCTTGAAAAAGGATAAAGGGGCTGTAGCGGAGCTCCCTGTACCCCTGGCTGGGTACCTCCGCCAAGGACCGCTTCCTAGCTGGAACAGGGGAAAAACCACAGCACTTCTGCCCACAGTCGCCGTGGCTTGACTGGGGCCCTGGAACCATTCCTTCCTGGAGTCGAATGAGGAATTAGCTCTTTTCCTGGAACCACAGACACAGGAGTAAATCTTCTTTCCCTCCAATAACAGGACGACACACTTTTGGAGTGTAAGCCGGAATAGATTTTAATGGAGGCACACTGGCCCTTTATGCAAGTTTCCCAACAAGGTTGACACCCAGGTGGACCTTGTTGGGCACAGGGACACAAACTTCCAAACCAATAACAACACATTTACAATATAAGGCACTCCGACTCAAGGCAAACAATCCCTCCCTTCTGCTTGGGAGATAATTGAGTTAATTACTGTATCAACTAGAATATCTCCATGCAGAAAAATACACACATTTCTAAAAAGTCTCAAACATACCCCAAAACACAACATATCCCCATAAACAGTCACATCCCCTGAAAGCCCTGATCTGGGTGAACAACATGTCCAAAAATCACCCAGATCAGAGCAGGGGTTCAGGAATTTCCTGGAAGTTATAGTTTTTACTGACCGTGCACATGGTCCCATGCCCAAAACAGTTCCAGGGAAATCAGTGCTAACAGAGGGTCAAGTTTCCCTGCAGGGCCTATAGTCTATGGGCAGGAGGCTGGCAAGCAGGCTCCTACAGGAGCTCGTTGCAAACTCACTTGGAGAGGGGAGTTTGTCACAGGGACTGTCAAGGGAATGGTTCTAATGCAGTATAAGACCTTAGGGAGGATAGTCATTTATATTGATGCTATCCTGCTATCCTGCTCAACCAAGACAGTTCAAGCCCGTTTTGTTTTGATTTGACGGATTAAATTAATTAATCTTCTTTCAGATAACCTTCTTCCATAGATGTAGCAATGTTTATATTGCAAGGGGAGGGTCTGCTAACCCAGAAGCAGACTGCAGACGCACCAGTTGAGCCTGAAGTTGCACCCCATCATCCTGTAAGGCATCAGCCCTAAGGACCGGCAAGACACCCTCAATATCTATAGGTCCTAGCAGAATTAAGCTGGGCAACACCAAGGGAACCTTTCTTACCTCCCAACTCTGGTATCCTGAGAAGCAAGATACAGTTGGGAGGCCGATAAAGGAGGCAGGCACGTGACACAACCTGTATGCACATCAGACTGCCAGCCAATCAATCAGGCCCACTGAGGGCAGAGTCTTAGTCCCCTGAACATTGCATTAGCATGTCTATCGATGCATTTGCACAAAGCTTGTTGGGGACAAGACCTGATAATTAGGACTATCCCACTGAAAATCAGGACGGTTGGGAGACCTGGACTTAGTTCTTGTCAAAGCATGGCTTTCTGCAACTCATAACTCAGTTATCAGTGTTTTACAGCTTTATAGAGCTCTATGATGTAGAACAATGCTATTGGCAGTGCAAGGTTAGAACGGGGTGCAGAAAGAGAGCTATACACAGGTACAAGAATCACTATATGGAAAATATTTTAGTATTGAAGAGGGGTAGTGGGAGTAGGGTTAAGGTACAGTGCTGCAAAACATGTATTTATTTATTTTCAAAAACTACACAAAATTGGGTATGTAAAAAGTAAAGATGACTATTTAAGCCAAAAGCTATAAAATGGTTAAAAGTTGTGTTGGTGATTGCAGTTTCCTTTAATTGAATGTACAATGTTTGGGACAATAGCCAATTAGGTAATCGATTTGGAGAGTTTTAACACTTACATTTCCATCTACCTTTAGCGTTATAAATGCATGGATCGCCAATCTGGAACTCAAAGGGTTAGTTAAGCGATATCATCATTTACATAGTGCTATTATTTTCCACAGCGCCAAACAATTTTACAATGAGGGTTATAATGAAGATGGCCATATAACTCCTTCTAGGATTGAAATGGAATCACATCAGCAGTCATTATATATAATCTTTCCAAATGACCTCATAAACCTTATTGAAAACTGGAAACATTCCTTAACAAAATGTAACAGTTTAATAAAGGATTCCAAATGTTCATTCCCTCTGGTCCTTTAAGTCTACCGTACAATTAGCAACAAGTACTATTTATAAACATATGCATTTTTTAAGACTTATTCATTAAAAAAAAAAGGAAGCTATCTCGTTCCCGAGTCTATAGACGTGGTATCCAACATGTAATTGTACCACCCACGTAGATGAGCTGAGAGCTGAGTTTTTTAGTCCTGCTTGCCTATAACAGATCTGTCTGTGCTTTATTACAGCCACATGAAATGAATAATCTCATTGTGAACCCACTAAAAATGCAGCGTGTGCGCACTGTAGCCACACATTGGAAGAAAGAAGGGAAAAATAAACCGCAGGCAAACTTTTTCTATAATAAAGTTGCAATGAGTAAAAAAAAAAAAAAAAAAAACTATTCGCATTTCAGTGATAAAACTCCATTCACAACTGCAAAGATCTGAAATATATTAGGAGAGAGGTAAGGAACACACGCCGTCTAAACCTATCATTAGCACAGGCACCGCACAGGCTACTAAAATGTTTACTTCCTCTGGTTTTAACTGTTTAAGGAGCAGAGAGGTGCAGAAATCATTAATGGCGTCTGCAGCTTAATTGTGCTCTCCTGCTGTCCTTAATTTATTCCTTGATGCAACTAGATTTTCGTAACTCTCACAGTTACAGACGGATGGATAAGATGGATAAACGGGTGAGCTCAGAAATTAAAGGGTTAAGGGCAGGAACAGCTCAACTTTGAATTGCCCCTGCCAGCTCTCTGAATGAAAACTATGATGATTTTCCAAATCCTGGTTTTACTTTTCCGACTTGTTCGCCAGTTAGGAAATGTTGTATAATATGGGTAGAAAGGAAAATAAATCAAATCTCGGTCATTGTCGCTGTGGACAATTTAGTGGAAATGAGTACACTTTATATTCTATTTTTAATAAGTTTAACAGAAGAACCATTTTTCAATTTTTATGTATCTTTTCGTCAACGTATATTCTTCCTGTTTTGTGTACCTCATTTGCATTACTTAACTGCCTTATGTGTTTTAATGATACTATTAACTATACTTTGGATGGAAACGTATTTAATTAAAAACATTATGACTTAGGGTAATATGTGCTTACCGCATAGATATAAATTTTATATGAGCTACATTTGGGTTTGTCTAAGTAAGAATTAGTACGGATATCCAAGGTGATTGCATTGTACACAACAAAGCAGGAGAGCCAAGAGAATGCTGTCGAACAAAAGCAGATGTCTTCTGTTAATTCCCTCCTAGACAACCAGGCCTGCCCAGCTGTATGGTATGCAAATATCTGGAATACTACAAAGAATTAAATAGCCATCTATTTTAGTGAGAGGGTATTTTATTTATTGATCAGTCATGGCCCTTTTCTGGCTTGTACTGGCTTTCTAATGTGGAGGACCAATCACCTTTGCCCAAGACTCTTTTAGTGATGAACTCCCTTGGCAAGAGGATCTGTATTGGTAAAGCACTGATGTTATAAGTTTAAAGATACCGATAGCACAGACTGTCCTCAACCAAATATTTATACATTAACTATATCCATCCATTGGGACCTTGAGGATGACCCATTTGCTCCATCAGAACATGCTGATGCTGATGTATTGCTGATGACCAAAATATATGCAAAATTCCCATTAAGGGCACAGTACACAAGACAAACACAGTTGTAAATCTTACAATGCTTTTTAAAATGACCTATATTTGCAAATACATATTGGAATTTAGTCATACTATGTGGCCATGCCATGTTTAAAGGAACACTATAGTCACCCAGACCACTTCATCTAAATAAAGTGGCTGGGTGCAGTGGCCCTGTCCTTTCAACCCTACGATGCAAAACATTGCCGTTTTGACACTTCGACTGCACTGCCCCCCCCCCATAGGAAAGCACTGATTCGATGCTTTCCTATGGAGAAGCTTGAATGTGCACGCCTCTACGCCTTGGCCATGCCTCCTCCGTGACATCACAGGAGGGTGAGAAGGGCGAGTCAGTGTTGGAAAAAGGATAGTACATATGTTTTAATTGTTATTGTTATAGCAAGTGATAGGGGGGACCTATATAGATCTCAGGACAGAGACATTATAGCATTAGGAATTCAGGTTTGTATTCCTAACACTATAGTGTGCCTTTAAGCCTACCATTGCTTTAAAATATCTAAATATCGGTGGGTCTTACACTGATATTTAGAAGGGAGAAAAGCAAGTCAACTTCAAAACTGCTTAAAATGCGTCTAAGGGCCTTACTCAATGTTGTTTTCCCTTTACACATGTCCTCTAGTGCTGACAAACACCATCACAGAAAGTGTGGCAACACACATCATGTTACATGTTTGACCATCACTGTAGAGAAGGTGTTGTATGCTGTGAGTGTCGATCCATGGCTTGAAAATCTGTACAAGGCATTAACTTAGCAACTTGTAAACTTATAAAGGGATGCCTTTATATACACAATATGATGTGCCAGTTTCCACCATCTTATATGCATTTCTTCTTTTTTAATTTATTCTCCAATAAGTAGCCCATGACTTGTTGGCGCTATCTTACTATTGAGTAGATGTTTATTGATGTCTAACGTAATTGTTTCAACTATTTTTATCTTGTCCCCCACCATGATTGATGACTTTGAAAATGCAAAATATTGGAACAAAAGGTGAAAGTATCTCTCACAGTAACTATAATGAAGGAATAAAACTTTAGCAAGTCGTATGGGCTGATTGAAGTTTTGCTTCTTTTTTCCCATCTAGGATTTGATATTCTACATTTACTATGCTTTTTGTAGGTGGAGGACCTGCTGTGACCTCTCAGGGTGGATTGTGATTTCAGGACGAATAAGAGTGATTATTGTCCACACTCTGTTCTGCTTCAACAAACTACAACCAAATCTCTCTACATATATCTGTGTATCTGTCTGTCTGTCTATCATATCCATCTATCTGTCTGATTTTTTTAAAAGAGTTTGTGCAGTTTTACGTTTACAATTAACAGATGCTCCCTATTAACCATTTCAATTAAAAACTGATATTCTTCTCACTAACTTAGTGGTAGAGAAGATGCATTATAAAGTTACTTTGTAGCATGAAAGACTTAATCTCTTATGAATTCCGTATGTATTCATATTAATATTTGATTGGAAAAAATGTTATTTTTAAATTATTATTTTGACTGGATCAGATCGATACAATGTTGTCTGTGAGATAATGGGGAGTAATGGGGAGTTATTTACTAAACATTTAATTAAAGGAACACTATAGTCACCTAAATTACTTTAGCTAATTAAAGCAGTTTTAGTGTATAGATCATTCCCCTGCAATTTCACTGCTCAATTCACTGTCATTTAGGAGTTAAATCACTTTGTTTCTGTTTATGCAGCCGTAGCCACACCTCCCCTGGCTATGATTGACAGCCTGCATGAAAAAAAAAAAAGCTGTGTTTTTCAAACAGATGTAATTTACCTTAAATAATTGTATCTCAATCTCTAAATTGAACTTTAATCACATACAGGAGGCTCTTGCAGGGTCTAGCAAGCTACTAACATAGCAGCTGATAAGAAAATCTTAATTAAACAGAACTTGCAGTAAAACAAGCCTAAATAGGGCTCTCTTTACAGGAAGTGTTTATGGAAGGCTGTGCAAGTCACATGCAGGGAGGTGTGACTAGGGTTCATAAACAAAGGGATTTAACTCCTAAATGGCAGAGGATTGAGCAGTGAGGCTGCAGGGGCATGTTCTATACACCAAAACTGCTTCCTTAAGCTAAAGTTGTTCAGGTGACTATAGTGTCCCTTTAAGCTGAATGTAGAAAATATCTCTCTTTTATAACTCAATTTTCAATACACTGGCTTAGCATTGATTACCTACGCACCATGTACTGCATCTCCCCGTAAGACACAATGTCCGATGGGGAGACAGAATCCTTGGTTCTTATGATAAATTATAAGGTGACAGGCCATATCTTAAGGATCTGGTGTTTTCTATAACTAAAGGAGATCCGTAACATGTTTTAGTCCAAGGTTTGAAGATGTAGAATTGGTATATTCAATTAGGATGTACCCCTGTATCCACCAATTATCTCAAATACAGATGCAAGGAAATACTGATGTGTTATTGTCTTTATATTGAAATGCTTTATCTGCAACAGTTTGACATGACAACAATATTGTTACTTTAAATATAATTTAACAAAAAATGTCCACCATAGGGCTTAAATAAAGTTTTCCCTCCATTTCTCATTGCCCTGTCCTGGTTTCCATTTAGTTCCTCACATAGTGTGATTTTCTGGTTCTATGATTTTGGCTTGTTAACTGACTCTTCTGACTTCTGTAATCCTGATTTGGCTAGTTATATCGTATTTCCATATTTCTGATATCCTGACCTTGGCTTGTTTTACATCCATGCTTTCTCTAATTTTTACGTTTTACCCAGCCATTATAAGGTCCGGTAATATGTCCTATCTGTCTACTTATTCCTGACCTATATTTGTAAGTTGGGTAGGGTAGCCGTGACATTCAAATTAACATCAAGTCAACGTTTCAGTTCTGATTAGGAAGAAAGTTCCAAAACAGAACTGAAACATTGCCTTGATGTATATGTGATGGAATACAGGATTTTTATGCATAGAAGAACGATAGAGCTGGTATACTATCGATGTATATATTAGAAGTCCTTTGCCTAGAACTGGGCAAAAGTTGTGGTAAGCCAGAGTGCAGAGCTTTCTCTTCTGCGAGAACACACTTCAAAACGTAAATCAAAAAAGAGGCCACAGGATATGATTTTGGCTACATTGCCCTTTACAATATCAACAGGTATTCACAATTGAGTTACCTAATGGATAAAACCTAGGTGATGCTGGTAGGGTAACCTTCTCTTTGTTTTTGGTGCTAGATCACATAGAAAACATCCAGGAACCCATGGAAACAGGTGGCTGCTGTAAATTGTGTGTTCCAATTTGGACCATCTCCAGCTCTCTTTGATAGATCTACGGGAGTCATAGGTATTCTTACATAACCTCAACTGATTATTTCTTCCTCAAAATGAATGGGAAAAAGTAAATGTTCTACTTATGGCTCAGAAATAGAATTATGTGGTTTGGCAAAAAGAAATAGAGGCTTTCTATCTTCAGGTCACCGCTAAAACCCAGCTCAGGTTGGTGGTAACTGATATTCATTACCGTAGTGCAGCTGTTGGGGTTCTTATGTAGAATTAGTTTGTGGTCTTGTTCTGAAAGTACATTAGTTTATCCACATCAATGCGGCCTCTGTCACAAATAGAACTCAGCTTGGCAACTTCCACAAAGCAGCCAAATAGGCCATTATTGATACATGTTTGATTACCAGATAACTTTTAGCCACTGTTCTATATCAACATACAGTACTTAATGTTATTGTTTCGGAGTGGGGTGGGTTACTTTTTTCGTTAGTAACATTATATAAAAATGTCTTGCTATTGTTAACTGCTGATATAATTTGTTTTGCTATTTTTTTAAAAAATTTAGTCTAATCAACTTGCAAAATTTGTATTAAAGATTCAAAGGCTACACACTACCCCCAAGGGAAGGCATTCAAAGCAATCAATAATTATGATATGATAAAAATAGATTGAAATTACATACTGGTAATCATTTATTAGCATACATATTTTAGTGCTGTTGGATTGTGTCACTGTCTTATATTACGTTCAACTTTTTATAATTTGGCTGTTTTGACCTGAAATTTCCAAAAAAATCAACTTTGAATTCACCTTGAGTTCTCACTTTCGTGAATAACCCTGTGATTAAAGATGACAAATGAATGCTGGATGCATGTGCAAAAGCTTTGAGTTTAAAAAATAATATCTATTTGCTTTTAAACATGCTATCTCAATATTTGCAACATATGTACACATCTGGCTGTTAACCCTTTATTGTAATTCTTAACAGGAAAAACATGTTTGTTATCCATTGCCCACCATAATTAAATGTTAACACACAAAAAAATAATAACTGTGTGTCTCTAATTTAGGGCACAATATCATGAGCTATATAAAAGGAATAGGGAAGTCACACAATCTGTGCAGGTAATTAGGGTTAGCTCATTATCTGCTTAAATATAAAGGCCAGAAGACTAGACTGGATCTTAGTACATACTCAGCTATTGCTACTGGCAAAATGACTTTGAGTCTAATTTTTCACTTGTGTTTTTGAACACCTCAAGGCGCATAAAAGTAAAACACTAGAATTTGACAGGTGGATGCACTGTCTCGAGAAATAAACAATGAAATACACTATAATCGCACACGGTCACTGCTTAAATAAATGTAATGTATCATTTATTAGATGTTCTGCATTATAGCAAAGAGTTAAAATGTGTGTTCTGCTCCCTACACCTTTCTTGTTCATAACACAGAATATGTAATACATGCATTTTTCCCCAACCACTATTAATGCTTGCAAAAAGTTTTATACAATGTTTGAGAGAATGAGAGAGAATTTCTGTTTAGGTATTTATTCGCAGTTTGCTTTATTTTTTTTTACTGAAGTCACTTGTTCTATCGTAACATGAGTCATATGTTCACAGAACCAGAATTCTGCACAATGACTAAAGGATTTGCACCTGAAGAACTACAGACTTGATAGGTTCACATTTATTGGGGGGGCTCGGTGATCACTTGTTTACTAACTAAATGGTGGTGCTCACCTAGATTGACATCCCTTTGCTGAGATATGGTTAGTGCAGAGGTAATATATATTTGCCTGTTTGTAATTTGTGGTTGGATATTGGACTCACTGAAGCCAGTTGGAACATTTAGCAGTCTGTATTTAGGGTAAATGAGTGTGCAACATTTTTATAAGAAACCTTCTCACCTTAATTAAGATCTTTCCATAAGTGTGATGATAGCTAGCAAAAGTATATAAGCAGGAACATCAGCAGGAAGGGCAGACCTGGAGTACAGCTAGTGAGAGCTAGTGTGTCCTTGAAAAGCCCTGGGTCTCTTTTCTTTTCTTTTTTTTTATGAGCAACATATTTGAGCCCTTCATTACCACCCACCCAGAACCCTTGCAAGGTCTGGTGCTATTTGTGTGGCCACACACGCATGACCCATCAACAGCAGCATCACCACCAAGGGTCCCTTTCACAGTTTTGGCTGCATTGTGCAGTGTGTTCCGTGACATTATTTCATTATTTTGCTGTAGGTGTATTGTGACAGTGTCTACTGCACATAGAAACGCTTCTCACCCAAGTACCTTGAAATGCTACCCTATCACAACTTTTACAATATGTCAAACAGTCAAAACTTCATATGTTTCTCTCCCATTACCAATGTTATAGTTTTACGAAAAGATTGGGGTGGGGAATTGTGTGTAGATTTGAATAGGTCATTTGGTGGGCTTAATGTAATATGTAGGAGGGGCCGTCACATACAATTTTGGGGTTGGAGGCCCTTGTCTTTTAGCAACCTCACAATGCCCATGTTTATAAGGTTTTAAATTAAGAGTATAGGACTCAAACAAGAGGTTTGCCTTCATATTGGCATGTGAGCTATATTATGTAGCAATACAGTGGTATTAAAAACACATTTATGTACACATAACTCACGGCAGTGGTTCTCAACCTTTCATGCTGTTGACTCAAATGATGTTACAGGAAAAATTTTTTGTAGTATTATAGTACTCAAAAAGTACTGGGAGGTATGGCAAGTTTTGGTTTCAACCCAGAGGTGAAAATAAGATTAAGTGCTCTAGGTTTTTAGACAGTGTGCAAGTAACTTTTTTGTTGCAACATTTATTGAAGGACAACCTCAAGTAAGCCGAGGAGACCATAAGAATTTCACTGAATGCAAAGATACGGAACTCAGCTCATTGTTTATTATACAATTTAGTGCTAAATTAACTCATTTGTGAACATTTTCCTAAACATTTCATAACACTTGCACAATCTCTCCCTCTCCTAATTCCCCATGTGCAGGCTTGGAAATGTATTAGTGTTACCAATATTTTCTTTTTTTAGTTTCTGAAGCAATCTGAAACAGTGCTAGCCCTAGCAACGTGAAGGCCTGAAACCACATGTTTATTTTCTCTGAGCTATAAAACGTTTATAGATGCAGGATGGATCCTTATAGGAAACTGGGCAGTAATTTGCAACCGCATGATACAGAGAATCACTGTCCTACACTAAAGGGAAATCCTACTGACATACATGACTATCAGTATATATATATATATATATATATATACATACACACACATACACTTTAATTTTAGTATTCCTGTAGCTTATACATTTAACTCTTTCTTATTAATCCACATTATATAAATGCTTACTCTAATACCATTGATATAATTGTCAATAGTTTGACCACTAGATTGTCCATAGAGGGAGACGTGGCGTTAGCATATGGAAGCCAAAGAGGTTCTTCTTCAATATGAATAAATAAGGCAAAACACCATACTCCCTGGGATCAATGTACCGGATCAACCACATGTCTCAGAGGTCCCAGAGCTTCAGCAAGGATTGTATCCTCCATTATCTCTTTAGAAGTAATACACTTTTCCCTAAGATGTATTTATTTTCTATTCTGACCACAAAGTTATGAACATTAACTGGTGGACATTTAGGTAGAGTAGAATACTCTGGTACAAGATCCATGCTGATCTCAGCATTGGGACTGAACCGAGGGCAATAAGCAGAAATATCATGAATGGTAAAAAAAAATAGAAATAAAAAAATCAACAAGTCAAAGCTAGGACTGCAGAACCCAGTCTTGGGATAGATTGAAAGATAGCTAGCTAGCTAGCTAGCTAGATAGATAGATAGATAGATAATATGTAAATAGATAAATAGATAGACACACTGATCAGCTACAACATCAAAACCACCGGCTTACTATTGGGTAGGTTCCCCTCGTGCTGCCCAAATAGTTCTGATCCACAAGATCTCTGTCACGGTGCCTGGTTGGCACTATATGGCTGCACTTGATCGGTGTGCTCATATGGTGCCCGATCGGCGCCGTGTGGCTGCACCTAATCAGTGCGCTCATGCGGTGCCTGATCGGCACCATGTGGAAGCGCCCGATCAGTGCGGCCATGCTGCAGGAGGTAGAGGTTACTTACCTAATCCACGGCGCCTCTCCCTTCGAGCGGCATCTGGTGTAGCGGCCGTGTCCAATGTTATGGACGCCGGCACCTTCAGTCTCCCACTACTAAATAGCGCCACCCCCACAAACTTCATAAATGATGTAAACATGCGTGCGGTTTCACGTTTTCAACACACACGCACGTTTTGAGGTTATAGGTCGCATTTTAACCAATGAGCAGGCTTCGGAGATTATTTAAACCCAAACCTGCTAGTGTTCAGTGCCCTGTCGTGGTTTCCACTACTTTGGTTATCCGAGAGCTCGTTTGGTATATTGTTATCCTGGTTTTTGATCTTGGCTTGTTCTGACTATCCGTATTTCTCGTATCCCTGACCCTTTGGCTTTGTCTTCTCCTTTATGCTCCTGTCTGTGTCCCTGACTTCGGCTTGTTTCTTACTCTTCTTTCTACGTTAAATCTGACTATTCTAAGGCCAGGTAATACATTTATCACTTTGACTTAATTCTGCATGTTGGGCTACAGCCCCATCCTGACATTACAACAGGGCCATGGACCCTGCAGAGTTAGGTAAACACGTGTTGGCTTGTGAAAGAAGGCTGGAGGAAAATGATCACCATATGGATCAATTCACTCAGACCTTGTTGGCCCATTCTGCTCACCTCCAACCGGAGGATCAACAATCTCCTCCAGCCCCACCTGTCGCTGTTGTACCCATAGTCTACAAAGCTCCATCTATATCCCTCTCACCAGCCCCTCATTTCACTGGTGATACTCAGGAATGCTGTGGTTTAATTAACCAAATTGAGTACTATTTTGAGGCCTCCCCTGGCTCCTTTCCTTCAGATAGATCCAAGATTGGTTATTTGATTAATCAATTGATAGAGAAGACATTAATCTGGGCAAATCCTTTATGGGAGAGCAACAAGTCCATATCTTATAATTATGCAGAATTCCTAGCGGAGTTCAAACTAACGTTTGAGTAGTTAAGGAAGGAAAAGAATGTGGCCAAAGCACTCATGCGCATTTAACAGGGCAATTGCTCTGTTGCTGATTATGCCATTGAGTTTCGTAACCTTGCCTCAGAGGTGGATTGGACAAACAGTGGCCTCGTCTCCGCTTTCGGTGAAGGCCTGTCCAAAACCATTTTAGATGAGGTTGCTGCCAGGGACATGCCAGACAAACTGAGCGATCTGATGCATATAGACAACTGACTAAAAGAGGGGGAGAGAATTAGAAGTAAAACTAGACGTAATGCCGCACCTCTTGCACCCCTTTTTCCAATCCTGTTTTCCAAAAGCATTGTGTGGTAACTGCACAGCAATTAGGGGTTATGAGATTGTCTGAAGCAGAGAGACAGTTTAGGAGAAGTAAGAGTCTTTGTATGCACTGCTTCAAAAAGGGACATATGAGAAACAACTGTCCGATACGCCTGGAAAACCTGCGCACCTAAGGACTATAAGGGGACCGGCCTCAGGTGTTATGCATATGTCCCTGGTTATGCCTCTATCTTCTTTCTGTTTTCATCCTGTCCAATAACCAACACATTGCTTGCAATGCTCTTATAGATTCAGGAGCAGCAGAGAACTTTATTGATGCTCATTTCATTTCTACTCACGTTATACCTCTGAAGTAGAGGTCAACACCTCTGGCCATTGAGGACAGAGCTGGTAGACCTCTGAAGAAACTGCTCATAACTCACAAGACCTTCCCAATCTCCTTGTCAGTATGAGCTTTACACAAGGGGCTTATAACCCTCCAGGTTATTTCCTCACCCTCATGTCCGATTATACTTGGGTTCCCATGAGTGGTCCCATCAGCTATGGATTGTATAGTTATCGACCTGTGTCCAAGGGATTTAACACTATTCTAATGGTCGTTGACCGGTTCTCCAAAATGTCTCACTTCATTCCACTCAAAAAGTTGCCAACCTCCCAAAATCTTGCTCGCATATTTACCAAGGAGGTTTTCAGGTTACATGGTATTCCTATTCCTCACAATATAGTATCTGACAGAGGTACCCAGCTTGTATCTTGCCCTGTCCACGCATTACTGTTACTTTCATTTAAAAAAAAAAAAAAAAACAATAGCAGACTCACAGTTGATGATGGCCATGATGCCTGCTTGCTGCTCAATGATACTGAGGCATTGCTGCCGCATGCGCCACTCGCAAGGCTCAGTGCGAAGTACTGTAGGTGTGAAGGAGAAGAAGGGTGGAGTACGTTGTGCGGCTCCGCCCTTCTCCTCCTTCACATGAATGCTCGACTGCAGCTGAATGACACCCACCAAGCGAGTGTCAACCTCCCTCCCCCTGGTTTGTATGCCACTATCGGTACACAATCCCAGCAACTTGGTTGTGTCTCTGTCTTGGTTGTGTATGCTGTTTCTGCTAACATCTTGAATACGGCTACTAGGTGCTGGACTGTCTCAGAGGCCTCTTTGCACAGTCTGCACCTTGGGTCTTGCCTGGTGTGATAGACTTTTGCTTCTATTGATCTGGTGCTCAGTGCCTTTTCCTGTGCTGTTAGGATTAGTGCCTCAGTGCTGTCTTTCAGTCCTGACTCTTCCAACCACTGGTAGGATTTTGTCATGTGAGCCACATCCACTATCTGCCTGTGGTAAACCCCATAGAGAGGTTTGTCTTGCCAAGGAACCTCCTCTTTTTCTGCATCCTCTATCTGTTGAATTCTCAGACATTTCCTTAGCATTTCATCTTTGGGACCAATATATATTGTGGCAGTGTGAGGGAACACTACTATATTAGCCCCAGAATGGCACTTTCAGTGTTCCCTGACTAGAGGGGGTTAAAAATCAGGTTACTCTCGTACAGGCTTCCCCAAACTCTGGCACTCCAAATGTTGCTGAACTACAACTCCCATGATTCTATTAATTAAATAGATAGGCTGAGAATCATGGGAGTTGGAGTTCAGCAACATCTGGAGGGTCGGAGTTTGGGGAAGCCTGCTCTAGTACATCAATTAGGGAGCTAATAAATAAAATAAACCCTATGCAGAGGGAAATCAGTCTCTTCTGTGAAGAGCTGGGGCGGAGACAGAGATACTGTGAGTCAAAGAGACTGCTGAAACTGTGTGGAAAGTAAAGGTATTTTGCAAGCCTTTATTTTTATTTGTTAAACTACTGGGGTCAGCTTAGCTGCCCAGTAGCATAGAAAGGGTACTCTATGTTAGTGAGTCTCCAGTGTGGAGTAGGAGTTTATTTTGATTTAATGTTTTGCTGTGGCTAAATTGGGGCTGACTTGCTAAATAAAGCTTTCCTCATATTGGAAGAAAGAACTGTTTCTGTTGTTTATGACCCAAGACCCAGCCAGCCTGCTACACTATATATATATAAGAAAAATAGAATTTTGAAGGCACTCACTGAGAACCACAAAAATCTTTAGATAATATAGCCTCGGTGCTCCACAGTGGAACTATAATACATTCTTCAAATATTGGAAAGGAGTAGGTACTCGCAGGAATTTATGAAAAAGTAAAAAAGTTTAATAAAGTGGTCCTTTCTCAAGACAAATTACAATCATTGCAATATCACTTATATACCAAATGCATGTGATTACTTAATTAATTTACTTACTCCATCTGTGTTTTCTTCCCCCACCCCACCCCATGGACCAGTGGGGAATATATGCACCGATCTGAGCGGGCAGCTTCATCACTCTCGACGGGCCACGCTATACTCCCAAGCTGCACGGGAGAAGAGGCATCCAAGATGGCGGAAGCGCATTGCCCAGCTACACGCGGCCTGCAGCTACCTCAACTCGACAAGACAGGCCCTAGCAAAGAAGTAAGAGACCCTATTGAAGTTATCTTTGACCAATTCTGGGCCAAACTAATAGAACGCACGAAGCCAGCGATGACCACTAACAAGCCACCGTGAAGCAAGCCAGGCAGAGGCGAGAGGGAGTTTGGAAAACCCCTCTGGGGCACAAAACTGTGCTTAGCTTCAGCCACCCACACATATTGCTCCCCTGGGCTGAGAGCAAAGTGGGTCTTGACCCGAAGGTACCGGCCACACTTACAGAGGGCCACAAGGTGCGAAAGAACCTACCTGCAAACAGCAAGCAAAGCCCACCGAATTATCTCACATGGGAGGACCATGGCCCTCGATGGACCCCAGGCTCATGGTCTCCCAAAACCCTGGGGCTGGAGGGACAATCCTCCTTCAAACCGCCGCACGGCTCCCCAAGGTGGACTATACTCAACTCAGCGGCGAGACCCTCACAGGGGAGTCAGGTGAATAATCTGACTTGCCATCTCACGGGACCTGCCTGACGGCCAGTAAGTGAGTCCAACATGACATATCCTTGACTCATATACTCTGATGAGGACGAAACCAGATCAGGCGGTATACTGCCACAACAAGCAAAACCCACTAGTACTGCTAAGCATGTTTATACTCATAATCCTCTACTGACTGTCTATGCCTGAACCTAGCTAGCTACATTCTACGATTGACAGAGGAGTCCTGTTTTAATTTTTATGCCTAATCTAGATAAAATACCTGTCAATGTGGTGGAAACCGTATGCATAGGTGTCGTATACTCTTTACTCATGTAACTCTCGCTCACTCTGTCAGGTTGAACAGCCTGTTTATTTCCAAGCTCCAAGTTGTCGATACACTGACATATTTACCTATGCTTACTTATACTACTATGTTTATATCTTGAGTCACTAAATATAAGAAAAAATAGCAAATTATACGCATGCCACACTTCTGTTTTTTTACAAACGCGCTTGTGAATGCTTTTGTGGCAATACAAGCACTGCTGTATCTATCTGCACAAAAAAAATTAAATGTCTCCATCTTTAAATGTAACTTAGTATGGTTATCTACCCAATATATTTCTTAGTAACTCCATCACACAGCGATGCGTTCTATGAATATCGGGTTATTGGCTATGGATAGTCATAAAGAGAAGAGTAAACCACTACTAACTGACTAGGAAACACACGTATTACGTATCTGTAAATCCTATATAACTGTAACATTATCATTGTAAATGGAGTACCTTATTCAAAATTATCCAAAAATACCAATACCATACACCATTCCAAAATTACACAAAAGCATTTTGTCACCCCCCAGCAGAGTTTCTGCAATAGGGGTCATCCTGGAACCATTGGGGAAATGGATTGACCATCATTTACAGGAACCCCTTAAACACATTGATTCTTACCTACGAGCAGGGGCGTACCTAGAGCATTTGGCACCGGGGGCGGATCCATTGCTTGGCACCCTCCCACCCCCCAAAAGAACCTGTAAAAAAATTTACGTTTTCTTTTTTTTTTTTACAATTTGTAAACTTTGCAAAAACGCTGTCAGCCCCTCCTACAAAACCCCTGTCCTACCCCTTCTACAAATCCTGTACTGCCCCCGTCTACAAAAGCCCTGCAACCCCCCATGGAGGGAGGCACATAGCACGTGCCGCAGGGATTAGGGTGTGCCCAGGCACACCCGGCACTCCCTGTGCGCATGCCTATGCAGATAGACACACACACGGTTACAGGCAACATCAAACAGTCACAGGCAGACAGTCACACATACATAGTCACATGCAGTCACACACACAGTTATAGGCAGACAGTTACACACACACAGTCAGTTACAGGTAGTCACACACAGTCATAGCCAGACAGTCACGCACACAGTTACAGGCAGACAGTCACATATACAGTCACTCACACACACAGTCACAGGCAGACACACACACACACGCAAAGTTACAGGCATGCAGTCACACACAAATACACAGTTATAGGCAGTTACACACACACACACACAGTAACACACACAGACACACAGTCACACACAAACACACACAGACACACACAAACACACACACACAGTCACACACACACACACACACACACAGACACACGCACACACAGACACACACACAGTCACACACACAGAGATACACACAGACACACACACAGTCACACACACACAGATACACACTCTTACTTACAGACAGTGGGCTGGAGGAGGAGTGGATTCCCTAAAGTCCTTCCCTGAAGCCTGTGGAGAAGCAGGGAATGGGATTCCGTCTTACTGCACCTCCATGAGCAGCAGTAACCGGTAAGGGCCGTATTAAGCCCCACCCCCGCTGCTGGTTTGGCTCCGCCCCCGAGTCGTGTTAGCTCCGCCCCCACTTTACCTCCGTGCGGCCAGTTCAGCTGCTCTTAGCGTGTGAGAGCTGTTCTGGTCACCGGCACCCTAACTAACATGGGGGGTACTGTGCTGACACAGCTCACACAGCCCCCTCCAGCCCCCAGACCCAGGGCAGACCGCCCCCTCCGTCCCCCCCTTAGTACGCCACTGCCTACGAGATAGTGGTTCTTTAATTCAAATCTTACAACAACTACAATTACCGGACGGGGATATACTTTTGGCAACTATGGCTGTCTCCAGTCTTTATACTGTGATCCCCCATGAGGAGGGGATAGAGGCAGTAAGAGAATTAACACTCTGATCTCCTTACTATCAAGGACCGAATGTAGAATACCTATTGGATAAACTGAGGTTAACATTAAGTTTAAATTATTTTTGTTTTGAGAAAAAATTCTACATTCAGAAGACTATGGCGGGCCGTTTAGTTAATATCCCCCCTCCCTTCTTACCTTATGTAGGGAGGGGGGACCGTGCTGCTGCCATCCCCGGTGGTCCAGTGGTGAGTGAACTTTAGCCCCGCAGCCTGCCGTGGCAACGCTCAGATCTTGAGAGAGGAACCTGGCGATAACCTATGGCTATGGCGCCCTCATACACCAATGCTTATATGTACAAGTATGAGGAAACCATTTTGAAATAATTTTTTCAGCAGTCTACTTTATTATTTAAACATCGATGATTGCTTTATCATTTGGTTGGGAAATGAAAAATCCTTTGAGGAATTAATAAATAAGATCAATACCCATCCTGGTCCTATTAAAATGACACATAGCTGGAATACAATACAGTTTTTGGATCTGTCAATAACACAGGAAAATAATTCCTTAAGTTACACATAATAAAAGAAAAGCACAGATAGAAATACCGTCTTACACCAACAAAGCTTTCATCCACCACATGTGTTCAAATCTGTTCCATACACTCAATTTCTTAGAGTTCTCCGTAGCAACTCAAGTTCAACCAAAGCTGAAGATCAACTACAAAAAATGTATAATCGCTTCCTGTATAGAGGCTACTCCTCGTCCTTGTTGGATACACAATTACCTAAAGCAAAAGAAAATGTGGAACTACTTCATCAGACCACATTGTTATCAAAAAGTAAAAATAAAAATATCTCAAAACTACAATATAAAACTCCGTGCACAAGGCATCTGAGTTTATATCTAAATCAATTAAAACACATTGGAACAGCTTATCAAGCGATAAGACTTTACATAATGATTTCAAACACCATCCCACATTCAATTTTAACTAGACATGTGCAATTCGTTTCGGTCCAAATTTAATTTCGGCCAAATTTCGGCAATTCGGACATTCGGATGCTTCAGAATGTCCGAAGTGCCGCATTGCCGAATTTCTGAAATGCCGAATCGAATTTCGGAAGTGCTTAGGATTTCTGAAAAGTGGCAAAACCGGAGAGGGAGGGAAAATTAAGGGGAATGATGACAGGAATCTGAATCTAACCCTACCCCTAACCCTAGTAGGGTTAAGGGTAGGGTTACGGTTAGAGTTACGGTTAGGGAATTGCCAAAGTCCAGAATTTTGTGCCGAACCAAATCTTTTGCCCATGCACATCCCTAGTTTGAACAGAGGTCGCAACATCAGAGATCTAATAGTATCCACAGACCCGAACAGACCTCAAACAGACCCGAAACACTGTTACGAAAAAAAATAGTTACATAATAGAACCCTTAAAGCTGGCTGTTTCAAGTGTACAGGATGTGTAACATGTGGACACATGTTACAAACAAGTACTTTTCTACATCCACACAACAATAAACGGTTTTACATTAAACACCATATCACCTGTATGATAGACCATGTAGTGTATAAAATTACATGCCCGTGCGGACTACACTACATTGGAAAAACTGAGTTAACCTTAAGAGATTGCATAAGAGGGCACCGATCAGCTATCAACACAGCGTACCGTGATGGTTCCACAGAGAAACCAGTAGCAAAATATTTTTTGCAGATGGGACAGATGGGGCATGGCTGCTTTTTCATAACAAAGTCCTGCGAGTGCCTACTCCTTTCCAGTATCTGAAGTATATATATATATATATATATATATATATAAGTAGAGATTGTAGCCGTATTAGTCCAGTGATGTAGATGTAAAAAACAGATAAGATTCGTATCATGTAATACCTTTTTTGTTGGGCTAACAGAATTTTTTAATGACAAGCTTTCGGGAGAACCTCCCTTTCTCAAGTCTATATATATTCTAGTTGTGACACTAGATTATTCTTGACAATGGCAGTAGTAGTTCTTAGTTATGATAGTTGTGACCCGCAAGGTGGGAGAGTGGCTTTGGCAAATTCCAGGTTGGATATATGAGATTGCTGTCCAGAAGAGTGCAGTTTTAGGAACAGCTAAGATACTGTGCAGAACCCTCAGACTCACAGGCCTCTGGTAGAGGACCGAAAAATGAGAAATACACATTAAAAAAAACACTTGGGAGGAGTGAGAAAATCTATTAAAAAAATGTAAATTCAAGTAACAGAGTCATAGGAAAATGATGCATTACCTCATCAAGGATACATTTTAAAGGGCTAGATTACAATAACTTGTATTTTAAAGCATTTAAAAAAAATTAAAACAGAAAACCACAAGACTTTGAATAAAATGCCTTTTTGCTATATGCTGTTTCAAAAGAAAAAAATAAATTGCAAGTTAACTGGAAACATAAATATATATTTAAGTTCCAAATTTCTGACAGCTGAAGGACCTAATGTTCCCACTAATAGACTCTTCCAGATTCCTGTCTTACTGTTTTTATCTTTGTGCCAAGGGAACAAATACATTTAAAGTGAACTTGCCACCCAAAATTATGATTATTCACTGTGGTAAAATATCCTCTGACAGATTTATAGCTAAAGAGAAAATTCAGTATTGTAATTATTCTTTATTTTTCTAGTCCTGACTTCATTCCATTACATTTTATAGAAATTAGATGCTATATTGGAGTAAAGAGCTCCTGTGCCCTGTAACAATCGGAAGAGGCCAGCTATGGTATTCTCAAGCACTTCAAATTGGGTTGTTTGCCTTCTTTTTGATCAACAGCAAAAACAGATTTGAGAAAGGTTCGGAAAAAATTCGGCACTTCGGAAATACAACAATTCAGACATTCGAAGGCATTCGAATGTCCGAATTGCTGAAATTCGTCCGAATTTAAATTCGGACCGAAACAAATTGCACATGTCTACAGGGAGTGCAGAATTATTAGGCAAGTTGTATTTTTGAGGATTAATTTTATTATTGAACAACAACCATGTTCTCAATGAACCCAAAAAACTCATTAATATCAAAGCTGAATATTTTTGGAAGTAGTTTTTAGTTTGTTTTTAGTTTTAGCTATGTTAGGGGGATATCTGTGTGTGCAGGTGACTATTACTGTGCATAATTATTAGGCAACTTAACAAAAAACAAATATATACCCATTTCAATTATTTATTATTACCAGTGAAACCAATATAACATCTCAACATTCACAAATATACATTTCTGACATTCAAAAACAAAACAAAAACAAATCAGTGACCAATATAGCCACCTTTCTTTGCAAGGACACTCAAAAGCCTGCCATCCATGGATTCTGTCAGTGTTTTGATCTGTTCACCATCAACATTGCGTGCAGCAGCAACCACAGCCTCCCAGACACTGTTCAGAGAGGTGTACTGTTTTCCCTCCTTGTAAATCTCACATTTGATGATGGACCACAGGTTCTCAATGGGGTTCAGATCAGGTGAACAAGGAGGCCATGTCATTAGATTTTCTTCTTTTATACCCTTTCTTGCCAGCCACGCTGTGGAGTACTTGGACGCGTGTGATGGAGCATTGTCCTGCATGAAAATCATGTTTTTCTTGAAGGATGCAGACTTCTTCCTGTACCACTGCTTGAAGAAGGTGTCTTCCAGGAACTGGCAGTAGGACTGGGAGTTGAGCTTGACTCCATCCTCAACCCGAAAAGGCCCCACAAGCTCATCTTTGATGATACCAGCCCAAACCAGTACTCCACCTCCACCTTGCTGGCGTCTGAGTGGGACTGGAGCTCTCTGCCCTTTACCAATCCAGCCACGGGCCCATCCATCTGGCCCATCAAGACTCACTCTCATTTCATCAGTCCATAAAACATTAGAAAAATCAGTCTTGAGATATTTCTTGGCCCAGTCTTGACGTTTCAGCTTGTGTGTCTTGTTCAGTGGTGGTCGTCTTTCAGCCTTTCTTACCTTGGCCATGTCTCTGAGTATTGCACACCTTGTGCTTTTGGGCACTCCAGTGATGTTGCAGCTCTGAAATATGGCCAAACTACTGGCAAGTGGCATCGTGGCAGCTGCACGCTTGACTTTTCTCAGTTCATGGGCAGTTATTTTGCACCTTGGTTTTTCCACACGCTTCTTGCGACCCTGTTGACTATTTTGAATGAAACGCTTGATTGTTCGATGATCACGCTTCAGAAGCTTTGCAATTTTAAGAGTGCTGCATCCCTCTGCAGATATCTCACTATTTTTGACTTTTCTGAGCCTGTCAAGTCCTTCTTTTGACCCATTTTGCCAAAGGAAAGGAAGTTGCCTAATAATTATGCACACCTGATAGGGTGTTGATGTCATTAGACCACACCCCTTCTCATTACAGAGATGCACATCACCTAATATGCTTAATTGGTAGTAGGCTTTCGAGCCTATACAGCTTGGAGTAAGACAACATGCATAAAGAGGATGATGTGGTCAAAATACTCATTTGCCTAATAATTCTGCACTCCCTGTAGTTCTCAACCTTTTTTCACTTGTGTACCCCGTGGCAGCCCATTTCCATAAATTGTACCCCGTATTTACATAATGACACACATGCAAATACACAGATACAAACACTGACACACACACAGATACAGACACACATATACAAACACTGACACATTGAATTACACAGATACACACACACACACTGACAAACATGCAGATACAAACATTGTAGGCACACAGATACAACAAACACTGACACACATACAGTTGCACAGACACACAGATACAAACATTGACACACATGTAAATACACAGATACAAACACTGATACACATTGAGACGTACAGACACACATATACAAACATTGAAACACATAAAGATGTACAGACACACAGATACAAACACTGACACACATGTAGATATACAGAGACACACACTGACACACATGCAAATACACAGATACAAACACTGGCACACATACAGATGTACAGACACACAGAAACACTGACACACATAATATACAAACACACAGATACACATGCAGATACACAGTGATACATATAGATAAAGACACACATATACAAACATTGACACACATATAGTTGCACAGACACACAGATACACACACTGACACATACAGACGCACACACTGATACATATACAGATGTACAGATACACAAAAACAAACACTGTCACACATGCAGATACACAGACACACAGATACAAACACTGACACACATACAGATACAGATGAAAACACTGACACACATATATACTGGGCCAGCTAGTATGAAATAGCAAAACGGATGGAAACCTTTAGTAAATAGCAGCCACTACTAAATGCCAACTGTTAATAGCAATAACTTGCGGCTGCTATTTAATGTAAAAATTAGAAGTGAGCACTTTTTTGAATCCACACACAAACAAGTATATCCCAAAGTATTAAAATTGCTCAAAACACCAGTGAGGTATCCCCTTCACCTTCACAAGATACAGTAATATACAACAAATAGGTGGAGCAATAAAAAACAAATACTATAAATACTTCCCTCTCTTCAATATACAGCCACAAAACTGAAACAGAAACAGAGGGAGACACAATAGTGTAAAACTGATAAAACAAAAGTTATCACTATATCTATAAT
The DNA here is from genome assembly GCA_933207985.1 of Pelobates cultripes. Lineage (NCBI taxonomy): Eukaryota > Metazoa > Chordata > Amphibia > Anura > Pelobatidae > Pelobates > Pelobates cultripes. The sequence goes on along the minus strand of OW240913.1, from coordinate 25,548,823 downwards.
TAGCACACTCACAAGGATAGAGCCACAAAGTGACCTGGCTCTAGTCTGGATAGCAGTAGGATCCTTAAGGGAGATCCAAATCCCACTCCAGTAGATGAGAAGGATGATGCAGGAACAATATCTACTTCAAAAGTAATAATTTATTCCAGAAATAAAAGAAAAGTATAAATCCATATAATATCCACCAACTGAGGAAGCCTATTTGGCGAAACGCGTTTTGGTGATTATATGGATTTATACTTTTCTTTTATTTCTGGAATAAATTATTACTTTTGAAGTAGATATTGTTCCTGCATCATCCTTCTCATCTACTGGAGTGGGATTTGGATCTCCCTTAAGGATCCTACTGCTATCCAGACTAGAGCCAGGTCACTTTGTGGCTCTATCCTTGTGAGTGTGCTAATTATAGATATAGTGATAACTTTTGTTTTATCAGTTTTACACTATTGTGTCTCCCTCTGTTTCTGTTTCAGTTTTGTGGCTGTATATTGAAGAGAGGGAAGTATTTATAGTATTTGTTTTTTATTGCTCCACCTATTTGTTGTATATTACTTTTTTGAATCCCATCAGCCACAAAGAGTTGATAGCTGGATCCCACAGCACTAGCCGCATTACTAGATGCCATTCTTTCTTACTGCAACCGAGCCGAAATGGAGGTGCTAAAGCACTCAAATCCCCAGGCCTAGAGGCACTCCTTAGCAGACCCTCACTTCCTGCAACATCTACCTCTACTGCCCATATGCCAATCGTGGGTCGATGCTCACAAAAGCCTACCATAGTGACAAAGACCTGGGACATAGGGGCCATGCTGCAACAGCCTCTACAGAGCAGGTCCACTCCCGCAGAAGAACCATACACTCAACACAAACAGCAAGGGCAAGAACCTTCACTGGATCCGCAACCACTACGAATCCTCTCTCCAGAGTCCTCCGGCGACTCAACCCCCGGCAACCAAGCATGACCATCTCTAAGTTCCACAAAATTTGGGTGGTGGAACTAGCTCCCATTAAAACAGATATGCTGGCCAGCAGGGAGCATGTAAAGGCCTCAGAAGAGTACATTGTTAAAGTACAAATTTACCTGTCCACGCTCCAAGATTCGGTGCAGCAGATCTGAACCCAACAATAAGCAATGTTGGTCCAACTAGCGGCAATGGAAGACCGCCAATGCCGCACACACATCAAAATCAGGGGTATTCCTACAGCAATCACAACAGAGGAATTGCCACACTACACTAGATGTCTACTGGCAAAAATATTGTCTCTTGCAATTAAAAACAAGATTGCTACTAATGGGGTATTCCGTATACCTGGCACAGTCTGTTCAGGACAAGATCCAAATCATGTCAGCATTTAAGGGTAAAACGCCTCTACCCTTTGAAAACCTCTACTCAAAGATTAGGGTTGACATCCTCGAACTCTAACCTGGCTATGTGGCTCACTGCAGAACCATGGGTTCTTGACACTATTGGCCCTTTTGTTCCAAAGGACAGAAACTACCAAGCACCGGTACCATGGTAATTGTATTGGCTACAACACTACATTTACCTAACACTGCTCGAAATTGAGACATATGAGCTCTAGGTATATTTGCTCTAACTATACATGCATAAAACTTGGTCATTAACGCAATTATCATTCATATTGCTGTTTCTTTTATTTGAGGTTTTCATTATTCTATTCATATAACTTCCTTTTACGCCTTGTTGGGTAACTAAAATAATAGATCAGTGTGGTGCAGTAGACATTGCTTACCTAGATTTCAGTAAGGCTTTTGACACTGTTGCACATAGAAGGCTTATCAATAAACTGCAATCTTTAAGTTTGGATTCCAATATTGTTGAATGGCAGTGGCTGAGTGGCTGAGTGACAGGAAACAGAGGGTTGTAGTTAATGGAATATATTCGAAGCTTGGACTTGTCACCAGTGGGGTACCTCAGGGATCTGTACTTGGACCCATTCTCTTTAATATTTTTATTAGTGATATTGCAGAAGGTCTTGATGGTAAGGTATGTCTTTTTGCTGATGATACTAAGATATGTAACAGGGTTGATGTTCCAGGAGGGATAAGCCAAATGGCAAATGATTTAGGTAAACAAGAAAAATGGTCAGAGTTGTGGCAACTGACATTTAATGTGGATAAGTGCAAGATAATGCATCTTGGACGTAAAAACACAAGGGCAGAGTACAGAATATTTGATAGAGTCCTAACCTCAACATCTGAGGAAAGGGATTTAGGGGTGATTATTGCAGATTACTTAAAGGTAGGTAGACAATGTAATAGAGCCGCAGGAAATGCTAGCAGAAAACTTGGTTGTATAGGGAGAGGTATTAGCAGTAGAAAGAGGGAAGTGCTCATGCCATTGTACAGAACACTGGTGAGACCTCACTTGGAGTATTGTACACAGTACTGGAGATCGTATCTTCAGAAGGATGTTGATACTTTGGTAAGAGTTCAGAGAAGGGCTACTAAACTGTTTCATGGATTGCAGAATAAAACTTGCCAGGAAAGGTTAAAGGATCTTAACATGTATAGCTTGGAGGAAAGACAAGACATGAGGGATATGATAGAAACATTTAAATACATAAAGGGAATCAACACAGCATTTAAAAGAAGAAAAAACTACCACAACAAGAGGACATAGTCTTAAATTGGAGAGGCAAAGGTTTAAAAATAATATCAGGAAGTATTACTTTACTGGGAGGGTAGTGGATGCATGGACCAGCCTTCCAGCTGAAGTGGTAGAGGTTAACACAGTAAAGGAGTTTAAGCATGCGTGGGATAGGCATAAGGCTATCCTAGCTATAAGATAAGGCCAATGACTAATGGGAGTATTTAGAAAATTGGGCAGACTAGATGGGCCGAATTGTTCTTATCTGCCGTCACATTCTATGTTGATCTTTGGGCTATTGCCCTGTTTGAGCTGTGCCCCACTAGGCTTCAGGAGACATAAATAGCAGATATGTCTCTTAGCTCACACTCCATTGTGTCTATTATGTTACCAAAGCACCCCTCCCCTTGTTGCCCCTTTGGTTAGGGGCTCTCACCCTTCGTACTGGACGCCTGATAGGGATACTCCACATGTTGGCTAGCGCCTTTGTCTACTCAATCACTATAAACTAGTAAATTAAGCATATCTTAACCATTCTAAGCTTAAGCATGATTGCTCTGATTGCTGTTTTGTTTAAAAAAAAAATAAAAAAATTAAATGGTGCACTCATCTTGTTCTATATAACATGCACTCACTGCTTAAGCTGTTTACCTTTATTTCTACATTGTTGCATATTGGTCTTCAAAGCACCGTAAAAATAAAGAATATTTAAAAAAAATAAAAAAAACAAAAAACACTTTTGTCTCTGTTTATGCAGCCTTAGCCATACCTTCCCTGGCTGTCACTGACTCAGCCTGCAAGAAAACAAAATGGTTTTAACTTACTTTAGAAGTTATCTCCTGCTCTATAAATTGAACTTTAATTGCATACAGGAGGCTCCTGCAGGGTCTAGCAAGCTATTAACAGAGCAGGAGATAAGAAATTCTAAATTAAACAGAAGTGTTAACATTTGATGACTCTTTACAGGAAGTGTCTAGGAAGGCTGTGTAGTCACATGCAGGGAGGTGTGACTAGGGCTGTATAAACAAAGTGATTTAACTCCTAAATGGCAGAGAATTAAGCAGTGTGAGACTGCAGGGGCAGGAGCTATACACCAAAACTGCTTCACCAATCTAAGTTGTTTTGGTGACTATAGTGTCCCTTCAAATTCTCCTGTATTTGTTAGTTAAATACTGTATTGTCTCTTAGATGTATTGTACATTTCTCTTTTAACTTGTGCCATTTGTACCCATGGACAAACCTGCAGAATGTGTTTGCTTTACTCACTGAAATTGTGGTCTATGCTAAAAGAGCAGTTTCACAAGTACTTGAAAAATAAAAAAACATCAAAAGCTGCATAAAACCGTAGAGGAAATTGGTAAGCACTTGTGAAAGATTAATTAACCAAGTATGTAAACCTCTATGATATTGCAGACCAAGAGGAAATAACTTTTATTTGCAGTCACACCACATGGGTGATGGTTGCCAATTCCAAACAAAGCTGAGTAAAGGGTTGTGCCAAGAACGTGGTTCTGAGAACAAGGGCATCAGCCTAATATCAGGGGGCAGAAATAATTCAATATATTTGCCCCAACTTTTGTGTAACTGGTAACAATGCATTTTGCCAATTCAGAACAGCACAATAACCAGACAAGATGGGCTTGTAACTCAGCTATCCGCATTTAATAATCTGTTAATGTTCTATTAATAAATACATATTAATTATTATAGCTTGGTGCACAGGTTTGTGCAATGCCAAATTTTGCTTCATGTACTAACATACGTTTTTTTGTATCAGTACATTTTGTTTTAGTAATCACATTTATTCATGTAAAATTTTCAGAGGTTTGTATGTACCACATAAAGCCATTCTTTTATTATGATAGACCACATTGCATGTCGCTGATAGTACATTACTAATACCAGCTCATCTGCTAATTGTGCGTCTCTGCATAGGTAAAAAGTACATTACCGTTGAAGTAACGTCTTGCAGCAGGGAGAATGGACAATTGTTAAGCATTATTAGCTTCATACCCCTCTGCTCAGCACAAGGTTCCTGGCACAGTTCTCTACCAAGATCTGTTTCAAATTGGCAAACACTACCCGTGTGGTGTGACAGCAACTCAAAGTTATTTCCTCTTGGTCTGTAATGCTACAGAGGTTTGAATAATTGGGTCATTAATCCCACAGACACTTACCAACTTCCATTTTTGGTTCATTTCACTTATTTCCACCTAGAACCCCATTTTCTTTATATATATATATATATATATATATATAGTTCCGCTTGCAGCAGGCACTGAACTTTTAGTGTCAATAAAAGTTTTATTAGGATGTTTTATAAGAATAACAGAGATCATTAAAACTTCAAGGACAAGGTCAGTTAATCCAAATATAACCATACAATAGTCTCATATGTGAGTATAGCAAAGGACAACAAATAAGTGATCTATAACAACAGACATCATCACCCTATTAAAACCATTACAAAGACAAAAAATGCACAGTGTTTAATATTGTAAAGGTTGGTTACATCCTTATTTCACAGGGAGCAGATGGTATCATTGAATTAAGTCTGTTATCCACGATACTTCTCCAGGGGATACTGTCAGTTACTCCATGATCAAAAGAGGAAGGAGAACAAACATCAAAAGAAAGTAGGAGAAGAAAAGAAAAAAAGAGGGATAGTGAAAAAGAGAAAGGAAAGGAGAGAGACAGAGAGTGAGAAGGAAAGACACGGAAGGAACTCTCCTAAACACAAACAGGGTTATTTACTAAAGTGAGAATTCAAGATTAATTTTATTGATTATGGCCAGAGTAGCTGAATGAAAAGCATATTTGACTCAGTTTGGCTGTTTTGACTTAGTGAGCAATCCTGTACACCATCTAATCTCCACAAAGGGCAGTCCACTATGGAGGCTGGCCAACAATGACTTCAGATCCTGCCCTACTGCTCTGCAATCTCTTGGTCACCTAGTGTCTTCCAGGGACACCACATGGCACCAGGGTATCTGCAGTATTGCATTGTATTCCACAGCTCCAGCAGGGGGCACTGCAGTGGATAGTGTCTAATCTCAAGATTCATAGTCCAGAACTTCTGGTGAGGAGAAGACCACTAACCAGTCATGTCTCTCTGTAGGATTCCTGAGTCTTATGCAAGTGGGAAAGCATACACTCCATATCTCTCCCCTCCTCCACTACTTGAGCCCAAGAAGCCAATGAAGAGACTTAATCTGTCTCCTAAGTTTGATGGACTGAAGTTTTATTTTAATTTAAAGTGATACTTTATGTCTCGTCTTTTAATATTTTGTAAGTCAACTACTTGTTGTCAGTTATCCCCATTCTAGGATTGCAAAGCGCTGTGAAATGTATTACTATATAAATACAGTGGAACCTCGGAACTGGAACGCTTCTGTAATCTAACAATTTGGTATTCAGACAAAAAAATTGAGAAAAAAATGTCTCGGTAACGAACAAAACTCAGTATTAGAACATAATAACATGGCATTAACCTCATTGGTACCTCTTTGGCACCTCGTTGGTATGATGTATCGGCCTCCTTGCACTAGACAAAGCGACCAGAGCTCCATTATGTCAGTGAACAGAGCTAAAAGGTAAAGTGAAATTAAATTTGAATTTAATTTACATTGTGTTTATTGTTTTTCTGTATGATTTTATGCATGTAACATATTATTAAACTGTAAAAAATGTGTTAAAATGCTGTAAATTTGGAGGTCTGGAACAGATTAAACCAATTTACATTAATTCTTACGGAATTCGGTTTTCGAACAAATCGGTTCTCAAACAGCCTTCTGGAACGTGTGTCACAATAGGTGCATGTAGGTCTGCACACATAGATAATCCACAGAAAAATTACGTATACCGAAAGACTGCACATTTATTGATAAAAAGTATGCATATCAAAAAGTCATGGTATCATGCTGTCAGTGTAGCCCTCATAGATGCTAAATGTAGTACAGGCATATCACACCAAAACATTGTAGTGCACTGAGATGACACAAATTTCCTAGGAAGAGAGAAAAAAAAAATTTAAAAACATAAATGTTCAGAAAATATTAATTTTCCGTACTACCTGCAACTGCCAGACTGGGGAGAGATCACCCAGAAGACTACTTTGAAAAAGAGTGTGAAAGCCCTGGGCGCGTTACGCACCTTCCTTGGTGCTTTCTCAACATGTTACGAAAGCACCAAGGAAGGTGCGAAACATGTTGAGAAAGCAAAATCCCTATTCCCTATCCCTTTGCTGTCTCTGACTGACGTTGCTCATTGCTGCCTTAGCATTTATCTATCATTAAGTACAAGTCCTTGTGTTTACTCTCATATCAGTGTCATTTAGAGTATATATTATGTTACATATTTATTTTGGTCCCAAACTGCATTTAGTTACATTGAATCTCATTGCCTACTTACCTGCCCAATCCCCTAATTTATCCAAATCTCTCGGTAGATAAGTAACATTTTGTTCCATTTTTTAAAACATTACCAAATCTGGTGCCATGAGCAAACTCATATCTTCCCCCTAGCAAGATTACAAAAAAATGCTAATTTAAAGAAGGTTTGGCACCTAAAAGAGCTTTCTTCACAACATCTAGCTCTAGCCCTAGTCCAAGACCCTTATTGACAATTACTTTTCGGAAACCATCGTCCCAACCACATGAAAACTCATAGCACAGCGGCCCAAGCTAAATATTATTGTGTGCAGTACACAAACAATAAACAAGGTATCCTATCTTTTCAGCAGATCACAAAATTCATGAAGGTGACTTGCTGTACATAGACAAAGACATTATATCTCTAAGTGTTGAAATACACTCCTCACATAATATTCAGAAAAGGTTGGCCATGTCTTGACATCCTGTGAGGGATAGTCAATCCTGAACCATACCACAGGTCCTTAAACAATCATAGTGATATCAACTATCCTTCCACGTCTCCCCCATTGGGCTTCCCTCTTGGCTTTTGTGACATCCCATCCCATTGTAGATGTTCACATTATTCATTGTTCAATTGATGTGACATTTCTACTGTAACCAGAATGACTTCAGCTGTTTGAAATGTTTTAGTAAAGTCCAACTAGATCACACCCACTGCAACACCCTGGTGACACTTTTACTTTTATGTTAACAGAAAATAATACAATTACTTTGACATGACCTGTTCTTCTTTAATGGACACTGTGGGCACTGAAATTGCTTAATCTCATTGAAGTGATTATAATGAGGTCATCAATAGTGATGATCTCAGCCAATGGAGGAGCGGCGTCCGCAGCTAGAATGGCATGGTGGGGGAATAAAGCTGGGTCAAACTATTTTCATTATTACTTCTGCAGGAGTGGGGACAATAATCTAACTAGAGTGTAAAATATTCAATTGTTAGGACATGTTTTTATTTTTAACGCAATAGTGTTTCTTTAAATACTTTCCCTATCAAAAACGTGACACTCACAGGTCTGTAATCCCTAGAGTGTGATACATTTTTTTACATCTAAGAGAGACAGTCATTGAGGGTAAACAATTAAAGACCAATGGTTTTCATCATATATTGAATGAGTGATAGATTATTGGGGTGAATGAGTGATATATTACTGGGAAGGGCAGATAGACTCATTCATACAGACCTGCATAGATTTGAAATGTTTCCTATTCATCAAGCAAAAATAAAACTCACAATTTTCTTCCAAATGGGTCTTCAGGGGATCCTACAACATCTTGCACATCCTCTGTTAGTGCTTCTATATTAATAACATTTTTGTTTTGTTACTGATTCATGCAGCCCAGACTGTCTCCCATAACAAATCTTTAGGGGAATAGAGACATGGAAAAATCCAGCAGAGGCCAAAATAATCTTGAATACAAACCATGTGTAACTACGTAAAATCCTGCTTAGCAGCAGCTGCGGGGTTAACTTTCTGAATATCGTTGCTGAGGTTGACTTTCGAATGCTGGGAAACTCTTGGACGTTGGAATACTGGGTAGCAGGTGAACTAGTGAAAGACCAGTAATGTTGCACAATAAAAAGTACATCAATGTAAAAATAAACCTCTATATTTTCTGTCTAGATGCATTAATGAAGCCATACAGTTTAAAGGGACACTTTGAATACTGTAACCACTAGAGCCCCACGGCGTCATCCAAGAGTAATCTGTCAAACTGTTTTTGGTAACCTGGGTACCCTTGGGAAGCCTGCACTGTATCCGATAAACCTAATGGCTTCATTGCGCTAAGCAGTTCTGATACACAGCCACGCGCAGGCACTTGAATTATCCTCTCAGTCAATAAGAGCAGCCTTTCACCGCCATGCCTTGCTCAGAGGACATGACTGGGTTCTCCAGCAAGTTGAATCCTGAAGCAGGGCTGTGGCCGCTGGTGGACGGCAGGAACCAGGTAATGTGCCAAGCCATTCCAAAATGGTCGACAAATTACTCATGGAGGGTGCCAGGGCACTACTCAACACTATAGGGAGTGATTATGGTGCTTGGAGTGTTATCTTAAGGTCATGTTTGTGATTTTCCATACAACTCAACATTGGGAAATATTTAATCAGCTGGTTGGGTTATGAGATGAAATGCTCATCATTGGTTACTTGTGTACAAGCCACACTCTTAAAGGACCACTATAGTGCCTGGAAAACAGACTCGTTTTCCTGGCACTATAGTGCCCTGAGGGTGCCCCCACCCTCAGGGTCCCCCTCCCGCCCGGCTCTGGGGAGAGGAAGGGGTTAAAACTTACCTTTTTTCCAGCGCCGGGCGGGGAGCTCTCCTCCCTTTCGGCTGGCTGCGCGCGCATTCAGCCGGTCTCATAGGAAAGCATTCATAATGCTTTCCTATGGACGCTTGCGTGTTCTCACTGTGATTTTCACAGTGAAAATCACGCAAGCGCCTCTAGCGGCTGTCAATGAGACAGCCACTAGAGGATTTGGAGGCTGGATTAACCCTAACATAAACATAGCAGTTTCTCTGAAACTGCTATGTTTATTGAAAAAAGGGTTAACCCTAGCTGGACCTGGCATCCACACCACTTCATTAAGCTGAAGTGGTCTGGGTGCCTAGAGTGGTCCTTTAAAGGGATCATGTTAGCCTGCTGTACATAACTACCAAAATCCTGCGTGTTTCACAAAAAGTAAGTTGACAATGTTCAGTAAGTACTGTAGCAATTATAATTTATTATACAATTTATATCCTACTGAATCCCTATATTTTAAAATAAAATTTATTTTTCATAACTCACTCCTATTTTATATTTATATTAAATATTAAAAATTTAAATGTGCCAATTTACCCTACATAAGCACAAGTGTAAATTTGCAAGCCATAGACATATAGTCATCGTCAGACATGTTGGTGGTTAATTAGCTGAGCGTTTTGCATGTGTCATCAAACACAAATACCAGTAACACAAGCTGCCGCTGGAAAGGGAGACTGATTCTCTTCTCTACCTCATAAACCAATTGCCAATGGTAAAGGGGACCAACCGTCACTGCTCCCGGAACTCCGGCTGCCACTGGGGAGGGAGGCTGATATTCTCTTCTCCCTAATGAACCAACTGCCACTAGGGAAGGGGACTGACTGTCTCCGCCCCCCGCTAACTCCAGCTGCCACTGAGCAGAGAGGCCGATACTTTCCTCTCCCTGGAGAACCAACTGTCGCTGGGAAGCGGGACTGACCTTCACCGATCCTGGAAGCTCAGGTTGCCGCTGGGGAGGGAGGCCGATAATCTACTCTCCCCAAACACTCAACTGCCATTGTGAAGTCTGATACTCTCCTTTCCCGACAGTATGACCTGCCGCTGGGGAGGGAGGCTGGCTGTTTCCACTCCCGGTTTTTCACTCTACCTCTAGGGATCAAGACTGACTGTCTCCACTCCTGATAGCTATGGCTGCAACTGGAGAGTGAGGCCGAAAAACCAGCTGCCGCTGGGGAGGAAGACTGATGGTATCAACTCCCGATAGCTCCAACTGACGCTGGGGAGGGAAACTGACCATCTCAGCTCCCGGTAATACAACCTGCTGCTAGGGTGGGAGCTCTGCTCCGAGTGGTGGGATCTGCCACTGGGGAGGGAGGCCAACACACTCCTCTCCCGATAACTCACTCTGCCGCTGGGGAGGGAGATTGACCCTCTACGTTTCAAGTAACCCAGTCAGCCACTGGAGAGGGAGGCCAACACTCTTCGCTCCTGGTAACTCAAGCTGCTGCTGGGGAGGTAGGTCGGCTACCTCTACCTCTTCTTGTTGGGTTTCCATCCGCTGCTGGGGAGCTATTGCGGTGACCAGGATCCCTATGCCAGGGGGTTGAGGATCGGGGCCGGCTGCCCAGCATCCCTGTGATTGAGGTTTAGAGAATACTGTTCTCTCCACATCTACCTTTCCAACATCCTCTGATGTAAAATCTATTAAATCCCCAGTCTCTGGGACCTGCTGCTGTACAGAGTGAAATAATCGCTAGTAATCCAGTTCAAGCTCCCACTCCATTGTGGTCTGGAGGTCAAATCAGGTTCCAGATCAGTTGTTGTGAGAGATCCAGTAGGTGTTCCCTATTTTTCCGAATGTCATAGAGCCGGAACTTCACAGAACTTCCAAATTCAACTTTTTCCTCTAAGGCCTTCCAGAGTAAGCCAGGGCCCTTTGCAGAACTCAAGTCAGCACATGGATAGATGTGTTTAACCCTTTAAGGACACATGACAGAAATATTCTGTCATGATTCCCTTTTATTCCAGAAGTTGTGTCCTTAAGAGGTTAAAGAAACGCTCACTCTGAACTTTTTGGGCACTTTTATCTGATGCCCAGGACAGTTTGACATGGGTCCCAAATCACAGTAGTCCATTTGGAACTGGGTTAGTTGTCAGGCTTCATCAGGCACATCCTATGGACATTACTAGGCACATTACTAGGCAAATAACTGAGTCGCTGATTTTGATACTTGTGTTTATGGACCTTTATCTCCTTAATCAAGCTTTTACAATTGACTAATTTGTGAATTTGCCTTTTGTCACACATGTGGTTCAGTGATTCTCACACTTAATGAAAGCTACTGTCTCAATAAATTAGTGGAAGTGGACAGTTTCTGTTGTTTTGTCAGTTGACAGATGCTGTATGTTAGTGGATGTGGTCTGTCTCTGTGTTAGTTGATGGGTGCTGCTGAGCCAGTAGATTAGTGGATATGGCCAGTCTCTGTGGTTCGGTCAGTTGACAGATGCCGTATGTTAGTGAATGTAATCAGTCTCTGCAGCTATGTTAGTTGATGTAAACGGCTGTATCAGTAGATTAGTGAATCTGGTCAGTCTCTCTGATTCAGTCAGTTGACCAATGCTGTATGTTAGTAGATGTAGTCAGTTGTTATAGTTGTGTTAGCTGATGTAAGCTGCTATGTCAGTAGATTAGTGGAAGTGGTGGTATCTGTGGTTGTATTTGTTAATGGGTGTGGACTTTTTCTTGCATTCAGCTGTAGAGAAAACTGTATGAACCTGGCTACTCAGTCACCAAGGGTTGCTGTTTATTATTTTTATTTTATTTTACAGTTCTTATACAGCACTCTTATCCAGAGTGCTTAACCCCTTAAGGACAGAGCTTCAGAAGCTTGTCTTTCACTTAATGACAACAGCATTTTTGTAATTTTTTGCTGTTTGCGTTCAACTGCAATTTGCATTTTATTAATTTATTGCACCGACACATATTATATATCTTTTTTTTAAAGGACAGAAAGGGCTTTAATTTGATGTAAGACACACACACATATATATATATAAACAAAACCAAGAGGGCTGCACTCACCTAAACATGCATACATTATAGGGTGCTGCTGGGGCCAAACTATACAAAATACAGAATCCAGCGCACTCGCTTATTCACTAAACAATGCTTTCAAAATTTTACAATTTCTAAAATTTTGAAAGCATTGTTTAGTGAATAAGCGAGTGCGCTGGATTCTGTATTTTATATATATATATATATAAATGCTTATTTATTATAAAATAAATACAGAAAAATGCAAAAACAATTAAAATCTTTGTTTTTTTTACAGTTTTTGCAATAATAATGTGTGCATAATTAGTGCAGGTTAAGGAAAGTAATTAAAAATAAATTAATTTAGTTGTTCTGATTTACAGAATATATAATATGTCTGGGATTTTAAGTTTTTTTTGGTAGTTACAGGTCACAAAGCACAAGGAGTAAAACTTTTTAATGTGGAGCGATTTTAGAATTTGGTATGTTTGTCTTGTAAGCTTAATAGCCATAAAAGAAAACAAAATGGCCACACAAACGTATATATTTATATAAAGTAGACATCACGGGCTATTTACCTAAGGTTGTTTTGACACTTTCTACGTAGCCTCTGCTAAATGTTGGAGTAAAATTGTGTTTTTTTTGGCACACAAACTTATAACAAAGAACTTCTCATGTATATTTTGTAAAGTTGGTGTGTGCTATTCCTGTACAAAGTTTTATTTTGTGTTCAGTTACATCTGCTGAGTAAAATGGCACACCCATTGTATGTCTTCGGCACTATTTTGTGAAGTTACAGTGCCATATAGGAGGCCTGTTCTTTTCAGTATTCACAGTAGAATTTTGAGGGATGGATTTCATGAGCCTATGCTTCCATTTGGGGTATTGTAACAGTTTGACTGTTCAAAAAAGCCCACAAAGGCCTACCATTTGTAAAAGTAGACACTCCAGGGTATCTCATAAGGTGCATATTGTGCCTTAACATGCCCCCATTTTTCCACCAATATATGCCAAAGTATGTGGTAAAACGTAATTTTGTGCGTTTTTTACACATGGATTGCATTTTTGCTGGGCATTTTGTATATTTCACATGTGCCACTAAGTTCAAACCCCCCAAGTTATGCTCAGCTAAGTCTTCTGAGTAAAATGACACCCCCATTGTATGTCTTTGGCACTATTTCGTGAAGCTATAGTGCCATATAGGAGACCTGTCCTTTTCAGTATTCACAGTAGAATATTGAGAGGCGGATTTAATGAGCCTATGCTTCCGTTTGGGGTATTATACCAGTTTAACTGTTCAAAAAAAAACCATAGAGGCTTACCATTTGTAAAAGTAGACACTCCAGGGTATCTCATCAGGTGCATATTGTGCCTTAACATGCCCCCATTTTTTCACCAATATATGCTAAAGTATGTGATGAAAAATAATTTTGTGCGTTTTTTACATATGGATTGCATTTTTGCTGGGCATTTTTTATATTTCACATGTGCCACTAAGTTCAAACCTCCAAACTTATGCTCGGCTAAGCCTTCTGAGTAAAAAGACACCCCCAATGAATGTCTTTGGCACTATTTCGTGAAGCTACAGTGCCAAATAGGAGACCAAGCCATATCATTTTTTACCGAACTTTGAATTTTGACGCTGGGCCTATGTGCAATTTCCAAGCATCTTAGCAGGGTTTAAATTCAAACTACCCCACAAAGGCCTACCATTTATTAAAGTAGACACCCCAGGGTATTTCAAAAGGTATATTTTGAACCTTAGCGTGGGATCATTTTTCCGCTAGCTTGTACCAGGTATAGTGGTAATGAGCATTTTTAAATGTATTTTTTTACTTTTTGAAACTTTTTTCCCCTTTTTAAAACTAGTTTTTAAACTTCTGTTTTGCTTATTCATTTTTTTTAAACTTTCCTAAACATTCTTAAATGTTTTTTTTTACAGATTTAAAATTTTTCTAAGCTTTTTTTTTTACCGTTAACCCCTAACTATCAGTAAGCAGCACTAACAGTAAATTCCCCATTTTCCCATAACTGCCACCCACTCCAGCTAGCAAAATATATAATTATAAAATATTTAAATTAATTAAATAAATTGAACTCCTAAAGGTTAAGAAATAAATAAAAGTTAATCCTCAGGGGTTAAAAAAAATTAGATCACAGTATAATACTTTGATCTGTATTTTGATCACTGTAGGCAGTGATCGACTGGCAGGGAAGGGGTTTATTTTTATTTGGACTGGGTAAAGGGGGCTGTTTTTTTATTTTTTTTACTTAAACGTTAATACAACTTTTTTTAGCTTAATTTTTAACTTTTTAAAGTTTATTTTAAAACTTTTGTAACGTTAACCCCTAGTTAGCCTAACACCAAATCCCCCAATTCCCCACTAACTTCCACCCACCCCAGCTAGCTAAACATATAATTTTAAAATATTTAAATTAATTAAATAAATTTAACCCCTGAGGGTTAAAAAAAAGAATTAACCCTCAGGGGTTAAAAAAAATATTCAGATGACAGTAAAATGTAATCCCTGCCAATTGATCACTGTAGTCAGTGATCAATTGGCAGGGAATGGGTTCATTTTTAATTAAAATGGGTAAAGGGGGGGTGGGATTTTAAATTAACTTTATTTATTTTTTTTAACAGGGGGCAAGATCATCACTGATCCATCTCCCTGCACTTCATAAAGAACCAGGAAGTGCAGGGAGGCGGAAGGTAAGTATACTAAGCACATGTGCTCGCTCAGACATGCTGTCAGAGCGAGCACATGTGCTAGGCAACACTATCGGGTGCTCCCGGTCTGCCTCTAGTACAGAGGCAGACCGGAGCACTATTAACCCCGCGATCGCCGCGATAGGGGTTAAAGCAGACCTCTCACTTTTCAGTATTTCATAAAGGTATGTTCATTGAAATTCCTGCGCAATCCAAACAAGCCTTACGACAAAGTAGGGACTACTTTGTCTTACGGTAAAGACTGGGATGTCATGGTGTAATACCCCAACACGCAGAGTTTAGGATACCAAGGGACAAGACTAGGCTATAACGTATTACCTGACCTTAGAATGGTCAGACTAAACGCCAGACAGAGATAAAGCGTTATAGAGATGAGCCAAGGTCGGGGTAACGGAGAGACAGGAAACACGAGAACTAGCCAGAGTCAGGTACACAGTAATCAGTCATATGGGCAAACAAGACAGGAAAAGGTTTAAAGATAAGTTTAAAGATAAACTCAGAGTCAGGAAGAAAGCCAAGGTCAATACCAGAATAATCACAATAGATCAAGAACGCACTAAAGGGTACTGAAACATAAAACAAGATAAGACAAAGTGGATAGGGCTAGGGGATTTTAAATATCCTTTAACTAACATTTGATTGTCCCACGTCATGCCTACGCCCCAAAAAAGTGCGTGTGTGGAAGTGCCGGAATGACGCGGGCCAATGTGAGCGTGAATCCACTTTTCGTTCCCACTGCCCCTCTATTGGAGCCATGAGGGACAGCTTGAGACAAGTAAAACATGCATCCCATGCAATCCGTGGCCACCGGACTCACATCAAATCTGTTTGTTTTGGTGTGTTTGTGTAATATGTGAAGACTCCTGGAATTGACAGATCAGGTTTAACAATTTATGCAAAGAACATTGGTAATTACACTAACAGGGCATAAATAATTAGACAACCGTATAATGTAGTTTCCATTGAGTTTTTGAATTTTTGGAAGAGTGGGCTTTACATTATTTAGGAAAAGTACTGACTGGAATATCTTATTAATGGCTAGCAGTCATCATCCACAACATTCTTCCTGTTTTGCAAAATCTATCACATTACGGTAACAGAATACCAATTAAGCATGTACAACTGGCCATGTGGTATATCTGACCGCCTGCCCATGCAGACTATGATACATTGGCAAGACATGCCTTACTTCAAGGGACCACATTAAAGGACATCGTTCAGCAATTTCTACTGCTTTTTTGTGTGAAAAACACTTTATTTGGACTATTTTTTTTTTATAGATTACTCACTCTTAGATGTATAGGTATCGATCATGTTCATCCTCTACCCAGAGGAGGTGATCGTTCCATATGGTTCCATACTCATGTTTTCCCAGTAATATTTGCAGTCTTCTCCCCTTTTTCTTCTTGGTCCATTGGGCAAAGTTTTTTGTTCTTTATTCTTTACCTTTTTACCTTCACACTTTTTCATTTGTCCACACACACCTTTCTACACGCTATTCATGCCACTCTTTAGCATACTTGTCCCTTCACACAGCATTCATTTTCTCTATTCCTTTTTTATTCACATTAGTTTCCCCCTTCACACATCACATGACAGCACATTTTCATTGTTTTACATTCAGACCACATTTTTTTTAAATATATTCTTCATTCATTTTCTTACTATTTGTTTCCATTTATTTTCATTTTTATATTTTCATACTTTGTTGCATGTCTTTTTTTTACTCTCTTTTTTTGTTTCTTTATCATTCATTCTTCAGCGCATACTTTTCGCCCATACTGCACACCTTAGCAAACTTGCTCCACTCACACACAGCAGCATTTTCCATAATCTTGCTACCCTCTAAACATCTTGGTTTTCTTTTCCCGCACACATTTATATCATTCTTTTCCATTCTCCCTTTTGTATATCCTAGCCCTGTTCTTCTCCTCCATTGCAAAGCATTTACATATCAGCTAGTGCACTTCCAATATCAATCACTGTGGTTATTTGTTTGTTCCTTAGCAACCATCCAAACTATTCACATGGGTCATGCTGCTCACCTCACATGATCGCAGGATTTTGCCGGGACACCTTCTTGTTTGGTCGCTAGGAGGTCCTCAGGCAGTGTCACGTCATTGGTGATTACTGCATACTAATTTCTAATATATACACTGCTTTTTATTATTCTTGTGATCTTGAAAAAGAGCCGGTTGGGTCGAAACATCGGTTTTGTGTTTCACATGAAAATTCTTTTAAATTCACCTGGATTTAGTTCCATGAGTGCATTCCTATGATTTCATTTATAGATGCATGTGGCGTGCACCTGAGCATTTATCGTTAATTATTTAGCGCCAAACTTTTCATATCATAATTAGACACACAAATACGAAAGGAGAAGGGATACCTATCCCTAGGCTTCAACCTCCTACAAAGTACTATGCAAGAAAACCCATAAGCTTCCTATCTACATGTGATATAGTAGCTATATTGTCCAGTAGGTATCCCATTCTTCATTTTCCTCCATCTTGTTTTATTGTGCAAAAACCTACTTGTTTCCTAGTGGACCTCAGAATTTAAGGATAACCAGACATAGTTGGTTTTGGGACATGTTGGCCTGCCACCGAGGAAAAGCCTAGAGCTATTACCAAGTGATCTGTCTTTATTTTCAGAATAGAACTCATACGCACATAATGTTCCAAAGCAGATAAAAACAATTAGGTGAACAGCGCTGAATATATAAATTACGTACGTAAAAAGGAGAGAGCGAAATCTGAAGATGTATGTCTTAAAATAAAAAGGACACAATAATAGTGCAATATATAATAACACTAGTGCAGATATTTTTTTATAGGGCCAAAGGAACACTCACACTTTGTAGAGCTATATAAACTCTATTTCTTGAGCCTGGACGGAATAATGCCTGTCTATGGATTTCCTTGTGGATATCAGCACTGCTTGGCTCTCAAGTGGATAGAGGTCATCATATATAAAGATAAGAAAATAAACCCAATGGTATAGTATGTAGGTAAACAATAAATGGAAACAATCCCCACCTAGGGATACACGTGGACCCGGAACGGCAGCAAAGAAAACTGGATGTAAAATTACTGGGTATATATATTGTATAAAAAAGTACTGTTTCCATCAATGGTCTATACGTCGTTTCTGGTTCCTGGACATTGTAATAGTAATGCACGCGGCACTTAGTAGTGACATGTGCGGAAGTTCCCCGTACACCATTTTAGGTCAGGGTGGCCGTCCGGTATGGGAACACATATAAAGGAACATGAAAAATTTTAATTTAAATAGACATGGTCATATAATATACATTATTGATTAATATGGGCACAGAATATGATTGTGTTACAACATTGTGAGGCCGAAAGAAATTATGTGAGGGGTCGTCGTATATTACGTCATTTACACAGCGGCCGCCGTCTTAAGTATTGACAAATGTCTGGAACATTGCTAAGAATATATATGTATTTCATTAGGTAGATGATAAATATGTTTTTGAAGTAATTTAGTCATAAAATATGCATTTAAAGTAATTTGGTCATAAAATATATAAAAAATATTTTTAAAATATTATTTGACACCAAATTCTATAGAGCTTGTTGCAGACAATAGCCTTATAGAAAGCTGAGTGGATCAGGCATGTATATACAACAATGGTGAAAAGGTGGAAAATGAAAATGGAAGGGGAAATATAAAAGGAATAAAACCATGTATAGTAAATATAGTATAAGAAACTATATACAGATGTGTATGTAAAACAACATATATATTCATAAAAAGTGAAAAAATTATAAATTTAGCCCACTCGGATGAAGGGTATTTAGGCGGTATACCCATTCCATTTCCAATTTTCCCACATTTTTAATATTGTCACCTCCTCTCAAATGTTGTTTGTATTTGGCAATGCCTATGCATTTTAATTGACTAGAATCTTTATTGTGTTTAATGAAATGTACAGATACAGAGTGTTTTTTTATATCCCTTTCCAATATTACGGCAGTGTTCGCTTAACCTAGTTTTTAGTGGCCTAATTGTTATGCCCACGTATTGTAACCAACAAGGGCATTCTAGTAGGTAAACTACATTTTTGCTGTTGCATGTAATTGTGTAATTTATATTAACATTTTTCTTTGTATTGTTGGATTTGAAATAGGGTGTAAATTTGTCAGTTTTTTTGTACGCCACACATACAGTACATTTTAAAAAAACCTTCTTTTACATTTACATTTAAAAAACTATTTTTATATATACATTTTCTTTTGGTAAAGTTCTTAGTAAGCTGTGACTTTAAATTAGGTGCACACCTGAAAATTATAGTTGGCTTATTTGGTAAAAAATAAAAAGGTTTTAATAAAGTATCTACTTTCAAGAAATGCCAATTTTTATTTATATTTTTTTTAATATGTTTATTTTTATTGTTAGAATCAAATATGAAAGGGAGAGTAAATTTATTATCTTTCTGACTTGGGGGGGTGCTTTTTTTGTTAATAATAGTTTTCTGTCGGTCTTACTTGTTCTATCACGTTGTCAATATTTACAGGATTATAGCCCTTTAGTATACATTTTTGTTTCATATCGTTATCTTGTACATGAAAAATAGATTTATCTGAACAGTTCCTTCTGAGTCTTTATATTTGACTTTAGGTACTCCATTAAGCCATGCTGTGTTGTGGCAACTGTCTTGACTAATTAAAGCATTGGCATGAACTTTTTTTAAATTAGTTTTTGTATAAAGAGTGCAATTTTTAATTTAGATATCAAGCTCTTAAAAAGTGACTTCTTTTTGACTAAAATTGGCAGTTAAAATAATACCTTCAGTATTTTGGTTTAAATGATTAATAAAATCTTTGGGTGCAGATATGGGACCTACCCGTATAAACAGGAGATCGTCAATATATCTAAAATAGGAAACCAGGTTTGCTCCCCAGCCATGTTCCTCCCTAACTTGTCTATCCTCCTATTCTGCCATAAAAAGGTTGGCATAGCTGGGAACAGACCTGGTTCCCATAGCTGTACCATTTGCTTGTAGATAGGAGTCTGCAAACTAAAAATAGTTATTGTTTAAAATTAAGTTTATTCTTTCTATTATAAAATCGATTTGAGTGCAATTCATATTTTTATAAAATCGTTTTAACAGCTAAAATACCTTTATTGTGTGGAATAATAGTATATAGTGATTTTACGTCACACGTAATTAAAACATAGTTATCTTTCCATATAATGTTGTTTATTGAGAAGATCTATTGTATCTTTAAGGTATGATTTAATACATTTTACATATTCAGAGAAGTTAGCTAGAATTGATCCTATACCAGAAACAATGGGTCTTCCGGGTAGATTATTGGGATCTTTATCAATTTTAGGGAGGAAATAAATAACTGGAATTTTTGGATGTTGCACATTGATGTAGCTAAATTCTTGTGGATTTAAAACTCTATTTAATTTACCTTTATCTAGAAGTTTAGTCAATCGTATTTGACTATCTTTTGTAGGATCTTTATTTAATTTAGCATATGTTTGTACATCGAGTTGTTTGTATGCCTCCATTTCATACATCTCTTTTGATAAAACGACGAGACCTCCCCCCTGTTCTGCTGGCTTTATTACTATTGTGTCATCTCTTTGGATTTCTTTTATAGCTTCTCTTTCCTTTCTATTAAGATTACATTTATCATATTCGGAGTTTGTTTCTAGCTTTTTAAGTTCTCTGTTTATTTTCTTTTCAAAAATATCTAATGCTCCTGATTTATAGTATGATGGATAGAAGGTAGATTTATTTATTAAAAACCTGTTTCTAAAACCATCATTGTTGTCACTTTCTTTAGTATAAGTAAAAAAGAGTTTAGGTGCTCACTAAAAAACTAAAAGGTGTGTAAGGCAGCAGTGAACCAGCAGGACTTCCCAATACCTGCTATATAATGAACAGAAATGTAAAAATAGGAAAAGTGGTAAACCGCGCCAAAAAATAGTGTTACAAAAAATCAAATGATCATATCATACATACATATAGATCTCGAGTAGTACAGCATGGAAAAACCTCAAAAGAGATAAGAACAATAAAATAATAGTGCAATATGTTTAAATTTTAAATGGTATAATTTGTAAATGGAATATTCTGAAGATAAAAGGCAAACTCACACTTTGCAGAGCTGCTAAGAGCTCTGCTGTATAACGCCTGGACGGTACAATCCCCGTCTTAGGATCTGTAGATATTGGGATGGCCAAACTCAGCAACCATATATATGGGAGAAAAAAAAACAGAATACACAAACCAATGGTACAGTATCAAAAAACAAAAGTTGGAAGAGAAAATGTAGGTATCCTACTTACAATATCCAGAGCAATGACTTGCTCTGGTGATGATAGCTTATGGTGGTATAATCCCCACCAAAGGATATGTGGATATAACAGGAAACCAGCAGCACCAGGAAATACGTAGAAGCCAGAGGATTGGATAACAAAAGCTTCACTTTATTTCTCAAAAAGTACACTAAAACATATAAAATAGCTTCCAGTCTTTCCTTTGAAGCGTTTCGCCTGGATTTGGGCTTTATCAAAAGTGTGGGTGTCCTTGGCATTCCACCCGATTTATATAGGGGGTATTACTTTATAGATATCCATCAGGGGTGGTGCTGTTCTTCCTGTTTCCTGTTGGTCGCGGGCGTCGACCGGAAATGACGCGCGGCAAAACTCATCCCCACACACTGGAAAAACACAGCAGTGCCCACCTTCCAGCAATGCGTAACTAGGGAGGAAGATATTTACAGTATGGAAATGATGAAGGCCTCCCGGCAGGCGCGTTCGCACAAATGTGTTTTGACGTGGTACCCATGGATGGACTTCATGGCCAAGAGGGCTGCACGGGATGGCCCGCGGGGGGGTATCTTACTCACCCCAGTGCTTCCAGTCCTACCCGTCTAACGCCACCCCATGTCAATCAAGCACCCGCTGACGCTTTTCCTTCAAACTCCACCACTCCTTATCCCTTTCCACATGACCACCGACACACCACCGTCACATAACAATTTCCTTCACGACAGACGACTGCTCCCACGACTGACTAAACCGGAATGAACACACAGGAGCCCCGGGAGGTGAACCAGAGGGGAGGCGGCACCCACGGATCCTGTATAGGATGACAGACTCCCAGCCTCTACCCTGTCGCTCTCCAGAGGGATTTGGCGACGGAAAGACATCACCAGCTAGAATGGTATACTCCTATGTCAGCTCTGTGCTGAGGTCCGCCATACAGGACAAGACAAACGTACCATACCACAACACACGCTGACCCCCTAACCAAACACAAACTATGGGGAGACAATAGGGGGAATCACGATGACGCTGGGCGCAACTCCAACCACTAATGGCCAGAAGCTTTCCACTAGAGATCAAGGACTCCAACCCAAACACGATTGCCCTAACTGCAACACCTCTGCTCTGGGTGCATACTGCAGAAATGCTCAGAGACAAAGCAGAAACCCCAATAGCCTCAGGCCACCGCACGCCATGCTACGACCTGTGGGGTTGAGTCACGAATATGTCTGCCTCCAAGCACGGGTGCTTATCCCAACCCCTCTGTTCCTGAGACAAATTAAACCCACACTGGTGAGCTCTCATAACCCTACATGCCAAGACATGTCATTGAAGCCAAGCTTGTTATTACGAGGGCCATTGTTTAAAACCACGTAGCTGGGCAATAAACCAAAAAACATAACTTGGTATGGTGCACCTGCTCTGCAAATGTCACTCGCTTACATGTTGAAGCACTGTTACTGCAAACGTATACTGATCTGAACCTTGCCTAACTGAAACCCCTGATTGTTTAATAAAAAAAAACTAAAAAAACTATACCACTCCCTACATTGCCCAACCACAAGCACTGTTAAACTATCATAAGGTTAAAATAAATTTGGTTTGTTACTCTACGCATCAAATGAGTATGGGATACTGCACTAACACCGAATCAAAATCATGCGGCATCATTATTCAATTATCCTGATTTGTCATAAGCCTTGTTATATTGTTAATGCATATCTACGCAATTTGTATAACTACAAAATAAAAATAAAGATTGTCAAAAAAAAACAAAAAACGTTTTGGTAGGTGCAAACTTTAGTCCTTTGTTTAAAACGTTTGTTTGTAGGCTTGTGAGCACTTTGTTAGATAGATTAAAAACACCATTATCTTTATTGTCTCCTTGTTTACTTAAAATCGGTCTGATCTTACTTTTTTTTTATTGTTATGTCTTCTTCCTGCCCTTCTTCCTCCAGGGATCTTTTACGCCTTATTAAAAGGATGAATGGGAGGTGGTTTGTGTGTTTCTCTTGATTTATAGGGATTTCTAAAAAAAGATGTCTCATCGAAGTGTTCGGAGAAAGATAAAGTGTGGTATCTATTGTTTCTCAGCAGGTCAGTAGGTGACCTTGATCAAGCTTTTAATTTTTTTTTATGGGTTTTGGTATTGACCTTTTCCCATGAGTATCTGTCATTTTACATTCTTCTCTTTGGAGATATGTGTCGATATGTATCAATGTGTCTTTGGTCTTACTATTAGTGGTGTTTTTTCTCGTGATTTCGTTCTATAATGTGTAGCATCTGTCTTGTTCATTTGTGTTTTTAGGTGTGTCATTCGTTTTGGGAATAGATCTTTCTCATGGTTTAGTGTCATTTGTGTGTTTCTTCCTCTATTAACATGTGTATTATTGGAATTGGGCGACCTTGTGTTTATATGTGTTGGAGAATATTTCTTTGATTGGTATTGTTGTTTGTTGTATATTGCTTCGTGATAGGCGGTCCATATCTTAATATATTTCTCTATCATATGGGGAGTTTTGTTTGTAGAAATGTCTTTCTGAAGCAGCCTGATGAGAGATTTGGGACAGAATCTCGGACCACTTAGGAACTTCCTGTTTTCCTCACTGATTCACACTTCCACCATATATGATAATGAGTGCCTATTCCATTACATTGGTATATGCATTGTCAAATTTATTTAACTGTTTTGGCACTAGGTACCAACGATGAGTTAGTTTATAATATTGTTGCTGAAGACCAATGCAGTGGGTGGTTTTCCTACTGCTTTGCCAAGCTTTAAACCAGGAAATTATACCTTCTTGTTCCCAATTATGTATGAATTTAGATTTAACTATAGTTGTCTCCAGTGAATAAATATTAGTAATTAAATTAACGGGAGAATAAGATAGTATAACTGTATCCCATAAGTCAATTACTATGGGGGGGAATGTAATAAGAAATTTTTTAACTCTTAGATAGTTTAATAATTCTGCTATAGGAAGATTACATTTTACTTGTAGGTCGGTAAAGGTATCTCATTTTCCTCCAATGTAGAAATCTGATATTAAATTGATTCCGTAGGTTATACAGGAAGATAAAGAGATATTCTCCAAATACAATGAAACAACTTCGATTGGGGATGCATACGAAATAAAGTTTCCTCTTTTTTTTCTTTTATTTATTTTTTTAAAGTCTTTATTTTTTCGTGCATGAAAAATACAGAGAGGCAAGAAATGCAACAGCTATTGCCAGCTCATCGGTCAACATTTAAAAACAATTGTTTGGCATATCAGGACATGGCACATTTTATATTATATTGTAGATTGGTCGAGAGTGACAACATCAGTTACTAGATAGGGCATACGCGTCATTGAGTCGTAATAACAAAACTGGCATTTTTATAATGGGGTCTCAAGTTTATATGAAAATAGATCTTGGCTAACATATAATAACAAGGTTGAACACTTTGCTGAAGTTGCATAATTTGCAAGACTGGTTATAAACATAAAGTCAACTAGAGTTTTGTTTAAAATAAAAAGATGGTTTGCAGTGATGAGGTCATATGTTGATGTAACACGTATTATGCTTAGTTAGTGTACAAAAGGAAATAACAAAATAACAACACTAAACTACCACTGTACAATAAGGAGATATTCAAGACATTTGTGTGGTGTCATAGCCTCATTAGGTGGTCCAAGGGTGCCTATGGTGAGGTTCCTTCCTTAGGGTTACCTAGGAGGCCGAGTGTACCTTTACTAGTGCCGGTTGGCTGTTTTGGTGGTGTGAACTGTTGTGTGTACGGTAGGCTGGCTGGCGGTGCCTTATTGGCTTGCAGGTGACCGCGACAGTCGTAGTTGTGTAGTTTAAGCGGGAATGGTTGGGCGGTTGCCTGGTGTGTGGTCTGCCGATGCCATTCTTTTATTTATTTTGTAAAGGGTATATAAAATATCTTTAAAGGACCACTCTAGGCACCCAGACCACTTCAGCTTAATGAAGTGGTCTGGGTGCCAGGTCCAGCTAGGGTTAACCCTTTTTTAAATAAACATAGCAGTTTCAGAGAAACTGCTATGTTTATGTTAGGGTTAATCCAGCCTCCGAATCCTCTAGTGGCTGTCTCATTGACAGCCACTAGAGGCGCTTGCGTGATTCTCACTGTGAAAATCACAGTGAGAACACGCAAGCGTCCATAGGAAAGCATTCAGCCAAAACGAGTATGTTTTCCTGGCACTATAGTGGTCCTTTAATCATTTTAGCTTTGATGTTTAGATTGGTTATTTGTTTAGGAGAGAACCGATTAAAAAGAAATAGATTTGTTCTTTTACACCTATATCTTTCAATGTTATACCAGGAAGTATTTTTTTTTTTAGTTTTCTATCCTAAGCGAGAAGATGTGACAACATATATGACTCATGTAATGACTTTAGATCTGGAAAACCCAAGCCATCAGCTTTCAGATTTCTTTTTAAAATTGATCCAGGTATCCTAGGTTTTTTGTGTTGTTTTTTTGTGTGTACTGTTGGTTATAATTTCTTGTATGGGTATTTCTCCCATTGTTATAATTTTTATTAGTGTTGTACGTTCTTAATTGGTAATTGTATTTGTCCCTATTGTATTTATTTAATTTAATCTAATCTTTTTTGTTTCACTTTCTGTTTTTTCTATATATTCTTAATTTTTTTGTGAAGAGTCATAAAACTGAATGGAATTAATTGTTCTTTTAGTGAATTAATTGTTTTATCTAGAATAGTGAGTTTTTCATTTTTTACTTGGATAAGAGATTTAATTAATCCAAAAGTATATGTTTCTACGTGATTAAACCAATCTTTCATAAATGGCTTGAGGTCTGAGGTTGACATTTTAAAAAGTCTCAGACCTCATGGAGTAATATTCTACTGTACTCAGTGTGGCTACTTCCCATTTAAGCTTAATTTATTTGGTCAGGGAGCTTTCTAATTCTTTAAAGGGACACTATAGTCACCAAAACAACTTTAGCTTATTGAAGCAGTTTTCGTGTATAAATCATTTCCCTGCAGTGTCACTGCTCAATTCTCTGCCATTTAGGAGTTAAATAACTTTGTTTATGCAACTTAGTCACACCTCTCTGCATGTGACTTGCACAGCCTTCCTAAACACTTGCAGTAAAGAGTCAGCTAATGTTTATGCTTCCTTCTTTGCAAATTCTATTTAATTTAAAATTTTTATTCCCCTGCACTGTTGATAGCTTGCTAGACCCCACAGAAGCCTCCTGTGTATGATTAAAGTTCACGTTAGAGAGCAGGCAATACGAAATTTTAAAGTACCGTATATACTCGAGTATAAGACGAGTTTTTCTTACATTGCCATAATACAGACAAGGACCACCGGTCTCATTACGAGCTCGGCGGTCCTGTTGAGGGCTGGCAGGAAGCATTTACTTACCTTTCCTGCAGCTCCTGTCAGCTCCCTTCTCTCTCCACCAGTCCCGTCAGCTCCCCTGCAAGTCTTGCAAGAGACGCGGGGTCAGAGTGTTGCTATGGGTTACCGTGGCAACGCTCCGCGCGGCACTCACACCGCGAGACTTGCAGGGGAGCTGACCGGACCGGAGGAGAGAGAAGGAGCTGCAGGAAAGGTAAGTAAACAGGAGCTGCAGGAAAGGTAAGTAAACGCTTCCTGCCAGCCCCCTCCTACACAGTGCACACCACTGGACCACCAGGGAATGAGAGCCCCCCTCCCTGGTCAGCTAACAAGCAGGAAGGGGGAACGAAGGAAAATAACATAAAAATAATATTAAAAAACATATATTAAAATAATAATATAAAAAAATAAATAAAAATGCCCACCCCCCACCAATGTTCTGCATCACATACACACACTGCACTCATACACACACACACTGCACTCATACACACACACTGCATTCATACACACACACTGCACTCATACACACACACACTGCATTCATACACACTGCATTCATACACACACACTGCACTCATTCACACGCACTGCACTCATACACACACACACACACTGCATTCATACACACACACACTGCATTCATACACACACACACTGCACTCATACACACACACTGCATTCATACAAACACACACACACACTGCATTCATACACACACTGCACTCATACACACACACTGCATTTATACACACACACATTGCATTCATACACACACACTGCATTCATACACACACTGCATTCATACACACACACACACACACACACTGCATTCATTATATATACACACACTGTAAATAAATATTCAATAAATATAATTTTTTTGGGACCTAATTTTATTTAGAAATTTAGCAGTAGCTGCTGCATTTCCCACCCTAGTCTTATACTCAAGTCAATACGTTTTCCCAGTTTTTTGGGGTAAAATTAGGGGTCTCGACTTGTATTCGGGTCGACTTATACTCGAGTATATACGGTAAGTTACATCTAATTGAAAGTGAAACCATTTTTTTAATGCGTGGTATGCAGGGCCGGTGCTAGGATTTTTGACTACACAGGCGAAGATGCATTTTGACGCCCCCCCCCCCCAAAAAAAATAAACAATGCATCTTCACCTCTGTGTCTCGTAGCCCCCTTTTGAATTTCTTACCCCCATTAGTGTTGCATATCCACTCTCTTGAATGTCTTATCCTTTTGGCCCCTTTGTGCCTTACACCCCCCTTTAGTGTGTCTCCTACAACACCTCTTATGTATTTCTTACTTCCCCGCCAGCCCCTATCTATCTCTCTTTTTCTTCCACATAGACATAGATACAGGCAAAAATACATACATGCACAAATACACAAACATACAGACACACAACCATACAAGCACACAGACATAATTTTTCAGGCACACAGTCACAAAGATATACAGACACACAGTCATAAAAGGCACACAAACAAACACAGTCATACAATCTACACATACAGGTACATTGTCATACAAACACAGACATACATTCATACAGACACAGGCCCTCACAGAAATACAGACAGACATAAAGAAACATAGAGATAGGCATACAGAGACATACATACACAGATACCGTGTAAATGCTCCGGCCATCAACAGTGGTGGATGCTCCGTGTCAGGCGGACATCGCTGGATCCACCAGTAAAGTCTTCAATAGGAATAAACGCAGGCAACACTCCAATAGTAAGGATGGTATATTTATTGGTAGGTGAACCACCCCATAGAAAGTGTGATGTTTCAGCTCATGCAATAAGGCTCTGCTGAGCTGAAACGACGCACTTTCTTTGGGGTGGTTCACCTATCAATAAATATACCATCCTTACTATTGGAGTGTTGCCTGCGTTTATTCCTTTTGAATACATTTACACAGTCATACAGAGACATACATACTGTATGTCTCTGTATGACGGTCTGTGTATGTACACAGGATGGCTAAAAGATAGATCCCCATCTGTCGTGCACTTCAACAATGCTTTGAAAGCTGGGGCTCTACCGATTCCCCATGCTTGCAGGATTGTATTTAGCATGGAGCAGTATTTGTGTGTTTGACTGTAAGCATGTGTTTGTATGGAGTATGTTTGTATGATTGTAGCGGTGTGTTTGTATGTAGTGTTTGCATTTGAATGCAAGCATGCATTTATGTGTAGTGTTGGTTTTTGAACGTAGGTGTGTGTTTATATATAATTTTGGTGTCTGATACAGAGGTGTGTTTGTATGTAGTGTTGACATTTGAATGCAGGTGTGTGTTTGTATGTAGTGTTGTTGTTTGCATGCAGGTGTTTATTTGTGTGTAGTGTTGGTGTTTGAATGCTGAGATATATGCACATATACACATACACTGCCACACACCCACACACTGTGATACACATACACAAAGATACACACACTGACGCACATGCAGATATACATATACACAAACTGATACACATTCAGATACACAGACACACATATACAGATACACACAAACACTGACAGATATACAGATAAACATACACTGACATACAGACACGCTGACAGACATACAGATACACACATACACAATGATAGACATACACAAACACACAAAGACACACAGACATACACACACTGACATACATTTAGATACACACAGACACACGGACAGAGACATTTATATACACACACACACTGACAGACATAGATACACACACACTGACAGACATATACAAACACACTGACAAACATACAGATACACACATACACAATGATAGACATACACAAACACACACTAACAGACAGACATACACACACACTGACAGACATTTAGATACACACAAACACACGGACAGAGACATATACACACACACACTGACAGACATAGATACACACACTGACAGACATATACAAACACACTGACAAACATACAGATACACACATACACAATGATAGACATACACAAAGACACACTAACAGACAGACATACACACACACTGACAGACATTTAGATACACACAAACACACGGACAGAGACATATACATACACAAACACAGACATGGATACACACACACACTGACAGACATGGATACACACACACACACTGACAGACATGGATACACACAGACACACTGACCAACAGGTTCAGGAGGGGGGCTTACCTGGGATCCAAAGTGCTGCCTGAGGTAGTTGGGAGTTGGAGGAGCTGGTCCTGCCCAGCCCCCTCCTCTCTGCCTTCTGCTGCCCTAGTCTTGTTGGGAGGACTTCCTCCCATGCTGATTAGAAGGGGGCCGGTGGTAGCTCCGCCCCTGCTGGGCGCCAGCCGCGCTGTGTGCTACAGAGGGAGCAGGGATATGACGTTCATATCCCCGCCCCCTCCACACAGTCCGCGGCACTGCAGGGTGGCGCTCGGCCACGCTACAAGAAGTGACCGGCAGGAGAGGGGAGCTGTGCGCTTCCCTCCTGCCGGTCACCCGGACATTTGCGCCCCCGGGCCGGTGCGCCCTAAGGCGGCCGCCTGTGCCGCCTTATGGACGCGCCGGCCCTGGTGGTATGTGAGTCACAGCCAGGGCAGGTGTGGCTAGGGCTGCATTGACAAATAAAGGGGATTTAACTCCTAAATTGCATAGAATTGAGCAGTAAGACTGCAGGATCATGATCTATACATTAAAACTGCTTCATTAAGCTTCAGACACGAGAGCCTATACACCAACAAGAGAATTGAGACAGATGAATCAAAGGTATAGCACTGAAGGAATATGTATGAAACCTTCTGGACGAAGATGTGATTTCTTAGGTCCCTTAACAAGAGCGGTTCCTGGGACAATGTTCGCCTCTCTTCTGATGCTTAAAGTAAAGGCACATGGAAGTCTATACTGGACCTAAGAAGGGCCAAAAATAGGCTTCAGGATGGAGTCAATCAGATCCATATCCCCATCAATTTGGAAGGACAGTTTCCTTATCTCTATATATCTTAAGGATGCTTACTATCGTTCATTACTAGATCTTCAGCATTATCTCAGAAGAGAACTTCCAATTTAGTGCCCTACCATTTGGCCTCACTGCAGCCCCAAGAACCTTATGTGTGCCTATAGTGATATTGAGAGTCCACAACACCACCTGGTTCCATTATCTGGATGATCTACTACTGGTAGCCTCAGACCCACAGAAGGCAGGCACACAGAGGGATATAGTTCTTTCAGAACGCCTGAAGTGTGGCTGCTTGATGAATACCAACAAGAGCAGTCTCATGCCAGCTCAGAGGATGACTTTTCGAGGTGGAGTATTCTATACTCTGCTTTCCCCTATCTCAGGAACAGTTCGACAGATGGTGGAAGTTTTCTCTTCCAGTTTCTTCGTTTTCGCTTGGTAGCAGCAAGAAAGTAGAAGCAACTACTAGGAATTCTGGCTTCCACCATCAGACTTGTCAGATGGGCTCAATAGCATCTCAGAATTCCTCAAAGGTCCTTCCTATCTCAGTTCAACAAGAGAAAGGGGAATTGGAGCCAGCCACTGACGATGTCACCATCAGTGGAGTTATACTTTACCTGGTAGCTGAAAGAGAGAATATGTCTCTGGGTTTCCTATGAACTGAACTTCATTGGGCAATTATAAGTTTGGATTCCAGTTTTCAAGGATTGGATACACATTGTCTGGACCATGTTACACAAGGACTGTGGGAAGGAACAATATTTCTATCCTATGTTATAGAATTATGAGTTATTTTCAGGGCTCTTCTTTACTTCGGAAAGTTGCTAAAGAAAAAGTGGCTCAAATATCAATTCAAATGTACCCTATATATTGATATAGGGTACATTTGCATTGATATTTGAGCCACTAAGTGGCTGTGAGTTGGGTCTCACAGCCACTTATTGATGAGGGAAGTACAGCCCATTATGAGCATGGCACAGGAGAACAACCAGGGGCTCAGAATACAATAGCTGATTCCCTTAGCCGAGTAACAGTGGTCAAGGTGGAATGGCAACTTTGTCCCAACGTATCCTCAGGGCTGACTCAGATTTGGCTGATACCCTATGTAGATCTGATTGCCACTTCTTGGAACTACCAGGTCCAGAAGCATTTTTCTAGTTTTTAGGACCAGAATACTCAAGGTCACGATACTATAGGAATTAGAGACAGTGGAAGACTCAAAATCCCAATGATGAGTAAGCTGAATCTGGAACCTCCAGGGGAAATTCCAGTAAGTCCAGACCTATTATTACAAGGTACCTTGACACACCAAGATCCTTAAGCTCTAGTGTTGAGGCAGGTGTCTCTAGAAGTATAGGCATACCTGAGACAGTCATTAAGATCCTCTTACAGTCCTATTAATACTTTACAGATTACAAAACTTGCCATGCATTTGGTCTGAGTTATAATACTTTAGAGGAGCACAAATCGGCACTTTCCGCATGGATGGGTACCCATTGAGCATTGGTGTTTTTCTTCATGCAAGCAGTAATTAAATTCAAGCCTCCACTGAGGGTGTTGAAGCCAATATGTGACCTACCACTAGTCTTACTGGCTCTGACTAAACCATCATTTGAAACTCTAGCAGGAGCTTGCATGATGTTAGCACAGAAGTTGCTGTTGCTGGTGGCTGGTACCTCAGCAAGGTGAATGTGTGAACTCCAGGCTTGATCCCTTGTACCCCCTTTCACTGAATTTCAACAGCAATTTCAGCAATTTAACCTCAGCAAGGTAGATATGTGAACTCCAGGCTTGATCCTGTGTACCCCCATTCACTGAATTTCAACAGGATATGGTTGTCTTGCATTACTCGGCCCCCTGCTATTCACATTATTTATAAATGATCTGCCAACGGTACACATGTATGCAGACGACACTATAATCTATGCTAGTAAACCCAAGCTACTGCAACTTGGGGCTGTGCTCTAAAACCAGTTCACAGAGGTAGAAAAGTGGATAGCGGATAACAAACTCTTCCTAAACACTGACAAAACGGTTACAATGATCTTTGGCACTGTACCTAAATTACGTAAAGTACAAAATCAACAACTGTGTATCAGAACAAATTCAAATAGCACACTGACAGCAGTCTGTTTTTTTAAATATCTAGGTATGTTGCTAGACCCCAATCTATCCTTTGGCCTAAACCTGGTGCCCTGTACAGAAACAAATCCTGCCTAAGCCCTACAGTGAGGAAACAGAGAGTGCAACAAATGCTAATGCCGGTCATTGATTATGGGGATGTAGCGTATGCACCCGCACCGCAAGCCCACCTTAATAAAGTTAATATATTATATACTTCATTCTGCCACTTTGTACTAGAATGTAATTACTTTACTCACCACTGTGACATGTTAAAAGAGCTAAACTGGCTGTCGCTGGAATCCCGACTCACTCTTCATCTTTCCAGCCTTGTGCATAAGAGCATTTTCTGGGAAGCTCCCACCCTACCTGAGTAGAATGCTCACCCCAGCTGTTTCCTCCTCCTATAACCTCTGATCCCGTACCAGCACAATATTTATCATAACGCAATACAAAAATAAAGTGACTCGATCCTTAGGGTTGGGGTTTGGTTAGAGGTAGGGTTAGGCTTAGGGAATTGCTGACGTCCCAAAGTGCCGAAGCCCTGAAGTGCCGAAGTCCCAAATTTTGGATTGCCAAACCGAAACCGAAGTGTGGAAGTGCCGAATTCCCGAATTGCTGAAGTCCCGGATTTCGGAAGTGCCGAACCGAAGTACCGAATTGACAAAACCCAGAATTGCCGAAGTCAAAAATTTTGGAAGTGCTGAACCGAATTTTTTGCCCATGCACATCCCTATTTGTTACTGACTGAGAGACTTATGCAGGAATACTCCTTTTAAAGGCTTTTTAAAAATTCCTGTCCTATCAGCTGTAAGGGGAGAAGCTAACCCATATGTTTATGCTCCCATGAATAATAGCCAGGAAAAGAAAATTACGGTAAGTATGAATACATTTTCCTCTATATTATATGACCATGTTTATTTAATTTTTAATCTTTCATGTTCCTTTTTATGTGTTCCCATACCGGACCGCCACCCTGACTTAAAATGGCGTCCAGGGAACTACCACACACGTCAGTATTAAGTGTCGCGCACATTACTATTACAATGTCCAGGAACCGAAAATGATGTCAAGACCATTGATGGAAACCGGAATTAGCCGCAAAACACACCGGACTTTAATGGCATCATTTGGAGACTACATAAACCACAGGGACCCGACTGGTTTTTACTTAGCTATTATTTATCATTTAATTTTAACTCTGTGTTTATTTACAATACAGTTCTTTTTATACACTGTATATACTCTGTCATTTTTATACTCACCTCACGTCCAGTTTTCTTTGATGCTGTTCCGGGTCCATGTGTATCCCAGGTGGGGATTGTTCCACCTAAAGTTTTACACACTAGAGCAGGTCATTTCTCTAGTTGATGTAAGTAGGTTTATTGTTTCCATTTATGGTTTACCTACATACTATACCATTGGGTTTATTTTCTTATCTTTATATATGATGACCTCTATCCACTTGAGAGCCAAGCAGTGCTGAAATCCACAAAGAAATCCATAGACGGTGATTATTCCATCCAGGCTCAAGAAATAGAGTTTATATAGCTCTACAAAGTGAAGGTGTTCCTTTGGCACTATAGAAATTTCTGCACTATTGTTATCATATATTGCACTATTATTATGTCCTGTTTATTTTAAAGGGATCCTATAGTGCCAGGAATACAAAGTTGTTTTCCTGGCACTATAGGGTTGATATGTCCTGTCCCCCCTCAGGGGCCCCCTTCAACCACTTACATGAATGACATCGGGGCTGGGTCAGGCTCCGCCCTTGCTCCGCCACGCGCGCCACACGATTTTCCTATGGGGAAAATCAGCCGCTGGGGGTCCGTGAGGACATCCAGCATCAGATAACGGGCTGAAAGTCAGTTTGGATCCAGGAAGCCCTCTAGTGGCTGCCTGTTATTATAGCTGCAATGTAAATATAGCAGTTCTCTGCAACTGCAATGTTTTACATTGCAGTACTTTGTGCAAAAGGGTCACAGCACCCAAACTACTTCAATTAGCTAAAGTGGTCTAGGTGCCTACAGTGTCCCTTTAAGATATACATCTTCGGATTTCGCGCTCTCCTCTTTACGTACGTAATCAATATGTTCACCTAAATGTTTTTATCTGCTTTGATTTGTTTTTCCCAAGGTTGAGGGAACTCCTTGTTGGTGAATTGCAGCTATTATCAGATAGAGAGCACTTATCTCTGTTCTATTGCTCATAATGTTTTGTTTGTCTCACCTTTACAGAGAGGCAAGCTTTTAAACACTTTCCTAAAATAGCATGTTATTCCATAAATCGTTTTTTAAAAGGCTTCCATGCTAACTCTTTATAATGCTCTAAAACTACATTTTCATGTCAGGAGAGATCTGAATTCCATTTACTTAAACTTCCTAAGTCATCCACATAGCAGACTAAACTTGGGCCAAAGAGAACAATATTAATTTTTCTACGTATCCTTAGCGCTTATACTGCAAAGGTCTGCAAATATTCTTCTGCAGTGCTGAGCATTCTATGCCATGACTGGAGGGGTTACAACAACATCACCTCTACGGTTACATTTCCTCTGTGTTGCTCTCTGCCTCGGGAGCCTACAGCCTGCTCATGTTTTCATAGCAACGTTTCGTAGGGTAAGTGATAATCACTCCAGGCAGCGGCGTTAATAGAACTCACGTTAAACAATTGTGACAAGCTACAAATGTGAAAACAGTCAGCAACACTCACTCTCCATAAAACACAACGGTGGCATAGCTGTATAATGCAGGGCAAGTTATTTTAGAAAAGGATGAATTATAATTTAATATAAATATCATCGTGATACTAATAGATTAGAAAATATTTAGGCAAAAAAAACAAAACTTTTTTACAATGTTTTGAATGTTTTCAGATGAAAGTTTGATGTAGGTTAATTGTTACAACTGCAAATTGCATGATTGTATTGTGTTTTGTGATAGTAACACACTAGAAGTACTTTGTAGACGTGTGAATGGTGAGAATTTGGCCCGGCCGAGCTTTCCTTTCTGAAAACCGTTCAGCTCGGCAGAATTTCAGTAACGAAAAATTGACAAGACAAACGGAAGGGGTGTGAAAATGGGTCAATCAGTGTACTGTAAAATATATACACAATATAAATATTATATATATATACACTTGCTGTATGCTGATAGAAGCATTGTGTCCCACACTTGGTTCACAGATCAAGTAAGAATAAGTAATCAACAGAGGAAAGAAATAGAAGGAGCAACAAAGAAAATCTATATTTATATCATATATACTTATTAAAGGGACACTATAGTCACCCAGACCACTTCAGCTCAATGAAGTGGTCTGGGTGCCAGGTCCCTCAGGTTTTAACCCTTCAGATGCAAACATAGCAGTTTCAGAGAAACTGCTATGTTTACATTTGGGGTTAATCCAGCCTCTAGTGGCTGTCTTCCGGACAGCCACTAGATGTGCATCTGCGACGCTGGAGGCACATTTTGCCTCCATCACGCAGAGTGTCCATAGGAAAGCATTGAGAAACGCTTTCCTATGGACACTTTGAATGCGCACGCGACACTTGCCGCGCATGCGCATTCGGCTCCGCTGACGTCGGACGGGGAGCTGACGTCGGCGGGGAAGGAGAGGTCACCAGCGCAGAGGGAGCCTGGCGTTGGATTAAGGTAACCTGCTGAAGGGGTTTTAACCCCTTCAGCTCCACTGGAGGGGGGCCCTGAGGGTGGGGGCACCCTTAGGGCACTATATTGTCAGGAAAACCACTTTGTTACATGGTTTCTCCTGTGATGGGGTCTAGGAATGGACTGTGGGTATAAAGGTGTTCTTTGCACAACAATGGCTATCACACCATAATTGAAACATTATTGTATTTACAACTCAATTTAAAATATTTTCTATTTCCAATATGTGTTTTATCACCTTCCAGAATATTTCAGGACTTGCTAAGAGACTGGTTAATTTATAAGCTCGAGGATGTGTCCCATTATGCCAGTAGCACATATTTAATCTGTAACTGCCTTGTTTCCCTCGCTCTTTATGACTTACTCGTATGTGGTCTGCATGCTAAAAACCACAAGCCAATAAGTAATGAAAGACCAGCATTAAACTATGTACTGGCCCTGTTCCTTTATCTTGAAATTATGATGACCCAGTTAATTTTTATGTCTTTTTTTTTTGCCATTCTTGGACCATTTGGGCCTTGTGGGAAAATGATGGGTTTGTTGATACTAAATGTATCAAGGTACAAGAATCACACTAAAAAATATGGCTCACTGTTTCAAAGGAACCCTGCAAGCATGAGAAGTACAACTTCAAATAACTGTTTTCCTGATTATTGAGGAGACATGGAAAAGTTTCCAAAATGTTAAACAAGTTGCAAAATCTATGCAACAAGTCCAAGCTGGCTAAAATGTTATAATTCGCTAACATTTTGGCGGCGGGTGGAGGCTGATAAACACACCACAATCCACACACCCCAATGTATGGAAAAAAACAGCCATTTTAAAGAGGTCTGACTTGACCCCCAAAATTTATACCCAATGAAAGCCCTACACCACACGACAATATGAAGACCTATCTTTGATGGTGTACAGGAGCTGACTGCCACTGCAAGGCCAATGGGGGAAATCCAGAAAGATCAGACTAAGCATGTCAAAGAGGGTCTACCAGCAAGGGGTGGGATATATTAGGCAGCAAGTGAACAGCCAGTTCTTGAATTTCATGGGATGGAAGCTGGGAAAATAGGAAATGGAAAAGATTTGCGTGACCTTGACAAGGGTCAAATAGTGATGACAAGATGACATGGTCAGAGAATTTCCAAAATGGAAAGTCTTGTGGGGTGTTCCCGGTATGCAGTGGTTACTACCTACTAAAAGTGGTGCAAGGAAGGTCAACCGGTGAATCAGGGTAATGGGCACCCAAGGTTCATTGATTCATGTGGGGTGCGAAGGCTTAGCTTTCTATCCTGATCACATAGAAAAGCTACTGTGGCTAAAATTGCTGGGAATACCTAATGCTGTTCACACACAGTGCATCAACGTTTGCAGAGAAGCTGCAGAATGGTCAGAGTGCTCATGATGACCTCTGTCCACTACTGAAAGAAGGAAGAAGGCTGTCTGGTCTGACAAATCACATTTCCTTTAAATCAGGTGGATGGCCGTG
This sequence comes from Pelobates cultripes, assembly GCA_933207985.1. Taxonomy (NCBI): domain Eukaryota; kingdom Metazoa; phylum Chordata; class Amphibia; order Anura; family Pelobatidae; genus Pelobates; species Pelobates cultripes. The sequence goes on along the minus strand of OW240913.1, from coordinate 25,510,849 downwards.
TGCTTGTACATTGTTTACCTGGGGAAGAAATAACAGTAGGATGCATTATGGAAAGAATACAGGCCACTGGAGGCAGTGTTATGCTTTGGGCAATGTTCTGCCAGAAAAACCTTGGGTCCTGTCATTTACTTTGACACATTCCACCTGCCTAGAGATTGTTGATGGTAGTAGCTTCTTTCAGCACCCTGCCATACTGCAAAAATTGTTCAAGAATGGTTTGAGGAACTTGACAGAGTTCAGGGTATTGCTGTGGCCTCCAGATTCCCCATATCTCAATCCTTTGAGCTACTGAGGGATGTGCTGGAACAACAAATCCGGCTTAAAGGATCTGCTTCTAATGTCTTGGTGCCAGATACTATAGGACATGTTCAGAGGTCATGTGGAGTCCATACTGTTTTGGCAGCACAAGGAGGACCTATATGAAAATATAAAAAGTAGGTGGGTGGTGTTAATGTTGTGGCTGATGTGTATATATATATATATATATATATATATATATATATATATATTCACACACACATACATATAAATACAGGAAGGGTTCTTCAAAGAGACAAACTGTATGTATATAGAAATAATTTTACATATCAAAAGAGTTGTGGTGGGCAAAAAAGTGTGGATGAAAACCCCTTCCACCTGAAGTAAGTGGATAGATAATACATTGCTAAACACATGTACACACACCACTCAAGCCATAAGACTTGCTTTTCCCACAGAAATCTCACTTTAACAGTACTCTCACTACTGCAAGGGATTCTGGGTAGGCGTATTCCTCATAATTCCACTTTATACATGGGTTAAAAACACTTGAAATAATTTGACAATCCTTGGGGTGAACACAGAGCATCTGATGTAGATATGCAGGGTACCCCTTCTCTCTAACTATACTGGACTGAGTATACCTCCCAATATTTCTAACGAACAAAGAGGGACACCAGGAGCAGGGCTATTTTGAGAAATGTGAGGTGACTTACTAATAATTTGTACAACTCTGTCACTCTGATCGTCTCAACTGGACAGTTTGCTGTCTCCCGGGTGCCCGGGTCCGGCATGTTGCTGACGGAGTGGAGGGATTATTGGGAGGGGATGGGGATGACCCAGCTGTCATGGTCCATAGAGGAAAATGGAAGGTCCTTAAGAATGAGTTCAGGGAACTAGGAAGTAAGCTAAAGAAAAGGACCTCCAAGGTAATATTTTCAGAACTATTACCTGTGCCGCTCACTACAGCAGAAAGGCAGCGAGAGATTAGAGAGGTCAATGCGTGGCTGAAGGCTTAGGTGCAGGAAAGAGGGTTTAGGTTTTTTAGAGCACTGGGCCGATTTTGCGCTTGGGTACAACCTGTATAGTAGTGATGGATTGCACCTAAACAGAAGAGGGTCTGCTGTGCTGGGGGATAGGATGGCTATACGGTTGGAGGAGATTTTAAACTAGTAGTGGGGGGGAGGGTCATAGCAATCTAGAAAATGGAGATAGGATAGAAAGGAGATGGGCTTTAGCGCAGTATAAGAGGGGAGGAGATGGGGAGGGGCAAGCTCAGAACTGAGGAGGTATGTAATATTGATAAAAATTCACAAAAAGTACAAATGACTCATGATCATATCAAATATATGCTTACTAATGCAAGGAGCCTATGTAACAAAATGGGGGAACTAGAGGCAATAGCATACACTAAACAATATGATAAAATAGGCATAACAGAAACATGGCGGCATGAGACACATGACTGGGCAGTTTAGGAAGGATAGGAAAAACAAAAAGGGTGATGGGGTATGTTTGTATATCAACCATGAGTTAAAGTCAAATCTTAGGCATTTGGAATGTGACGGTGAAAATGTGGAAGCTTTATGGGTAGATATCTGCTTGGGGAAAAAGAAGGGAAATCAATTATTGGTTGGGATATGTTATAAACCACCTAATGTAAATATTAATGAGAAAAAACAGCTATTAGAGCAAATTAGGAAAGCTGCAAATCTGGGTAACACGTTAATTATTGGAGATTTTAATTACCCAGACATAAATTGAGATAGAGGGACTAGTACTTCAGCAATGAGAATCAGGTTTTTGAACTTGTTAAATGACACCTTCCTGGTACAAACACCTACTAGAAAGGATGCTTGTCTGGATCTCGTTATAACAAACAATGTTGATCTTTTGACTAACATTCAAGTAGGGGAGCATTTAGGAAATAGTGATCACAATATGGTAACATTTGAAATAAACTCAAAAAGCAAAAGCACGTAGGGTATACTAAAACATAGAATTTTTAAAAAGCCAATTTCAATAAAATTAGGGAAGCTCTACAAAATATCGACTGGCAAAAACTCCATAGTGAAAAAAAGGCTGAGGATAAATGGAAACTATTCAAACAAATATTAGAAAAGTATCATTGGGTAATAAATATAAAAGAAACAAATTGAAACCAATGTGGCTTAGTAGAGAAGTAAAACAAGAGATTAAAAATAAGAAAAGGGCATTTAAATTGGACAAATCAGAGGCATCTTATATAAGTAAGCCAATAATGCTTGCAAAAGGTCAATTAAAGTGGCTAAACTAGAAAATTAGAGATTGATAGCCAAAGAATCCAAAACTGACCCCAAAAAGTACACCGATTCTAAAAAAAAACAAAAAAAAAACGGAAAGTGTACATAGACTGGAAACAGAGATGGGTCTGTTAGTTATAGAAGACCAGGAAAAGGCTGACATTTTAAATAACTAGTTTTCTTCAGTATATATTAAATTACAAAGCAAAGAACACATGGGTAAACCGTTTAGAAGGTAAACCCCTTCATAGCAATGAGTAATGCAAATAATATTAAATAAAATGCCACTTTTAATATGTTGATTAAAATCTTCCTATAGAATTAATATTGAAACAAATATGACAAAGAAAAGCCTGAAATTATTGATTAATCCATAGAGGATTATATTCCTTGTATTCTAATGTCTTATTGAAAGAAAAAAGAAAAGAAAAAAAATTGCTTAAACTAATATAATGAACCCAAAGTTCAATCGGTGTAACCCAAAATCTGTGTAGAAACAAAATAAATATATATATATAAATACCTCAGACAAAAAAAAGAAGAAAAAAGGAGAACAATTACATACAAGTTGGAAAAGATTAAATGATCGCACCATACAGAATTGTATGTTATAAAAATGTAACTGTCAGTGTTACAATTGTATCTTGTTTGTCCAGGGGGAGAATTGTATCGTTTATCAGATAGGGAACAAAACAGTCTGCTTTAGACAGTAAAATTCCCTACTCTGTTGTGCCTTCGAGGGCATCCCTTAACAAAATCTAATACCCTCCTCCCTTCTCTTGTGAATATCTAGTCGTCTTAGCAAGATAGCTGTAAGTCCATCTCGTGGGACTTGGTAAGTACGGTAGAAAGCGATCTCCCAACTAAGTAAAAGATAAATGAAAAAAGAAATAATAAATTTTAAAAAATCTAATAAATAAATGAAAAGAGTATAGCTGGTAAGGTCAAATAAGGTTCTGTCATGTATAAATAAGGGCATAAATTCTTGGGATGAAAATATTATTTTGCCTCTTTAAAAATCGCTGGTAAGACCACACCATGAATATGCTGTGCAATTTTGGGCACCTGTTCTAAAGAAGGATATCATGGCACTAGAAAAAGTGCAGAGACGAGCTACAAAATTGATAAAAGGAATGGAGCATTTTAGTTACGAAGAAAGGTTAAAATTTTTTAATCTCTTTAGTTTGGAAAAACGGCACCTCAGAAGGGATATGATAACATTATACAAATATATTCGGGGCCAGTACAAACCATTATCTGGAAATCTATTCATAAACAGGGCTATACATAGGACACAAGGTCACACATTTAGGCTGGAAGAAAGGAGATTTCATCTAAGGCAAAGAAAAGGTTTTTTTACAGTAAGAGCAATAAGGAAATGGAATTCTCTGCCTGAAGAGATGGTTTTGTCAGAGTCCATACGGATGTTTAAACAGCATTTGGATAAATACTTCCAAAAACATGACATACTGCTTGATCCAAGGAGACATCTGACTGCCAATTTGGGGTCAAGAAGGAATTTTTTCCTAGTTTGTTGCAAAATTGGAAGCACTTCAGACTGGGTTTTTTGCCTTCTTTTGGATCAACAGCAAAACCATATGTGAGGAAGGCTGAACTTGATAGACGGACGTCTCTTTTCAGCTATGTAACTATGTAAAATGTAATTTAGAACAAGAACAATTTATTGTAGTTTAAAGACTTGTTACTGGGAGTATTATTGCTGTGGAGCTCTGTTATACACTCAAACACACCAACAATACAGAGCTACTACAAATGAAGGACATTGAGAGAAAAAATGGGATAGAGGGATTTGGGCCAAAATGAGGGACTGTTCTTTCTAAATAGGAACACTTGGGAGGTATGCTGCAGTGGTGTATGCCAAGTAATCCCTTTGTCTTTTCCAGCAGCTGAAGCATTTTCATTGACTTTTTAATGTGTTATATTTATAATTTAATAAAAAGGTAACCGAGGACTAATTACAATTACTAGCCACAAATTTCAAAACCCTAAACTTTTTGGAATTAAATATATAAATGTTTATTATACAGATATAAAGAGAGAAGAGTGAATTTAAAGTGTTTTAATGTTCACAATAAACTTAAAATAATATAAAATGCATTGAATGAAACTGAATATTAACCTTGGCAACAGAGATTCCCTGATGTAAACCTGTCAATTAAAATGCTGTTATATTAATTAACTGTTTTCATTTATAAGGTATTATTACTTTTATTAATTAATTAATTTTTTAATTTTTTATTTAGGTAGCGTTAAGATGATACAATGTTGGTTTCTAAATTTATTCAAAAACAGTGCATGCATAAGCCTGCATGTTTCACCATATAGTAACTGAATAATAAAATTATATTTGTTAACTGCATTTTTAGTAGATATTGAATAAGTGAATGTAATAAATAAAAATGAAAATAGTTAATAGTTAAAAAAAAAAAAAAAAAGAAATGCCAAGTGCTGATAGACTAAGGCACTACATGCGCTACATCTACTCGCTTTATTGCTCCCATGGTGCCTACATCTTATGGAATTTGATTCATACCGAATTGTTTAGATAATGCAATTCAAATGAACAAAATTGTAAAATAAATGCACAAAAATAAAATAATAAATAAATATATTTACCATTGGCATTTTTTTTTTAATGTTATCCGATAGATTTCAGTAGGAGTATTGTGCAAGTACCTTATACCCTAATTTATCTGCACTTAGCTTCATCCATGAAAATCATCAATGGAAACGTGAATGTGGTTTAATAAGCCATAGCACAGATTGTTTTACATTCATGGGTTCTGTTTATTTTAGGGTTTTTTTTGTTATAGTTATCACAGTCGCTTTATGATCTCTTCTCAAGAATATACAGACATTTATTTAATTTATAAATTGTTAAATGTTTATGTATGATGACTGTTGTATGTGTATGTGTTCCATTGCAGAGACGAAAGAACTGCAGATAGCAAGGGATGATATGGGCATTTGGGGAAAATTAATCTGTAATTTTTTTTTTATTTAATAAATAATGCAAAGCAAAGTTCTTGAGAACGTTAGCTTACAAATTGCCCACATCTCATGTTACCATTTGATGTGTCCCTTTAACTAGACAGGCATTTTTTGCCCAGAAAGAAGCCAAACGAACTACAAGTCAAACTGTTTTAATAAAAATACCTTAAAATCTGCAAAGCCGTTTAATAAAATATTACAACAGGTGTACAAGTGTTTGTTTTTAATTGACAGATAATACCTATTATCCACTGACATTAATACCTACACGGTGACATTAACACCTACATCAACACCAACTATAATTAAATCAGATTGGTAAAATATTTCCAAGGGTTAACAGCACAAATTAATTCAAGACGTATTTGCCTTTTGAATGGTATCTAGATACATAAGCTGATAGCAGATTTCCAAATGCAAAAATATATACCGTATAATGTTTAAAATATATTCCAGATAGCAAATACGTTTTGCGGTTATTAATATTTATTAAATTATAAGCCACATCAGCAATTTATAAAGCCACTCTTTTTTTTAAAGAACATATATGAACTGGTTATTTTTTTCTGCAATGGAACTGACAATATTTTTCAGTTACCTTTTTTATACTCTAAAAACGCAAGAAAAATAATGTATAGCCCAACCATATGAGAACAATAATCATGCAATATTTATTGTCTGGGTTTGAAATGTTTCAAATATTCAAAGCTATAAAACGTCAGGAAAAAGTAGACTTCCTGATGTAAAAAGACACCATAAATTTCCCTTTTTTTTTTAGACAGAAGGAGAAAAAAAAAGTATCAATGTGATATTTTGTGTGAAAGGACGAAAAAATGCACAAAAGAACTGAGCCAGGTTTGAAAAAAATCCCCAGAGGGGCATACTCTCGTAGCCTTTTGGGAGTCTGACGGAAGTAAACTGAAGCCAAGTGCACAATTCCTGTATAATATATTGGAATAAATTTCAAATGCGTTTTCACTGTGCACTGGAACTTTTTTCAGACAACGAGAGGAAATTCAAAGTATAAGCCTGCTTTTAAATACTCGCTGTCACTTCTAATATACAATGTTCTACCTTATTCCCATATTGCACTATTTTCCCTCCTGATTTATGTAGATTTTCCTATTTATAAGAAATGAAAACCTTTCTTTATCACTGTTATCTGTAGGAAAATGTTTTTGTATTTTTCTTTAGGGAAATGAGAAATTCAAATTTGTAGTTTTTGTTGCCAGTCGTGGATTTAACTAACGACTGTAGAGATAGGAGCTTCCTAGAGAAATGATTTATTATTGATTAGTTTCAATGCATAGTAATCGTAAAATTGCATAATTGTTGAAAAACATTGTAGAATAAAAAAAATTGTTGTCAGTATTTTCGATTTATCTGCAGACGTTACCATTAAAGTCTATGGCAATTTCTATAGATAAATAATTTGAGAAGCAGATTGTGATCATTTGAAAAGCCTATCCAAAAATATTAAATTGAGGCCTATGTGTTTTATAGCCAACATGTTTAGAGTTGATATTCAGATTAAAGGACTACACTATAATATTTTTCATTTTTGTGTGTGAGTGAATTGTTACCACGGGTACCTCCAAAATATGAATCTCACAGAAATGTGTAATAATAAAATTTATATTCATTTGTTTTGAAAAAATAACTCGTCTATTTCACCCCCCAAAAAAGGCAATATGTTGGTCCTAAACTATAAATGCAATTTACATCCTCTACGTTGATCTTTATATCTCAATAAAACTGTCCACAGGAAGTCGAGATATAGGAATACTGGAAAACAAAAATTAATGGCAACAACATGGACTGGAAAAGAAAAACAGACCACATTGACCCAAACACATATGTGAATTTAATAAAAATGTTTTGGGGCATCTGTGGGCCCATTAAAGCCAGAATAGTACTGATGGTTCTTCCCTATCAGCCCATGTTCAGGGGTTAGGATTCTTCAATCAACAGGTTAATAAAAATATTTTTTTCATTACGTTGGCAATGCTTAAGAGTAGTTAATGGTAATTAAGGTTATTTACTGAGTAGAGAGGCAACCTAAGAGTTCCGCCCAAGGATTGTTACAGTCACAGTTTGGGGTCACAATGTTACTACAGTTATAACATAACATTCCCTCCCTCTCTCTTGTTTTGCCACTTTTCAGAAATCCGAACCACTTAGGCACTTCCGAACTACCGAACTTCATCACTTCGGGACTTTGGACATTCGTAAGCATCTGATTGTCCGAATGGCATGAAATTCATACGAATATACATTTGGAACAAAGCAAATCGCACATGTCTACAGCAAACATGGAGAGCAATAAATATTACTAATTTCTGCCTTACTTCTTTGAGATTTGTTCTGGTGGTGGAGCAGGGATTTCTCCCCCTATGGGTGGAAATCAGAGTGTTGTGAATTACTTTTGTATTATTTCCTATTTTTATATTTTTTCTTTGCATGCCTTGGTAGTATGGGCTTTCTGGAAAATGGTCTTAGATGAGCAAATTGTTAGGCGTTTTATTTTTGTTTTGTTTGTTTGTTTTCTTAAACAAGAATGGATCATACCCCACGACCTATGTTGGGATAGAATTAGGTCCATGCTACATTTCATGGTTGGTCAATTTCCTAAGAATATTATTAAGGTGGTAAAATAAGCAGACAAAAAGGTACATTAAAATGAAACAAAAAGAAAAAGGGTACATGAGAACTAAATTTAGGCACATACAATATTTGATGTATTGCTTACAATAAATTAGTACTTAAAGAATACATAATAAATGACCCTTTATGATTCCCTGTAAAATGCTGAGCGGCACATGAATTGTAAAATGAGTCCAGTGTCCAGTGTGTGCAAGTAAAAATGTGTAGGCGTGAGACAACATGTCTTCATCTTATTAATAGAAATCACACTTTATACACAATTATACACAGTGATTGTTAACCTTAAATAAAAAATTTAAATGAAAACTAGTTTGGATAAAATTTTCAGTGGCAAAAAAAACAAAACGCATACTTAAAAGAATACTACAGTTAAAGAAATTATACTTTCCAAAAATATATATTAAGAACAAATAAAATGCTTAAATATAAAAATGAATGAATTGAAATAAAACATGGTATACAGTTCTAAAGAAAACAATACTGTAAAAAATATAAGGAGTATATTTGCATATGCAAACAATATAGTGTTAATTAGTATACAGATAGTACAGAATATTGAATGCATACATGAAACAACAAAGATATGCTTCCAGTAGACGTAAAGATGTATAGTTTCAATGGACTGATAAATGCATGATTTGGCCTACTATTCTTTTTCTTATCAAATGATTAATATTCAATTTATAAGAATTTTTTTTTAAACATGTAAGTTAGTGTCTTAGCAGGACCAGTACCCATAGATGGCCTATAAAAAAATAGTACATTTGTTATACGGTATTGTCACCTATTTAAATTTGGCGATGGCAGTCTGAAACTCACCTAACATATAGGTACATCTTAACAATTTATCTGCTACATTATATATTATTTCCCATAGAGGAGTAGAATTTGAGAGACTGTAGTTTTCTCTACGCTGGTTGAGAAAAGGATTAAATATTTTATCCAAGGTATTGAGGAAGTGTAATGCAGAACAAACAAACAAGGCAGTTAGTAGCAGTCTGACAATATCCAGCTGTCTGTGTGTCTAAATCTGTTGCTGACTTAATGTAAAATAAGGCACCATGTGAACTTTTTTTTCAGGAGGGGTGTAGGTGATTAAACGCTAATGTGCTTGCGTTTTTGCCAGGTAACACATAGCATGGCACTTTCCGAGAAATTACCCACCCTATGAGCTATTGACATAGGCTCTGGACCGGAGCACTAAGTGATCTGTGCTGTGTCTGCTCTGATCACATGACACTGTAGAGGTCCGTAATGAATATGTGCCACTGTGTGATGGATTCCAATTCCCAGGGCGCTGTGTGCCAATGCACACAATTCTATTACTATGTGTCTAGTCTAAAGAGTTCTCTGAACAAAGCAGAATCAGCACGCAAAGGTACTGAGATGGTCTCATGACTCCCCTGTTCACACACCGTGCTTTACTGATACAAATTCCAAAATATAAATTGGTACTTGCACCAAGTGCTATTAAACAAAACTATAATTGTCTTGTAGAGCTTTTCTGCAGAACATTGTCTATCAATATGTTTCAATCCTCATCTCCTAAACATTAAAGGAACACTATAGGGTCAGGAATACAAATGTGTATTCCTGACCCAATAGTGTTAAAACCACCATCTAGCCTCCCTGGCCCCCTCATGCCTCTCTAAATATAGTAAAATCTTACTTGTATTAAAGTCTGGAGTTGCTTGTTTTGTCTCTGTTTCCTTTTGAGCTGCCCACTGCCTGCTGACATCATCAGAAGTGATGGCCTGATCCAATCACAATGATTCCCCCATAGGATTTGCTGAGACTGTCAAGGAGGCAGATCAGGCACAGAGACAGCACAATTAAAACACAGTCCTGGCCAATCAGCATCTCCTCATAGAGATTAATTGAATCAATGTATCTCTATGAGGAAAGTTCAGTGTCTGCATGCAGAGGGAGGAGACACTGAATGTTTGGATGCATTTTAGGCAGCCATGACCCAGGAAGGATCTCTAATAGCCATCTGAGGAGTGGCCAGTGAAGTTATCACTAGGCTGTAATGTAAACATTGCATTTTCTCTAAAAAAGACAGTGTTTACAGCAAAAAGCCTGAAGGTAATGATTCTACTCACCAGAACAAATTCAATAAGCTGTAGTTGTTCTAGTGACTATAGTGTCCTTTTAAACGGATTCACAGTAAAGATACAATGTTTTGAGGTTATAGGCTAGTTAAAGTTTATGCTTATTTGTTTCATGAATATTATGTTTTGGTTAAAGGAGCACTGTAGTGCCAGGAAAACAAACTTGTTTTCCTGGCACTATAGGGTCATTAGGCCCCCCCCCCACCCTCCGGGCCCCCTCACGCTGGGCTGAATGGGTTAAAACCAGTTCAGCCACTTACCTTTATCCAGCTCTGGGCTCCCTCTGTGCTGGGGAACTCTCCACCCCCTGCCGATGTCAGATCGGAATGCGCATGTGTGGCAAGAGTCCCGTGCGCATTCAAACAGCCCATATGAAAGCATTACTCAATGCTTTCCCATGGACATCCAGCATCTTCTCACTGTGATTTTCACAGTGAGAATGGCGGAAGCGCCTCTAGCGGCTGTCAGTGAGACAGCCACTAGAGGCTGGATTAACCCTCAGTGAAACATAGCAGTTTCTTTGCTGCAGGGTTAAAACTAGAGGGGCCTAATTGAGCTGAAGTGGGCTGGGTGCCTATAGTGGTCCTTTAATATTTGATCCATTTATCTATTTAAATTAACACTATCAAACAAGACTGACAGTGTTTTGGAACAATGTGTATTATCATTTTTACACCGCACTTTATATTAGCTGTCAACTGCACTTTTTACACATCATTGTATACTGATTCTGTACTTCCTATACTGATAAACCAGAAAACCCCCAATAAGATGTTTCAAAAAAATTCAAAAATACAAGAGACAAAATGAGTAGCTTGCAAAATAATGTATAGTGTGGAACAGAAACTTTCTCCTAACAAGGTAAAGACCACAGGAATCTGAATAGCAGTCTCTCCAGTATAAGAAGGATCCTTCACAAAGGATGGCAGAAACAAAAACAAAAAACTCATGTATTGCACTTTTTCCTAACTCAGAAGAACAAGGATGAATCTTAAGATCACTGAGCTCACATTTGTACAATTGAATACAGTTGACATGGCCGGATGTGTGATCACCAGTGGCTGGCAAGGTTAGACCACATTTATAAACAAAAACGGCTAAATATGTAATCCTCTGTTATTACATATTAAAGAGTAAATATGGCAAGTCTGTGCTACTCCACGAGGAGACCACCTGTTTGCCACCTCAAGACCAGCTGGGAAACTCCTGTCACAACTGTTGTTTTGCCTGTTTCTACTTCATCTGTCATTAGAAGGCCAAATCCTTCCAAAATTGTTTTCACTTTCTTTCTGAGGGTAACCATTCTCTTGCATAATCAAGGGTCATAGTGGAAGTTCTTCTGTGTGAAGTTATAATTCAACAAGATCCCTATAAGCAGCAAAAGTAGCAATTAGCACATTTTTGTATCACTGGCTCGAGCACTCCTGCCTCTAGGTGAGCCGTGTGTGGCTCGAACACTCATGGCTCCTTGCAGGCCATACGTTCTGATCTGATGCGTGGCCTGTACAGTATTAAGAATGGTGCTCGCGTCACTCGCACATTCTTAAAGGAGGAATGGGAGCCTTACTTTGCGGTTGGCTCCCGTTGGCCCACGTTATTCCGGCACCCCTATTCACGCACGTTTTGGGGGGCAGGCATTACCTGGCCCTATATACTGTGTCCTATTGTGGTTTCTGTTCCCAGTACCCTTTAGTGCATTTCTTGAGTTATTGTATTGTATTCTGGTGTTGACCTTTGCTTTGTTTCCTGACTCTGAGTTTCTCTTTAACCCTTGCCAGTCTTGTTTACCTATCTGATTATTACCGTGTACCCAACTTTAGTTAGTTCTCGATTTCACTGTATCTCCATTACCGAGACCTCGGCTTGTATTTTGACGAGCTTTATGCTTTGTCTAACATTAAGTCCGGCCACTCTAAGGCCCAGTAATATGTTTATATTCCTTTGTCCATTCCTGGCTATCCTAAACTCTGAGTGTTAGGGTTATACTTCGTGACAGACCCTACTTCCATCTCCACCTTCCTGAATTTGATGCTCACATCAACATACTAAATTTAGTCCCTATGTTTTTATTCCCTCGAGTGAATCTAGCCCTCCACCAACTTCTCCAGTTTTCATAATTTTGCTCAGTCATCCCTCTGTCACACTAAAAGGACACCGCACACACATTAACACTTCAGCTTGCTGAAGTACTTTATGTGTCTGAAGCCTGTCACATTTGTGACAGTTTACAAAAGTACTGCCCTACACATATGGGATTACTCTGTTCCTGGTGTAAATTGTAATGTATGCCCTTATCTTACTGATTCCAGTATATCCCACTTCAAAATACTGAATCTAACATGCCATCCTTTGTTTCACCTTGTGGGCATCACATTCCCTCTTCCTTATCAGAGAGTCCATCTCCCAACCCCCTCATTGTTTAATTTGTGCACTGCAGTCCTTACATATATACTAACTGCTAACTACAACATCACCACATCAGTTGACCAACCAGCCTGAATGCATCTGGTTTGAGCACTACGGTAATACACAACATGTAGTCATCTCTAGCATTAGAATGACATCCAAGCAACTTTTCCACACGACTGTCTTCTGCCTGTTGATTAAGGCCCCCACTCTGAGCAACTATTTACTGTGTGAAGTACCAGGTATGTAGCTCTTGACAGATTAACGATTTTCATTAACATGGACTTCAACCAAAGAAAGTTTGGACACCTCTGCTCTAAATGAATGAATGCCGTAGAGGTCGGAAACACCAGAGGATGGAATTAAACGGCTCAAACAGAATTCACTAGTTTATAGGAGACAGGGAAAGAGCACAACACAGACTGTACACTCCATCAAACTCTGTAATTGTATGCTATGTAACTCTCCAATACACACTTCAATGCTACAAAAAGCTATGTTGTTTCCCCATGCCAAAATCAGGTAATTACAGATTTTTTTTCCAGAACCATACGGAGAAGGCTCAAAAGCTGAACTATATCAGGATTCATTACCCTGGGTGTCCAGTAAGCTGGACCTCATTGTACGTATTTCATTACAAGAAGATTTATTGCCCTGTAGTGTTCTACAAACTTGAATAGACAAGTAAAGACGTTTATACCATGTTGTGGCTTTTCTGGTCAGAAAAAGATTTGTAAATAGCTGTCTGTCAGACTGTTCAAGATAGACAAACATACACTGGACCAAGGAAAACAAAATCAAGCTTCTCATTTGGAGAAACTCGTGTTGTGTCTTTATACTTGCAGAAATAGCCAGCCAAGTTTGAAGTTACCTGTGCCTTCAAATGCCATCTGCTTGCTTTGGAAATTGGCAATGTCTGTCAATTAAAGCAATGTGCTCAGTATATTAAATCTGGCTGGCCCTTAATGTTCTCTCATGTTTTAATAATAAAGAGCATCCTATAGGAACCTCAAGGCCACTTCAAGCTTACTATCTTGCCTCGATGCTACACAGGCTACAATTTTACATGAAGCAACAAGCCAAAAGAAATAAGGAAGATAATGGTTACTGGCGGTGATAAAATATATCTTAGTAACCACAGAACTTCAAAGGAACCTAAAACGTTTACATTCTTATACGTACTTCCAATATACAATAAGTGTCGCTATCCTTTATATTGAGCAGCCTTGCACAGCAAGGGTGCTTCAGATGTACATATTACAAAGTTATAATTTGCTTTCTATTGATACTCCACTTTTTAATCCATTTAGCTAAACCCATAATCAACATTCTTCTGCATGGTCTTTATTTAAAGAAAATCCCCAGGAACTGCTATTTCTGTTATGTCCTCTTAGAAAAGAGGACTCTAACTCCCAATGTTAGTAGGAAAAGACTCTAACTCCCAATGTTAGTTCACCTATATGGTTTTATGAGAGAATGGTGTGACAAATGCTACTTCCCACGTATGTTTTCCGCGGACTCCTGGAGGAGTGAAGAGACTGGCCTCCTGCCCACCGACTGTGGTCAGGATCTGTGACACAGTTTGGGAGTTGCCCTGCCCGGTCGCCACTGGTGGCTTTCCCTGGGTGCCCCTGGTTCGGCACTTTCCCTTCATGTGAATGGGACCGAACGCTGGCTCTCTGGCATCCGTTTGCATGAACCAAATCCACGAACAGTCCCAGCGAAACTTAGCTGCGACCACTATGGAACTAAATTCGGCATGAGGACTTCGTGGGTTCCTTGTCACCTCAGTGGGACTTGGACGCGAATGTTATGGAACTGTTTTCGGCATGAGGAGACAGTCCGGTTCCCAGAAAGCTTTTTGGAAGGAAGGTGTCTGAGACTGGGAGGCACAGATGCAGACTGGGACCCGAGCAGAGCAGCCTGTATTGCAGCCGCGGGAGCTCCCAAGCACCAAACACCCTGGTACTATTTTGGCTTAGGGCCGTGTGTGCAGCTGGTCAGAACTTTAACACAGTGGCATTTCCTCTATACTACAGGGATCTTAATGCTATATGGAGAACTTGGGTGCTCAGATCAAGGCTATTTAAAGCTGTATTATTTGTGGGGTTATTTTGTGTTTTTTTTATGTTGTGGGGTACTTCTCTGTTTTTATATTTTTGTGTTTGGTTCTCTGTTCCTGGGAGATAATTATGAATTTAATGCAATTATCTCCAAGGCACAGATATTCCTGGGAGGAGCTTGGGTTGAATAAAATGGAGACCTCCTACTGGGGTCTGTGCATGTAAGGCAGAGTTTGGCTCATTAAAATCAGTTGTACTCCCAGAACTATGTGTCGTCTAGTTACTGGGAGGGGAAGGGCTATAATCACTGCTCAGCACCTTGTTCCAGCTCGTGGAGGATTCAGCGAGGAAAGTCCTTGTAAGGACTAGAGCTCCCAGGACTGTGTCGCCCAGTCCCTGGGAGGGAATAGAGCTAGTGCCCTATTCTGTTCCAGGATGGAGCGGCTAGAGGAGGACCCCAGCCAAGCCACGGCAACTGGGGCAGAAGTGCTAAGGTGTTCCCCTGTTCCAGCTAGGAAGTGGTCCTTGGCGGAGGTACCCAGCCGGGGTACAGGGAGCTCCATCACAAATGGTATCTTCCAATTGTCCATGAAGTAGCATAGGTTCACCTTTATAACATTGTATGCAGGTTTACATTCGCTAATTATTATTATTATTATTATTATTGCCATTTATATAGCGCCAACAGATTCCGTAGCACTTTACAATATTATGAAAGGGGATTTAACTATAAATAGGACAATTACAAATAAACTTACAGGAACAATAGGTTGAAGAGGACCCTGCTCAATCGAGCTTACATTCTATAGGAGGTGGGGTGTAAAACACATTAGGACAGGAATGTGCAATCAAATAAGGTGGGCTGCCCTTTAGGAGAGGGCAAGAGACGGGTATGTGAGGTAGGGGTTAGTCTTGGAGGCCATAAGCTTTCCTAAAGAGATGGGTTTTGAGGCACTTCTTAAAAGATGCAAGACTAGGGGAGAGTCGGATGGCGGTAGGCAGGCTATTCCATAGGAAGGGAGCCGCCCGCGAGAAGTCCTGCAAGCGCGAGTTGGCCGTACGGGTGCGGACAACGGACAGGAGGTGGTCACGGGCAGAGCGGAGAGACCGAGAAGGGACATACCTGTGGATCAGTGAGGAGATATAAGAGGGGCTAGAGTTGTTCAGTGCTTTATAGGTGTGAGTTAGTGCCTTGAATTGACTCCTATAGCACACAGGAAGCCAATGTAAGGACTGGCAGAGGGGTGAGGTGTGAGAGAACCGACTAGAGAGGAAAATCAGTCTAGCAGCAGCATTCATTACAGACTGTAGGGGTGCAGTACGGCTTTTGGGAAGACCAAGCAGGAGAGGGTTACAATAATCCATGCGTGAAATTATTAGAGCATGGACAAGCTCCTTGGTAGTATCTGGTGCAAGAAAGGGGCGGATGCGGGCTATGTTTTTAAGATGGAATCTACAGGATTTGGCAACATGCTGGATGTGAGGCTCAAAGGTGAGACCAGAGTCAAGTATGACGCCAAGACAGCGCGCTTGCAAGGATGGGCTGATGTTGGTACCACAAACTTGAAGGGAGAGCGAAAGAGGAGGATCAGTATTAGGAGGAGGAAAGACAAGGAGCTCAGTTTTTGAGAGATTGAGTTTCAGAAAGCGGGAGGACATCCAGTCAGAGATGGAAGAAAGGCAAGCAGTGACACGTTGCAGGACAGCAGGGGAGAGGTCCGGGGAGGAGAGATATAGCTGGGTGTCATCAGCGTACAGGTGGTAGTGGAAACCAAATGAGGTAATATCCGTTTCACTTGAATGAGTGCTTCTTGTTTTTTTAACTTTTGAGAGATAAGACAACATAAGTTTACATTTCATTACACAAGGGGGATTTCCTTTGTTTTTTTAATGAATCAAAAGCACAAAGTGGATATAGATGAAGGTGTATGCAGCTGAATCTTATCCCATAGGGAACTGATGAAAAAAAAACTAAAGTTTTATGTGAAATATAAATATATCTTGTTTGGTTTAATGCAAAACAATTATATATATATATGTAATATGTCTTCATAGAAGCTTGGACTATCAATTAAACCCATTGATGGAGCAAGGATGCTACAAAGTGTTATCAGAATATGGTCCTTGAAGGAAAGGGTCCCCAAAATAATAAGATAAAGTGCCAAATATAATGAACATGTAATTAATCATATTGTAATTATATTGTGTTGGCCCTCTATTTCCATTTCCATTCCCAAATCTTGCCTACCAGGCTTAATAGGGATGCTCCATCCTACTGGAATCCTTTACTAGTCACATATGTATTAGTTAGTAGTTTATACAATAAGCTAATCTCTATTATATATGGGA
Organism: Pelobates cultripes; assembly: GCA_933207985.1. Taxonomy (NCBI): domain Eukaryota; kingdom Metazoa; phylum Chordata; class Amphibia; order Anura; family Pelobatidae; genus Pelobates; species Pelobates cultripes. The sequence goes on along the minus strand of OW240913.1, from coordinate 25,493,704 downwards.
CAGATACGTCTTGGAAGCCGATCTGGGGTGCCTGCGGCATTCCACAAGGATGGCTAACAGCGATCCTAGGGCCCATTGATTTGGCCAAGCATTCTGCAGCCTCTGCTTGTCTGTCTGTCAACAGGGGACCCGCAGCGGTTATCCCATCTCTTCAAGATAGTGTCCTCCATGCAGGAAACCGAGCAGGCAAGACTGTGAGTATGGTGGATGGGGCTTAGGGTGGAGCATGGTTGATGATGTGTCCAAAATGGCAAGTTTATATGATCCTTTAACTCTCCCTCCAGTGATTGCTCAGTTGTTCTGTAGCCTACTCTCAGTCTTCCAGAACAATCATTGTGTATATTAGTGTGTCTTCTTGGTACCAGTTTTTGGCTTTCTCTATGACTTCGCTTACTATTCCCTGCTCTGCCCATCAGACTATCTTTGACTCTGCTTCTCTGTCTAGTCCCTTTGGATTTGACTGGTTACCACCTATGCCATTACAGACCAGCCAACATCCTGTCTCCACTTCCAGGGTACCCTGTGGGTCGTGATTTGAGTAACTGCTGTTCCGCTGCACTTGAGTTCCATATTTGGAAATAAGAGCCCAGTGGACCATCAGAAGATGTAACTTGTGTTATATTATTATTTAGGGAGAAAATCTAATTTACTTTGTAATGTCATATGGAAGGTTGATACTATTAGTTCAAGCTTACTTCTATCAGAAATTATACAGAATATTTCCAGTGAAATTTTCTAATGAAATACTGTTCAGTGATGTAAAACAAAATATAACATTATATGAGTGCCAGGTTTACAATGTTAAAATAGCCAGATCATTTTTTTGTATTTATTTTTTTTTAAACAAAAATATATATGAACCCAAACACATGACATAAATACATGTATATGCACAAAGACTCATAACATGGATAATTGCATACACATGCATACAATAATTATACGTGCTGCTATAAAAACACAGTGAATTGAAGGTTTCTGGGTTTATATAATGCTGTTTATTTCTTTTGCAATGCTACAAAAAAAATCAAGGCACGTTAAGGTCTGCAGTTGAACAGAAATATATATTTGCAGTAAATAGTACAGAAGAATCATTTCAGTATTACATTGCTCTTCATTGTTCTATTTTAGAATCCTTTTTTTTTTTACAAGATAGACTGAAAGTGCACCCCTATCATTTACCCCTACATCGCTTTTCCACTTGTTTCTATTTCTGAGTGGCTAAATCTTCAGTTATACTGGGTGAGCTCTACATTATTGTTTGGTAATTTACTCAGATGGTTCTAGGTTAGCAATACATTATAGAAACTGAATGTTGGGAGAACATCAGGACTCCAATCTTGGACAGTTTCATATATATATATATTGCCAGAAAATTATGAATAATATGCTCCGTTCCACCTGTATCTTCCTCTTTTATTCTTTTATATAGCACTGGCCTCCATTGCATATAGCCCAAACCATGGCTTTCACACTGCCTTACTCTAAATAATGCACGCGCAGCCCAGGCTATGCTAGTTTGATCAGTATATATACATAATTTATATTTTAAATAGTGTATGATTCAACCAAAAAAACTAAACCTGAATAGTGGCTTTTTAAAGTCATTTATCATGCTAATAATACTAATCAGGTACTACGGGCAGTGATTCTCATATGATTTGACAAAAGCCTTCACTGAGGACTTCACAAAGTTCCGTTACCTACTCCTCCCCACCCCGAACTGGTGGGGGTTATCCCGGTCCCCTCTGGGGAAGCCTGCAATACTGCCCTACCAATGCAAATCTTCAGATGCCTGGAGACAGCATGATTGATTCAAGATGGCTACCTCGCCAAAGATTTTACACCAAAGAGCAGAATTAGAAGGTGACATTCTTTAAAAAAATTTGAAGCCATTTGCCAGAACTTCTGGCATCGAATACACAGTTGTACATACATCCCTACAGGGGAACTGTCTAATGGGACACTCACGGGTCTATGATTCCGCTGCCTGGAGTAGAGTGATCAGTGTACATTGGGAGCCAGTTCCCCTTGAGGCCTGGACTCGGAGACTCACAGCGTATGTTTTACCAACACTGAAGTACACCAAAGGGCTGATCGGCATTAGCATGAGCGGCGATGGAATGGACTTTCCACTATGGCCTGCTTGTGTCATAGTCTCCCTAAAGATAAGCGACTTACCCTCTCAATTTCTGGCAGCTGTTTAGTATTGAATTGCTCTTTTCTCTACAATTAGTAGCAGTGGCACAATCACTAATTTATCTTAGCATATTTATAATCTAAGGCAGTAAACCTTTTCTATACTCATTCACTACCAGTGCAACTCTACGGTTTTATGTTAATATGACCTCTATATTTCTAACTACAACGCACTGCGTACTTTCATTTCATGTTATTTTTCTGAGCTTCTGAGCTCTGTGAGTGACATCCTGTGTTTCTTTGTCTTGCTACGTACACCAGTTAGACTGAAAGTGCACCCCTATCATTTACCCCTACATCGCTTTTCCACTTGTTTCTATTTCTGAGTGGCTAAATCTTCAGTTATACTGGGTGAGCTCTACATTATTGTTTGGTAATTTACTCAGATGGTTCTAGGTTAGCAATACATTATAGAAACTGAATGTTGGGAGAACATCAGGACTCCAATCTTGGACAGTTTCATATATATATATATTGCCAGAAAATTATGAATAATATGCTCCGTTCCACCTGTATCTTCCTCTTTTATTCTTTTATATAGCACTGGCCTCCATTGCATATAGCCCAAACCATGGCTTTCACACTGCCTTACTCTAAATAATGCACGCGCAGCCCAGGCTATGCTAGTTTGATCAGTATATATACATAATTTATATTTTAAATAGTGTATGATTCAACCAAAAAAACTAAACCTGAATAGTGGCTTTTTAAAGTCATTTATCATGCTAATAATACTAATCAGGTACTACGGGCAGTGATTCTCATATGATTTGACAAAAGCCTTCACTGAGGACTTCACAAAGTTCCGTTACCTCCCCCTCCCCACCCCGAACTGGTGGGGGTTATCCCGGTCCCCTCTGGGGAAGCCTGCAATACTGCCCTACCAATGCAAATCTTCAGATGCCTGGAGACAGCATGATTGATTCAAGATGGCTACCTCGCCAAAGATTTTACACCAAAGAGCAGAATTAGAAGGTGACATTCTTTAAAAAAATTTGAAGCCATTTGCCAGAACTTCTGGCATCGAATACACAGTTGTACATACATCCCTACAGGGGAACTGTCTAATGGGACACTCACGGGTCTATGATTCCGCTGCCTGGAGTAGAGTGATCAGTGGACATTGGGAGCCAGTTCCCCTTGAGGCCTGGACTCGGAGACTCACAGCGTATGTTTTACCAACACTGAAGTACACCAAAGGGCTGATCGGCATTAGCATGAGCGGCGATGGAATGGACTTTCCACTATGGCCTGCTTGTGTCATAGTCTCCCTAAAGATAAGCGACTTACCCTCTCAATTTCTGGCAGCTGTTTAGTATTGAATTGCTCTTTTCTCTACAATTAGTAGCAGTGGCACAATCACTAATTTATCTTAGCATATTTATAATCTAAGGCAGTAAACCTTTTCTATACTCATTCACTACCAGTGCAACTCTACGGTTTTATGTTAATATGACCTCTATATTTCTAACTACAACGCACTGCGTACTTTCATTTCATGTTATTTTTCTGAGCTTCTGAGCTCTGTGAGTGACATCCTGTGTTTCTTTGTCTTGCTACGTACACCAGTTACTATTATGTAACCTTAGTCGAGCCTTGGAATTGTACTGTTCTTCTTGCATACTCTTTACAAGTCTATATATTATTGTCACCACTGTACAACTCTGAAAAAAAAAAAATAAAGTCATCATTTTAAAACGTGTATTCCTTTAATAATATCTTTAAAAAAATGCAGACACAAACAGGACCTTTAAAAATAGTGTTGAATTTTTATTTTTATTCACAAAACAAACAAAAATTGGCTGACAGTGGAGATGTAAATGAATGTTTACTGATTAAACTGGAACAATTAGATAACAGTAAAAAGAGAACAAAAACAGCACTTAAAGAAACTGTCACCTAAACAGTGAAAAGATAGCGAATTAATGAAAAAATATATATATTTGGTTGTTTTTTTTTAAACGGTTATCTATTCTTGTCCCTGTCAGAGTACACTTTGTATAATTCCTAAGTCAGAGATAATTATGGAAATTATAGAAAACAAGTAACCATAACATAATTTTTGACAGCTTTTGATTGAAAATTTGGAACATTACAACGCTCTGTAAAGTAGTGGGGGCATTGTAATCCAACAACTACTAAAATAAGAAGTGTGTAAGTAGCTCAAGGAAAAAACAAAAAATACTGATATATACGTTACTGCCAGGGATCATTAGCAAAGTTTATATTTTATATTATAGCAGGCCATGTACCTATGATTCACACATTGCTGCTTTAGGCAAATATTCTTATGGGAAATGCATACTTCGGGGCTGTTTTGGGTAAGATGAGGGCTGTAATCATTAAAGGTTACAGCCCTGAAGAATGCATTGTAGATACTTTCTTGGTTTAGACAGTGATGTGGTCTCTCTAACAAAGCCGCACTGTGATATTGAAAGAAAAAAAAGGGTCACATTTAGCGCAGCAATGGTGGAGAATCTTTCAGATTCAGCTACTTTGGCAAACAATTTGCAGTTCTCTTGACAATTCTTCAAAAACCCTGGTTTGGCAAATAGAATTAATATCATTTTTTTCTTTATTACCAAGTGGATTTGCAGTTCTGTTTCCTTACAAATTAAAATGGTTTGCTGCTTTTTGTTTGCTTCCTTGTATTTTACATAATTTAGGAAACCTATCATTTTAGTGCCTAGAGGTGCCAGGAAAGCAATTTGGATTTTAACAACCCCCCATCTCTATAAATCAGCCTGGGAGTTGCTATCATACAAATGCCAGGGGGCCTGTGAGGGTCTGGTGGCTTTGCAATGCATCTCTCACCTCTGTCCTTCCAACAGGGTTATTCACTAAACACATTTTGAGAACTAAATTCGAATGACAAAACGGAGGTTAAAACTGTGTCTAAGTTGGATAATTTATCCACATCGACTATTTTTAGCTCCATTTAGATTTATTTAGTGAAAATTCAGAGTAGAGTGAATAACTCTGCAAGAGTTAAACAGAATGCATAAGAGAGGAAACGGTTTATTTCTGTTAATACAGTGGAAAATGTAACCCGTGACTGTTCGTCCCATTCCAGCCTCGGAAATCATACCGGCTAAAAATAAAATGCTGAATCCGAAAATAAGGGATGATGGTGTGTTCTGGATCTGCAGGCTGATGGCAGTCACCCCGTTGCTAGTGACAAGATTTTGTGCTTTCTTCCCTCCACCTACACAGGATCCCAAACATCCTGCCATTAATTAGCAAACGGTTCCAGCTAGTAAACAAGGATAAACGAGCGAGGGGGCTAAAAAATGAGACATACAGTCAAGTCATATAGTCACAACAAAACCATCCCACTCACTGCAGCACAGACACTCACTTCCTTCTCCTCCCTTTTTATTGAAGGAAGAAAGATAGGCTGACTGTAACCCACTCTTTTCCTTTACTCCGACAACATCCGTGTTATTAACAGGCCAAAAAAGGCATTCCGGTCCTGCGGTAGGCACTCTGTGAATAGAAAAGAGAAAATCTGGAATTAATTATCACATCAGCGATTTAACACAATGCTGAGAAGGCAGAGTAAGCTCAGACTATCTATCATCCTTACTGTTTGACCACTGCATTATCGCGTAAGTCAGGAGCACACAAAGCTTACATTCCCAGCCCGAAGGCTGGCAAAGCATTATGAGGGTTCTACTTCCACAACTGCTGGACATCTAACTTTTGGCAGAACACTGTGTCACTTTATAGAACGGAGATATCAAACAATGGGCTGTTTGCTGTCAGTGGATTACAACTCGCAAGTAATATTGCTGGCCACATGTGTTTGACTGGCAATATCTGTGGGAGTTGTGATTCACTAGCAGCTGGAAGTCTGGTATTTGAATTATAGTTGGGGTTTGATAAGTCAAATTGCAAATGCATATTATTTATTTATAAAATATTTTACCAGGATGGATACATTGACATTTCTCTCGTTATATATATATATATATATATATATATATATATATATATACACACACACACATACATACACACATATAAATTTAATACATAACAGGCAATAAATATATTCAACGATGACAGGTGCATTCTGTGCTGAGGTATATTGTCATAGATCTCTTAAAAGATTTTAGATTGAATGAAGATTTGACTGTGTCCCTGAGGTTATTCCATAATTGCGGTGCTCTGTAGGAAAATGAGAGTTGAGCCACTTTATTTTTGTATTGCGGTATGCTAGATATCGTGGTGGTACTGGATCGGAGGTTATAGGAGGTGGGAACAGCCGGGGAGAGCATTTTACTCAGGTAGGGTGGGAGCTTCCCAGAAATGCTCTTATGCACAAGGCTGGAAAGATGAAGAGTGAGTCGGGATTCCAGCGACAGCCGGTTTAGCTCTTGTCACAGTGGTGGGTAAAGTAATTACATTCTAGTACAAAGCGGCAGAACGAATTATATATTCAATATATGATTTTTTTTTTTGTAAATACATAGTTTAACACAGATCTGCACACACCAGTCATGTCATAAGACCCATGTTTTTTCCACAGAAATCTCAAATTAGCAGTGATGTTACTACTGCAAGGAATTCTGGGTGGGCATATGCAAACTGATTCAGCAAAGAATCATCCTTTTGCCTAATTATTCAATTTTAACCCCTTAAGGACGGTGGGCGCTCTATGCTGTCCTTGGGGACCCAGCTCTAAACGCCGGCGGGCGGCATAGAAGCCAAACCGTCCTATGTACTTACCCGGTCGCCGGCAATACCACACCGGCGATCGCGGTGTGGGGAATCACCTGGGAGTTCAGGGAGTCCCCCTCCTTCCTCTTCAGCCCCCCCTGGGCCATGTGATCACGAGGTCCTTGAGAGGACCTCACGATCACATGGACAGCATAGCCGTCCATAGCAATGCCAGCAGGGGGAGTGCCTGTAATGACAGGTACTCCCCCTGCTGCCTGAAAATAGTAAAAAAAAATGTTAAGGTTACAGTTTAAAATAAAATATATACTTAGATCATATATATATATATATATTATATATATGCTCTAAGTATATATGTATGTATATATATATATATATATATATACACATACATACACATACACAGTCTAAGTGTATTTTAATATTAATTTATATAATTATCTATATATATATATATATATATATGCCAGTGCCAGAAAAACACTCGTTTTCCTGGCACTATAGTGCCCTGAGGGTGCCCCCACCTTCAGGGTCCCCCTCCCGCCGGGCTGGATGGAGAGGAAGAGGTTAAACTTACCTCTTTCTCCAGCGCCGGGCGGGGGACTCTCCTCCTCCTCGGCTGAATGCGCATGCGCGGCAAGAGACGCGCGCGCATTCAGCCAGTCTCATAGGAAAGCATTTATAATGCTTTCCTATGGACGCTGGCGTCTTCTCACTGTGAAAATCACAGTGAGAAGCACGTAAGTGCCTCTAGCAGCTGTCAATGAGACAGCCACTAGAGGCTGGATTAACCCATTTATAAACATAGCAGTTTCTCTGAAACTGCTATGTTTATAGAAAAAAGGGTTAAACCTAGCTGGACCTGGCACCCAGACCACGTCATTAAGCTGAAGTGGTCTGGGTGCCTATAGTGGTCCTTTAATATCAAAATACACGTACAATGATTTTGATTAAATATATATATAATTTTCATTATATATATTTATATACAATATAAAATAAATATGTAAATACATTAAAAAAATAAAATTAAAAATATATGTGTAAATTCGTTCTAACTGTATTTTAAAATTAATATATATATATAGATTGATATCAAAATACATGTAGAACTAAATAATATATATATATATATATCTATATACCTAAGTATATATGTATATATCACTATATACCTATATATAAATAAAAATAATTTTAAAAATATATATATATATATATATATATATATATATATACACACACACACACACACACACACACATGTATATATATAATAATTCTACGTACAGATGTATGTAATAATTTTAAAATAATTAGGTCCTTTTATTAATTACAATTTGCAGGACTTGCCTGACAACCCAGGCCAAAAGTCCAGGGAATTTAATTTGCTAGCACTATATTTAACCCTGTAACTTTCCAAGACACCATAAAACCTGTACATGGGGTATACTGTTTTACTCAGAAGACTTCACTGAACAAAAATATTAGTGTTTCAAAACAGTAAAATGTATTACAATGATGATATCATCAGTGAATGTTAATTTTTTTGCATTTTTCACACACAAATGGCACTTACACAGACAATATAATTGTTGTGATACAATTTACTGTTTTGAAACACTAATATTTGTGTTCAGCAAAGTCTCCCAAGTAGAACAGTACCCCTCATGTACAGGTTTTATGGTGTTTTCAAAAGGTACAGAGTCAAATATAAGGCTGGCGTTTCAGTTTTTTCACATTGAAATTTGCCAGGTTGGTTACGTTGCCTTTGAGACTGTATAATAGCCCAGGAATGAGAATTACCCCCATGATGGCATACCATTTGCAAAAGAAGACAACCCAAGGTATTGCAAATGGGGTATGTTCAGTCTTTTTCATTAGCCACTTAGTCAAAAACACTGGCCTAAGTTAGCGGTCATAATTGCTTTTTGCATTTTTAACACACAAACAAATATAAATGCTAACTTTGGGCTGGGTTTGTGACTAAGTGGCTAATGAAAAAGACTGGACATACCCCATATTGAATACCTTGGGTTGTCTACTTTAAAACAATATGTACATGTGAGGTGTGATTCAGAGATTTATGACAGATAACAGTGTTACAATGTCACTATTGTTACATTTTAAATATATATATATTGAAACAGCAATGTCCTACTTGTACTTATAGCCCTATAACTTGCAAGAAAATAGCTAAGAAAATTTAGAAACTAGTTGGCATGGGTGTTTTTTGATGGTTGTAGATACGTAACAGATTTTAGGGGTCAAAGTTGGAAAAAGTGAGTTTTTTAGAAAATTTTCATCATATTTTATAATTTTTTTATAGTAAATTATATGATATGATGACAATAATGGTATCTTTAGAAAGACCATTTAATGGCGAGAAAAACGGTATATAATATGTGTGGGTACAGCAAATGAGTAAGAGGAAAATTACAGCTTAACACAAACACCACAGAAATGTAAAAACAACCCTGGTCCTTAACGACACATTACTGGGAGTAACATTGCTGTGCGGCTCTGGTATACATTCAGAGACAACAAAAATATGGAACTCCCAGAAGAGGGACATTAGGAATTGAAAACAATACAATTAGGACTGTGCCTTTCAAATAGGGCCACTTCTGAGGTTTGCAACATGATGACACTATGTGGGTAACATGGAATGAAGCAGTCAGGGTTGAACCAACGGGTCTAGGCACAACAAATAGCAGCTACAGGTCTGAAATATGTAAGAAGATATATACATGCTGAATTCAGTAGCACAATGTATAAATGTCTATACTAACATCTGGGAATAATTAACGTTTGTGATCTACAGTAATACTGAATGCTTATATCATTCTGTATAAGTGGGTTAATCCCCATGGAGATCTCCAAATCACATTATGCTCAACAACCATCCTAAAATGGATTGACTAGCTTAGTTGTAGTTGCTGGGAGAACTGATGCATTCAATTTATCTACACGTACAGTTCTAATCTAGCAGCTCCAGTCAAGGAAAATTAACTAAACCAATTTACTGACTGCTACTGCAGTAGATCCATCCTACTCTCATCATGCGTAGCCAGTCATCATGAGTGAGGTTTTTGTCTGCCAGGGTTACCTCTTACAGGGCCCCAGTAGATTGCCACTAAACCACATTGTGCTTAGACAGTCTATGGTAGGCTAAATATAAATCCATAGACATTGTAGAGAAAAAAAAAGTTGCCTTTGCCTGTCTGAACCGGAACAACTAAAGCACATAAACTCTCACTGTGCTACATCCTGACTTTTTCATTCTGATTTATGTTGCAGTAAGTGTAATGAATGCCTAAAATTATTTTAACACCTTTACTTAATCTGGTGATCAATTACTCCCAATAGCAACATTTTATACTGATATTCAATACTCCGCTCCTGGTGTATAGCTGGTTGAATACAGCTAGGCTTGCATATAAAGTTTAAATGCTGGGTGGGTGGTCGTACCTTTGTTTTGGAATGATTTTTGGCCGACCAATGGGATAAAAAATAGTAGAGGCCGCTTGTGGGATATCAAATAAAACACATTTCCAATACGAGTTGTAAATTGTGCAATTACCACAAAAGAGGTAGGTGTACACGTGGAAATCTCCAACGTTCCAACATGTTCTCAGCTGCGATTTCTCTTTTTTACTGCTCACGAGATTGGGAACACCTATGCCTGCCAGGAAATTTTCCTCTAAAATTATCACATTAGGGAAGCTTGAAAAATCCAGTCTTCTCAGTACAAACATCTCGACATGTTAACTCTTCAATTGCAAAATACCTGGGAACCGTCTAAGCAGACTGACCCTGAAAGCTTTTCAAATAGTAACCCCATAGGGGCATATCACACAGACGTTAAGCAACAACTCAGCAATTATGGGGCTAATATCAGAACGCATAGAAACCGTCATTTGTCAGGATATATAAGAAACAGTTAAATAAATAACCTCTTTTCAGCCACAACAGTTACAATGAAAAGTCTGGTTCGATACCAGAGGCTTGGAGTCCAAAGAAGAAAAACATCACGGAATTGAAATTAAAAGAACATGCTTGCCCCAGCACTAGAGAATCATATGCAATTTGCACGCATGCAGGCAAGTTAGCTGGCAGGCCATGTGTAGGACTAGTGGTAATGAAACCCACCAGGACTAGGTCAAAATGCTCATAAGACCTTCTTCTCTAGTTCTCTGGGTTCTAGATGTGGATCTTTGTGTCCCCACAGTTCAGGATCCATCAGGATGCTCTCTTACAAGGGTAGAGATCTGCCTCACCTGGAGACCTGTAAATTGGTTTGGATACTGATAATAAAAGAACATTGTGCGCCTTGAGCTTTGCCTGATAGAACACTGACAACCAGTAAACATATTTTGGATACAGATAATCTAACTCCAGCTACAATAATTACAAACCTTTTCTTATTTTGCTTTTGCTCTCAAAAATGAATTCCCTTGTTGGCACACAATACTAAAAGTGTAACCTATGTTTTTGGACCAGCATGATAAAAGAAACATCTAGCTCCCACAAACATGGCTTGTTCAAAAAAGCAAGGAGCTCTAGTTATTGTGTAGGCAAGTGCAACATGTAAGTCAAGATCTCAGTTGGAAAATTCCAGACTTTAACAGCTCTGAGTGTTACCAATTTGTGATCCAAGTTGTCATGTTGTCAACTCACTGGATCTTACCAAATAACTACCTTACAACCTAATTTGTAGAAACCAAGTGATCCACAATCTCTTCTTGAGACAGAATTGTATACATTTCCTGGCCACTAAGAGCAGAGGTCTAAATAATGCATTTTCAAATATTACTCATAATCTACAATTTCAAACCTTGCACAATGTACAGCTATTATTTTATAACAGAATTGTAATATGAAACACAAGTATTTTGTGTGAATTAGGTGTATATCGTCAGGAATTCAAAGTGAATGGCAAATGTTAGGTCAAATTTGCCAGACTGGAAAAAAAAGCCACTTGTTAAAAGTTATGTTTTTAACTTGGATATTTGGACCTACAGATTTCAGTTACACTTTGGATCGTCTTTGAATTTCCAGGAATTCATATTTCAATGAATAGCCATGACAGTAATTTTGCTGTCCGTTGAAGCACAAAGAACAGATCCAATGTATAGTTTTTGTTTCCTGTTGTTCACTCTATACAGGGCCAATGAAGACAACCATGTGTGGGTGATGTTCTCCGGGTGGATCTAGAGCCAATCTGAACACTGCCATGCTATATCTCTTTATTAGGATCATGTTATTTTAGTAAAGCAGACATCCAGTCACCCTACGTCAAGGAAACTAGAGCTTGGAATGCTAAAAGAGAACATATGGAACTCAAAATGATAGTATGGTCAAATTTGATGCAGTCAAGATCCAAAGTCACAAGATCAATTCACAATAACAAGGATTAAAACATCTCTTACCGTACATTACCATATTTATAAACACCCTGGGCTAGTGCTAGACAATCTATGGCACGGCTGCCATGAGTAGCACTCAAGAGGCCTCCATGGGACACTCATTGTCTACCTACTGAGCTTGGGTAGTGGAGTATTATATATTATAAAGGGGGTTTATCGTATTTTTAGGTATGTTTGTTGGAAAGAGGGTGGTAGTCTGTGGTTTAAAGATAAAGATTTTTGAAGCTACAAATGACAGACATAGCAATGATTTAAAGGGTCACTATAGACAACAGAATAATTGTATTTGTTCTGGTGAGTATAGTCCATTCCTTCAGGCTTTTTTGAAGTAAAACACTTTTTTTCAGAGAAAATGCAATGTTTACATTACAGCTTACAGACACCTTTAGTGGCCACTCCTCAGATGGCTGCTAGAGATGCTTCCTGGGGCAGTGTTGCACAGTGTGAATGATATTCAGTGTCACCACCCTCTGTATGGACACACTGATTAATCCTCATAGAGATGCATTGATTCATGAGAAGATGTTGATTGGCCAGGGCTGTGTTTGGCTTGTGCTGGCTCTGCCCCTGATCTGCCTGCTTGACAAGCTCAGCATATACAATGCTTTCTTATGTTAAAGCATTGTGATTGGCTCAGATCACCACTTCTGATTATGTCAGCCAAGCAGGCAGATCAGTCACAGATTCAGCAGAAGCAGACTGGAATCAAGGTAAGAATTTACTAATTTAGGGGGCAAGGGGCCCCTGGGGGGCTAGATTGTGTTTTAACACTATATGGTCAGGAATATATGTTTGTGTTCCTGGCCCTATAATGCTCCTTTACTTTTTTTAGGGCTGGGCTCCTAATACTGAAACTAATAAAATATATAGTGGGTATAGTGCTTGAAATATTATTTTAAGGGTTATCCAGCATTTGAAGAAGTATCACATACACAACTATAAAATCTCATCTTATCCAATTACTATCTATTAAAAAAAAAACAATAAAGTGAAACACTACTAATCATGTAAGCTTTGACTAGTAAAGGTTAAACAAATGTCACAATTAAATGATATTTAGCATGTCATTGATAGAAATTAAGAGAGTGCATTCCTCCGTAAAATGAAATCACACGAGAGATCAGAATGGAAGATTGTATGTAAAGAAGATGAATCACTCTTGGCAAACACAGACATGCATTGCTTGGCAAACATGAAAAACATCAAAAACGTTCAATAAAATGATTGTCTTACTGAAGCACCAAAGTAAGATAAAAAGAGGGATTTCAGTGTGTGTGTGGGCAAGTGATCTAATTAAAAGGCTTGGGGACGAATGCCAGTCTATGGAAATCAAAGAGAGGATGATGGCAGTTCTTCATTATCTAAACTAAATACAAATGGTTTGCTTTGTGTTTGGAACAATCTACTCAACATTTGTACTTAAACTTTCAACTTCTATTTAAAAATTTTTTTAAAAAGTAAAAAATATTTTTTTTCTCTTTTCACGTTTAAGTTATGTTTATTTACGTCAGAATTTTGCTATTCTATTTTGTTTTCTTTTGAAACAGACTTTTTATGCACTCACGTTTTCATATATTTTTTTTTTTTAAATTATATGTCTACAACATTTTATTTCATTTTACAAAGTGCAGTATCTTAATTTCTGAACAGTGGGGGGAGCCCGACCCTCTGAATAAGACATTCTTGGATCTGACACTGGCTGGCAAAATGAAGAAATAGCAGGAAGTAGATTTAACTTTCATTTGAATCCAAATAACCTGGAACCTATAAAACACAAAGATCCCCTCGCTCGAAATATGCTACTACTCTTGTGCCTATTTCTTTTCCATTTTATTTGTGGAATGTTCATTTTAAATTTCATAAGCACATATAAAAGCAAACAAGTCATTTTGGACAGATTCATTGCCCTTTGAATTTAAAAATGTCTATATTTAAATAAAGTGATTGAAGCCAGCTTACTCAACAAAATAAAGTGCTGGCTTGTTCAAAGATGACTGAATGTCACATGAGCTGCAAAGTAGGATGAGAAATACAGTAACAATCTGATTGCGCACTTGAATGGATCTTTTCTAACACCTCCTGATACAGATGGTCTCTTTAATTTAAACCAGGTGCTACAGATTCTCACGGCTTACATTACCTCTGCGATAGAATCTGTTCAAAGTAAAGGACTGAATTATGGAACGTATGGAGATTAATATGTGAGACTCAGAAGTCAAAACAGGAATATAAATATTAACTTGGCAATTTCATTTTTGAAGAAATTCATAGGAACGTTAAGTACGTACAGGGTATAACTATGTTATGTGTTCACGAACAGCGAATCTCTTCAGCTGCACAAGTCATATTTAAATATGATATGCCATATAAAATAACAACCGCGTGAGAATAAAAAATTAGTTGGCACTTTTTCTTTCTTTTTTTTAATTAAATTTCATTGGTTTGTAATTTTATTTTTTATTTTTTTACATTTTACATTAAACATATTATAGGTGGTTCTATAATTTTAACTGCTTGGTTTAAAAAAAAAAAAAAGTATTTTTGAAGAAACACAAGAGTATTAACAGCATTAACCCCTTAAAGATGGAGGGAGTTGTCCAAGTTCTAAACTAAAACAAAACCTAGAATTATCTTTCATATTAAGTGCACCCGCACATATTATATATAATATTGTTCAGAATAAATAGGGCTTTAATTTCACATTAAATATTTATATATGTACAGTAGGGATCGATCGATATTGAATTTTTAAAGCAGATACCCATAATCTGGGAACTTTCAGGCCGATAACTTATCGATAGTGATATTCTGTACATTTACCATTTAAAAGAAAAATAAAGTATTTCTACACAAATCTACTGTTAGCTGAACATGTTTATTGTTTATTTATTTTTTTGCAAGTTTTTTTTCATTAAGGTAAATGCACAAAATATACATGCCAGTCAGAATTTTTTATATTTTCAAGAATATGTGTGTGTGTGGTGGATGCAGAGAGTATTTGATTAGTGAATGCAGTGTGTGTGTTCGTGTAGTGGATACAGTGTATGTGTGTATAGTGGATGCAGTGTGTCTGTGTAATGTGTTTATAGTGAATGCAGTGTGTGTTTGTGTAGTGTGTATATAATGAATGCAGAGTGTGTGTATAGTGAATACTGCATTCACTATACACACACTCTGCATTCATGTTTGTGTAGTGTGTGTTTGTACAGTGAGTGTCTATGCAGGTATGTAATGTGTGTAAAATGGGGTGGGGGCATTTTTATTTTTGTAACTTTAAAAAAAAAATATTAAATTTTTTTACATTTAGTTTTAGTCCCCCCTCCCTGCTTCTTACCTGGCCAAGGAGGGGGGATATGCATTTCCTGGGGGGCCCACAGCGGTCCCGGTGGCCTAGCACACTCTTACTTCTCATCCCAAAAGCTTCCCTGTCTAACTCTTGTGGCCTGCGGGACTCACGAGAGTTAGACAGGGGAGCTGACGGGAAAGTAAGTAAGAGTGTGCTGGGCCCCACCGGACCCTGATGGCGGTCCTGGTCTGCATTACCAGCAATATCGGTATCTTTATTGGCAGATACCGATATTGCTGAAAATACAGAATATCGTCCAGACCGATAATCGGTCGATCCTTAATGTATAGGCACCAAAAAACGTTAGATTAATTAAGCAGTTTACGAGTATAGATCATGCCCTTGCACTCTCACTGCTCAACTCTCTGTCATTTAGGAGTTGAATCACTTTTTTAATGAACCCTAGTCACACATCCCTGGGGCATGTGACTTAAACAGCCTTCCTTAACACTTCCTGTAAAGACTTGCTTTGCACAGTCTGTTTAATTGAGAATTTCTTATCTCCTGCTCTGTAAATAGTTTTCTAAAACCTGCAGGTGCCTCCTTTGTGTGATTAAAGTTCAATTTAAAAAGCAGGAGATAAAAACTCCTAAAATAATTTGAGATCTGATTAAAAATGAAACTTTTTTTTTTTTTTACTTAGGCTGTGTCAGTCACTGTCAATGGAGGTGTGGCTAGGGCTGAATAAAAAGAAACAAAAGTGATTTAACTCCCAAACGGCAGAGAATTAAGTAGCGAGAGTGCAGGGGCATAAACTGTACACCAAAACTGCTTCATTAAGCTAAAGTTGTTTTGATACCTACAATATTCCAAAAAAACTCACACACACACACACACACACACACTCTCTCTCTCTCTCTCTCTCGCTATATATATATATATATATATATATATATATATATATAAACATGAGGATAGGCTGGATTGACTGCATAGGGACTGCCTGGGTTGCAAGGCAGGTTCCCCGAACACGATCTACATGCTGTGAAAGAAGGCGGGCCAGACTGTTGGGTTGTGCTATGGCGCCCTAACAGCGTTAAAGTTGTCAGGAAGGCGTAATAATTTATTTTCTTTTTTTTTTTTTAATTACACACTTTTTTGTATTATTAATCTTGTTTTATTAATATTATTATAAGAAATTCAGTCTAACTCCTCATCTTGAGACCCAGCATTTTGAGACCTGTAATTCTCCAATGAAGGACTTTATAAAACATAATACAAAACTGGTTATAGAAGTGAATGGATAGTGGAGGCTTTTATATACATGAGTGAGAAGTTTGCATACATTTGTTTACAGGTGAACTGTAAGTATCGCTGTAATGTGTCCCAATGAGACGTTATTGCACATACGCTTTCTTGCCATCATGCATGAATCCTCACCTTTTTTGAAGGCAATTAAAGGACCACTCTAGGCACCCAGACCACTTCAGCTTAATGAAGTGGTCTGGGTGCCAGGTCCTTCTAGGGTTAACCCATTTTTTCATAATTATAGCAGTTTCAGAGAAACTGCTATAATTATGAATGGGTTAAGCCTTCCCCCTAATCCTCTAGTGGCTGTCTCATTGACAGCCACTAGAGGCGCTTGCGTGCTTCTCACTGTGAAAATTACAGTGAGAGCACGCCAGCGTCCATAGGAAAGCATTGTAAATGCTTTCCTATGAGACCGGCTGAATGCGCGCGCAGCTCTTGCCGCGCGTGCGCATTCAGCCGGCGGGGCGGATCGGAGGCGGAGAGGAGGAGGAGAGCTCCCCGCCCAGCGCTGGAAAAAGGTAAGTTATTACCCCTTTCCCCCTTCCAGAGCCGGGCACTATAGTGGTCCTTTAAAGGGCAGTTGTCTGAGCAAATCTGAGTAGGTGGATCAGATTCTTGGAATGTTAAAAAATAAAAAATTTTAGTTTTAGTTTATAGTTTTATTTCACTACTTGAAGGACTTGCACACAACTTTTTACTCCATACTAAAAATGTCAACGCCGGCCTCTAAGTAGTTAAATGACCACTATAGGCACCCAGACCACTTCAGCTCAATGAAGAGATCTGGGTGCCAGGTCCCCCTAGTTTTAACCCTGCAGCTGAAAACATAGCAGTTTCAGAGAAATGGCTATATTTACATTGAGGGTTAATCCAGCCTTTAGTGGCTGTTCCCTGACAGGAACTAGAGGCCGCTTCTGCGATCCACAATGCGAACATCGCATTGAACTCACGCTGGACGTCAATAGGAAAGCATTGAGTAATGCTTTCCTATGGGCGGTTTGAATGCGCCCACGGCTCTGGCGCTGGATTAAGGTAAGTGGCTGAAGGGGTTTTAACCCCTTCAGTCCAGCGGGAGGGGGGACCTAATAACCCTATAGTGCTCCTTTAATATAAAATTAATTCACACTTTTTGATTTTTCTCATGACATGGTAAACTAACGAAAAAAAGAAAAAAAGACTGTGATAGAGTTAAATGATATGTTGAAAAAACACATAATGACATTTTTATTTTTATTTATTTTTTTAAATACACAGTGCATAAAAAGTATTTTCCAAGTTGCCAGTACTTGTGGTGCATGATCATGTCTTTTGCACTGCCTATTGTTAATATTCATGAAATAATAACCATTTTTAGATTGTTTTAGTAAAATTTGGATTAAAATATACAGGCACAGTTGGAAAGGTTCTCCACTTGTTTCCTATTTTGAATTACCTCCCTTTACGGCTGCCAATAATTGAGCCTGCTTGCTAAATTATAAGTGCAAACATATTACCCCATTTAAGTTGCTAATAGAACGCAAGTGTTTTTTTTCCCAATGGAGTTCTCAGCAAACTTATTACCCTGAGTTGCTCCTGGGCTACTGAGAGTGAACAGCAACACAGGCGTCATATCGATGACATCTTCTCATGATTAAACTGTGAAACATGGCTATTAAGCTATGAGTAACTTCCTGAGTACGTCGTAGATGATATCATACAGGGTATTATGCACAATGGACAGAAAAAAATCATTGCAACCAAGATTAGAAAAATATATTCCTTATTATTGTAGGGTGAATTTTCATGTGGTGATAAAAATAGACTAATGCTCTCATCTGCCCACAACACTCTCCTATTACTTGGCTGATTGGTTGGCTCCGTCTGGCGTTACAATTTAAAAAGAGATTCTAAAGACAGTGGAAAACTTTTCCAATGCAATCTTTTTGCTCAAGGAGCTTAGTTATTCTTTCCTTCCAGTGCATATTTTTTCCAATTTACAGTCTCTGACGTGTGTCTCCCTGAGAGTGCACCCTTGGGGGTCAAGAGGTGTGAGTGAATTCTTTAGTAATGTTAATGGAGGAACTTACACCCTCACCTTACCATTGAGTAATGATCATGGAATTTACAGCCTCACCATATCACTGAATAATGATCATGGAACCTACACCTTCATGTTACCACTGAGTAATGATCATGGAACTTACATCCTCAGCTTACCATTGACTGATGATCATGGAACCTACACCCTCATGTTACCACTGAGTAATGATCATGGAACTTACATCCTCAGCTTACCATTGAGTAATGATCATGGAACCTACACCCTCATGTTACCACTGAGTAATGATCATGGAACCTACACCCTCATGTTACCACTGAGTAATGATCATGGAACCTACACCCTCACCTTACCACTGAGTAATGATCATGGAACTTACATCCTCAGCTTACCATTGAGTAATGATCATGGAACCTACACCCTCATGTTACCACTGAGTAATGATCATGGAACCTACACCCTCATGTTACCACTGAGTAATGATCATGGAACCTACACCCTCACCTTACCACTGAGTAATGATCATGGAACTTACATCCTCAGCTTACCATTGAGTAATGATCATGGAACCTACACCCTCATGTTACCACTGAGTAATGATCATGGAACTTACAGCCTCACGTTACTACTGAGTAATGATGATGGAACCTACACCCTCACCTATCCACTGAGTAATGATCATGAAACTTACACCCTCACCTTACCATTGAGTAATGATCATGGAACTTACAGCCTCACGTTACTACTGAGTAATGATGATGGAACCTACACGCTCATGTTACCACTTTGTAATGATCATGGAACTTACACCCTCACCTTACCATTGAGTAATGATGGTGGAACTAACACCCTCACCTTACCATTGAGTAATGATGACGGAACCTACACTCTCATGTTACCACTGAGTAATGATCATGGAACTTACATCCTCAGCTTACCATTGATTAATGATCATGGAACTTACACCCTGAATTTACCATTCGGTATGATCATGGAACCTACACCCTCAAATAAACACTAAGTAATAATCAGGATGGAACTTACACCCTCATGTTACCACTGAGTAATGATCGTGGAACTAACACCCTCACCTTACCATTGAGTAATGATGACGGAACCTACACCCTCATGTTACCACTTTGTAATGATCATGGAACTTACATCCTCACATTACCATTGAGTAATGATGGTGGAACTAACACCCTCACCTTACCATTGAGTAATGATGACGGAACCTACACTCTCATGTTACCACTGAGTAATGATCATGGAACTTGCATCCTCAGCTTACCATTGATTAATGATCATGGAACTTACACCCTGAATTTACCATTCGGTATGATCATGGAACCTACACCCTCAAATAAACACTAAGTAATAATCAGGATGGAACTTACACCCTCATGTTACCACTGAGTAATGATCATGGAACCTACACCCTCACCTTACCACTGAGTAATGATCATGGAACTTACACCCTCACCTTACCATTGAGTAATGATCATGGAACTTACAGCCTCACGTTACTACTGAGTAATGATGATGGAACCTACACGCTCATGTTACCACTTTGTAATGATCATGAAACTTACATCCTCACATTACCAATGAGTAATGATCGTGGAACTTACACCCTCACCTTACCATTGAGTAATGATGATGGAACCTACACCCTCATGTTACCACTTTGTAATGATCATGGAACTTACACCCTCACCTTACCATTGAGTAATGATGACGGAACCTACACTCTCATGTTACCACTGAGTAATGATCATGGAACCTACACCCTCAGCTTACCATTGAGTAATGATGGTGGAACTAACACCCTCACCTTACCATTGAGTAATGATGACGGAACCTACACCCTCATGTTATCACTGAGTAATGATCATGGAGCTTGCATCCTCAGCTTACCATTGATTAATGATCATGGAACTTACACCCTGAATTTACCATTCGGTATGATCATGGAACCTACACCCTCAAATAAACACTAAGTAATAATCAGGATGGAACTTACACCATTACCTTATTATTACGTAATGTCCAGGATGGTGTTTGCACCCTACACCATATCAGTAAGTACTTCTATTCTAACTAAAGGTCTGACCAAAAATTATTCTTTGGGACAACTCATTAGTTAATGCTGAAGTTTGCTTCATCACCCATGCTCAGACTACTGCCAGAGGACACTAGCTTGTTCAAAATTATCCAGAATTATCCAGTGACTTTAAAGATGGATCTGGGACAGTAAGGAGGCATTCCTGTCTGCAGGATGTGTCATAGAGATGGAAATGGCTCAACCTGGGATTAATGTTGAACCCAGCGCTATAAAAGGTTTTACAAACACATACACACCAACATTTCAAATGGTACTAGTGGGGGTGTAGTCAGGAGTGGAGCTGCTTTGATAAATTTTGGATGTTTTACTAATAATTTATGCAACTAGAATGTATTTTAGAACAAGAACAATGCATCTTATTTACACAGACTGATTTCTAAACACATTTATTGCAGTTTCTATGCGAGCAAATCCAATCTACCGCAGCTTGAGGCTGTGCTCCAAGACCAGTTCACAGAGGTATAAAAGTGGATCACAAAATACAAGCTCTTCCTAAACACTGACAAAACCATCACAGTGATCTTTGGAACAGTACCTAAATTACACAAATCACAAAATTCCCAACTATCCATCAAAACAAAATCAAATCACACACTGACCGCAGTCCACTCTTTCAAATACTTGGGTATGTTGTTAGACCCCAACCTATCTTTTGGCCTCCACATAGAAAAACTTGCATCTAAACTTTATCCAAAACTAGGAAATAGGAGTAGGTGATGTAGAGAGTCCCACAAGGGGAAACTAACATCAGGAGAGCTCCACTGTACAAGAAATAAGGAAGGGGGGCCCTACCTTTAACCAATCTAAGGATAAACAGTTTATTTCTTTTTTTAATCACTGCACTTGGTAGCACTTTTCTATTTTTGTTACCACTATGGTTATTGATTTTTAGGTGTTTATTTATTTACAACTTCAGTAGGGAGAGTTGATTCAGGTAGACACTAGTGGTCAGACCATGGTGTCGAGGTAACTCAGAGTGAATTGAGAGATTTATTTATTTTTTGTGTGAGGCTTTTCATCTGCATTTAGACCTAATTACCCGGTCCCTTGTTCTCTGGGGATCCTGTGCCTTTTCTCTCTCCCTAACCTCTTTACACTACCTTCCCATCAGTAGGACACTAGGGGAAATGGAACTTAGATGGGCACCGTTTAGTAGATCTCCCTTTTTTCTCAAGTTATACTTTTTGTTTGCATATCCCTTTTTATCCTTAGATTGCTTAAAGGTAGGGCCCCCCTTCCTCATTTCTTATACAGTGGAGCTCTCCTGATGTTAGTTTCCCCTTGTGGGACTCTCAGGGCCGTCTTTAATATTGATTGGACCCTGGGCAAAACATTTGCTTGGGCCTCCTGGACCATGTACACCCTCCCCAGGCGTGCAAACACGTTATCACCCTTAACGCAGTGGCTACCTAAAGTAGAGAGGTGCAAGAATATTTTTTTTGGGCCTCCCTATTGCAAGGATGTTTAAAAGGTAGATCCCCATCTGTTGTGCAACTCCAGCAATGCCTTGACAGCTGGGGCTCTACCATTTATCCATATTTGCAGGTTTGTATTTAGCACTAAGCTGTTTTTGTGTGTTTCAATGTAAACAGGTTTTTGTATGGAATATGTTTGTATGTGGCATTGGCGTTTGAATCTAAGCATGTATTTATGTGTAGTGTTGGTTTTTGAATGCAGGGTTGTGTATACATATAATGTTGGTGTTTAACACAGACGTGTATTTGTATGTTGTGCTGAAGCTTGAATGCAGGGGTGTATTTGTGTGTAGTGTTAGCGTGTGAATGTTGAGATGTATGCACATATACACACACAAACACACAGGTAGATATGCACACAACCTGACACACAAATACACACCCTGACACACATACTAATAACATAACATACAGATACACTGAAACACACAAAGACAACGTACAGATACACACTGACACACATACAGACACACCGATACACATCCTGACATACACAAAGATACAAACACTGACACACATGCAGTTACACAGACACACATATACACACCTGACACACTTGCAGATACACACACACACAGACTTCATACAGATACACACACATATATACACACTGACAAACACACAGATACAAAAAATGACAACATATAGATACATACACAGATATACAGCCAAACTGACACACAAACATACACTGATAGACATACTTACACAGACACATAAACTGACAGACATACTGACACATAGACAGACAGATATATATTGAGACACACACAGACATACTGACACACTGACAGACATGCTGACACATTCACCAACACACACACCGACATACAGACACAAAGAGTCAAACTGATACAGACATGCACACACCGACATACAGACATGCACACACTGACATACATATGGACACACAGAGACACATACACTAACAGACATGCTGACACACACACACATATACTGACAGACATATTGACACACATTCACAGATACACACACAGGCATACTGACACACACACGCACTGACAGACATACTGACACACGCACTGACAGACATACTGACACACACACACTGACAGACATACTGACACGCACTGACAGACATACTGACACACGCACTGACAGACATACTGACACACACACTGACAGACATACTGACACACACTGACAGACATACTGACACACGCACTGACAGACATACTGACACACGCACTGACAGACATACTGACACACACACTGACAGACATACTGACACACACTGACAGACATACTGACACACACTGACAGACATACTGACACACTCACTGACAGACATACTGACACATTCACAGATACACATGCAAAATTTACACTATTAAACCCACCCTTTCTACGTTGGAGGGTGACTTTCCTACCAGTGGCTGAAGCTGCTGGGAGTTGGGGTCTGGCTAGCTCGGCCCAGACCCCCACCGCTCTGCCTCTTCCTCCTCCCGCGCGCTCCTCTCTCTATGGGAGGAAGTGACTTGCAGCCGTCAGTTCCTCCTAGCCGGCTGCCGAAAAGCAAGAGGGCCTGGTCGCGCTCTTAAAGCGCCAGAGCGCAAGACCGGGCCCCTGCTGACAGAAGCCCACCGGGTGCGTGGCTGCACCGGCAGTTGGGAAAAATGCTTGAGGTCAGCGGGGCCCACGGTGCAGCTGCTTCGGGCCCCCAAGAGTAACTGGGCCCGGGGCAGCTGCCCCATTTGCCCCGCGGTAAAGACGGCCCTGGGGACTCTATACATCACCTACTCTTACTTCCTACATATTTTGGAGGGTTACCCCCTCATTGAAGCTCCCTATTAGGTGGTTACAGTGGTGCAGCTCATGAGCCCTTGACTTGTATCCGGACTCCTGACCTGCACTCGGTTTACTTTATTTCTCCATTTTGTGTTTTATCCAAAACTAGGTGCCCTATACAGAAACAAATCCTGCCTAAGCCCTACAGTAAAGGTAAAGATTGTACAGTAAATGCTGATGTCAATCATTGATTATGGGGATGTGAAATTTCAAAACGGTCAAGGCTAATAATAATAATAATAATAATAAAAGGTGAGTAGGCAGCGGCCTAGCAGATGGTAAACCTCTAACCCTCTAGCATAAAAGTAGGAAACAAAAACAACAGTAGTGCAAGGCTGCACCAAAGTATATTAATGTGAACTATGGATAATAAGACACATATATAGATAGAGCATATATATGAAATAAGTGCATATAAATAAGTCCAAGATAGTTTAAAGTTCCACTCTGGCGATAAGTGTCTTTTAAGGTGCTTTTGGTGATGGGGTGTCCTCACTGTTTATAGTAGTCCAATTGTTCTCGTGATATGGAAGACACAAAATAGGGGGCCGATCGTATAGACTGTGTGGGTCAGTATACGTGAGAAGAAAGATAGATATGTCTAGCTTGGAGGAAAGACGAGACAGGGGGAATATGATAGAAACATACATAAAGGGAATCAACACATTGAAGACAAGAGGAAGTCTTTGGGGAATCCCACCCAGCCAGGGAGGTTTTTTTCTGCTTATTGTTAACTGAGCACCTTTTGCACTGTGGTCTGTGTACACATATATTGTTTCTTGTATCTTTGTGTGTCATTAGTTGAAGCAGACTGTGATTGTCTATTGTTGTGACTTAGATGATGATCAGATCACATTTTAGGACCAATTTGTGCAGAAATCCATATCATTCCAAAGGGTTCACATACTTTTTCTTGCAACTGTACTTTGGTGCAGCCTTGCACTACTGTTGATTATGGGGATGCAGTATATGCACCTGCACCACAATCCTACATTAATAAACTCAATACATTGTATAACGCAGATTTGTGCTACAATGTAATTACATGACCCACCATTGTGACATGCTAAAAGAACTTGGCTGGCTGTCGCCGGAATCCAGACGCTCCCTTCATCTTTCCAGCCTTGTGTTTAAGAGCTTTTCTGGGAAGCTCCCACCCTACCTGAGCAGAATGCTCTCCCCGACTGTCCCCACCTCCTATAACCTCTGATCCAGTACCAGCAATTTATTTAGTCTAAGTAGCCCGATCCTCCTTTTCCTACAGAGCACCACAATTATGGAACGGACCCCCCGCACACTTTCAAATCTTCCCCAGGCCTAAAGTCCTTTAAGAGATCCCTCTCTACATATCTCAAAACAGAATGCACGTGTCATGGATGATTATATATTTCCTACCTGTTCTATGTTAAATTTTGTATATATTGTGTATTAATATTGTTGTTTTTTTTTGTACCCTATTGTATCAATGCAATGTTTTGTGGACCCAGGACATACTTGAAAATGAGAGAAATCTCAATTTATCCTTCCTGGTAAAATATTTTATATATAAATAATAGTTTTAATACACAGTAGTGCAAGTATTATTGCTGTGGAGCGCTGTTATACACTCAGGCACGCCAGCAATACGGCCACTCCTAGAAAGAGGGACAGAGGTATTTGGGTCCAAAATAGAGACTGTCCCTCCTAAATGGGGACACTTGCGAGGTATGCAAATAAATAATAGCATACTAAAGGAAAGAAGATACAGTTGCTTTCATTTAGGAGGTCTCAATCTAAATTAATGCACTTTTTTATTGATGATATTTGTGGAAGCATGTTAAATAAGATCTATGTTACTACATGGACTGGTACACTTGCTATATCCCAAACTGTTTAGTTGGGCTGACTGCATTTTTTTCCTCAGAGCTCAGCGCCAAAGCTGTTCTAACGATGTAAAAGCCTATTATCTTCAGCCTCTACTAGTCAGCATCTGGAAGCCAAGTTCCAGCCTTTGCCTCATTTGTGGCACCAGAAATCAGATCAAGGTCTGTACAACATTGATGAATCTCCACTGTTAATTCCCTTCTCATGCCAGATTGTATGCTGCTTGTTTATGAAAGGCCCCTATCTGGCATACTACGCTGAATACAGAAACCCGATACGTATGATTTAAAAAAAAAAAAAAGTTAAGTAGCTGATCCAAAAGGCAAGGATGCAGTACTCCATTATTGCCAGCTTGAAGATTAAGAATGGAGACAGGCTTAACATTCAAGGCTCTGTGCCAGGCAAATCAGAGTCTGAAACTCAGAGACACAATCCATCCACAATTAAATTGCAAATGTAGAATGGCAACAATGTGCCCTCTCTGCGGAGTCTGGATTAATCACAAAATGTGCCAATGCCAACACGTCCAGTGCAATCATCAAACACGTGTTCCAAACGCCAAGCACATTTAATTCAGATTTTCAGAAATATTATTTAATACTGTTTCTACTGCCTTGAGAATACCTACATAGTGGTTTAATGGTTCAAAATGGTAAGCAACTATAAAAGAAAAAATATATTTTTTTATTTATAAAATATTTTACCAGGATGGATACATTGAGATTTCTCTCGTTTTCAAGTATGTCCTGGGTCTTTGTCCACAAAACATTGCATTGTTACAATAGCATACAATATTACAAAAATACAATATACAAACTATATACCGTATATAATCGAGTATAAGTCGACCCGAATATAAGCCGAGGCCCCTAATTTTACCCCCCAAAAATGGGAAAACGTATTGACTCGAGTATTAGCCTACGGTGGGAAATGCAGCAGCTACTGGTAAATAAATAAATAAAATTAGATCCCGATAAAATTATATTAATTGAATATTTATTTACAGGGTGTATATAATGAATGCAGTGTGTGTGTTTGTATGAATGTAGTGTGTATATAATGCAGTGTGTGTGTATATAATGCAGTGTGTGTTTGTGTGAATGCATTGTGTGTATATAATGCAGTGTGTGTAAACTGGGTGAGGGGAGGCCATTTTTATTATTTTTATTTTTTTTATTTTACTATTATAATATTTTAATATTATTATTTTATTTTAATATTATTTTATTATTTTATTTTAATATTTGTATTATTTTATTTTAATATTTGTATTATTTTTTATTTTATTTTTTTTGTCCCCCCTCCCGCCTTGTTGCCTGGCCAGGGAGGGGGGCTATGTGAATCCCTGGTGGTCCAGTGGATGGGCTGTGCAGTTCTGCTCCCAGTGTAAACCTCGCGGTTTGTGTGCCGCCTGACGGCCGCGGGTGTTGCGAGATTTACACTGGGAGCATAACGGAGTGCGTGGGGATTCCAGCAACAGACAGTTTAGCTCTTTTAGCATGTCACAGTGGTGGGTTAAGTAATTACATTATAGTACAAAGTAGCAGAATGAATTATATAGCGTATTAAGTTTATTAAGGTGGGTTTGTGGTGTGGGTGCATACACTACATCTCCATAATCAATGACCGGTATTAGCATTTGTTGCACTATCTGTTTACTTACTGTAGGGCTTAGGCAGGATTTGTTTCTGTACAGGGCACCTAGTTTGGGGTAAAGTTTTGAAGAGATTTTTTTCAATATGAAGGCCAAAAGGATAGATTGGAGTCTAGCAACATACCTAGATATTTAAAAGAGCAGACTGCTGTCAGTGTGCTATTTGAATTTGTTCTGATACACAGTTGTTGATTTTGTAGTTTATGTAATTTAGGTACAGTTCCAAAGATCATTGTAACCGTTCTGTCAGTGTTTAGGAAGAGTTTGTTATCGCTATCCACTTTTCTACCTCTGCGAATTGGTTTTGGAGCACAGTCTCAAGCTGCGGTAGATTGGGTTTACTAGCGTAGATTACACTGTCGTCTGCGTACATGTGTACAGTTGCGGATTTGCAGACGTTAGGCAGATCATTTATAAATAATGTGAATAGCAGGGGGCAGAGTATGGAGCCTTGGGGAACACCACTAGTGACTGGAAGAAGGAGGGAAATGCTATCAGAAATGGCCACATATTGCAATCGGTCTGAAACATTCAAAGTTTTTGCAAAAGAATGCCATGGTCTAATGTGTCAAAGGCCTTTGCAAAATCAAGGAAAATAGCTCCAGTTAAGTGTCCTTGTTCCATGTCAATTTGGATGTCATTGCAAACTTTTAAGAGGACAGTCGAAGCTGAGTGATTTGGACAAAAGCCTGATTGATCAGATAATTTGATTGATGATAATATTACATAGTTGCATGTGGACACATTTTTCCAAGATTTTTGACAATGCAGGGAGCAATGATATCGGGCGATAGTAAGATTGGTTAGTTGGGGGTGTGGCTTCAGCAGATTCCAGGTATGACATGTGAGATCTCTGTCCAGAAGATTGTAATTCTAGGAACAGCTAAAATACTGCAGTGAACACTCAGACTCACAGGCCTCTGGTAGAGAATCCGAGAATGAGGAATATGCAAAATAATACCCAGAGGTGTGAGAAACTCTTTTTAATAATTGTAACAGGGGACAAAATTTACATTCACCACTAACCATTGGCAAGTGAAAATTTAGCGCTGGCAAGTAGAAATTAGACACTGGTGAGATTGTTATGGACCCAACGAGCTTGCAATGGTGAGTAACTTTCAAAAGCCTGGTCAGTGGCTTAGGACTTCAAATTTTAAGCCAGGAGTTCCTTGGCACCATCCCACATAATTTTCGTCTTTGTTTGAATTAAATTCGTCATCTGATGCTCCTAGGCAATGGATGCCATCCAAATATTAGAGGAATTAATGTTGTTAATCAGGAAGTATGGGCTTCCGTATTAACAACATCAGAAAAGGACATGTAGGAGATCCCAGTAACTGTCAAATGGTTCAACAATGGTTTGGCTACTTAGTGTCAGGTGTAACGAAATAATTCCTGGAATCATAACCATTACAATGCTCTGTAAAAAAAAAAAAAAATACTACTACTACTAATAATAATTGTAAAAAAATTTTATATATATTTTTGTCATCTATCATAATGCCTCTAAGCAACAGTTCTGTAAAAATAAAATAATTAGTAATTATTGTATATGTTATGCATTTCCTGCTATAGGTTTAGAGTTTGTGTTTAACTTTTTTATTATATATATATATATATATATATATATATGTAGAAATTGTAGCTGTATTAGTCCAGTTATGTAGATGTAAAATGTGTGCATGTATATATAAAGTGTACCATCTTCTGCACTGTCTGCTTGTTTTTTTTTTCTCCCTCTCCCCCCCTCACTCTGCTCTTCAGAAAGAGATTTATGACATTCTACAAGAATGTTGTCTATTTTCTAACAAACATGTGTCTTATCTGCACTCATGTCGCTTTATCCTCTGTATCACAACTCAACTTTGAATTCTATGTGTCGTCTGTCTTGCTCAGAAATGCTTCAGACTTGAGGAAGGGAGGTTCTCCCAAAAGCTTGTCATTAAAAAATTTTTTTTTTTATTTTATCTGTTTTTTACATATTATATATAAAAGCCTGCACACCTCTAAGTGGGGAGATAAACAGCTACCCATATCACTCACGATCGGTTAGAAAGCCTCAACAGGATTTACAATTTGTAAAATAGAAGAGTAGCCATTAACCCTCTTGAGAGTTTTACATGTGAAACCGTAAAGGCAAGTTTGTAAAGAGAGTACTTGCATTTGTTAAACTGTTTGCAGGACTCTATAATTTACCAATATAATTAACTGCATTGTTATATATTAATAAGTATTTAATGATTTATTTTTAAATGAAATAATGCAAATATAGAAATTATCTGCTATGCTGATGTTATTTCATTTTAGCTTTTGCACAGCAGATAAAGAAGAATGCTGAAGAACAAAATACATTCATTTAAACCACAAAGGGAAACAGAGCGGAAGAAAGAACACAAAGTATAGAAAAAAGTTACATAAATATATCTATAAGGTTTATTTTCTTCCAAATAATAGGCTTCTCCTAAACTAAAAATATGAACTGGGGCTGGAAATTATTTAATCAAATTAAATTTTTTTTTATAAGTTGTAAAAACATAATTTGTATTGTGGGGTACAGTTATAGTTTTGTATTATTTGCACACAATTCTTATTACAATTATTTATTAAATTATTTATTTTTTTTCATCACAGCTGCAGAACTCAACAGTGCTTCTGTGTTCTGGAAACCCAATAAATACAGTCGTACAAACATCACCCAATGAAAATTTTTGTTTTGCCTTGTGAGAAAGAATTTCAGTAAGTTAATAAAATTCAGAAAATACTTCATGAAGAAGAATGGCGTTTTGCGCTAGTTTTTGCAGAACGTCACTGTTTATATTTTGTAGAGTCCACACCTACTAGTGGTAGTCATTCAGACAGCACCTACGGCCATTGGACTAACAAAGATTCAATGATTAAATCTATTAGACGCACCAGTATGCAAAGTATGCGGATACCAGACGATGAGTAGCATCAGATTCAATGCGTCTCATAAAGGAGCACTGGATTGGCGGATTGTGGCGCATGCTGCGTTTGTGCTTTGTTCTCAATGTTTCCCCCAGGGGAAGCATCTGATTGGAAAAAAATATCATTCAGTATTGAGGACTTCAAAGGAGGAGCTACTGTTAGGAGTCTAGTTAAGTTTAATTGCACAAAAAAAAAAAATTATAATAAAAAATACAAAGAACAAACA
This sequence comes from Pelobates cultripes, assembly GCA_933207985.1. Classification (NCBI taxonomy): domain Eukaryota; kingdom Metazoa; phylum Chordata; class Amphibia; order Anura; family Pelobatidae; genus Pelobates; species Pelobates cultripes. Next base: position 25,462,660 of record OW240913.1, on the reverse strand, counting down.
AGGGGGACTCCCAATATTCTAACTATTAGAAACATCCAATTGAGATATATATACTAATATATACATTTCCTAACATTGCACACAATGGGTTAATAATTGTCCTGTCTCCAGTGCTAGTCTTGATTGTGACTAAAATGTTACTGTTCGCATTGTCAACCAATTGCTGTTGAATAAAGCAACACACTAAGCGGTTTAGCATTATGATACCTGGGAGCGCTGTTTATTTTGAATGTATATGATATACTAATATATTATTTTATCAGTTTTTTTTTTGTTTTCCTTTAAAGTAAAGTTGATTTTAAGAAAAATAAAAATTAGAGATAAAGCCTGACAAGAATTAACAGATAACAGGCTTCAGACCGCTGCAAAATATTGGAATTATACTGCAATTAGAACAAACAGCGAGAAACGGAGACAGCTTCTCATTTAAAAGAAGAGAAAATCATTTTATAAATATATATAACACACAATACAAATGGTTTCAGGATGGCATTTTAGAAATAAATATTATGGTATAACATATTATTATGTTATTATTATACGTTTTGGGAGAGTTTCTTTTAATTCTAAATTTTTGCCCAACATGTTTTCAAGTATTTAATTTCTTTTACCAAATATAAGGACATCATGCAACCCTTACAAAGCTGGGCAATAAGTCCACTAAACATTTTGTTCAAATCATATTAAAATCAATGTCAAATTTATTTAAGAATTAGAGAAAAATCACATTCAAACAATTTAAGGGGAGTGCTCTTTTTAATACTATTTTACTCTCCTACCCTTCTGGACATATAGAAATACATTAAACCATATTCCTTAACTCATAACATTTCAAATTGACAAAGAGGGACACTTTAATTTCAAGGGTGTAGGTGGGGATGAGTCCAGGAGCCTCATTTTAGGTGACAATGTATCCTAGTTACACAAACTGATTTTGAAACACATTTATTGTAGTTTAAGCTCCACAATAATACTCATTCAGACACAATGACAATATGAAGCTCTAAGAAAAGAGGGACAGAGGGATTTGGACCAGCATAGGGACCGTCCCTCCTAAATAGAGAGACTTGAGAGCTGGGATATTCAGTAAGTTATATATTCCTATATATTATACAATATATAGCTTTATTTTTGCAGAAAGCACATATTTGCAATTGGATCAACAGACGAGTGAACATGTCTGCTGGTCGTGAATAGATTATGTTTTTAGTATGATAGGCAGTCATAACAACTTAATCAGCTTTTATTTATGGAATAGCCCCTGAATCAATTATCTCTTGCTTGATGGAGATATAATTGCAGAAGACTGTTTTATTGCAAAGTATAACTAAAAACAGCACGGTTAACAAACAGTCGCAATCTATCATTTTACACATATTAATGCGGCTCAGTTACAACATGAATGTCCTTGTACAATCAGTGTACAATCAGTTACAACCAAAATAAGTACGCGTTCTTCCAACTTATGATTGCAAAAGGAGATATGTGGAAAGTTTAAATATTTTTGGAAAACTAAGACCGATACGATTTCAAGAGAATCTTTGTAAGTTTTAATTAGTTACTTAGCACTACTGTCTTGATGTTGAATTGTGTGTGCTACAGAAATTAAGCTTCTTCCTAAAATAGCCTTTAAAGAAACACTCCATTAATTTTTTTAATACAATTAAGTAGATAAATCCTCAAAGAAAACACACATGTATTTTTTTTCTGCATGTTTTCGCTGGGGGTATATGAAAAAAAAAAATGTTTTTTGCAAAAGCAGCAAACCTATGCAGCAGCTTTTCCCCCCCCTAAACCGCCTCCAGTCTTTCAGTTTCTGCCAAAAAATACAACAATCAGAGACTTCTCAACGATCAGAGGTATCAGGTGCTTCTCAATAAGCGCTAATACAGCTTAAAGAGAAGGGGGTAGGTAGGCATACACTAGCTCAGCGCGTCGACTGCTTCCATTAGTTCTTGGGAGCTAACGGAAGCGGAGGAAAACTGATCTGGCTGTCACTCAGACTTTTATAAACTGTCACAAATGTGACAGACTCCAGACACACAAAGGACTTCAGCAGATTAAAATGATTTCTGTATTTGGAATGTTCCATTAAAGAAAAATGACAGAATGCATGGGGTGGGGACATTAATGGAAATAACAAAATATCATCATATCTAGGACATATACGGGAATAGGGTCACACTCTGATTACAGTACAGTTGTAGCCTTTCTTTGAGATGTAGTTAGATAGCACACCACTGTACAGTATCAAACGTAAGAGACTGAACTCTGTATCACAGTCTACGGACTCCAGGACTGAAAAGATGTCCTAAAGTCAGATGGGCCGTAAATAGGAAACACATATATGAAATATTTAACAATATCCTATTATCCTGCATCACACACACACAAAAAAAAATGTATTTTAGCTGCTACTATTCTGGATCTTATCTCTTGTTTTAGTTTCACAAGAATTGCAATTAACCGCAATGCAGTGGTCGATGCACTACAATTTACAGCTTAGTAAAAAAAGTAGCCCCACTGAGAAAGGGTAACGGCAGTCAAAATGCTGCAGGACTACCCTGGGAAACAAATATATCTCCAAAGGCACGCCTTTAAGGTAAATCACTTTTAAAAGGCAAAAAAAGGAGAATGCAACTTATAACCAATTCCACCAACCATCCAAAGTGATGAATTAACCATTTAGATGCAGTATATGCAGCAAAAATAACAAAATGTGTAAGAAAGTTTGCACAAAAATGTAAAAAAATAAATATATATATATATTTATAAAATAAAGTGGAGTGTGTATCAAATGTGTGTAAGGATAAATAAATATTTTTTATTTATGGATTTAGATCACCTTTCTTGGCAGGGATTGAGCAGTTTGTTTTTCCTTTGCGTGACTGAGAACCACAAGTAGCAGATTTGATTATTAAATGCCCTTGAGTTAAGCAATGTCTGTTATAGATTGATTGAACAAAATAGAACCCTTCCCACCAACTGTTAGACACAGTCACTGTAAAGGCTGGTGATGGCCTTGCAAATCCATAGCTTGGGGAAACACAGTGAGTTCCCAGAAGTATAGCTGAACACATCTCAACATGGAGGTATTAAGCAGAAACAGAAGGGGAGAGTGGGTTAGGAGAGCAGCCTTTTCAGGACACAATGAAATGGTGGACAAAACCAAGCACGTACAACCATCAATATTATAGTTGTATAACTGTTGGCTGACGTGTGTCAAGATATCTAATTATTTGTTTTGGAAAATGTGTGACTCCAAATTAAGGCTTTGGCCAACGGGTGACCTATGCAGAATACCTTGTGCAAAAACAGTTTCAAAGCCATATCATTTACATCCAGGAAGGGTTTTAGGTCAAGGGATACCCCTTACTAGTACTAGTGATGAAGAAGCCATAATATATCATTTTTGTTGGAATTAAACCACCAGAACAAAAACACGGCCACCCACAGGGAACCAATTGCAGAGGTCTCTGCTAAAATCTCTACAGGATCATTGATATTGCGATAAATTAGAAACATAGTGTTCATGTAACAGTTATGACCTCAGTGTTTGTACATGCTCTGAGTGTTAGTGCATAGCAGCTTTTGAATGGCAGTATGAATGATCAGGAAACTAAAAGTGAGAAGCTTGTTTAATCCCTTTGCTCCATTTAGCCATCAGAGGATATGGTGGTTTGGGGAATTTTGTGTAACACACAGCTATGTTTCAGTATAGCAAAATAGCACAGTATCACTTCAACTTGTAGTGTTATTTCTGGCTTTTGTGACCTCCAATTATTCTGTTTTTCAGATAAAGTAAACACAATGCTGCATTGAGATGTACAAGATCCAAAACGGCTCCTGCTCCATGCAAGACTTGAGACCACAAACCATTAACTGCGTAACAATGTCTACCACCACCAAACCATGTGATTGTCTTTTAATAGCTCCAATAAAATTTGTTTCAAGGATAAAATATTTTCTATCCTTGGCTCTCCAAGGAACAGCATGGACGATCCCAAAGGAGAGGACATCTAAGTTAAGTGTACTACTTAAACAGTAAAACAGGAAGTTCTCTGCCTTTCTTGTTCTCAAATTTTCTCTTTAAACACAATGTTCCAAGATAAGCCATGGCAGAGTTATTGGTGTCAACAAGCCAAGCTCTTTCTTCTTGTTTTGCTGAATGAGGAAGGAAGAAAATTGTTTCTTCTTTTCTGTCTTTTTGGTTCTAAAAACTCAGGTCTCAGTCAAACAGCAGAAAAAGAAGGAGGGAAAGATGAATAAATGAAAAGAGATGTTTATCTATGAACAATATCAATGCTCTGATCTTTGCTGTAGCAGCCAAAACTCTCTGCTGCTTCCTAAAGACAGATAGACTCTTCACCCGGAGACGACAGACTAATTACAGAGCTCCTGCCAGAGGGAACTCACACATGCAAACCATTATGTAAAATATAGATATTTCCCCCTCTTAGAATACTTACAATCATTAGACATGGTTTCTTGAAGGCTATAAAATCAGGACCAAATAGGAAAGTAAACAGTTTCAAATATACTAAACTTCATTCCCTCATGCATTTATGGTAACATAAAAATTGTTCTAAAATGTGGTTTGACATTTCATTATTCATTTCTCCAACAATTTAAATCTCCTTCTCACCCCAGATCCCCAGTATTTCCAGTCTTGTCTCATATTATCACAGCAGAAGCACATTTCAATTCTGGTTGAGGCAATTTCTAGTTGAATAAAACAATTTTTGAATGAGTAAAAAGAGGAATGTCATACCCACATCAGTATTTCATCCAATTACATAAAGCGTGCTGACAGAATATTTAACCCTGCCCTTCTAAATCTTTTATACACCAACAACCAAGAGGGTCTACTTTAAAAACTAGTCCCACCTATTGTGATATAGAGGTAAAATATCCCGAGATGCAGGTCTCCAAGCAACTTAACCAATCATAGAGATCATCTGTCGGGTCTGCTGTTCCAATTCTTACGTTCAAGGCAAACTCTGGCCTGTAGTGTTCTGTGTAATCACATTGTTACAACATTCCTCCATACCTCACACCTGGACCTTACCTGGATGAGCATTTCTAAAGACCCTACTGTCTGGTCAAAACAAGCTTCATCCCAGCCCATATCAAAATTATCTTAGTCATAAGACGCTCCTAGTCGGTACGGTTGATGGGTTACTGTTTCCAATATAGTCCCTTTCCTTCTGCTATCCAGTTCCTGCTTTGGCTCCTGTGCTAAGTTTTAATTGTCTACCTCTATGTTGTCAATGTTTGGCATGCTTTCTAGCCATTTCTGTTAGATATTTTGTGTATATTTCAAAAGAGAGAGACTATTTGGTTAAGGCCCCAACTCTAGTACCACTACTAATATTTCCGAATATCAGGCTTGCAGGTTCTATTACTGGAAGACTAAACCATTTATTGTTCTCGGACTGAGAAAATCATTCCATCAGCTAATTCAATAATGTATTCTTGCCAACTCTTTGGTAATACTAGAATGGTGTTCAGATAAAATGCATGGAATTACACTCTTCATATCAATGTTGAGGATTCCATATTTCACCTGACAATGTAATTACAGATTTTGCTTCAAGAAAAAAACACAAGCATCGGCACTCGGCAAGAAATTATCATGCAATGTTGGTTTATTTAGCAACATAGAAGGGCAACGTTTCCACACAAAAAGTGTATTTCTCAGGCTTGTCACAAAGACACTTTGTGTTTCAAAATGTTACTCTTCTGAGATGACTGAATAAACCACCACTGCATTATAATTTCTTGGCGAGTGCGAAGGCTCATTTTTTTCTATTTTATTATACACTTGTCTTGTGAAACATGGACCTTGTCTGTGGCACAGGCAGCCAGCCAGCCAGCCAAGATTGATACATTCATTGATTGCTCCACACACATCTTATTTGTTTTCCATACTGGTTTTTATTGTTCGTGCACGGAGCAAGCTTTGGTCCGTCAAGCAAAGAGAGGTTAAAGAGTAAGCTAGAAGACTTTCTCCAAGGTTTTAACTCAGATGTGATGACATAAAACCGAGAAACAAAAATAGTTCGGAGTTGAAAATGATTAAAATTTGCCAGCTCTAACTTTTCATGGAACACTGCCAAGACTAATTTGGATCTGGCCATTTCAAAGCTGTTTGCACAACTTTGTATTTGCCAAAAGAGAAAAAAAAAAAAAGGCGGACTTACAGCAGAGGTTAAAAGAAGTGCAGTACAAGAAGCAAACTGTTCTTCGGTGAATGGGAAGCGGAGAGGGAAAAACATAGGATCAGGGAAATAATTAACAGTTCAAACCAACGCAACCAGCAGCAGTATATTGTTATCTTTTTACTCACCTTCAATTAAAACATCATCATTCACGGAAAAGTGAAGTAGTTGCGAGATCATAATCTCACAAAGCTGTGGGTTATTTATAGTTTGATCCCACCTGACAGGTGCAGAGCAGGGTTCCCAAACCAGCTCTGAAGGCGCACCAACACTACATATTTTGTCAGGAGTTCAACAGAATTGAAAATGCCTATTCCTAGTCGGCAGGTGTGTCACGAGGACTGAGTTTGGAACTGCTGGTGTAGACGATGAGTGATGATGGTCCCAAACATTTTCAACCAAAAATACACATTATGCCTTTTACGATGGGAATATAACTAAAACCTGCCATATTTGGGATCGTCTCAAGGCCAGTTTGAAAACCACTGGTTTAAGAACCAAATCCCAAATCTGTGAAATTTATATTTTTGCTATTATGCCGAAATATACACAGTGCACTTTTACACACAGATTATGTTGGTAGATAAGAACTAATCTGGACCATGTCTGCCTTCCCATTTAAGATCTCAGACTAATATCTATTTGTTTTTCAGAATCAAAACATTCTAGAATCCCTCTACTATGTCAGCCATTACTATCAACTGAATTCTTTTTTGGGTATCTACAACTTTTTTTTTTTGTAAAGTAATAATTCATCAATTGCTCCAAACCCTTTACAATTGCAAATTTAATCATAGCGATTACATACCCCCCCAGCAAGGACTGCAGGCTATAGGGTCTAAGATTGGATTGCTAAAAACTACAGACACTGTAGACTACAGGAACTAGGGTACCAATGTATACATATCGCTGTGTACCAAAGTGGGAAATGAAAGAGAAAATGAATAAACATCTATAACGAGAACACAAAGAGAGGAAAGGGTGTATTCAAGCATTAAAATATAATTGGCCATTGTCAAACTGTGGTTTATTTTGCCAAAGTAATTATTCTGAACACATCCTCTGATGTCTGTGATTCTGGCCATAGTTAAATCGACAATTTTAATGTCTTCTTCCAGAGGTCTTATTGTAGCATTTGGCCTTTTTGTTTTGAAATCAGAGCAACACTGCCATAGAAAACAGATCACTGTTGCATTTCTATTTTCAGCTTATATATTTTGTAGCGTATGACTGACGTAGAAATACCTACAGAGGGACAGAGATCGTATAGCTCTCAACCGCTTTTTTTTTTTTTTTTACACAGCCAATTCCTGATTTATAGGATTTTTTGGGGTGAATGGGGTAATATGTAAATATTTTTTTACTCCAGCTTTCAGGAGCTGACCTTGCGAACAGTAGGTGTTACTGAGTTAACTTAGGCCTTTTTACTTAATCATTACCAGCCTTCTGTAATAAACCATGCGAGCAGAGTGGTCTGCAATAATACGAGGGGAGTGGATTAGCGCACGCTAAACCACAAGCGAGGTTTTCAAGAGTCAGCCGTTAATCTTTTTAGGTTCTAAAATGAATGTCTTTACAATGAAGAATGTGACATTGTAACAGTTTGCTGGGGGAAAAAAAAAGTCTTAAACCATGTGTGATAACTTTAAAACTTAAAGTGGGAACTGTCAGGTACACAGCTTCAGCTTAATGAAATGTGTTTATCAAAACTGTTAACTTATGGCTTATAACATAGCTCTATGTTATGGTTTTGTAAAACCTAATGACTATTTTACCTTAGCAGAGTAGAGTTCTAAAGAACGTGTAGAAGTTCTCTGAATTGATCCTATTCAAGACAGCTCAGATTAACATGTTTGCCAGAACCAGAACCCAATCAAGCTCACTTCCATCAAAGTAAATATGCACAATATCTTATTATATACATACATATAAATATATTATATATTTAAACCTATTATTCTTACAATATACAGTATGATCATGTAATAATATCTAACATATTGCTATTTATACACACATAGATTACATAACATTGTGCATGCTATATGAAATGAAGAAAATATTTATTCAAACATATTTTATATATCAGCTATTCAGAAATTCAAAAGGCACTTAAAAAAATATATATTTCTGAATATGATTTTAGCTTTTATTTTCCCCCCAAACAAAAAAAAACATAAATAAATAAATAAGACCAAGTAATTGGTAAAAAAAGGAAAACATTTTTTAATTTTTTTAAAAAAAAATACGTTTAGGGGTAGGACAGGATTGATGAGTGTCTCCAATGTTTGTGTGTATGTTATAATGTAGTCACTAGTATTGTCCCGAACGGTTTGCCGAACAGTTCGCCACGGGCTCATCATTGAATAAACTTTGACCCTGTACCTCACAGTCAGCAGACACATTCCAGCCAATCAGCAGCAGACCCTCCCTCCAGGACCCTCCCACCTCCTGGACAGCATCCATTTTACATTCATTGTGAAGCTGCATTCTTAGTGAGCTGTCCAGGAGGTGGGAGGGTCTGGGAGGGAGGGTCTGCTGCTGATTGGCTGGAATGTGTCAGCTGACTGTGAGGGACATGGTCAAAGTTTACTCGATGAGTCCGCGACGAACCGTTCGCGAACCGTCCGGGACATCACTAGTAGTCACCACTGAAAATGGATTATAGCATTAGAAATTGATTTTTTCTACATTCATCTAAATTATTGATTGCATTATTTAAATTCAAAATAAAACCTATTAAAAAAATTTAAAAAAAAAAGGATTGCCACAGCATCATTGGAAAATATAATTCCGAATATGAATTTAGTAGGATTTTCCGTGAAAACAGCTAATGGCAAAAGTAATCACTCAAAATGAAAATAATCCTCTCAATGAGCTTTTCTACTTCATATTTTTTTTAGGGATCAGTGGGTGTCCCCAGTTTGACCCTTTGCTCTAATGTAGTTGACCCCTCAGTATGGGATCGTAAAGATCTGCTTCCATACATTAATACTGTTTTAACGGAAATTTAAAACATTACTTTTGGTGTATTCCCAAATTTAATAACTCTAAAATGTAAGGCTATTTATCATATAACCTTTTCTGCCTGCTTTCTTTTATTTTTCCACAGTTTAAATTTTTGCTGTGTCAACAGAAATATTCCTTTTCTTTGCTTGCCCACTTTTACATACTGTACAGTAAAGTCAATGTTTGCTTTAAGACAGCTGAAAAAATAGGCTGTGATGTCATACCCTGGACTCTATTACAGATAGATCTAATACCCCAACAAAGGTGACTTTTGTGTTATAACATATCTATTCACCAAGACATGTTACGTTGCTTGTGGCCCAAAATGAATGCAGAACACGATGAGAATCTAATCTTATAGATATGCATTTGTGATGTGAGAAAAATGGGGGGACCTTTTTGGTGTAATATGCCATATTGGGAACTATGACAAACCGCAGACATCATGAACAAAGTGATTTAACTCCAAAATGGCAGAAAATTGAGCAGTGAGACTGCAGAGGCATGATCTATACACCAAAACCTCTCCATTAAGTTAAAGTTTTGATGACTATAATAACTAATCTTGGCGGGCATTGCAGCAGCCGGGCATCATCTGTCAATCATGCCTTCGGAACATTCGGCACATTACAGTGTGGGACCCAATGAGGCTCTTACTGGACAGCTGTCTAATAGCAAGTACACTCCACAATTACTGCAATGTACTCTTTCCTGAAATCGCTCGTCTTGGGGAGGTTACACATTGCTAATTCTGTGATGCTTTGCTACAGTTGCATCATAAAGTCGATGGTACTTGCGAGACCAGTTGTACACGGTGCTGTGACCATCACAAAGTGTAAATAGTTGGTAAAGCCATACCCTGTATGACAGACATCACAAAGTGATTGAAGGTACAGGGGTTCTAAGGAAAGGAACACTGGAAGAAAGAAAAGAAAATACAGTGTCACTTTAAAGGACTACCAGACCACTTCATTTTAGTCTCGGAAAAGCTGAAACATAGTTTAATATCTCCTCTTTTCTGTAGGCTCTCTCTTTTTTAACCACCATCAAAGAGACCATCAGAGAATGTTTTCAATACAGAGGAGATTGCACACACTGCGCAAATAAAGAAATACGCGAGGTCCAACCAGATACCAAATACCACAGAAAATTTATCAAATTCCCGAGAACACTGATCATGTAATGTGAGCAGACATTGTTGGAGGACACAATAATTGATCAGTGTGCTCGGGAATATGAGTAATGCCAGCGGAACGCAACATATAGCATACAGAGCTTGTAACAATGATTGACAGGGAGCTGGAGCTTACAGAGCTTGTAACAATGATTGACAGGGAGCTGGAGGTGGAGCTTACAGAGCTTGTAGATGTGTAGATGTTCTCTGAATTGATCCTATTCAAGACAGGGAGATGGAGCTCACAGAGCTTGTAACAATGATTGACAGGGAGCTGGAGGTGGAGCTTACAGAGCTTGTAATAATGATTGACAGGGAGATGGAGCTCACAGAGCTTGTAACAATGATTGACAGGGAGCTGGAGCTTACAGAGCTTGTAACAATGATTGACAGGGAGATGGAGCTTACAGAGCTTGTAACAATGATTGACAGGGAGCTGGAGGTGGAGCTTACAAAGCTTGTAATAATGATTGACAGGGAGATGGAGCTTACAGAGCTTGTAACAATGATTGACAGGGAGCTTGAAACAAAGAAGCCCAATTGCAGGATATAGTGGTGTAAGTTAGGGATGTGCATAGGCAAACAATCTGGTTCGTTTCAGAAATTCAGGTAAGTAAAAAAAATTGTCTGCTTCGGAAATCTGGAGCAATGGCATTCGGTTCGGCACTTCCGAACTACTGAACCTCGGCAATTCAGAACTTCCTATAGATGTGTAAGTGGTTGTGGTGGCAGTCTGGGCATTGGAAGTCCTATAGATGTGTAAGTAGTTGTGGTGGCAGTCCGGGCACTGTGAGGCGAGAGCCCTATAGATGTGTAAGTGGTTGTGGTGGCAGTCCGTGCACTGGGAGCCCTAAATTTGTGTAAGTGGTTGTGGTGGCAGTCCGTGCACTGGGAGCCCTAAATTTGTGTAAGAGGTTGTGGTGGCAGTCCGGGCACTGGGAGGCGGGAGTCCTATAGATGTGTAAGTGGTTGTCGTAGCAGTCGGGGCACTGGGACCCCTAAAGATGTGTAAGTGGCTGTGGTGGCAGTCCGGGCACTGGAAGCCCTAAAGATGCGTAAGTGCCCAGACTGCCACCACAACAACTTACACATCTAGGGGGCTCCCAATGCCAAGACTTCCACCACAACAACTTACACATCTGAACTTTTCAGAAATCTGAAGCACTTTAGAACTTCGGTTCAGTTCGGCACTTCAGACATTTGTAAGCATCTGAATTTCACGAAATTCCCCCGAATGTACATTCGGAATGAAACGAATTGCACATGTTTAGTGTGGGTTTAAGCCAACCAATAAGAGAGCTTTCCCTGCTTTGCAAAGCTTAGTCTGCACGGAGCCCTCGCCAGGTGAAAATTTATAATTTTTTTATCGTCACGATTTTTTTTCTGGATTATTTTATTTTTCTTTTACAATCGGGTCTCTTCAAATTGTATTAGTTCGATAGTCTTTATGGATTTTCATTTGGCATTTTTGGGGCCCACCAGTGACATGACCTGCTGAAGCACTCCCTGCATGGTGCCCGCTGCACCGCCCGAGTGCATCTAATGATGCGCTTGCTCTGTGCTGCCTGTGGACAGCTCCTCAGATGCAGGACACCAGGGAAACGAAGCAGGACAAAACCCTAAAAGCGGAACTGTCTCAAGGAAAGCAGGACTTTGGAAACCCTGCATTCTGTTCTGCAGTCCATTACACCACACTATGGGCTTATATTTGATAACGTTTCTACAGGTGTCCTATATTCAAGTCTTCATGTCTAACCTGCATTATTTGATCAATAACAAAATGGGAAAAGCACAGCTGCTTGGAATAAGGTGTAGCCTTTAAACTGGTGGTACTATGACTGCACTGCTATAAATACAGAACATGGAATACACATCACAGTTATACAACGACTTCATAAAAAAATTAAAAGACTTAGGGGAGTAGTCTCGATCACAAAAATTACATATGCAGATAATCTAAAATTCTCGGACATATTTTTATCCAGAGATAAAAAAAAGAAGACACTAAAAACTTGTCCTAACATAGAACTTTCCCAATTGCTGCACACTTCTTATGCCTCCATTCTGGAGAAGGCACGTGAAAATGCTCTGCTAACATCTACGAAAGCGTGGAAATTGTTGAGACAACTACTAAGACTGCAGTGGCAATATACCAGATTTATACCTTTTTTTGCGCAATTCAAATTTTCGAGAAAGGGAATACTCATAGCCCAATACTCATATCATTCCTGAGAGGCTAGGGCCATACTAGAATGCACAGTTTTCTAAATGACAATAATAGATCGATCCTCTCTTTCCAACAAGCCAAACACAATTTTGCTTACCTCAATGTTTCCCTCTTTCATACTTACAGACGCTCAGATGGATTTGCATTACCCTCCCGCACTTTTGCCCCACTGACTGGCATCATTCAATAGTTTATTTACTTACTCAACCTGCCGATCCTTCCTACTCAATTAGCTCACTTTATTCTCCAATCCGGCTCCACTTGGACCACTTGACTACACAGTCAGGTAAGTCTCGTTAGGTAGCTCCTTTCCTAATTTTAACCCATGAGATACTCATAGCAGCCAAACTACTTAAATTACTTCCATCAGCCTCTTATCAGGAAACGCACATGAAGATTGCACATCATGCCTAATATTTAAAAATGAGAGACCGCCCACTTTTGTATCTTGCGCTATAAAATTAGTTACAGTGCTACAGTAACTAATTTTATAGCGCAAGTGCAATTTTTTTTCTTAAATATGTACTTAGATTTATCTGTTTGTTTTTTTTTTTTTTTGCTTTATTTCCATTTTCTATTCTACTTTATTTTCTATGTGTGTCTGTGAGATATGTGTGTGAGTGAATTGTGCTGTGTGTATGTAGAGGGTGTAGTGTGTAGGTTTCAGTGTGTGGTGCCATGTGTGTGTGAAGGGTGAATACAGGGCCAGATTAAGAGCCCAGTGGGCCTGGTGCTGACAATTATGAGGGGCCTAATTACAGAATCTTATCGACCAAAAACAATAAAACAGTCATACCTCTCAAGCGTCATGTATCTGATGGAGATGGTGCCAGAGGGAAACTCTGCAGCTATAAGAACACACAGATTCTCTTAAAATATGCTAATCTCTCTCTAATTAATGCTTTCATCTTTCAAGTAAATCCATTCCCCCTAACAGCAGTGTCCAGTGAAGCAGGAAGTCAATGGGTGGTGTAAATGGGTGGGCCACTGACACAAATCACGCGACAAGAATTGCCAAAAGGAGCGAAAGTGCCCAAAAAGGGGGCATGTCTGCCCAAAGAATTGGAAGGCCAGCCTGGCATCAGTGTCCCTATGTATCACAGTGTCAGTGTCCCCATGTCACCCAGTCCACTAGTCTCCGAGTGTCTGTGTCCTCATTGCTCCCAGTGTTCCCATGTCTCAGTGTGTCCTGTGTCACTTTGATACTAGGGGGACACAGTGAGACATGGGGACACTGAGACACTTGGATACACTGGGAGAAATGGAGACACAGACACTAGGGACACAGACATTTGGGGACACTAAGACACTAGGGACACAGAAACATGGGAACACAGACACTGGGAGACATGGGGACACTGAGACACTAGGGGCACTGGCTGGGAGGCATGGGGACACTGGGAGACATGGGGACACTGAAACATTTGGGGACACTATGGATACTGAGAGACACTAGGGACAGTGGCTGGGAGACATGTGGACATTGGGAGACATGGGGACATAGACACTAGGGACACAGAGACATGGGGACACAGACACTGGGAGACTGGGGGACACTGGGGGCCATGGGGACACTGCGACACTAGGGACTGGCTGGGAGACATGGGGACACTGGAAGACATGGAGACACTGTGTCATTAGTGTCTCCATGTCCCAATGTGTCTCTCAATGTCCCTATGTCTCACAGCGTCCCCTAGTGTCTCAGTGTCCCCAGGTCTCCCAGTGTCCCATAGTGTCTCAGTGTCCCCATGTGTCCCCAAGTGTCTCAGTGCCCCCATGTTTCCCAGTGTCTCCAAGTGTCTGTGTCCCCAGGTCTCCCAGTGTCCCTTAGTGTCTCAATGTCTCCCTGCAGCCTTTCCACTCAACCCTCACTTCCCTAAGCTGTAGTGTAGGCTGTCTCTGCAGGCTGGGAGCTGCTGTCTGACCTCTCTGTGCTTTGTATCTGCTCCCCTGCGGATTAGTGAGTAGAGAGAGGCAGGGAGGGATATGCTGTATCCTATCCCTGCCTCTCTCCACACACTGATCCCTACTGGTCGGCGCTGGTATTGCAGAGTAATCTCCGTTTAGACTGAGAAAAATATCTGCATTTGTATTGCGGTATTACTGCAATACCATCACGGCCAGGCAGCCTCAAATACCATCTGTGCCAGTAAAATACCAGTCAGGAGGAAAACCTAAGAGTAGGGTGGAAAAAAAAAAAGGGAAAAATATTTTTTTTTATTAAATTGGCCTATTCCATGGGCCTGGGCCTGGAGCTGCAGCTCCATGAGCCCCTATGTTAATCCGGCCCTGGGTGAATAGGGTCCATGCTCTGTGTAGGGGGGTGAGATGTGATAATCTATCTTAATGTCTTCCCCTACCTTCTTTTTACCTTTTACCAGGTAGCATGTTTATTTTAGCCTGCAGCTCCCCTGGCTGCAGGCTGACTCTCCTGTCTTCCTGTGAGGACAGCACTGTATCGGAGCGTTGCCATGGTTACATGCGGTAATCCTTCGACCAGCCTGCTCAATGGATGAACACAGAGCCTCCCAGGCCCTTCCCTCCAAGTGCCAGTGGGCCGGTAAGGGAAATCTTTGATCTCCTCACTAGCCTGAGAAGGCTTACAGCAAGGCTGGCTCTGCATGGGCCGGCAGGGGAAATGAATCGAGGCCCACCGGGCGTTTTCTGCAGAACCCAACACCGCCCATCTGAAATACCAAATTCCCCACTAGTGGGCGGTAGGGACCAGGTTGACTACCCCTGGTCTAAAGTACTGACAAGGCAAATCTCTATCACTTTTTTCTTAATGTTTTCACCTATACAGTGGGCACTATATTTTATTTCTTGTCTTTTCCATATACTTCTTGATGAGGATCTCCGCTATATACATTCAAGAGTGGGAAAACTCACTAGGAGCCATTAGAAGGTTCCATAAAATACTCCTGTTACATATCCACAGGTGAGGATTATACAGCTCCAATGCACTAATTAGGAGATAATCATTAGCTCTACACACTGTTAGTGCTTTTCTTTTTATCCTTTACAATCAATGAACTACAAACTACACAATATCGTATTCCTCATCTTAACTTCTCATTACATATTTACCAACATTAGAGAACTATACCAACGTTGCTGCTTCCCTCCTCTTGCATACTAACTACTTACCAGAAAGGTTGCTCAAGCCCCCTACCTTGTCATCTAACAAGCACTAGAAACCTATAATCCCTTGTTATCTTTCAAACTCTAGCACGGCTTCTGGGGATGTATGGGGAATAGGGCATTCTGTGAGCAAGTTAGAGATTACATAATATTTTGTATTTCTCCTCTACTGGCAGGGCTAAGGGCCCCTGGTGGAGAATTCGGGATGAGTTCCCAAACTGGCTCATATGATCTTGGCTGCAGCATGTAAATGTATATTACACCACTGGATCGATACCTCCACCCCTCAGCCGTCACTGCTCTACACTAAGATTTCCTACCTATTTAAAATGGATTGGATTGAAACCTCACTAAATAAAAGCACTTCGACAAAAATGTTGTTTTTTCTCACTTGACAACCATACGATAACTCTTTAGCTAGAGCAATCCAATACAAAAATAAAGCTATTTTTGAATTCACAGATTGGTACCTAGCGGGTC
Organism: Pelobates cultripes; assembly: GCA_933207985.1. Classification (NCBI taxonomy): domain Eukaryota; kingdom Metazoa; phylum Chordata; class Amphibia; order Anura; family Pelobatidae; genus Pelobates; species Pelobates cultripes. Next base: position 25,446,408 of record OW240913.1, on the reverse strand, counting down.
AAACTCATACAGTATAAAAAAAGTAATCATCTTAGTGTGGAACCACCCAGAGCCAGCCCCCTGCAGGAACTACTTTAACTTTGAACGGATAAAGCCGAATATTATGCCTACTTTGCCTGTCAGGTATGACATATGAAGGAGAGCATACTTAATGCTATTTTGTTATGACTGTTATGTTTTATTTGTAATACAGAAAATGTGTAAATTATGAAAGTCATTTTTTTTTAACGTATTTTAGACCGATAATGTATAAATAATGACGATACTGACTCAACAAAATAAAATATTTAAATCTAAAAAAGAAAAGACACTAGGATGAGATGCGGATAGGCTTACAGAAAAAACCTTGTGTCTGCCAAGTGTCCAGAATTAACCAATAGGGTTATTTATGATTCACAAATCTTCAGTTATTATACGGCTCTTAAAGGCAGATTTCACCTTGGGTACTGTGCCAGACCTAAGGGCTGATTCCATGTAAATCTGGTTTATAGCAACGTCCTGTCAATCAGCCTACAGGATATAGAGTACCTTGAACACCAAAATCTCTCCTTCCAGTGGGGCTGGTGAAATTCCCAGAGCTGGTGAGCATATTTCCTGTTGCCATAAAATCTAACTGTAGTCGGCCAAGTGTATGTCAGAAGTGACTTCCAATGACCACATGTTCTCCAGTGTTTGCTCAAAGTAATTTTATATGTTTTTCTTCTCTGGGCTTTTTTTTTTTATATGCTGTTAAGAGTTTGAAAGTGGCATTCTTCCCTTTCCGTTTTACTGTTCATATAAATTGTGGGAGGTGGAAAACGTCTGTGCGAAAATTAAAACAAAAATATGTAGATATATAGATGCTAAGATTTTACATTGCTAGACTTACAGGTGACCATAGTCTCAGCTTTGCCGCACAGCATGGGGCAATCGTGAACATTACGATGACGAATGTCTCGGTCACTAAGCATTTCATTGCTTTGTACCAAGCAATCATTTAGACGAACAGGTGTCGATCAGCACCAACATATGCTGTCGGTGATAAATCTCATAATGCAGTTACTATTACATAGGGAGCACTAAATAAACATTTTTCCTCGGGGGTAGTATAAGGAAACAAAATGTATATATTTATTTATTTATTTTTTAATAAGGCACTATTACAGAAGAGGTCTTACTAGTTTATGCCATAAAGTAATAGCACTTGCTAGCACAGTCATGTTTCAAGATTCTGCCACTTGCAGATTTGTCAAGCCTCGACGCTCGATGAAAACACTTACAAATGTTAATCATTGCTGTATACTTTTATTGGAAGGTTAATAAACACCACATCCCTGGAATCACACTTTAGCCGAGTGTTAATTCCTGCAGAAACTTTGGGGCAAGAATCTCAGCACACCTGCGTGCATCTAATATAGTGCTACTGCCATGATATTGTTTGTGTTCCTGGTTTTCACAAGGTCCTAGAATGAGATCTTCTACGCTAGACATCGTTTATTATGTTTTAAATATAAAATATATATACATATTTAGAATTTTGTTTACATTATTTCCCCTTTAATGAGTAAATAAAGGAAGTACGTCAGTATAGAGGGACATATTTTAGCAAATTATGTACTGATGAGGGTCTTTAAAAACATATATGAGAAAATAAAGGTTTGGCTGCACTCACCTACACATGCTAAATTAGGGTGCTGCTGGGGGCCAATAAGTACAGTAAAAATGAAAATCCAGCGCACTCGCTTATCTACTAAACATTCATTTTAATGCTGAACAATTTTCAGTTTTATTAAAAACACCTAATCTAGGCAAAAAAATATAATGGGGGTTTAGTTATATTTTTAGGAGTCTAGCCATCTCCATGGGTTTTGCACCCCTCCCTGTTACAGGTGCCTCATCTCAGGATCCTATTTAAGCATTGTACTGCAGAGACCTCGAGATGGAAGGATTTCCCCAAGTGAGAAGCTCATTTAGCAGACAGAGTAGGACCTGCCAAAGATGGGGTACATTGACGTTGTGGCAGGCTTATGCAATGTATGATCATATACTGTAACTAAACCCCCATTATATTTTTTTGCCTAGATTAGGTGTTTTTAATAAAACTGAAAATTGTTCAGCATTAAAATGACTGTTTAGTAGATAAACGAGTGCGCTGGATTTTCATTTTTACTGGTCTTTAAAAACATACCCTTTGTTCGATCGCATTTTTAAAGGTAAAAAGTAAAGTTTTTATAAAAATGTCAAAATATCATAGACATAGTTTGGCCATTTTATATAAATTGTTAATATTTTGTGCAAATGTCTAGTAATTGATTTATTGTGTTAATGGTAAGCTTTAAACAACTCATTAGCTCTGCAAACGTGCAAATAAATATGGGAGTTACAACATATATTAAGGGATGTAATACCCCTGACAATAGTTTCTCTCTTTTCCCTCTCATTTTCCTGCATTCACCAACAACTGGCGGAATGCGTTGGGACAATATTCAGAAAGTCTCCATTATTTCTGTGCACAATTTCCATTTACCTAAATGACATTGTTTATTCATGAATCACAGTGCGGTTAGAAAATGAGTCTTCATTTCAGAAATGATTCAAAGACCTTAAATATAATGAAGGCAACGGTCATGAAAAGTTCCTCTACCTCAGGTAAGGCAATAATGAAAGCTCCTGATGCATCAGTACCACATGCCTAATGAACCTTTGAAGCCAGGCTTCTTCTGTGTGGAGGACATTTCTGGGGTATGAAGTTGGCATCAGATCCCTGCACCCTTTTACAGTTGCCCTAGCATAAACCGTACCCTACTGTTACTTTTCCATTCATTGCCCTTCCAAGCAGTGAACAATTTCACCTATTGTTGTTCTTCTCTTCATTCCTGTTCAGAGGCCTTCCATCCACCAAACCATCCAACATAAAGAAGGGAAACTTAATTTTTACTAACCCAATCACCCCTCTACCTGCCCTCTTTGTTTTCAGCCTACTTTAAATCATGCATCTCTGGCTGCTTATTATCTCACTCAATTACATTCTCATTCCTTTTACATCTAACCAGTGGCTGAAAATATTATTTAACTCTCCCGCTACCTCTTGTCTCAATTCCACATTTTAACCTTTAGATTGCAAGCTCACGGGCTACTTAGTTGAGTACTTTTGATAAAAATGCTCTAATAGCTAGATCCCAGTTCACGGGAAGGGTCTTCTCTTTAAATGTTTTATTAATCTGTGTGCAATGCACCATCTTTTTCCCCAACTGTACAGCACTGAGGAATATGTTGCCACTTTGTAAATTGCTAATATAAGAAGTGTCAAGAAGGTATATAAATCTGAATTCCATCGTTTTTTATTTAACTGCCGCAATCTTCCACTTCCAAGCTCAGTGCTCAAGCTTTAAATTTGAAGACCAGAAACGTTCCGCGCTATTCCTTTGTTGTTACACAGAATTTGCAGGTGAACTTATAACATTTTCTCCTGTAAATGCCTGATCTTTTACTCCATATTCTATGTACATTGCAGATGACAACATGGTCCTTGAATCAACCTCTATCACGCATTAAGGTGGTCAGCCTACTCAGTCATGAGCAAGATCACAGAATTAGCAGCAAACTAAATATAAGCAGAACTTGATGGCTTTAGAAAACGTACTATAGTTAATACATAAAGATACATAAAGAACCCGGCCCCAGAATTACTGCAAAGAAAATGGATTGCACTACAGCAAAACACACTTAGAAAACTATAGTTTCCTTCGGAGAGCTTCACATAAACATTCTGCCAGGTGAGCTTAAGGATGCAGTCTAACCACAGAGTTTGACAAGACTGCACTAATATAAACCACAAGACACAAAAAGTCACCAAATGTGAGACATTTAAAAAAAAAAAAAAAATTAAATTCATCAGGAAACTTCATGGACAATTTGAGAGATCAGATAGTTATTTTATATAACTATAAAGCAACTCCATATGCGTAGGTGATCAATGTATTAAACGATATCAAAACAAAATAAACAATATATAAGAACGAAAAACAAACCACATTGGAACCAATAGAGAAGTCTTTACATTTTGAGTAACATTGAGAAGGTTCCATCTTATGACTTACAACTTCTATAGTGGAAATGAAGTTGGAAAAATCTTTAGCAACAGATTTAAAGGACCACAAACATACTTGTTTTCCTGGCATTATAGTGCCCTGAGGGTGCCCCCACCCTCAGGGACCCCCTCCCGCCCGGCTCTGGAAAGGGGTTAAAACTTACCTTTTTCAGGCGCTGGGCGGAGAGCTCTCCTCCTCCGATCCTCCTCTTCTACCTCCCCGTCGGCTGAATGCGCGCGCGCATTCAGCCGGTCACATAGGAAAGCATTCTATGGACGCTGGCGTGCTCTCACTGTGAAAATCACGCAAGCGCCTCTAGTGGCTGTCAATGAGACAGCCACTAGAGGAAATAGGGGAAGACTTAACCCATTCATAAATATAGCAGTTTCTCTGAAACTGCTGTGTTTATGAAAAAATGGGTTAACCCTAGCTGGACCTGGCACCCAGACCACTTCATTAAGCTAAAGTGGTCTGGGTGCCTAGAGTGGTCCTTTAAATGCAAACCAAAACATTAATCTAGGAAACAGATAATAACATAGGAATCTGGGGTTGAACAAGAATCCAAATTTATCAAGTAATAAGAAGGAGTCTGTCTAAATCTGAAGATGACAGCACATAGTAAATGCTGCACTGGAAAAGATATGCATATGTGGCACTAGTAATCATTGTGATTACCAGAACATATCAAGATAATAAAGGAGCACTGTAGGGTCAGGAACACAAACATGTATTGCTGACCCCATAGTGTTAAAACACCTATCTAGCCCCTTTGCCTCCCTAAAGACAGTAAAATCTTACTTGTATTCAAGTCTGAAGCTGCTGTAGTCTGAAGCAGCACAATTCAAACAAAGCCCTGGCCAGTCAGTATCTCCTCATAGAGATGGATTGAATCAACTAATCTATATGAGGAAGGTTCAGTGTCTGCATGCAGAGGGAGGATATACTGAATGTTTGGACGCATTTTAGGCAGCCATGACCCAGGAGGGCTCTCTAACAGCCATCTGAGGAATGGCCAGTGAAGTTATCTCTAGGCTGTAATGTAAACGCTGCATTTTCTCTGACAAGACAGTGTTTACAGCAAAAAGCCTGAAGGTAATGATTCTACTCACCAGAACAAATTCAATAAGCTGTAGTTGTTCTGGTGATTATAGTGTCCCTTTAACACTAACAGTACAGCCATTCCTACATTGGGTGTACCTAGCCAGCAAAGTATGGTAACTGGATTTGAACTGTTCTGCGTAATAGTTGTACAGACTGGATGCCAATGACCAAGGAATAGAAGAGAATCATCCTAGAGTGTTAGAATATCTCTTGCCTAGAATGGTCTACTGCATCCCTGTTGCCCATGCTTCTTGATACTAACAAACAATATTTTGTTGAGCAACAATTGAGTGGAGATCAGCAGTAAAAGGATTAAATCAAAGGATTTCTTTTTCCACCTTTCTCTCTTGCGCTTTAGATCCAAGTAAGGAAATTGAGAGGCAGAATACAATGTCACAGCCGATGATACAAATTGTATCAATGATTGCGATGACTTGACTCCAATCGTAACTGACTGGTTGCTGGAGAACTACCTGGGTTGCCAGGCAGTCACCTGATCGGACCCAGCAAGATGATTATAACTTAGGGGGCTGCGGTGGCACAGCCATTAGGATGTGTCATTACGCTCTAACTTTATTAAAGCCCATGCTGTTCAGGAATAATGAGGCATCCTAACGGTGGCAATGGGTTAAGCACAATCGTCACGTGCAAATGAGTCTTCTAAACACAGATCTGAGCAAAACAACTGTAATTAGCTGACTGCTCATGGAGACACGTCCTTGAAGACAAAAATATGTTTATAAGTGTAATCATATTGAATTTCTTCTCGTAATTTTGGTGTAAACTCCAGGCTAAATTAAGAAATGAGTTACAATAAGTGGGAATAAGATAGGATATCAGCATGTTCTGAAAACAAAAAACAACAAACTTCTAAAAACAAGATTAATCAGAAAAACTCCTTAGTAAACAAAAGCCCTGCATGAGCACCATTACACAAGCTAACATGCAAATGTTTTCAGTTATATAAAAGAGTCTATTATTTTAACCTAGAATATAATTTTCCCTCTCCTTTTCAAGCCCCTATCCCTCTTACAACCGGCATCCCAATTCATGCCGTACCTGTGTAATTTTCAGACTAGTTAATTAATTATAGAATTGCATGATATTCAAGACTCCGATCCCTAACAAATCTCCGCAAACAATTCTGAGTTGTAAAAGGACAGATTAGATCTAATCCAGGTACTCACAACTCTTACCATTTGTTAACATAGAGTAATGCTATCATGCACTCCCTTATTGTCTGAGCTTAGACTCAATGATCTGGATTGTTTTAGCAGAGTAAAGGAATACCTACCAACATTGGGACAGCGGCTGGGTAGAACAAAACATGTGTGTCAGTGACTCCACTTGCATCACTGGAGTTGCCCAAATTTGGTCCACATTTGAACTAATTTCTTTCTAGTAATACCTTATCTCTTCCAATATTGTTTTTTTTCATGTTTTGCTGAACTGGCCTTTCTTCTGAGCTTTGTATTCATAGCAACTCCCTACATCGGGTTCTTTATAATGCAATGATTTAGATACACTGGAGTTATATGTCTGTTCTCCCATTCTATAATGTCACCAAAGAAACATATGATATCCATTGGACATACAATGCTAACTATGCCATGGTTTGCACATTATTATTATTATTATTATCGCCATTTATATAGCGCCAACAGATTCCGTAGCACTTTACAATATTATGAGAGGGGGTTTAACTATAAATAGGACAATTACAAAAAACTTACGGGAACAATATGTTGAAGAGGACCCTGCTCAATTGAGCTTACATTCTATAGGAGGTGGGGTGTAAAACACATTAGGACAGGATGTCATACAGTTATAAACAAACAACCTCTCATAGCTTTCTCCAGGACAGGCAGTACAGATGGAAAATTCATTCACATCTGAGAGAAGCTTCATTCATCTAAAAAAACATGAATGAGGCTATCTGGTTAATAAAAGCCTCAGTGTGGTTTCTATTAAGTTTTTAAGTGGTTTCAAATGTCTTTCCAATATGTTAGACTACATATCCATAACCCCAGAGATAGCCAATGATCTTTCAGGTGAAAACTATTTAAAGACCACCTTAGAAGTTTTCTCCAGACGCTGCAGTTTTGTCTTCACTGTGACAAAATGCCTTTTGTCACTGGATTTTTAGGTGACAAGCCACCCTTTGTCCCTGGCTGTTGGAGGAGCCTGAGTGCCTGCATCCTGCCTCATGACTATGGCCCTGGGTTGTATGGCCCTTTACAAACATTATTTGGGCTAATGGATTTATATTGTGCTGCTGGCCCTTTAAGAACTGGATTGTGGTTTATGGACTTGTATTGGACCATGCTGGCCCTTTAAGAACCGTCTGGGGATATATTGAGACTTTGTGTGACAATGCCCCTTTAAGACTATGTCCCCAGACCTTTAAAATACTTTGTCTATGGCTTTCACCCACTTGGTTCAGTAAATGGAGCTTACTGAACCAAGTACAACACAGGCGGACCACCCAGAAGTGATAGTGTGCAGGCAATTTACCTCCCAGGCTGGGAGCCTGCTGTAGGTAAATTGCCGACTGTTGGGTGGCTGCAGTTCGTGCAAACGAACACGTGGCGGCGTCCATCTTTGTTCATTCGAACGAGGTCAGCGGTATGTGTAGCCAAATTCATGGAACTGAAATCGGCTACACATTTTCACGAACACCGCTGACCCTTACCTTCTCTTACACTCCGTTTTCAGCTACAGAGACTAAGTCCCGTTCGGCTGTTTGAACTCACTGTTATACTGAGCCAAATTCACAAACGGCTCGTTCGTGCATTCGAATGGGACTTAGTCATTTTTCTGCATAAAATTGACCGGCCGCACAGCCCAAATCTATGGAACTGTTTTGGGCATCTTGTACCTTCATGAAGTTTCTGCTCATGTTTGGGGGATTGAAGAACTACACTCGGGGGATTGCTATAATCACTATACTCCCCAGGGTATAATCACTAAGCTCTGCTAAGAGCTTGTTCCGGTTCCTGCTCTCTGGAATTCAGAGAGCTCGACCTACTGGAAGCTGGACCCTGGTCTTGGGTCCAGAGTAGGTGGAGATGGCGAGACCCCAACCAAGCTGCGGCGGTTTGTGGGGTCTGCAGTGGTTATGGTGTCGGGCAGAGTGCTTGGAGTCCTCGGAGCATCCGTCAGCGGAAGGTACCCGGTTGGGGTGCCAGCGGTTCCGTTACATTCACCATATAGTTTTTTTTAGTTTTTTTACTTTAACGTATCTATTTATGCATATTTTCAAAGCATTGCATAACAGTATGTTCACCTAAAGTGTCCCCTTTAACAAAATACAGTATGTTTTGTACAGTTCGTTAAAGAATTATTGAGCGACAGCTGAACAACACTGTCCTAAAATGTTTGTTGCTTCACACTGTAACTATCTATAACGGACTATTAGTCTGAAGGTCTACCTTAAAACTGATTCCTTTGACATGGGTAAGGTCTGACGCAAAGCATTACTTCCTGACAGCTAAAGTTTCTCCGTGCTGTTAATGTAGAATTTAACCATATAAAAGAATATGATCTCATAATGGTGTCCATGCAACAATTTATCGTGCATATCAACTATTTCTAAATGTAGCATAACATTCAATGTATTCTCCTCTCTATGGAACCTAATTCAAAGTGAAGTAACAAAGGTGCAGGGAAAAACACCCATGAAAGTAAATATAAAAAAGAAAAATTAATAAAAGATAAAAACAACTTGGACTTTTTCGTCTATGGAGTAATTTTGGGATGTAATGAGTACACAGTTTTCTTTCAGTACACACCCTATACTGCATAATATGCTGATTTGTTCAATCCCATTCCATTCATAAATAAAAGTATTACGGTACATTGAACTAGCAATTTAAGATGTAATCAGTGCTGAAGCAAGGACCTGCTGGGTTATGTAGTACAGCCTTCCCATATCATAATCCTATAAATGAATTTTCCCTTCAAACCATATTAAGTTCTTGTAGAAGCATGTAGGGGGGATGTATTATTAATGTATTCCAATATGGACATCATCATCATAATTCTTGTTTTAAGAAACTTACTTACAAAAGCAAATCATTAATGTGATTATAGGTTTCACGATAGGTGGTCCTGAACGCTTGTTCCCAGTTCAAATACCTTGGTGTAAAAAAATAAAAATATAAAAGGAGCAGGAAAAGGGATTTGAATGCAGACCTCAATTCATGCGGAAAAAAATAAGTCTACAGCTCGGCTGGCATAAAACTGGCTAAGCATGCCTACATAAAACCAGACGCGCAGGACCTATTCCAAAACTTTTATTGTCCTTGAAAAAATCCCAAGTTATTCCTCTAATGAGGTGTTCATTTGTACACCAGATCCACCAAGTTAGCAAGATAAAGGATTGGGATCTGTACAAGAACAAAGGATGGATGGCAGCTATCATGCATTTGACTACATTGTATCGCACAACCAGGACTATTGAGGTTCATTAACTTCATTATGCGTCCAAATATTGGGAGGTATTTACTTGGAATGGCACATGGTGGGGTTGTAGCAGACAGACGTTACAAGGGGAGACCAAACCAACCTTAAAAGAGAACATGTAAGCCTGACGTTCATCTTATTGCTGGGTCCCACATTTGGCTGCCCATGTGCACTGCTATGTTGAAACCCTCAAGTTGAACGGAATGCCATTGGAGTACTTTGCACAGTGCCATTGAGTCTAATAATGTACTAGACTGTGCTCTCTGAGGACTTTGAGCAGTCTTTACCAGCTCTATCACTTGAGAGTGTATTGAAAGTGTTTTCCTTGTTTTTTATGTTACAGTTTTACACTATATATATATATATATTTTTTCCCTTTTATGTACAAATTCATGGATGATACTCCCTAGGTCTATGTGTCTAATCACATGATTTAAAATGATCACACTAGCACAGAGCACCCTATTAAAATGTATTTTACATGATCGCATAATACACATTCTGTTGGTTTTAAAGACACACCTTATATGGTTATTTATATTGGATGCCAAGTGTTTTGTGTGTTTGCATTTATCAGGTTCCTGCTATCTACACAAATTTATAGCGCCATCTAATCAGTTGCTATTTTTATTTTCACATAGTGTATGATAAGGCTTTAAACCATAGATACTATTGTAAGTAGCAAGATGGGCACACACATTGACTGTCATGGGATTAAAGCACAGTTATTGCTGGACGTAGTGATAGTGATAAACACTATTCTAGAGGTTTAAAACACAGATGTTAGCTGCAGAGCTTATTGTAATTGTTATTGTGGAGAAATAAGGTTTTATAAAGACATTTAACATAAATCTATCATTCTTATTTTTTATATTGTTGAGGTATCGTTTTAGACAACAGCATCCGGTTACCTATAAATAAAAAAAGAAATGTAAAAATGTATTTAAGGGGTTTATTGCAGCCATCTGTCGTTTTGCCACATTGTATTCTGTCTGATAAAATATTTATTGTGACAGCTGAAGAAATAAAAAAATAAAAAATATGAGTTTGTTCATATGGAAATGTTAATTCCAAGAATATTACAGTCCAAACAAAGCAAATATATTTTTTTAAAGTTTATGTAAATAGGCAGTTTTATAAATCAAAATGTTACACTACACCATCCGAGCCTGTATTTAAATATAAAGTATGTGTATACAACATTATGATGAGAGGTTCTCTTTAAACCTCATATCACTTCTTGTCTCTGCAAAAAAAAAGAAGAAGAATGTCACTGCTTGGAAGATTATACCCCAGGTTCATTGTGTAAATTAGAAATATGTCTGCTTTTACAGTGACGCCATAGGTCAGATCTAAGTACTGGTGGGATAAAATCAATTTCTACACAAAAGGTTTGGAGCACAGGAGTAAAAGACTATCGAGTGCAAGCTAATCTTCCCCAATACATTCAAACGTACTTTACAAAGATATATATAATCTTATTTAAAGGGGCACACAAAGTACCATACCCACTGCAGCTTATTGTAATGTTATGGTACTATGAGCACCCGTTCTACAACGAAAACGATACATACGAAGAAAGCTGGAGATTACAGTGGCACATCACAACAAAAGTGCAAAAACTGATTTAGTCTCTAATGCCTCGAAAAAGGCCGCAGGTTTTTATAATACATCACAGATGCAAATATTATTACAAAAGCAGAACAATGTTTGAGGCTAGATTTTATTTTTTGCCACACTTTATTTTTCCATTGGCCATTATTTAGCAAGCAGGCAAATCAGTTTGAACTCTGTTTTAAAAAGCAAGCAAAATATAACAGGGGAGAAGAGGAGTGTGTAAATGTGGAAAGGAAAAAGGTGTTGAGAGAAGAGAGGAGGGGAAAGAAAGAAAATATAAATTGAGCACTGGAAGGCCAATGTGTGAAGTTGTAATGTATACCCAGTGCTAGCTTTAAAATAGACACAAAGTACTTTAAGTGTGCATTATTTTAACAAAATTATACAGTCACACAAATTAACAAAATCGTCTGTTTGTGAAAAATAAAAACACAAAACTCCTTTATCCATCACTTTCTTACTTGCTTAGAATGCGTAAAAAGCCAAAACTTTGTTTGTTTTGTATAATAAAAGGTTTTGGCAAAGGAAGGAAGTCGTTTGTGCGGTTATTTAGGATTCTGTCACCAGTTACAGAAGTCTGGTTATATGTACGTACGTATTTTGTACATGCTGGGGTCACAGAGGGATCACAGTAACATTTAGTATTGGCTAGTTAGCAGCGGTGCTGATTAATGCTGGGAGAGTGTTGAAAGATACAGGAAGAAATGTGTGCGAATTACAAACACTGTGCTGAATTTAATTATGCTCAGCGTTTTTTATTGCAATTAAGCGTTTTCCTACAAGGACATTGGGAAGATCTTCAAGGCAGTGAGGGTATACAATAATTGCAGATACTTTGTCAAATATGGGGGAGACTTATTTTGGACTAGTGCTACATTCAGCTAGTAGGGGGAACAGGAGCTACAGCAGGAAAGTTATAATGTGTTCTGAAAATCAACGTGTAAGAAAGTCTAGAGGAACATCTAAACTTCATTGTATTGTTCTGCAATAAAAATATATATATTTTTTTTTATGGCATTATTTGCGGAGTTTGCGGCTACGCAAAATTTAGGTACAAGCTGTGCTTGTGAAAATAAATTGTAACGATCAATTTTCTTTTTTTTATTGTTTTAATGTTCACTTATAAAAAAAAACAAATCAGATTTTTAATAATACAGAGCTTATGTTAAGATTTAGAGAAAAAAAGAAAAAAAATCTGTGACATTTACTTTGGGTTGAAACTGCAGAAGAAAACGTGAATAGAAAAAAAATCAAGCTGGTTTGATTCTTTTAATTCATCGGAAATTCACTTACTTTCATTTACTTTCGGCCAAAATGAAAATTTGTTGTTTATTTTTATTTTTTTAAATAATAAGCAGAATTATTCCTTACTTGTGGGAAAGTAGTTCAGGAATTAATTCCTAAAGGAGTGTAAATTATAATAATACATATGTTCTATTGGCAGCCATAGGGATCAGAGTTACAATAAATATAAAATATAAACGGAGCAGGGTATTCCAGACTCTATTAACAGGAGTAGAGTCAGAACTCCACTGATTCCTGTCCTTGCTGCTCACATGAGGTTTCCTAGTCTGTCCCATCCTGGATTTCCATTAGTAAATCTGCACTCGCTACACTGACAGATATGAAATTGGATGGGATGGGTGGATGGATGGATGGGACGCCGTGACTGGAGACATGTCCTGCCAGTAACGTGTATTTTATTACTTCCGAAGTGGGGGGGTGCCGGGTCAGGGCTGACACTAAACCATGGCAGACAGGTAATTGGGACTCTACATGCTCTGAGTGCTGCATAAGCATACTTTCACAGACAGAGGTGTGTTTAATGGCACCTCCATGTGGGACTTTATATGTAGTTCGGCTGGCCCACTAAGGTCTCTCTGCATGGTTCTAATGCCTTTAGCACTAATAATGCTCTACGCTCTCTGAGGACAGTTCCCTGGTTTTTCCAATAGAGGGCACCAGGGACGGTGGGACAGGAGCTTGAAATCAGGAATGTTGAGAGGCCTGGGATATAAAATTGGGACATGTTTATATATTTATTCCCTGGTTGTTTACTGATGGACCGATGGTCTGCTACTGACCCAAATCATCCAGTTGTATCTGCTTCTGAATCCATAGAAACTACAGCAGCTGCAGCAGGACCTTTAGAAAGGGACATTTTAAAGCACTAGGATAATTGTTCAGGGTTTAGTGGGAATCACCACCATTTATTTATTAATATTCAATATGCTGTTTCTAATTATAATCTGTGTAAAATTTTGATATTGACTCTTACACAAATTCCCTATGAGCTACTCACTGCTTGTGTACAATATCCCAAGTGACCATAGTATATAGGAAGCAGGACACCTGATGCTCTTTACTGTAGTATAGGGTATGTTACACATACGCAAAGCAAACCCATAGAAGGTGCGGAAATTCAATTACTAATGGCTTTTAGGTAACATTACAAGATTTCCATTGTGTCAACAACCTTAATGACCTTATTCTTTAAATACACAGCCCAATTTGACAATGGAAAAATGAAGTAAAAAATACCCATTAAATTAATTATTACTATTACTTTCAGCACTAACGCACATGATTATCAACATTTTAACTGTATTAATATTTTATTACCCACTTAAAGCTGTATAAATGGGATTTTGGCATTTTGCTGCTCCCATTTTACAATACGATTCTAAAACCATGTAAGAGATGACAGTTTGGCAAATGAGGTCATGAGACTAATTGCTAAATTACTTCATTTTATGACTTTGAAAATATGGGTTTATGCCTATTTCTTCATTAAGCAGTAATTATATGTCTGGATAGAATCTAACTTGAAGCATATTGTGCTGAATTATTTCACATTGCATGTGCAAACAGCATGTTTGCCTAATATTTGGACATCATGACACGGCACGCTTTAGGAAAAATTGATTTTAGGACTCCTGAGCAAAAGGGGCTTTGCTTGTAATTTTACATGTCATTCTCGTTAAAAACAAGTGTAAATTCTGTGGTTGAATAATATGAAGTTATGTAACTTTACTGGCGTATACATGATTCTAACTGTAGAATTATGCATTTTCTACAGCATACCTTTCAACTGTCCTGAATTTGGCAGGACAGTCCCGATTTTGTTGCCCTTTTTTAATTGTCCTGGGTTTCATCTCTAGTGCATTTATTTTAGAAAGCATCCTTAAATTGCAGCTGTGTTTTAATGTACTCTTGAATTTTAGCAAGACATAGAATGTAAATAAAAAATAAAATAAAAAAAAACATAGCTAACTTTAAGTGCTTTAAACTCAAATGTTACAGTTTCTCTATAACCCCTTTATGTTACAGTATTAGGAAAATATAATGTAGGTTCAAGCATGTGTTATGAAAGGGTTAAAAAAGTATAACAGGCTTAAAGGGACACTCCAGGCACCCAGACCACTTCTGCCCATTGGAGTGGTCTGGGTGCCAACTCCCACTACCCTTAACCCTGCAAGTGTAATTATTGCAGTTTTCATAAATTGCAATAATTACCTTGCAGGGTTAAGTCCTCCCCTAGTGGTTGTCTACTAGACTTGCCACTAGAGGACACTTCCTGGTCCATAGCACAGGTTTTGCTATAGCGTGTGCGTGTGCTGTGCTATAGCGTCGCTGGACGTCCTCACACGTCGCTAAAATCCCCATAGGAAAGCATTGAAAATCATTTTCAATGCTTTCCTATGGAGAGGTCTAATGAGCGTGCGTGGCATTGCCGCGCATGCGCATTAGGTCTCCCCAGCCGGCGGGCGTGATCAGTCTGAAGGGGAGGAGTGGCGGCAGAGGAAGAAGCAGCAACGAGGGACATCATCGCTGCCTTTGGTAAGTGACTTAAGGGGTTTTCACCCCTTCAGCAACTGGGGATGGGAGGTGGGAGGGTTGTTTTCCTGGCACTGGAGAGTCCCTTTAAAAATGGATTTGTCAGATTAATTGAGCTTTAATTATTATTATTTTTTTATTTGTGTGAATTGATTCTATATTGTCAGAAAGAACCCATTTAACAACCACAGCTCTTAAACAATGTATCCAGAGCCATAACATTTTTACTTTTGATGTTATGAGTGCCTCCAGCTTCACAACCAAATTTAGATTTATTCCTCTAAGTCATCCAAAAGGCGCAGAAGTGATTGGGCGAGAGATATTTTTTTCTTCCATGATTAATAGGAATATTGGCAGTGAACCCCCAATAAAGCAGATATTGTGGGCGAGAACTACAGAAATGTAAGTTTGGCAGTTGTTTGGACTGTCTCTCCATGGTGTTTAACGGCACATTTAGAATCATATATCTTTTATGCCACACTGCAAAAACAGTAAGGGTATAGTTTTAACCAAATCCCAACCTCTGTATCAGTGCACGGCAAAGACGACAAGCTTTTCAAGTAGCACATTTTAAGTAAAAACATGTGTTTCTATAGGAAACCCTGAGTAGATCCAGAAGTTGTATCTTACATTCTGATGGATGGAAGAAATATTGGTTCCCAAGATAGCAGATTACCCATTTTTGAGCAACAGCAGATGGTTTATAAACCACAGACTTTATACAGTGAAGTTCCATTTACTGTACAGTATTAGCCACAAACTATATGTTCTAGCAATACGTAGCTATTGCTGACAATTGGTACAGATACATACGTTAATTTGGTTGTTAATGGTGCTGCAGCAGGACTATTAAATAATATTCAGTAATAGTATGTTTATGCTACGGTTTAAATCTAGGGACTGTATTCTTGTCCAAATTGTAGTGAATTGCAAAATTACCGAAATTTGGCCAAAACAAATGATTTGGAAACATTCTGCAAATCGCCTATGGTAACAGCTCGGCTATTTTTGCTCAAAGTGTGCAATTAGGATTTCAGTTTGTTACAAGGATTAGATAGTAAGCTCTTGATTCACAGTTGAACAACCGTGTTATATGTTGTGTGTGTATGTATGTGTGTATATATATATATATATATATATATATATATATATATATATATAACATCGTTGTCCAGGTAGAAAAAAAGACTAAAGTCCATCAAGTTCAACCCCCGAAGCCCATTCTTTTTTTTTTATTCTGTTCCGTTTGGTTATCCGCTCCAGAAGAACAAGGGTCCCAGCCTGTCTGTGAAAGATGTGGCTGAGCCTATCATATGTTCCTAATGGGAATTGGCTTTTCCTCTAAGCAAAACTGCCACACTCATTTGCTTTTCGGCAACACACCAGGTGAACATGAAGTCACATGCCTTTTGGCAACCATTTCTGGAACTTTATAGTATGTCTAAATTAGATTCCACCACTTGGAATGTTCAAAGATACAAAAATAACTACCTCATTCATGGATCATGTAAGCCATCTAGCCAGGGCCAATACAGACATTCTACAACATGTGAGACTAAGTATCCACTAGATTCATATCATACAGTAAACCACCTCGTGTTTTTAGCTTTTTTGATGTTCGCGGTTTGTCTATCTGCTCTGTGCTCACAGCCAAATTTTCACTTTACACCTTTGCTCTGTAGACTGGCTAGGTCGCAACTGATTACTTTATATTACAGAGATGACTTTGGGAACAGGAGGCTCCTGCAGGGTCTAGAAAGGCTATCAACAGAGTAGGAGATAAGAAAGTCTGCATTAAAAGGAATGTGCAATACAGGAAGTTTAAACATTAAGTCTCTCTTTACAGGAAGTGTTTAAGAAGGCTGTGCAAGTCACATGCAGGGAGGTGTGATTAGGGCTGTATAAACAAAGTGATTTTACTCCTAAATGGCAGAGAATTGATCAGTGAGACTGCAGGGGCATGTTCTATACACCAAAATGACTTCACTAAGCTGACTATAGTGTCACTTTAAACATACTGACAATATGCTTAAACAAAGTCTCCCTACGGGTATTAGTTAAATGTAAGATTTGTTTTCTGTTGCCAAGTGCACATATCACGTCATTATGGGATGAAAATATTTCCTGTTCTGCTATTTCACATACTGTTTTAAAGTATGGATTGCGATTCACTATAATTTGGAGTTTAGTAAATGCCTACAAGACTTGTTTCACATTTTGATAAAAGTTATATATTACCCTTCCGTTCTAATTGCCAAAGTGGGCACTTTCATTTTCATTCTATTGGTTACCACTTGTCTCCCCCATTTATTAGTATTGAAATAAACTCTTATAACTTGGTTCTTGTGTTTTTCAGTGAGCGTTAAACAAGAAAACATGGCTTGAACCGAGTTTCACACTTTTAGCGGTTGCAGTATTCCGAAAACCCTAAAAATCCAATCTCTAATTCTAAAATGATCGCCTTATGACATGGACCACATGAAACACATTCAGTGTCCTTGGTTTGAAGCATTACATTTCAAGCAAAACTGCACTGAATTAAGGATTCAGACATGAAGGTCAACGATGTTTCCTCTAGATCATCTGTTTTATTGAACAATTACTCAAGGGAAGGAGTTCCACTTTCCAAAAGAAAAAATAAATCAGGAAAATATGTTTTGTTTTTTTAAAATTTAAAGGTAATTGATGAAACAATTATGAGATTTGAATCAATTATTTTGGAAGTCTTAAGAAATGTTTTTCTTTTATATGGATTGCCAGAATGTGCAACCCATCGAATCCAAGTAATCTCACAAATTCAGGTTCAAAGAAGTTCTTACTTTAACACAGAGCTTTCATTTTTAGTGAAGAATCCTCTAAAAAAAACACAGCTCAAGTTTTAATCAACTATAAGAAATTGCAAAACACAAAATCCATCTCAGTATAGGATGTATAAAAAGAAAGACTGGATAATCAATATTCTTAGCCGTACGTGGTCTGCAAGTTCATTTTAAGGAAGCAGTCAATGTAAGACGTCAGATTGTATGTGCTCCAGATATACCTACCAGAGGTAGGTTACAAGGTACCTAAGCAAAAATTTGTTTTTTCCCTTCCTCCCCCTCCAAAAAAAAGGAAAATATAGGTTTGGGGTTCTCCATCTGCTCCACCCGAGCCCTCTTTTGTTAGGGAATTTACATACTGACATTCACATATACATACAAATTCATACACGCACACACATTGATATACATAGATACAGACATGGAAATACACAGACTCACACGCACACAGACTCATATACACACAGACATTTATATACACATTTAAAATTACATACACACACGCTAACGTTTTCATTTTAATATATAATAAAATAGACTTCTGCTTTTACCTTGACAGGCTTACTGGAGTGGAACTTCATCCCTGGGAACCAATAAACTGTCCCCAACAATCATAGCGCAAGCATATCATTAGACACATTTGTGCTTTGAATAGGCACTAGGACCCCGCAATGAGCGTTAAAACAGTGCTCCCTGCAGGGTCTGCCCTGAACAGACCAGCTTTGCGAGACTGGCATTTTTCCCGACATGTATTACACACCTGGCTGACCTGCCAGTAACATGGGTGGACCTGCCCCCCTTTGGGTGGAGCCAGTGACGTGACTGGGTCACTGGCTCGCTTCTTTTGCCCCCATACACTACAGACAATTCCCATTTGAGAACCTTGCCAGCTCTCACAGGTAACCTCCTCAAATGATTTTAATAGAGAGCATTTGCTTGGAGGAGTGTGGCGCTGAGCGCAAATGAGCTTCTCAGTAGAGCCTTGGACTGAACAAGAAGACAAAGAGATAGCAGGACATCGAAGGAGGTGGCTGCAGGGACAATATCTGGGTGCTGGAAAAAATGTAAGTAATACCATATCCTAGATTAGACTGGGGAGGGCTGAATCTTAATGGTGAGCATGAGTATTCCTAATGCTATAGCATTCCTTTAAATAATTTCTGATTAATACGCATAGGTATAAATGCATAGCAATTTCCAAAAAATAAATAACCATATAGCATGGATCAACTAGGAATGACCTCTGTAGAAGATGCTGATTTAGTATAGATGCGAGAACCCTCAGACATGACACAGAATTGAAGGATCATGACACATGCCTGAAGCCTTTTTTCTAAGAGCTCTAATTAGCTGAGTCAAGTTGTCTGTTAGTAATAAGCACTGCAGGGAGAACTTCCACTGCTCTTCTTCTAAACACTCGCTTGAGAGCACTTTTCAAATACATGAAATAGCCAGAGAGTAATTATATCATTAGCTTGTTCAACCAGCTGGTGAGCTATTATCATATCATACAGCCATTTTAGCAATGGAAATCAGCCTGGCAGTTAAAGGGTTAAGACATTTTAATATAAACTTTATAGTTCTAAAGAGAAGAGGAATGAAACAGTGACAGAAAAAAGATAATGGTGCCGAGTATGTTTCAGAGAGGTTTTAGTTGAGAAGCCTGTATAATGTATTGTGAGGTTTTTTTCACTAAATAGTGAATTCAAAATCAAACTGCAAAATTTAGACCAAAACAGCGGAGCTGGACACATTCTCCAACCTCGATAAAGTCACGGCATGTCAATTTTTTAATTTAACAACTTTACTATTACTAAAGAATGAATGCAAAGTGCATTTCAAAGGTAAGGTCACTGACTTTAACTTAAAGGGCAACTCCCTTTTTATACTAACTTTATGTTATAATGCCTATTGGACATTGGTAGCTTGTCTACCCCTCTTTTATTACTTAAAAACCCATGTGAAAGAATAAGAAACTGGAATCCAATGCCTTTCGAGGTTCTTCCACAACCCCTCCGACATCAAGCCGCGTCATATGTTCTCTCTCCGTGGGCCATTCAAATGCTTCTCATAGAGAAGCACATTATTGGACCGATCTCCAGGCTCAAAGCACATGCATACTCTGAGCTGGAGAAGGAAGGGAGTGGGGGTGGACAGGGAAGGTAGGAAGTGGAGGCTGACGAGAAGGGCCTAAACCATGTGTGGTGGAATTGCAACGTTTCACGCTATATCACTGTACAAACAGATTGCTTGCTCCATGAACACTTCTAAAATCAGAAGTGGTCACGGAGGCTGGAGTAACCTTTTAACATAACTTAGCAGCTGAATATGCTTACAAAAAAATTGATCTGGACTAAAAGGAATAATAAGAATGCAATTTGACTAACAACGACACTATTTAAAATTAATTGTTTCCCTTAAGCTCTCGCCCGTTACAGTTCTCCTGAGAGCTAGTTTGTGACTGACTGATCTAGTGCACCAGAAAAAAAACATGCTTCACTGTCTGAAAACTCTGATTCTCTGCCATAAGTCTATATAATATGTAAGTGAAATAAATATATTATATAAAAATGCAGTTACGTTTCCAAAAGGAGACAGCAATTACCTAGTTTTATTTCCCGGGAGAAATATTTCACTCTTACAAAGAAAATTACAGTAACCACAAATTGCGCTCAACAATTTCAAGGCTTCTTCATTCGACCACTTGAAAAATGAAATCTCTTTAAGAGTCCAAATATAGATTTTTATAAACTCTGTTATTACGCACCGTGAATGGGGAGAGTGGGCCAATCCTGTGGCCGTACCGTCGTACAGCTTCTCTGATGTGGTTAGGCTGGATGGCATCGGCGTTCGATTCGGCCCCACCGGTTGCCGCGCTCTGTGACATGAGAAAAAATATGACTTAATCAAAAACACACAACAGGCCTTTGGTGCTTGTAAAAACGTGAAACTGGAAACCGCCTTAGATGTGATGCTTTTTCGTTTCCTTCTATGTTTTATCTGGAGACATACAAAAGTTGCTGTCACATACTCTATCAAGTGGAAAGAGGCTTTAACATGACCTCTTCTTAACCGGCTTACAGAGCGCTATTTGTGTGCATTAAATCTCTCTTCTCCGCAAGCTTGGAGGAAAACGGTAATACGAGCACTGAGGTAACAGATGACCAAAATAAATGAATAAATAAAATTTAATTATACCACACAATGGGTAGATCTGCAAATTGAAGACATACTTTTCTATGTAAAAGTCCTCTATCTGTTAACTGGTGATTGCTAAGTGAAGCACCCTATAAGGAAACCAGAATTACTTTTAATATATCAACAATCTCATGAAGACTTAGTTTATTCACTTACCAGGGGATTGTGGAGGATTGATGTGAATTGGAAAATGATTCAACTTGACTATTTGTTTATCTAAAATTTACTATACTTTGTTGTTCTCCCCAATTACTAAGTGTAGTAAAAAATAAAAATGCATGTCATGTGTCTGCTTATACATCCATTCCATTAGGAAGTCAGAGTGCATGATATTTATATTCAGGTAATGTGAACACAAGATTAACAAGAAAAAAATAATTTGATGATCTTTACTACAATAATGTTGGAACACTAGTATGGACGGCAAAGGTATAACGGAACTGCCCAATGGTTGCTCTGCAAGTTACTAGCAACATCATTTTTTATCCATCTTTGTTGCAAATCCTCATCACGAAGAACATAACACAACAAGCAGCCACTTACTAAGCCTGCATTATTTCCCAAACAGATCTTTTTGCTCACAAGATATGAATTTCCTTGTCAACCTCTTTTGATCACTCCAATCTGTCGATCTACACTGTGATGGTCAAAAATGAGAATGCCAAATCTGTATATTACAGGGTCACTTAAACAGAATTGTCCTTCTCAATGGAAGAAACCAGTTCTTTATGTATGTTTTTATGTATTTTCCTATCCATACTGACTGCTATATTTGGATTACATCTCAATGCTACTGGAGCAGCTCTGGGAAAGTATTTAAAATGCTGGCTAGTAATATCACCTGCCCCTCGGGACCAGAAAGAACTGTTATTGAATGGTGCGGAGCTTCCTCTTTATCAAAACTTCTGTAAAGAGCCTCCTTACACGTTAATGTGTGCTTTAAAAAAAGTTAATTTCAGCTACTCTGCTAAAACTTTTTTTTTTTATCATTACTATTTAAATAACCTATTCCATAGCTGTGTACAACAGATGATCAGTTCTGTGTTTACAAGGAGTGGATGCAACATTATTTAACAATAAGGATACTATCTCATGGGTTTATTGTAAAAAGCATCCATTAGGGTATCCATCGTACCGCACTTTTATTTTAGTTCAAATAAAGGAGATCTCTGCAGGTAAACTTCAGGAACCATGTTCAAAGCGCACAATGAGTCATTTAAAGAATGAATAAACTAGATTTTAAGATTTCTACCCTTGGAGAAGACATGTTATATATTAGTAATTTTCCATTCCATATTTTTAATTCTCCTGATCCCACAGCTGCACGTGGGCTCTCACACCTGTCTCCCTGCTGGACACATACTTGCCACAGAAATGTATCAATGATGTTACGCAATATGCATTAGATATTTCAAGCAAACCTGACGTCCTAACAGAGTCAAAATTCGAACCAATAAATTCAGTTTTCAAAGAGAAGGCAACCACTATTTAATATCCTTCAAAGGTGACAACATCCTCCAAGCATATATATAGTTTATCCTAAGGTATTAAAAAACTACTGCTCTCTTTTTTGATACATAACTCAACCCCCTCACCAAACCTCCAAAGCTCCCTTCAGAGAGTAGGGTTCACAAGGGCCCATGTGAACACCTAGGAGAGGGTGAGTCCTTGACACATGATGATCTTGTCCCATAAAAAATAAAATAAAAGTTCATTGCTAATTTATCCCCTTTAAACTAACGGATAAGTAAGACTCTGACTCTACTCGGGTCTGGCAGCTTGTACAAAGGTAGGGTCTACTGCTGCAACCCCATTATAACTTGTAGTGTGGTAGAAAAACTAAAATAACATTAATTATTAAACTACTAATTGACCAACAGTTCTAGCCTATCTATCTATCTATATATGTATAGAAAGCTATATATACATATATATGTATTGGCAACGCTAACTATTTACCTTGTATTGAGGTAAACATTCCAATTCATTGGCGGTGGTCTGAATGGTAAATCTCAAAACCGCTGAAAATTATGCAGTAAATACAGTTTAATTTCTTGTCCTTCTTTAACTGGAAAAATGATGTCCCCATAGAATGATTTCAAATGTCGAGCTTTGCCAACAGAAATAATTAGCAAACAGTAACTCTTGCACAGTGAGACAAATCGAGTTACAATTAATCTCCTACAAGCTACATAAATGCAGACTCCAAAGAGCTTTTAAAATAACACACCCTTGATGTTTGCTCTGCAATTTGCATAAACCACTATTTTTTTTTTATCATAATTTTTTTTTTAAGTGCCTACTTTTATATATATATATATATATATATATATATATATATTTTTTATATTTTTTTTCATACGGCTGATTTCGGTTAGACCACCTATACCAAGGATAGTTTTGCTTTGATGGCTGTTCCATGGGCTTCTGTAGAGTTTAACAGACTAATTTGCTAACATATTTTCCCTCTATTAAAATACCATTTTTCCTTGATTTACATTTTTTTTGTCATTGAATTACTCAGTCTGTTTTAGCATTTATGGGAAAAAAAAAGAATAAAACATGCTTTCTGTAAAGAGACTCGTTATTGAAAATGGATGAAAGAGTATTCGAAAGGTGGGTAGCTGTGGGATAATTAATTTGGCTTTCCATTTACCGTCTTGGATAAAAGGTAATATCATGCAAGACAAAAAATAAAAATCCGATTCATATTTAGCTCAATATCTGAATATATACATTACTAGTTAGGGCTAAACTATGCTAGCGCTCAAAAGCAAGCATGCTCGACAATTTGTTTTTTAGTAACTTAATACTGATGATGTTACTAGCATTATTTATTTACAAGAGAGCTGAAGAATACTGTGTAATAGATGGAGGCAACACTCTACAAACATCTTCGACTTTAACTTAGTACGTGAATAGTAACTGGGTAGACTGGCACGAGTTCAAATGCTAGCACTTGGGAGCCAGAACAAAATATTACAAGCTGGACACCCGGATAAACACAGACAGGTGACGGCTGCTAGGGCAGAGCAGATATCAGTATTTACTTACCTACTGGGAATCCCTCTAACACACTTTGTGGTGCAGATATGGGCCGCAAGTCGCATAAACTACTAGCATGGAAAGCCAGGACATCGATCAGATGCTGACTTCCACAACCCGAACTAGAGTGATGGTGTCACCGCAGCCTGAGTTGGCACACATGCTTCGCATGCAGAGGATATACCATTGGCAGAGGCCCCAGCAACAGTGGAGGGTGATGTAACAGCAACTAAGCAATACATACAAAACTCTTACACCTAAAAAAACAAAAACATTTTTGGGGTGAACTTAGCTGTTGTGAAGGCAGAGGTGAAAGGGAAAACACCATTACAATTTGAAACATACCATCATACCTTCTTCCAAGACCTAATCAGAGCCAACATTGCGTCTGTTTGTTTGCAAGGGCAAACTTGCTTCCCCCACTCTCTGTGCTCTCCCTCTATAACTTAAATAAAAAAATTTTAGACATGTGCAATTTGTTTCAGTCCGAGTGTGAATTCGGACGAATTTCGGGTACTTCCGAATGTCTGAATAGATGAATTGTAGAATGGTTGAAGTCCCGAAATTACCGAATTTCCGAAGTGTCGAATTGCCGAAGTGGCCGAAGTTTCGAAGCACAGTATTGCCTAAGAACTAATACAATTACCCAGTGAAAGAACGAAGAATGTTACACTGTATACAATTTTAAATAAAAAGTATACAAACATAGCCAGGATTCAGCTGTAAGCATTTGCAACACTTACATTTTATATGAATGTATGTTACTTGATTGTTGTAAGTTACTTAGCCAGTCAGTGTAATGACAGGAATGAATAAGTAGATAACTCCCTAATTCCCACGGTATTAGGGAGCTATCTACTAAAAGGCTAAAAGGTATTTTATTGTACCCTAATATAACAATGCAATGATTTGTGGACCCAGGACATACTTGAAAACGAGCGAAATCTCAATGTATCTTTCCTGGTAAAATATTTTATAAATAAATAAATAAATTTACTAATACTAAGTAAAGATTACTTAGTATTAGTAAATTATGCCCCTACTCGCTATACTGCGAGTAGGGGCATGTCTATTAAACAGTGAGCAGCCTAGGACTGTTCACTTAAAAAAAAATTTAAAAAAAATTGCCCCCCTCTCCGGCCCCCACCCCTGAACGGAGGGTGGGGGCCCTACAGTAAAATAAGGGGGGGACCTAATGTCCTTCCCCCTGGCCCCCACCCACCCTACAGTAAAATAAGGGGGGGTACCTAATGTCCTCCCTCCTGACCCCCACCCCTGAGCGGTGGGTGGGGGCCCTAAATACTAATAAATACTAATGTCCCCCCACCCCTGAGCGGCGGGTGGGGGCCCTAAATTGGAATAAGGGGGGGCCTAATGTCTCTACATTTACCTGTCACGGGACTCTGATTGGTTGGCTTGAAATCCAGCCAATCAGAGTGCTCTGTGTCATTTTACACAGCGTGGGAAAGTTCTTTGGAACTTTGGTTACTTAACTTTGGTTACTTAATCCACCAATCAGAGTGTTATGAGTCAAATTACACAGCGTGGGAATAATTTATTTTATTTATTTATTTTTTAACAGTGAGCAGCCACAGGAAAAAAAATTTCGGGGGGCGAGGGGCTGACTATGGGCTTGGGGATCCATGGTCACCTGAAGGGGGGGTAACATTTTTTATGTCTAGTAAACAGGCTGCTCACTGTTTATTAGACATGCCCCTACTTGCAGTATAGCGATTAGGGGCAACATTTACTAAGTCATTTTTACTTAGTATTAGTAAATTTGGCTGAAAGACCAATTTAGGTCTTTCAGCCTTTTGGTAGATAACTCCCTAATACCGTGGGAATTAGGGAGTTATCTACTAAGCGGCTGCAAGAGAAGTCCTGAAGGGCCGAAGTGTGAAGTCCTGAAGTGCCGAAGTCCCAAAGTGCAGAATTTCCAAAGTTGCGAATTGCGGAAGTCCCGAATTTCGGAATGCCGACCCGAACCGAAAATTTTCCCCATGCACATGCCTACATTTTTTTATTTAAAAAGCCCAAAAAACCCTCTCTCTACTCGCAGGCTAAACGCATGCGTGCACTCTGAGCTGATAATACAGTCCAATCAATTCTTTATAAGAAATATTTGATTGGATTGTGTGAGGCCTTTGGTGATGTCAGAAGAGACATGGAGAACTGCACCAGGTAATTTTTAAAGTTGTTTTTCCCAATTTTAAAGGGAGCTAGGATTGTCCAATGGGGCATTGTACAGTAAATAAATACAGTTGCAAGAAAAAGTATGTGAACCCTTTGGAATTATATGGATTTCTGCACAAATTGGTCATAAAATGTGATCTGATCATCATCTAAGTCACAACAATAGACTATCACAGTCTGCTTAAACTAATAACACACAAAGAATGAAATGTTGCCATGTTTTTATTGAACACACCATGTAAACATTCACAGTGCAGGTGGAAAAAGTATGTGAACCCTTGGATTTAATAACTGGTTGAACCTCCTTTGGCAGCAATAACTTCAACCAAACGTTTCCTGTAGTTGCAGATCAGACGTGCACAACGGTCAGGAGTAATTCTTGACCATTCCTCTTTACAGAACTGTTTCAGTTCAGCAATATTCTTGGGATGTCTGGTGTGAATCGCTGTCTTTAGGTCATGCCACAGCATCTCAATCGGGTTGAGGTCAGGACTCTGACTGGGCCACTTCAGAAGGCGTATTTTCTTCTGTTTAAGCCATTCTGTTGTTGATTTACTTCTATGCTTTGGGTCATTGTCCGGTTGCAACACCCACCTTCTGTTGAGCTTCAGCTGGTGGACAGATGGAAAGATAAAGCACCGCGCTTACAGCAGCAGTAGCTTAGTATCCAACAGCTTAAAATACATAGTAAAAAAAAGAGAACGTTACCTGCGCTCTGGCTTAAATCCCCATTTAAACAAAATGGAGGCTCTTTAGTTTTCTTCCAATGGCCATTTGAATATATAAGCTCACCTGCCACGTCAAGGCAAGCCTCAATAGGTGAGTTCCTACACTAGCCATTAGATATGCTGATATCAGCCAAGAATCTCCAGTAAGACAGGAAGGGGTATTTTATAAACCCTTTCACATTTAACCCTTTATAGGGCTTCTACACATACAATAAACTCTGCTGGTATCAGACAAAGAATAAACATCTCTAATGAGACATGAAGGGGTGTTTTATAAACCCCTATATACTTAACTCTGAATAGGGCTATAACACATACAAATCACCTTGCTGGTATCAGCTAAAAGGCAAATTTCTCTGATGAGACAGGAAGGGGTACTGCCCCTACATACTTATAAACTCTTAATGAGACAAACGTGGTAGACAGATGGCCTTAAGTTCTCCTGCAAAATGTCTTGATAAACTTGGGAATTCATTTTTCCTTCGATGATAGCAATCCGTCCAGGCCCTGACGCAGCAAAGCAGCCCCAAACCATGATGCCCCCACCACCATACTTCACAGTTGGGATGAGGTTTTGATGTTGGTGTGCTGTGCCTTTTTTTCGCCACACATAGTGTTGTGTGTTTCTTCCAAACAACTCAACTTTGGTTTCATCTGTCCACAGAATATTTTGCCAGGACTGCTGTGGAACATCCAGGTGCTCTTGTGCAAACTGTAAACGTGCAGCAATGTTTTGTTTGGACAGCAGTGGCTTCCTCTGTGGTATCCTCCCATGAAATCCATTCTTGTTTAGTGTTTTACGTATTGTAGATTCGCTAACAGGGATGTTAGCATTTGCCAGTGACTTTTGTAAGTCTTTAGCTGACACTCTAGGATTCTTCTTCACCTCATTGAGCAGTCTGCGCTGTGCTCTTGCAGTCATCTTTACAGGACGGCCACTCCTAGGGAGAGTAGCAGCAGTGATGAACTTTCTCCATTTATAGACAATTTGTCTTACCGTGGACTGATTAACATCAAGGCTTTTGGAGATACTTTTATAACCCTTTCCAGCTTTATGCAAGTCAACAATTCTTAATCGTAGGTCTTCTGAGAGCTCTTTTGTGCGAGGCATCATTCACATCAGGCAATGCTTCTTGTGATAAGCAAACCCAAAACTGGTGTGTGTTTTATATAGGGCAGCTGTAACCAACACCTCCAATCTCATCACATTGATTGGACTCCAGTTGGCTGACATCTCACTCCAATTAGCTCTTGGAGATGTCATTAGTCTAGGGGTTCACATACTTTTTCCACCTGCACTGTGAATGTTTACATGGTGTGTTCAATAAAAACATGGCAACATTTCATTCTTTGTGTGTTATTAGTTTAAGCAGACTGTGATTGTCTATTGTTGTGACTTAGATGATGATCAGATCACATTTGTGCAGAAAATCCATATCATTCCAAAGGGTTCACATACTTTTTCTTGCAACTGTATGTTCAATATGGTTAGCGTAACCCTTTAAGTCTAAATGTAAAACACTTTTCAAAAATGTGAAGCGACATACTGATGACAGCTGTCCTTAAAGTATTGATAAAATACCAGATAATCCTGGAAAATGTGTAGAACAGAGGGGGAACCAAAATGAGTGTGTTGTTATTATAATCTGCTACATATTTCAAGTGTAAAGAAAACCAAATGCTCTCTAGGTAGGTGCATAGGCGTGACACTACAGGAGCACTACTAGAGCATCCTTCTTTTATCACAATTTAGTTTGTGCGGAGGTTTAACATCTCCCATGCAGTGTAACTAAAATCTGTCCTCAAAGAAACACCAATGACAACTGTAAATCTATATAAAGAGATGAAAATGTTTTAATGCAAACCATTTGGTGAATATGTATACAAAGGAAGTAGTTCTGTTGCACTTTAATGCAGACTCGGCACATAAATGTAGAATATAAAACATTGGGGTTTATTCACTAAGCATTGAATTGTAGTGAATGTAATGAGAACCAAACTGCAAGGTTTAGACAAAAAGTGCTGATATGGAGAAATGCTCAAACTCAGCTGCATCACTTATAATACAGGTATAGTTACAACTTGGCTACTGTATCTTACATTTTGCAACTCAATATCCAGTTCACTACAGTTTAGTCAGTGGATAAAGTGTGATTGCACTAGGATAACTTTTAGATTGATAAAAAAAATCTTATCATGCTCAGAGTATCCATCATTGAATACAGTTTGGCACCATCAAAACTTAGCTTAAACTTCTGTAGATAAGAAAAAAAAATAATCACAAGTTGGAACAGCATTCCAGCTTACATACAGTAACAACATTCACCCACCCCAGAGAATTCCGAGCCATTTGTTCCATACAAAGGCTTTATTGAGATACTCCCCCCGGGGGTGGAAAGGGTTTAAAGATCCTTTAAACATTTACCTCTTCTCTTCTCCGACGTCACCAATGGAGAGAAGCTAATGTGCATGTGCAGCGAGCATCATGCGCACACTAGGCCCTCTCCACATGCTTTCCTATGGGGATTTGAAGATGCAGGGTATTCTCATGCAAAGCGTGAGGACATACAGCGCTGTTTCAGGAAGAAAAGGTCTGTGTAAACAGGGCCTGACTGGCTTACCGGGAGATTTCCCGGTACGCCGCCTGCACAGGGGGCCGCTGTGTGCTGCGATCCGCGGCCAATCGCATGCTTTTGTGAGCAGCCACGGCCACAAGAGCATAAAGAATTTGTGGCCTCCGGCCGCCGGATATGAACAGCGTATGATGTCATACTCGGCTGCAGCACTTTAGTTTAAATTGTGGAGAAGGGGCAGTGTATTAAATTGTGGGGAGGGGGGCAGTGTATTAAATTGTGGGGAAGGGGCAGTGTATTAAATTGTGGGGAAGGGGGCAGTGTATTAAATTGTGGGGAAGGGGGCAGTGTATTAAATTGTGGGGAAGGGGGCAGTGTATTAAATTGGGGTGGGCAGTGTATTAAATTGGGAGGAGGAGAGCAGTGTATTAAATTGGGGGGAGGGAAGGGGAGGGCAGTGTATTAAATTGGGGGGAAAGGGAACGTGTATTGAATAGGAAGGAGGGGGTAGGGTATTGAATTGGGGGGAGGGGGCAGTGTATTGAACAGGGAGGAGGGAGGGTGGTGTATTAAATTGTAGGGAGGGGTGCAGTGTATTAAATTGGGAGGGAGCAGTGTAACACATTGGGTGGAGAGGGCAGTGTATTAAATTGCAAGGAGGGGGCAGTGTATTAAATTGGTAGGAGGGGCAGTGTATAAAAATAGGAGGAGGGGGGCAGTGTATTAAATGGGGGAGGGAAGAGGAGGGCAGTGTATTAAATTGCGAGGAGGGGGCAGTGTATTAAATTGGTAGGAGGGGCAGTGTATAAAAATAGGAGGAGGGGGCAGTGTATTAAATTGGGAGGAGGAGGGCAGTGTATTAAATTGGGGGGAGGGGGGCAGTGTATTGAATAGGGAGGGGGCAGTGTATTCAGTTGGGAGTAGGGGGCAGTGTATTCAATTGGGAGGAGGGGGGAGTGTATTCAATTGGGGCAGGAGGCAGTGAATTAAATTGGGAGGAGGGGGCAGTGTATTGGGAGGAGGGAGGCAGTGTATTAAATTGGGAGGAGG